>OY770116.1:9417553-10668386 GCA_963669365.1 Verbascum thapsus
TGGCCATAGTCAATGCATGCGCGCGGCCCGGCGATGGTGCACGCACGGCCCGGGTCATGCCCGATGCATGTGTAGCACCCCGACCCCAACTTAATAGGAGTCGGGTTGCCACCGTGACTTTAAAGCGTGAGAAATAAATTTTGCAAAGAAAAATAAAATATTTCGTAAATAATTACAGCGGAAGACTTCGTTAAAAACACGAGTATTTTTTTTGCTTAACTTTTAAAGCTAACCGTTCAAAACTGACTCGTGTTATACCCACATTTGCAAATCAAAACCTTGTTATAATAAACACATGAAAATCTTTACTTAAACGAAAATAGTAGTTCTCAAAATATTAAGCATCATCTTGTTTAAATTCATTTACATATATTAAAACATAACATATATACATGCTTCTAGAGGAAAGTCCATACAGCTGGCTACTCATCCGCTTCGTCGTAAGTTGGACCTGAAAAATATTAAATCGAGCAACGTAAGATTTGAGAAATCTTAGTGGATAACGATTATTAACTGTTACGTTGAAGAGATTAACTAATACGTCGAAAGCATCATCCAAGGTCCGAAGACTTGGCCTAACTCCAAGGTTCGAAGACCTGGTCTACTCCAAGGTTCGTCAACCTGGCCTAACTCCAAGGTCCGAAGACCTGGTCTACTCCAAGGTTCGTCAACCTGGCCTATCTTGTCTACACCAAGGTTCATCAACCCTGGTACTTTACTCCAAGGTTCGTCAACCTGGTACTTTATCATGTCGTTTCATCTCATCCAACATAAGAGTTATTCTAATCAATATAACTGAAATTAAACGTTACTCACTTGACGTTTCACTTAGATGCAGGGATGGCTCCTGAAGTGTCCGGTCGTCTCGTACTGCACTCGATCGTTCATCAATATTTAGATTTTAAAACACATTCAAAAACATGTACATACATATGCTTCTATTCTCTTCATTAAGCATCATCATGGATGTGTCTCAAAATGTCCAATATCACTTTTAATCATATCAACACAAAATGATTTTAAACTAGCAACTTATATTTTAAATGTACTCTTTATTGTAACAATTTCATAATTCGTATATTCATCCAAAATTCATGAAATTGATCATGCATTTACTGAATATTCCTTATTTAATTATGCTAAAACAGTGGATTTAATTTCAAACCACAAAATCTTTAATAAAAGTATTTATCATGACCAACAATTCATTCGAAAATGCTCTAAAATAGGTCGATCTTTTTAAAAATTTACTATAAATCGTACAGTTACTGAAATATTTTGAATTCTATAATTTAAACTTTTATGATCATTTATATAAACATAGTAAAATATTTTTGAAAGATTCAAATCGATCGAGTTTATAAACTTTTTCTTCTAGAGTTAAAAATCACAAGAAACCAATTCAAAACAGCACAATCTTTGAAAATTCACTATAATTCGTGTATTACTCCAAAAATTACCAAATTTTAATCATATACTTCCAACATCCTTTAGAACAACATGGTAAAATATTTTTCTAAAATTCCAAGTATAAAAATTTATAAAAATTGGCAAAGTGGACTGAAATTTCTAAAAATTTTCACAAATTGCTCAAACTCACATATTTCCTCAATAAAAATGTACTTTCGAGTTTTACAACAAATCATCCACAATAAAACCACTTTAACATCATATTGTTACACATGCAACAAGTTTAGATATAATAATCAAACATGTAAAGTCAATTTCAACATGCAATCCCACAATCAACACTCAAAATAACATATTTTTGAGGATCTATCACATTTAACAAAATATCCGACAAATTTCATCACACTTGTAGGAAATCACTCTTAAATCATACATGCAATGATTTTGGGTAAGAGAATTAAACATGCAAAGCCTATTTCTACATCTTTTTGCACCATCAACACCTAAAATGACATTTATTCGAAAATCAACCACACAAAATAAGCTATTCAACAAAAACTCTTCACTTTTTGGGGATTCATCTTTAGATCATACATCCAATGGATTTAAGCAAGAGGATCATACATGCAATACTTGTTTCAACATCTATTGTCACCCATAACTTCAAATAAAGACATATTTTGACGATCAACCACATAAATCAACATATGCAACAAAATTCATCACATAATACATCTCTCTTTAGATCATACATGCAATACTTGTTTCAACATCTATTGTCACCCATAACTTCAAATAAAGACATATTTTGACGATCAACCACATAAATCAACATATGCAACAAAATTCATCACATAATACATCTCTCTTTAGATCATACATGCAATTAATTTTTAGCAACTTAAACATGATCTTATAGAAGAAAATAATGAAGATTAGCAAAAATAAAGAAAAACTACCTCTTGAAAGTAAAATGAAATCCTACACTTGAGCACACTTCTCCTTTCTACTTTCTATGTTCTTAACTTCTTTAACTCCTTTGGAAAAGAGGATTATTTTTTTGAAGGAAAAGTGAAGCCTTGAGAGAGTAGGGGTGTTAGAGATGAGTGAGAGAGAGAGTAGGAGTGTTAGATAGAAGGGAGAGAGTTGTAGAGATGAGAGAGAGAGTTAATGTGTAAATGAAGGTGTAAAGACCATTTATGCATATATATAGTGTATTAAAAAAATGTATAATACTTGTATATACATGTATCTCTTGTATTATATATAGATATAGGTATAACATATATATAAATATGTGTAATGATATTTATATATATATATATGTGTGTAATGATTTATACATATATAAATGTGTATTGATTTATCTCTTGCAATTTATATATATATATATATATATATATATAAAGATATGTACTGATTTGTGGTCTTGATCATGTGGATTTGATGGGATATGGGAGGTTGAGTGAGATTTTCATCTAATGTGTCATGCACATTCAAATATAATTATGGTAATTATGCATGCACTTCCTTTAAATTTAAAATCATCTAGATCACATAATTATTGCACATAAACTATATAATAAAATAAATCTATTTAATTATTGAACACATTAGTATATATATACTAATTATTGAAATTATTTCATATTCAATTTATCTATTTTGCGTTCACAATTACATAGACATGTCGAGTGCATCACGATCGAACTCGGTTTCTTCGGGTAGCTATCCTGCAAGAGTTTTCAAACTTGAGAAAAATATTAGCCGTTATTTTCGATTAAACGTAAAACTCGTCTAAAACATTGAAGGAATGAGCAATAATAAAATATAAATAAAAATTGTATCTATATGTTAAAAATAATGCATGATTTTCGAAAATGAGGTGTTACAAATCCCCCTCCTTTTAAAAAATTTCGTCCTCGAAATTTCGGGCTTTGTAGGTAAATAGTTCGGGGTGTGCATTCGTAAAATTATGTATGCATTTTTGTAAAATAATTTTTCTCATTCAAACATAAAGGTAAAGATTGGATAGAGATTAAGCAATCATTTGTAACTTATAAAAGTAAAGAGGACGTTAACAAATATAAGGCATACTTGTTCGTACTTCTCATAACATGTATTCCTTTCTTATCATTCATACTTGCTCATAACTTGCATTTCAATCACTTATCATTGACTCGTGATCTTCTTCATGTTCATCATTACATCTTTTATAGAATAGCACGTAAAACATCATATATATGTAACCTTTAACATAAAACATCCTTCAGACAACTTTAAAACGTGACACATATACTTACCTTCGTACGATTCGGATGTTTAGCCACACTGCGGACTCCCTATTATTAAACTCTTTGACATATCAATTTTTTTTTTTTAATACTAAATTTTTGTAGAAACTTTTGGAGGTAAACATTGTTTCAAAGAAAACGTTTTGATTTACAGTCCGAGGAAGGAAAAACCCAACCTCGGCTCTAATACCACTTGTAGCACCCCGACCCCAGCTTAATAGGAGCCGGGTTGCCACCGTGACTTTAAAGCGTGAGAAATAGATTTTGCAAAGAAAAATAAAATATTTCGTAAATAATTACAGCGGAAGACTTCGTTAAAAACACGAGTATTTTTTTTCTTAACTTTAAAAGCTAACCGTTCAAAACTGACTCGTGTTATACCCACATTTGCAAATCAAAACCTTGTTATAATAAACACATGAAAATCTTTACTTAAACGAAAATAGTTGTTCTCAAAATATTAAGCATCATCTTATTTAAATTCATTTAAATATATTAAAACATAACATATATACATGCTTCTAGAGGAAAGTCCATACAGCTAGCTACTCATCCGCTTCGTCGTAAGTTGGACCTGAAAAAGATTAAATCGAGCAACGTAAGATTTGAGAAATCTTAGTGGATAACGATTACTAACTGTTACGTTGAAGAGATAAACCAATACGTCGAAAGCATCATCCAAGGTCCAAAGACCTGGCCTAACTCCAAGGTTCGAAGACCTGGTCTACTCCAAGGTTCGTCAACCTGGCCTAACTCCAAGGTCCGAAGACCTGGTCTACTACAAGGTTCGTCAACCTGGTACTTTATCATGTCGTTTCATCTCATCCAACATAAGAGTTATTCTAATCAATATAACTGAAATTAAACGTTACTCACTTGACGTTTCACTTAGATGCGGGGATGGCTCCTGAAGTGTCCGGTCGTCTCGTACTGCACTCGACCGTTCATCAATATTTAGATTTTAAAACACATTCAAAAACATGTACATACATATGCTTCTATTCTCTTCATTAAGCATCATCATGGATGTGTCTCAAAATGTCCAATATCACTTTTAATCATATCAACACAAAATGATTTTAAACTAGCAACTTATGGTTTAAATGTACTCTTTATTGTAACAATTTCATAATTCGTATATTCATCCAAAATTCATGAAATTGATCATGCATTTACTGAATATTCCTTATTTAATTATGATAAAACAGTGGATTTAATTTCAAACCACAAAATCTTTAATAAAAGTATTTATCATGACCAACAAATCATTCGAAAATGCTCTAAAATAGGTTGATCTTTTTAAAAATTTACTATAAATCATACAGTTACTGAAATATTCTGAATTCTATAATTTAAACTTCTAAGATCATTTATATAAACATAGTAAAATAGTTTTGAAAGATTCAAGTCGATCGAGTTTATAAACTTTTTCTTCTAGAGTTAAAAATCACAAGAAACCCATTCAAAACATCACAATCTTTGAAAATTCACTATAATTCGTGTATTACTCCAAAAATTACCAAATTTTAATCATATACTTCCAACATACTTTAGAACAACATGGTAAAACAGTTTTCTAAAATTCCAAGCATAACAATTTATACAAATTGGCAAAGTGGACTGAAATTTCTAAAAAATTTCACAAATTGCTCAAACTCACATATTTCCTCAATAAAAATGTACTTTCGAGTTTTACAACAAATCATCCACAATACAACCACTTTAACATCATATTGTTACACATGCAACAAGTTTAGATATAATAATCAAACATGTAAAGTCAATTTCAACATGCAATCCCACAATCAACACTCAAAATAACATATTTTTGAAGATCTATCACATTTAACAAAATATCCAACAAATTTCATCACACTTGTAGGAAATCACTCTTAAATCATACATGCAATGATTTTGGGTAAGAGAATTAAACATGCAAAGCCTATTTCTACATCTTTTTGCACCATCAAAACCTAAAATGACATTTATTCGAAAATCAACCACACAAAATAAGCTATTCAACAAAAACTCTTCACTTTTTGGGGATTCATCTTTAGATCATACATCCAATGGATTTAAGCAAGAGGATCATACATGCAATACTTGTTTCAACATCTATTGTCACCCATAACTTCAAATAAAGACATATTTTGACGATCAACCACATAAATCAACATATGCAACAAAATTCATCACATAATACATCTCTCTTTAGATCATACATGTAATACTTGTTTCAATATCTATTGTCACCCATAACTTCAAATAAAGACATATTTTGACGACCAACCACATAAATCAACATATGCAACAAAATTCATCACATAATACATCTCTCTTTAGATCATACATGCAATTAATTTTTAGCAACTTAAACATGATCTTATAGAAGAAAATAATGAAGATTAGCAAAAATAAAGAAAAACTACCTCTTGAAAGTAAAATGAAATCCTACACTTGAGCACACTTCTCCTTTCTACTTTCTATGTTCTGAACTTCTTTAACTCCTTTGGAAAAGAGGATTATTTTTTTGAAGGAAAAGTGAAGCCTTGAGAGAGTAGGGGTGTTAGAGATGAGTGAGAGAGAGAGTAGGAGTGTTAGATAGAAAGGAGAGAGTTGTAGAGATGAGAGAGAGAGTTAACGTGTAAATGAAGGTGTAAAGACCATTTATGCATATATATAGTGTATTAAAAAAATGTATAATACTTGTATATACATGTATCTCTTGTATTATATATAGATATAGGTATAACATATATATAAATATGTGTAATGATATTTATATATATATATATGTGTGTAATGATTTATACATATATAAATGTGTATTGATTTATCTCTTGCAATTTATATATATATATATATATATAAAGATATGTACTGATTTGTGGTCTTGATCATGTGGATTTGATGGGATATGGGAGGTTGAGTGAGATTTTCATCTAATGTGTCATGCACATTCAAATATAATTATGGTAATTATGCATGCACTTCCTTTAAATTTAAAATCATCTAGATCACATAATTATTGCACATAAACTATATAATAAAATAAATCTATTTAATTATTGAACACATTAGTATATATATACTAATTATTGAAATTATTTCATATTCAATTTATCTATTTTGCGTTCACAATTACATAGACATGTCGAGTGCATCACGATGAACTCGGTTTCTTCGGGTAGCTATCCTGCAAGAGTTTTCAAACTTGAGAAAAATATTAGCCGTTATTTTCGATTAAACGTAAAACTCGTCTAAAACATTGAAGGAATGAGCAATAATAAAATATAAATAAAAATTGTATCTATATGTTAAAAATAATGCATGATTTTCGAAAATGAGGTGTTACAAATCCCCCTCCTTTTAAAAAATTTCGTCCTCGAAATTTCGGGCTTTGTAGGTAAATAGTTCGGGGTGTGCATTCGTAAAATTATGTATGCATTTTTGTAAAATAATTTTTCTCATTCAAACATAAAGGTAAAGATTGGATAGAGATTAAGCAATCATTTGTAACTTATAAAAGTAAAGAGGACGTTAACAAATATAAGGCATACTTGTTCGTACTTCTCATAACATGTATTCCTTTCTTATCATTCATACTTGCTCATAACTTGCATTTCAATCACTTATCATTGACTCGTGATCTTCTTCATGTTCATCATTACATCTTTTATAGAATAGCACGTAAAACATCATATATATGTAACCTTTAACATAAAACATCCTTCAGACAACTTTAAAACGTGACACATATACTTACCTTCGTACGATTCGGATGTTTAGCCACACTGCGGACTCCCTATTATTAAACTCTTTGACATATCAATTTTTTTTTTTTAATACTAAATTTTTGTAGAAACTTTTGGAGGTAAACATTGTTTCAAAGAAAATGTTTTGATTTACAGTCCGAGGAAGGAAAAACCCAACCTCGGCTCTGATACCACTTGTAGCACCCCGACCCCAGCTTAATAGGAGCCGGGTTGCCACCGTGACTTTAAAGCGTGAGAAATAGATTTTGCAAAGAAAAATAAAATATTTCGTAAATAATTACAGCGGAAGACTTCGTTAAAAACACGAGTATTTTTTTTTCTTAACTTTAAAAGCTAACCGTTCAAAACTGACTCGTGTTATACCCACATTTGCAAATTAAAACCTTGTTATAATAAACACATGAAAATCTTTACTTAAACGAAAATAGTTGTTCTCAAAATATTAAGCATCATCTTATTTAAATTCATTTAAATATATTAAAACATAACATATATACATGCTTCTAGAGGAAAGTCCATACATCTAGCTACTCATCCGCTTCGTCGTAAGTTGGACCTAAAAAAGATTAAATCGAGCAACGTAAGATTTGAGAAATCTTAGTGGATAACGATTACTAACTGTTACGTTGAAGAGATAAACCAATACGTCGAAAGCATCATCCAAGGTCCAAAGACCTGGCCTAACTCCAAGGTTCGAAGACCTGGTCTACTCCAAGGTTCGTCAACCTGGCCTAACTCCAAGGTCCGAAGACCTGGTCTACTCCAAGGTTCGTCAACCTGGTACTTTATCATGTCGTTTCATCTCATCCAACATAAGAGTTATTCTAATCAATATAACTGAAATTAAACGTTACTCACTTGACGTTTCACTTAGATGCGGGGATGGCTCCTGAAGTGTCCGGTCGTCTCGTACTGCACTCGACCGTTCATCAATATTTAGATTTTAAAACACATTCAAAAACATGTACATACATATGCTTCTATTCTCTTCATTAAGCATCATCATGGATGTGTCTCAAAATGTCCAATATCACTTTTAATCATATCAACACAAAATGATTTTAAACTAGCAACTTATGGTTTAAATGTACTCTTTATTGTAACAATTTCATAATTCGTATATTCATCCAAAATTCATGAAATTGATCATGCATTTACTGAATATTCCTTATTTAATTATGATAAAACAGTGAATTTAATTTCAAACCACAAAATCTTTAATAAAAGTATTTATCATGACCAACAAATCATTCGAAAATGCTCTAAAATAGGTTGATCTTTTTAAAATTTTACTATAAATCATACAGTTAGTGAAATATTCTGAATTCTATAATTTAAACTTCTAAGATCATTTATATAAACATAGTAAAATAGTTTTGAAAGATTCAAGTCGATCGAGTTTATAAACTTTTTCTTCTAGAGTTAAAAATCACAAGAAACCCATTCAAAACAACACAATCTTTGAAAATTCACTATAATTCGTGTATTACTCCAAAAATTACCAAATTTTAATCATATACTTCCAACATACTTTAGAACAACATGGTAAAACAGTTTTCTAAAATTCCAAGCATAACAATTTATACAAATTGGCAAAGTGGACTGAAATTTCTAAAAAATTTCACAAATTGCTCAAACTCACATATTTCCTCAATAAAAATGTACTTTCGAGTTTTACAACAAATCATCCACAATAAAACCACTTTAACATCATATTGTTACACATGCAACAAGTTTAGATATAATAATCAAACATGTAAAGTCAATTTCAACATGCAATCCCACAATCAACACTCAAAATAACATATTTTTGAGGATCTATCACATTTAACAAAATATCCAACAAATTTCATCACACTTGTAGGAAATCACTCTTAAATCATACATGCAATGATTTTGGGTAAGAGAATTAAACATGCAAAGCCTATTTCTACATCTTTTTGCACCATCAAAACCTAAAATGACATTTATTCGAAAATCAACCACACAAAATAAGCTATTCAACAAAAACTCTTCACTTTTTGGGGATTCATCTTTAGATCATACATCCAATGGATTTAAGCAAGAGGATCATACATGCAATACTTGTTTCAACATCTATTGTCACCCATAACTTCAAATAAAGACATATTTTGACGATCAACCACATAAATCAACATATGCAACAAAATTCATCACATAATACATCTCTCTTTAGATCATACATGCAATACTTGTTTCAACATCTATTGTCACCCATAACTTCAAATAAAGACATATTTTGACGATCAACCACATAAATCAACATATGCAACAAAATTCATCACATAATACATCTCTCTTTAGATCATACATGCAATTAATTTTTAGCAACTTAAACATGATCTTATAGAAGAAAATAATGAAGATTAGCAAAAATAAAGAAAAACTACCTCTTGAAAGTAAAATGAAATCCTACACTTGAGCACACTTCTCCTTTCTACTTTCTATGTTCTTAACTTCTTTAACTCCTTTGGAAAAGAGGATTATTTTTTTGAAGGAAAAGTGAAGCCTTGAGAGAGTAGGGGTGTTAGAGATGAGTGAGAGAGAGAGTAGGAGTGTTAGATAGAAGGGAGAGAGTTGTAGAGATGAGAGAGAGAGTTAATGTGTAAATGAAGGTGTAAAGACCATTTATGCATATATATAGTGTATTAAAAAAATGTATAATACTTGTATATACATGTATCTCTTGTATTATATATAGATATAGGTATAACATATATATAAATATGTGTAATGATATTTATATATATATATATGTGTGTAATGATTTATACATATATAAATGTGTATTGATTTATCTCTTGCAATTTATATATATATATATATATATATATATAAAGATATGTACTGATTTGTGGTCTTGATCATGTGGATTTGATGGGATATGGGAGGTTGAGTGAGATTTTCATCTAATGTGTCATGCACATTCAAATATAATTATGGTAATTATGCATGCACTTCCTTTAAATTTAAAATCATCTAGATCACATAATTATTGCACATAAACTATATAATAAAATAAATCTATTTAATTATTGAACACATTAGTATATATATACTAATTATTGAAATTATTTCATATTCAATTTATCTATTTTGCGTTCACAATTACATAGACAAGTCGAGTGCATCACGATGAACTCGGTTTCTTCGGGTAGCTATCCTGCAAGAGTTTTCAAACTTGAGAAAAATATTAGCCGTTATTTTCGATTAAACGTAAAACTCGTCTAAAACATTGAAGGAATGAGCAATAATAAAATATAAATAAAAATTGTATCTATATGTTAAAAATAATGCATGATTTTCGAAAATGGGGTGTTACAAATCCCCCTCCTTTTAAAAAATTTCGTCCTCGAAATTTCGGGCTTTGTAGGTAAATAGTTCGGGGTGTGCATTCGTAAAATTATGTATGCATTTTTGTAAAATAATTTTTCTCATTCAAACATAAAGGTAAAGATTGGATAGAGATTAAGCAATCATTTGTAACTTATAAAAGTAAAGAGGACGTTAACAATTATAAGGCATACTTGTTCGTACTTCTCATAACATGTATTCCTTTCTTATCATTCATACTTGCTCATAACTTGCATTTCAATCACTTATCATTGACTCGTGATCTTCTTCATGTTCATCATTACATCTTTTATAGAATAGCACGTAAAACATCATATATATGTAACCTTTAACATAAAACATCCTTCAGACAACTTTAAAACGTGACACATATACTTACCTTCGTACGATTCGGATGTTTAGCCACACTGCGGACTCCCTATTATTAAACTCTTTGACATATCAATTTTTTTTTTTTAATACTAAATTTTTGTAGAAACTTTTGGAGGTAAACATTGTTTCAAAGAAAACGTTTTGATTTACAGTCCGAGGAAGGAAAAACCCAACCTCGGCTTTGATACCACTTGTAGCACCCCGACCCCAGCTTAATAGGAGCCGGGTTGCCACCGTGACTTTAAAGCGTGAGAAATAGATTTTGCAAAGAAAAATAAAATATTTCGTAAATAATTACAGCGGAAGACTTCGTTAAAAACACGAGTATTTTTTTTCTTAACTTTAAAAGCTAACCGTTCAAAACTGACTCGTGTTATACCCACATTTGCAAATCAAAACCTTGTTATAATAAACACATGAAAATCTTTACTTAAACGAAAATAGTTGTTCTCAAAATATTAAGCATCATCTTATTTAAATTCATTTAAATATATTAAAACATAACATATATACATGCTTCTAGAGGAAAGTCCATACAGCTAGCTACTCATCCGCTTCGTCGTAAGTTGGACCTGAAAAAGATTAAATCGAGCAACGTAAGATTTGAGAAATCTTAGGATAACGATTACTAACTGTTACGTTGAAGAGATAAACCAATACGTCGAAAGCGTCATCCAAGGTCCAAAGACCTGGCCTAACTCCAAGGTTCGAAGACCTGGTCTACTCCAAGGTTCGTCAACCTGGCCTAACTCCAAGGTCCGAAGACCTGGTCTACTCCAAGGTTCGTCAACCTGGCCTATCTTGTCTACACCAAGGTTCATCAACCCTGGTACTTTACTCCAAGGTTCGTCAACCTGGTACTTTATCATGTCGTTTCATCTCATCCAACATAATAGTTATTCTAATCAATATAACTGAAATTAAACGTTACTCACTTGACGTTTCACTTAGATGCGGGGATGGCTCCTGAAGTGTCCGCTCGTCTCGTACTGCACTCGACCGTTCATCAATATTTAGATTTTAAAACACATTCAAAAACATGTACATACATATGCTTCTATTCTCTTCATTAAGCATCATCATGGATGTGTCTCAAAATGTCCAATATCACTTTTAATCATATCAACACAAAATGATTTTAAACTAGCAACTTATGGTTTAAATGTACTCTTTATTGTAACAATTTCATAATTCGTATATTCATCCAAAATTCATGAAATTGATCATGCATTTACTGAATATTCCTTATTTAATTATGATAAAACAGTGGATTTAATTTCAAACCACAAAATCTTTAATAAAAGTATTTATCATGACTACCAAATCATTCGAAAATGCTCTAAAATAGGTTGATCTTTTTAAAAATTTACTATAAATCATACAGTTACTGAAATATTCTGAATTCTATAATTTAAACTTCTAAGATCATTTATATAAACATAGTTAAATAGTTTTGAAAGATTGAAGTCGATTTATAAACTTTTTCTTCTAGAGTTAAAAATTACAAGAAACCCATTCAAAACAACACAATCTTTGAAAATTCACTATAATTTGTGTATTACTCCAAAAATTACCAAATTTTAATCATATACTTCCAACATACTTTAGAACAACATGGTAAAACAGTTTTCTAAAATTCCAAGCATAACAATTTATACAAATTGGCAAAGTGGACTGAAATTTCTAAAAAATTTCACAAATTGCTCAAACTCACATATTTCCTCAATAAAAATGTACTTTCGAGTTTTACAACAAATCATCCACAATAAAACCACTTTAACATCATATTGTTACACATGCAACAAGTTTAGATATAATAATCAAACATGTAAAGTCAATTTCAACATGCAATCCCACAATCAACACTCAAAATAACATATTTTTGAGGATCTATCACATTTAACAAAATATCCAACAAATTTCATCACACTTGTAGGAAATCACTCTTAAATCATATATGCAATGATTTTGGGTAAGAGAATTAAACATGCAAAGCCTATTTCTACATCTTTTTGCACCATCAATACCTAAAATGACATTTATTCGAAAATCAACCACACAAAACAAGCTATTCAACAAAAAACTCTTCACTTTTTGGGGATTCATCTTTAGATCATACATCCAATGGATTTAAGCAAGAGGATCATACATGCAATACTTGTTTCAACATCTATTGTCACCCATAACTTCAAATAAAGACATATTTTGACGATCAACCACATAAATCAACATATGCAACAAAATTCATCACATAATACATCTCTCTTTAGATCATACATGCAATACTTGTTTCAACATATATCGTCACCCATAACTTCAAATAAAGACATATTTTGACGATCAACCACATAAATCAACATATGCAACAAAATTCATCACATAATACATCTCTCTTTAGATCATACATGCAATTAATTTTTAGCAACTTAAACATGATCTTAAAGAATAAAATAATGAAGATTAGCAAAAATAAAGAAAAACTACCTCTTGAAAGTAAAATGAAATCCTACACTTGAGCACACTTCTCCTTTCTACTTTCTATGTTCTTAACTTCTTTAACTCCTTTGAAAAAGAGGATTATTTTTTTGAAGGAAAAGTGAAGCCTTGAGAGAGTAGGGGTGTTAGAGATGAGTGAGAGAGAGAGTAGGAGTGTTAGATAGAAGGGAGAGAGTTGTAGAGATGAGAGAGAGAGAGTTAATGTGTAAATGAAGGTGTAAAGACCATTTATGCATATATATAGTGTATTAAAAAAATGTATAATACATGTATATACATGTATCTCTTGTATTATATATAGATATAGGTATAACATATATATAAATATGTGTAATGATATTTATATATATATATATAAATGTGTGTAATGATTTATACATATATAAATGTGTATTGATTTATCTCTTGCAATTTATATATATATATATATATATAAAGATATGTAATGATTTGTGGTCTTGATCATGTGGATTTGATGGGATATTGGAGGTTGAGTGTGATTTTCATCTAATGTGTCATGCACATTTAAATATAATTATGGTAATTATGCATGCATTTCCTTTAAATTTAAAATCATCTAGGTCACATAATTATTGCACATAAACTATATAATAAAATAAATCTATTTAATTATTGAACACATTAGTATATATATACTAATTATTGAAATTATTTCATATTCAATTTATCTATTTTGCGTTCACAATTACATAGACATGTCGAGTGCATCACGATCGAACTCGGTTTCTTCGGATAGCTATCCTGCAAGAGTTTTCAAACTTGAGAAAAATATTAGCCATTATTTTCGATTAAACGTAAAACTCGTCTAAAATATTGAAGGAATGAGAAATAATAAAATATAAATAAAAATTGTATCTATATGCTAAAAACAATGCATGATTTTCGAAAATGGGGTGTTACAGCATGCACGCGCACAGAGGTAGGGCTGCTCGGCCGAGCGCGCGCGTAGATACAGGCCAAGCAGAACGCGCAGGCATTCAGCCGAGCGCACGCGTAGCGGCGTGGCCGAGTGCTAGGGCAGCGGCCGATGCATGGCGGAGTGCACGCGCGAAGTGGCCTAGCATGGCCGAGTGGCCGAGGTGTGGCCGAGCGCCCACACAGGCACCCGGCCGAGCGTGGCTGAGCGCACGCGCAGGCACCTGGTCGAGAGTGGCCGAGCGCGCGTGTAGGCAATTGGCCGAGCATGGCCAAGCATGCGTGCAGGCAACTGGCCGCCCAGCCGAGCGCGCGCGCAGCTACTCGGCCGAGCGCGCGCGCAGCTACTCGGCCGAGCGCGCGCGCAGCTACTCGGCCGAGCGCGCGCGCAGCTACTCGGCCGAGCGCGCGCGCAGCTACTCGGCTGAGCGCGCGCGCAACTTCTCGGGTGCCTGCCTGCGGACTCGGCCAAGTGCTGTGCGCGCCCCCGCACGCAGCTGCTCAGTGCTTCACGCGCCCCCGCACGCAGCTGCCGAGTGTTGTTCGGTCAGCAGCATACGCCTGGCCTGCGGCGCTCGGCCATGCAGTGCTCAGCAGGGTGCCCTCGGTGACCCAATCGCGAGTAAATTGATTTTGGGTCGTGTCATTTGTGTAATTGATAGATGCAATGAATTTATTGAATGATTTTGGGACGTTTGCTCGGAAAACATTTGACAATTGCGAGCGAGGAAAATATTTCATCATTATAATATCGATGTTATGCATATTAGCTTTTGGTGCATCTAAACTATATTCCCTATTCGATTTGTATGCTACATCTATTGTTTTTACAACAATTTTTCAATTTTCACATTGTTGGTTTATTGAAAAATCGGGTTATAATAGTGTTTCCATATTTTTCCAAGTCATTTTACCATTTTTCCCTATTTTTCCTATTTTTTAAATATTATTATAAATTAAATAAATATTTTTAATAGCTGTATTTTCTCAAAAAAATATTATTATGGAATTTTCACATTTTTTCAAGTCACATTAATATTTTCCCATATTTTTTTACTATTTTTCCTCAATTTTTCGTATTATATAGGAATAAATATATTAAATAAATATTTTCATGAAAAATATATTTTTTTAAACATACAGATAATTTTATAATATATTTGTAAGCTTAAATACAAAAAATTAGATCAAAAAAAGCTGAAATACTTAGAATATAAAAAAAGAGTGCCTCCTCAGCTTTTTAATGTCTAGTGCTATCACAAGCCTTTTTTTTTAAGCCTATTATAAGGGGGAGGGTGTGGGTGAAGGATGGTCAGGCGTCGGGTGCTGCTCCCTCTGTACAGCACCCGGGCAACATCGGCCATGTGGGCAAGGCTTGCACAAGCATTCTTCGGCTTGGCCTAATTTTGATTGGAAATCACCGGCCGGTTCCGATGGAAATCCCGATGAGCAACGATGTGCCCCGATATGCGTCCCATTTGACACGACTTGATGTGGTCGCGGCAGTACCATCGCATTGTAAGGGAAATCTTTCAGCCATGACTAGTTTTGTCCGATGCAAAACTTTTCCAAACCGACGTGTCGTTTATGGGTGATCGGGGCGCGGCGGTGGGTGCGAGCTTGCATTGGCATCATAGTGGCATGATCCAATGGATTTGTTATCATGGGTAGCTTGGGTGAGTGATGTGCCGCAAGGCTATTCGCTCACAACGATGGCATCCGTGGGCGCGTAGTGCTAAAATGATGCCAACACGGCCATGCATCGGCCGCTGCCCTAGCACTCGGCCACGCCGCTGCGCGCACGCTCAGCTGAATGCCTATGCATGCTACTTGGCCTGTGTCTGCGCGCGCTCGGCCGAGAAGCCCTACCTCTGTGCATGCGCATGCATCGGGCATGACCCGGGCCATGCGTGCACCATCGCCGGGCCGCGCGCATGCATTGACTATGGCCATCACCGTGCACATTGCCTGACACCACCAAAATTTTTCCGCACAATTCAACTTTTGACTTGGTCATTTTCAAATATTTTCCGAGCATACTTGTCAAAATCATGCCAAAACACTTTGTGCCCTTAATTTCACAAATGGCACGGGCCAAACTAAACACTTGTTCATAGACAAGTGCGCGTGCACGAGTGTCGGACAAATGACTTAGGCACATTACCCGTCGAATGTACTCGGGGGCGTAGGGTTGGGCCAATGATTTGCATTCACAACCTCAGATGACGTTCAATACGGGGTGAGGGTTTGTGGGATAGGGAGAGGACGGACGAATCGGAGCAACAAAGGGCTGAATCTCAGTGGATCGTGGCAGCAAGGCCACTCTGCCGCTAACAATACCCTATCGCATATTTAAGTCGTCTGCAAAGGATTCTGTCTGCCGCTCGATGAGAATTGTACTTCAAGGCGGCCAACGTGGCTCATCCACCGAGAGGGCTTGGCCAACGACATGTGGCCTTCGGGGCCCGAATGCCCCTACTACGGGTCGGCAAGCGGACGGCGGGCGAACGCGTCGCTTCTAGCCCGTATTTTGACTTAGAGGTGTTCAGTCATAATCCAGCGCACGGTAGCTTTACGCCACTGTCTTTTCAACCAAGCGCGATGATCAATTGTGCAAATCAACGATTCCTCTCGTACTAGGTTGAATTACTATTGCGACACTGAAATCAGTAGGGTAAAACTAACCTCTCTCACGACGGTCTAAACCCAGCTCACGTACCCTATTGGTGGGTGAACAATCCAACACTTGGTTAATTCTGCTTCACAATGATAGGAAGAGCCGACATTGAAGGATCAAAAAGCAACGTCGCTATGAACTTTGCTGCCACAAGCCAGTTAGCCCTGTGGTAACTTTTCTGACACCTCTAGCTTCAAATTTTGAAGGTCTAAAGGATCGTTAGGCCACACTTTCACGGTTCATATTCATACTGGAAATCAGAATCAAATGAGCTTTTACCCTTCTATTCCACACAAGATTTCTGTTCTCGTTGAGCTCAACTTAGGACACCTACGTTATTTTTTAACAGATGTGCCGCCCCAGCCAAACTCCCCACTTGACAATGTCTTCTGCCCCGGATTGGCCTGCCGAAGTGAGCCTTGGGTCCAAAAAGAGGGGCAGTGCCCCGCCTAGGAGTAAAAGAATAAGTAAAATAATGTTAAAAGTAGTGGAATTTCACTTTCGCCTTTCTACTCCCACTTATCCTACAACTCTCAAGTCATTTCACAAAGTCGGACTAAAGTCAAGCCCAACAGGGTCTTCTTTCCCCGCTGATTCTGCCAAGCCCGTTCCCTTAGTTGTGGTTTCGCTGGATAGTAGACAGAAAAAGTGGGAATCTCGTTAATTCATTCATGCGCGTCACTAATTAGATGATGATGCATTTGGCTACCTTAAGAGAGTCATAGTTATTCCCGCCGTTTACTCGCGCTTGGTTGAATTTCTTCACTCTAACATTCAGAGCACTGGGCAGAAATCACATTGCGTAAGCTTCCGCAGGGACCATCGCAATACTTTGTTTTAATTAAACAGTCGGATTCTCCTTGTCCGTACCAGTTCTGAGTCGACTGTTCAACGTTCGGGGAAGGCCCCCAAAGGAGCCGTTCCCAGTCCGTCCCCCGGCCAGGACACGATGACCCGCTCTCATCGTAGAAGCAGCTCGAGTAGTTTGCCGATAGCTAATGGGTTCGGAACTAGGACCCCCATGCCTAGCCCTTAGAGCCAATCCTTTTCTCGAGGTTATGGATCCATTTTGCCGACTTCCCTTGCCTACGTTGCTCCATCGACTAGAGGCTATTCACCTTGGAGACCTGATGCGGTTATGAATACGACCGGGCATGGAAGGCACTTGGTCCTCCGGATTTTCAAGGGCCACTGGGGGCGCACCAGAAATCACGCGACGTGCGGTGCTCTTCCTGGAACCTACCTCCAGCTTAGCCGTATCCAGGGTGGGCAGGCTATTATACAGAAAAGATAACTCTTCCCGAGGCCCCCGCCGACGTCTCCAGACTCCCTAACATTGCCGTCAGCCGCCGCATCCGAGTTCAGGAATTTTAACCTGATTTCCTTTCGGAGTACGTGATGAATGCACTATCTATCGGGCTTCCCCCGACCCTTAGGATCGACTAACCCATGTGCAAGTGCCGTTCACATGGAACCTTTCCCCTCTTCGGCCTTCAAAGTTCTCATTTGAATATTTGCTACTACCACCAAGATTCGCACCGACAGCCGCTCTGCCTAGTCTCACGCCCAGGGTTTTGTAGCGACCGTCGCGCCCTCATACTCATCGGGGCCTGGCTCTTGCCCCGACGACCGGGTATAGGTTGCGCGCTTAAGTGCCATCCATTTCCAAGGCTAATTGATTCGGCAGGTGAGTTATTACACACTTCTTAGCCGATTTCGACTTTCATGACCACCGTCCTGCTGTCTTAATCGACCAACACCCTTTGTGGGATCTAGGTTAGCGCGAAGTTGGGCACCGTAACCCTACTTGCGGTTCATCCCGCATCGCGAGTTCTGCTTACCAAAAATGGTCCAATTGGAGCTCTCGATTCCTTGGCGCGGCTCAATGAAGCAGCTGCGCCGTCCTACCTATTTAAAGTTTGAGAATAGGTCGAGGGCGTTGCGCCTCCGATGCCTCTAATCATTGGCTTTACGCGATAGAACTCGCGCTAGAGCTCCAGCTATTTTGAGGGAAACTTCAGAGGGAACCAGCTACTAGCTGTTTCAATTAGTCTTTTGCCCCTATACCCAAGTCAGACGAACGATTTGCACGTTAGTATCACTGCGGGCCTCCACCAGAGTTTTCTCTGGTTTTGCCCTGCTCAGTTATAGTTCACCATCTTTCGAGTCCCGACAGGTATGTTCTCTCGAACCCTTCTCAGAAGATCAAGGTTGGTCGGCATTGCACCCCTCGAGGGGGATCGCGCCATTCAGCTTCCTTGCGCCTTACGGGTTTACTATCCCGTTGACTTGCACACATGTTAGACTCCTTGGTCCGTGTTTCAAGACGGGTCAAATGGAGAGCTCACTGGCTAGCACCGGGAGCGTGTAGTTGCCGAAGCACGCCGAGGGCGCGCGCTGTTCGCCCTGATAGGGGTGACGGTATTCTGCGGGCATATCTATTGCCCGGTCTTTGGCCGCCGCCTCAATCCTTGCTGGTCCGTGCCCCGAGTCGATAGGCGGACTGGCTCTCGCCGTTCCACATCCGATCGGGACGCATCGCCGGCCCCCATCCGCTCCCTCCCGACAATTTTAAGCACTCTTTGACTCTCTTTTCAAAGTCCTTTTCATCTTTCCCTCGCGGTACTTGTTCGCTATCAGTCTCTCGCCCGTATTTAGCCTTGGATGGAATTTACCGCCTGATTAGGGCTACATTCCCAAATAACCCGACTCGTCGATAGCGCCTCTTGGTGCGACAGGGTCCGGGCACGACGGGGCTCTCACCCTCTTCGGCGCCCCTTTCCAGGGGACTTGAGCCCGATCCGCCACTGAGGACGCTTCTCTAGACTACAATTCGGACGGTGAAGCCGCTCGTTTCTCAAGTTGGGCTATTCTCGTTTCGATCGTCAATACTAGGGGAATCCTTGTAAGTTTATTTTCCTCCGGTTATTGATATGCTTAAACTCAACGAGTAATCCAGCCTGACCTGGGGTCACGGTCAAAGGCACTCGAGAGCGCCTAATGGGTCTGTGATGATGCCTTTCGAGCAACGCAATGAGCCACGACAGCACGCGAGTTGAGGTATCAACCACCACTGGTTGTGACATGTATTGATGTGGGATCACATTTGGGCGGGCCGCGCACCGAGGCGCACGGGAGGTTAATATCCGCCCCACTCTCCATCGCCCCCAAAGGAGCTGGAGGGGGGCGACGCAATGCGTGACGCCCAGGCAGACGTGCCTTCGGCCTAATGGCTTCGGGCACAACTTGCGTTCAAAAACTCGATGGTTCACGGGATTCTGCAAATCACACCAAGTATCACATTTCGCTACATTCATCATCAATACGAGAGCCTAGATATCCATTGCCGAGAGTCGTTATGACATTCAAGAGACGCACTGTCCCGCCAAGCACACCACAAACGGGACATCGACGGGGAGGCACTTCGTTGAGTTTTCCTTGGCGCATGCCGCATCGGGGGTTCATTAGCCTGCACAACGGTCGCTCGCGGGCACGCCGTGTAGGGGAGGGGGCCGAGGCCCCCGATATAGTTAAAAACACGAGTTCACGGTCTACTTTGCAGGTTTCGACAATCAAACGTCATACCTGCTTAATCTAATTCGTTAATTGTCTAAACTCCGTGCCTGCTTAATCGTCTTTTCTACTTAATTAGTAGAGGATGCTAATGAAATATATTTTAAATGCACATATCATATAAATAGCACATAGCATTTTCATCAAATCAAACGTTTATCGTATAATTAGCAAATAGTCATACTCATGCAGTCATGTCATTCATATGTTGTAAATTAGAGTAAATGCGTCATATATGACATGCTTATTGTTGGCCGGGTGTGAGATTATTGGGCATTACAATCATATCCTCCTTACGAAAATTTTGTCCTCAAAATTTGACATATTGAATATTTTTGGATACTTGCTCCGCATTTCTTCTTCCCTTTCCCATGTAGCTTTTTCTACTGCATGATTTCTCCATAAAACCTTCACTAAGTTAATACTTTTGTTCCTCAACTGTTTTACTTTCTGATCAAGAATTTGCACTGGTTTCTCCTCATAAGCTAAATCTGAAGATAACTCCAACGGCTCGTAACTTAGCACATGAGAAGGATTTGAAACGTATTTCTTCAGCATCGAAACATGGAAAACATTGTGAACAACGGTTAATGAAGGAGGTAATGCCACTTTGTAAGATCTATCCCCAACTTTTCCAAGAATTTCGAAAGGATCAATATATCTCGGACTTAGTTTCCCTTTCTTTTCAAATCTCATGATTCCCTTCAATTGAGCCACTTTCAGAAACACATGATCTCCAATGGAAAATTCTAAGTCTCTTCTCCGTATGTCTGCGTAACGTTTCTGTCTACTTTGTGCCGTTTTCATTCTTTCATGTATCTTCTCACAATCGTTGTTGTTTGTTGTACCAATTCTGGACCAAGTAATCTTCTTTCTCCAACTTCATCCCAATGAACCGGAGATCTGCATCTCCTCCCACATAACGCTTCATAAGGTGCCATTCCAATGGTAGTTTGATAGCTATTATTGTATGTAAATTCCACCAATGGCAGTTTCGCATCCCAACTTCCTTGGAAATCCAGTGTGCACGCTCTTAGCATATCCTTAAGTATCTGAATAACCCTCTCCGATTGCCCATCGCTCTGTGGATGAAATGCAGTACTGAATGCAAGTTTTGTTCCCATGACACCAGGCAAACTCTTCCAGAACGTAGAAGTGAATTTAGGATCTCGATCAGATACTATAGAAACTGGCACTCCATGTAACCTGACTATTTCATTAATGTATTGTTGAGCGTATTGATCCATATTATACGTCAACTTTATTGCAAGAAAGTGGGCTGACTTTGCTAATCTATCAACAATGACCCATATGGAGTTGTACCCCTTCTGAGTCCTGGGTAATCCCAACACGAAATCCATCGTAATATTTTCCCATTTCCATTCTGGTATTGGTAGTGGCTTTAATAAACCCGCCGGTCTTTGGTGTTCAACTTTAACCTGTTGACAAGTCAAGCATTCTGCTACAAATGTTGCTATGTCTTTCTTCATACCGGTCCACCAATAATGTTGTTGTAGATCTTTATATATCTTTGTACTACCAGGATGTACTGAATAAGGGCTAGCATGCGCTTCTTTCATAATTTCTTCTTTAATCACTTGATTAGATGGTACACATAATCTCCCTTTATATTTCATAATTCCATTATCAGAAATTGTGAATTCGGTCTTCTTCTCTTCATCCATATTTCTCTTTATCTCCGCCAAATACACATCATTTTTCTGAGCTTCGATGATCTTGTCACGAAGTACAGACTTCAATGTCAAGGCTGACAAATAACATACCTCCCCCTTGGGTACAAGTTCAAGTTCCAATTTCTGCAAATCTTGTAATAATGGCTTCTGTATGGTAAGGAGAAAAGACATAGACTTTCTACTCAACGCATCAGCTACCACATCACGCAGTCATAATCTTTGACAAGTTCTAACCATCTCTGTTGTCTCATATTCATCTCCTTCTCGGTGAAGAAGTACTTCAAGCTTTTATGATCAGTGTAAATCTCACACTTCTCACCGTACAAGTAATGTCTCCAAATCTTCAGGGCAAAAACAACAGCAGCAAGTTCCAAATCATGAGTTGGATAATTCTTTTCATACTCTTTCAATTGCCTTGAAGCATAAGCAATTACTTTCCCATTTTGCATCAACACAACACCCAAACTGTTTTTAGAAGCATCACTGTATACTACGAATCCACCAGTTCCAATTGGAATAGAGAGAATAGGGGCTGTAGTCAATCGATGTTTCAATTCTTGGAAACTCTTTTCGCAAGCATCGGTCCAAACAAACTTCACGTTCTTTCTCGTCAACATCGTTAATGGAGTTGCTAATTTGGAGAATCCCTTAACAAATCTTCTATAATATCCAGCCAATCCTAAGAAACTCCGAACTTCTGACACATTTGTTGGGGTTTGCCAGTTGTTCACAGCTTCTATTTTACTCGGATAAACTAATATCCCATTCTTAGATACCACATGCCCCAAAAATTCAACTTGTTCGAGCCAAAATTCACACTTCTTGAATTTAGCGTAGAGTTGTTTCTCCTTCAGAACTTACAACACAAGTCTCAAATGTTCTTTGTGTTCCCATTGATCACGTGAGTAGATCAAGATGTCATCAATAAATACAATTACGAACTTGTCGAGAAAAGCATTGAAAACTCGATTCATTAAATCCATGAAGGCTGCAGGAGCATTCGTTAAACCGAACGGCATTACTAGAAACTCCTAATGGCCATACCTTGTTCGCAATGCAGTCTTCTGTATATCTTCCTCCTTGACCTTTAGTTGATAATAACCCGAATGCAAATCGATCTTAGAGAATACTGAGGCACCTTGCAATTGATCAAATAAATCATCTATTTTGGGAAGAGGATATTTATTCTTTATTTTTATCTTGTTCAGCTCTCTGTAATCAATGCATGACCGCATAGTCCCGTCTTTCTTTTTAACAAACAACACTGGAGCTACCCAAGGCAAATAACTTGGACGAATGAAACCCTTATCTAGTAAATCTTGCAATTGCACTTTCAACTCTTTCAACTCAGTTGGGGCCATTCTATATGGTGCTTTAGAAATAGGGGCAGTTCCTGGGACAACATCAATCACAAATTCAATTTTTCGATCTGGTGGTAACCCTGGTAAATCGTCCGGGAACACTTCTAGAAATTCTCTGACCACTTCTACATTTTCTGGCTTTAAATTGGTCTCTATTGAAGTATCCACCACACTTGCCAAATATCCGGCACAACCCTTATTCAACATCTTTTGGGCCTTTAGTGCAGAGATAACTGGTAAAGAAATTAAGCTGGAAGTACCGCTAAACATAAACTTCTCCTCTCCGGGTGGTTGAAAGATCACAACTTTCTTATTACAATCAATGGTAGCATGATATTTGGTAAGCCAATCCATACCCAATATAACCTCAAAATTCGAAATTCGCAAGACAACAAGATCAGCATACAATACTCTGTTACCAATCAGAATAGAACAAAACCTCAATACATGACTAGAAACCATTTCTTCCCCCGATGGAATGGTCACATTATAACTCATTTTCAGCAAGTCCGGTGTAATGCCCAATTTTCTCACAAATGCATTTGATACGAATGAATGTATAGAACCTGAATCTATCAATGCAAATGCAGGCATTCCAGAAATCAAAATAGTACCTGAAACAACTGAGGGGTCTACATCGGCTTGTTCGTTCGTCATTAAATATACTCTCCCCTGCACTTTGTTCTGAAGGATTGGGCAATCCTTTGCAAAATGTCCAGGCTTCTTACATTTGAAGCAGTTGTTCGAACCCATTCGACATTCTCTAAAATGATTCTTTCCACATACATTACATCTCGGCCTTTTGACTTCATTGGAGGCCTGTCCGATTCTTGGACGTTTATCAGCGTTTCTTTGGCCTGGTTTTTGTTCTGGTTTCCTCCATTGGGTTGAATTTCTTGGAGTGAATATTTGCCTCTTTTGTTGATAGGATTTCTGAATTTCTTTTTCATCCAGATCAGCCATCAAAGCTTTATCCACAATCTCTCGAAACTCAATTGCTGAAGACATTCTGACATCTCGTCTAATCTCAGGTTTTAGTCATCTCAAGAAGTGATCGATCTTTTAAGTATTATCCCTCGTAATATAAGGAACATATCTGCAACCCTCTTCGAATTTTCTAACATAGTCACAAACAGTCATGTCTCCCTGCTTCAGCTCCAAGAACTCCTTAACCTTGAGGGATCTAGCGTCTCGAGTGAAATATTTATCATAAAAGATCACTTTAAACCTCTCCCATGTCAGTGTCTCCATATCGACAGCAAGTTTTGCTCCTTCCCACCAGATTCTCGCCTCTTTCTTTAATAGGAATATTGCACAAAGTACTTTATCAACATCGTCAATGCGCATATAGTCAAAGATGACATCTAACAATTTAACCCATTCCTCGCAACTACAGGATCCGAACCACCATAGAAGTCAGATGGTTCTATCTTTCTAAACCTTTCATACACAGCTTGTGGATTCCTACTCATCGGGGCCTGGATCTTGCCCCGACGGCTGGGTATAGGTCACGCGCTTAAGCGCCATCCATTTCCAGGGCTAGTTGATTCGGCAAGTGAGTTGTTACACACTCCTTAGCGGATTTCGACTTCCATGACCACCGTCCTGCTGTCTTAATCGACCAACACCCTTTGTGGGATCTAGGTTAGCCCGCAGTTGGGCACTGTAACTCAGCTTCCGGTTCATCCCGCATCGCCAGTTCTGCTTACCAAAAATGGCCCACTTGGAGCTCTCGATTCCTTGGCGCGGCTCAATGAAGCAATCGTGCCATCCTACCTATTTAAAGTTTGAGAATAGGTCGAGGGCATTGCGCCCCCAATGCCTCTAATCATTGGCTTTACCCGATAGAACTCGCGCTCGAGCTCCAGCTATTTTGAGAGAAACTTTGGAGGAAACCAGCTACTAGATGGTTCGATTAGTCTTTTGCCCCTATACCCAAGTCAGACGAACGATTTGCACGTCAGTATCACTGAGGACCTCCACCACAGTTTCCTCTGGCTTCGCCCCGCTCAGGCATAGTTCACCATCTTTCGGGTCCCGATAGGTATGCTCACTCGAACCCTTCTCAGAAGATCAAGGTCGGTCGGCGTTGCACCCCTCGAGGGGGATCGCACTAGTCAGCTTCCTTGCGTCTTATAGGTTTACTAGCCCATTGACTCGCACACATGTCAGACTCCTTGGTCCGTGTTTTAAGACAGGTCGAATGGGGACCCTACTGGCCAGCACCAAGAGCGCGCAGTTGTCGAAGCATGCCGAGGGCGTGCGCTGTCTGCCACGATCGGGATGATGGTATTCCGCGGGCATATCTACTGCCTGGGCTTTGGCTGCTGCCTCAATCCATGCCGGTCTGTGCCTCGAGTCAATCGACGGACCGGCTCTCGCCATTCCACATTCGACCAGGACGCATCTCCGACCCCCATCCACTTTCCTTCCGACAATTTCAAGCACTTTTTGACTCTATTTTCAAAGTCCCTTTCATCTTTCCCTCGCAGTAATTGTTTGCTATCGGTCTCTCGCCCATATTTAGCCTTGGACGGAATTTATCCCCCAATTGGGGCTGCATTCGCAAACAACTCGACTCGCCGACAGCGCCTTGTGGTACTACAGGGTCCGTGCACGATGGGGCTCTCACCCTCTTCGGTGCCCCTTTCCAGGGGACTTGAGCCCGGTCCGCCGCTGAGGATGCTTCTCCAGACTATAATTCGGATGGCGAAGCCGCCCAATTCTCAAGTTGAGCTATTCCCGGTTTGCTCGCCATTACTAGGGGAATCCTTGTAAGTTTTTTTTCCTCTGCTTATTGATATGCTTAAACTCAGCGGGTAATCCTGCCTGATCTGAGGTCGCGGTCGAAGGCGCTTGAGGTGCCTAATGGGTCTGTGACGATGCCCTTCGAGCTACGCGAGGAGGCACGACAGCACGCGAGTTGAGGTATCAATCACCACTGGTCGTGACATGCGTCGACGCGGGATCACATTTGGGCCGGCCGCGCACTGAGGCGCAGGGGAGGCCAATATCCACCCCACTCACCATCGCCCCCAAAGGAGCTGGAGGGGGGACGACGTGATGCGTGATGCCCAAGAAGACGTGCCCTCGGCCTAATGGCTTCGGGCGCAACTTGCGTTCAAAAACTCGATGGTTCACGGGATTTTACAATTCACACCAAGTATCGCATTGCGCTACGTTCTTCATCAATGCGAGAGCCTAGATATCCATTATCGAGAGTCGTTATGACATTCAAGAGACGCACTATCCAGCCGAGCGCACCGCGAATGGGGCATCGATGGGGAGGCGCTTCGTTGAGTTTTCCTTGGCGCATGCTGCGCTGGGGGTTCGTTAGCCCAAACAACGGTCACTCGCATGCACGCCGTGCGGGGAGGGGGCCGAGGCCCCCAATATAGTTCAAAACACGAGTTCACGGTCTGCTTTGCAGATTTCGACAATGATCCTTCCGTAGGTTCACCTATAAAAATCTTGTTACGACTTCTCCTTTCTCTAAATGATAAGGTTCAATGGACTTCTCGCGACGTTGTGGGCAGCGAACCGCCCACATCGCCGCGATCCGAATATTTTACTGGACCATTCAATCGGTAGGAGCGACGGGCGGTGTGTACATAGGGCAGGGACGTAGTCAACGCGAGATGATGACTCGCACTTACTAGGAATTCCTCGTTGAAGACCAACAATTGCAATGATCTATCTCCATCACTATGAAATTTCAAAGATTGCCTGGGCCTGTCGGCCAAGGCTATTGACTCGTGGAATACATCAGTGTAGTGCACGTGCGGCCCAGAACATCTAAGGGCATCACAGACTTGTTATTGCCTAAAACTTCCGCGGCCTAAAAGGCCGTAGTCCCTCTAAGAAGCTGGCCACAAAGGGATACCTCCGCATAGCTATTTAGCAGGCTGAGGTCTCGTTCATTAACGGAATTAACTATACAAATTGCTCCACCAACTAAGAACGACCATGCACCACCACCCATAGAATCAAGAAGGAGCTCTCAGTCTGTCAATCTTTACTATGTCTGGACCTGGTAAATTTCCCCGTGTTGAGTCAAATTAAGCCACAGGCTCCACTCCTAGTGGTGGCCTTCCGTCAATTCCTTTAAGTTTCAGACTTGTGACCATATTCCCCCCGGAACCCAAAGACTTTGATTACTCATAAGGTGCCGGCGGAGTCCTATAAGCAACATCCGCCGATCGTTGGTCGGCATCGTTTATGGTTGAGAGTAGGACGGTATCTGATCGTCTTCGAGCCCCCAACTTTCGTTCTTGATTAATGAAAACATCCTTGGCAAATGCTTTCACAGTTGTTCGTCTTTCATAAATCCAAGAATTTTACCTCTGACTTTGAAATATGAATGGCCTCAACTGTCCCTGTTAATCATTACTCCAATCCCGAAGGCCAACGTAATAGGACCGAAATCCTATAATGTTATCCCATGCTAATGTATACAGAGTGTAGGCTTGCTTTGAGCACTCTAATTTCTTCAAAGTAACAGCGCCGGAGGCACAACCCAGCCAGTTAAGACCAGGAGCACATCGTTGGCAGTAGGAACGAGACGACCAGTGCACACCAAAGGCGGACTGGCCGGCCCAACCCAAAGTCCAAGTATGAGCTTTTTAACTGCAACAACTTAAATATATGCTATTGGAGCTGGAATTACCGCGGCTGCTGGCACCAGACTTGCCCTCCAATGGATCCTCATTGAGGGATTTAGATTGTACTCATTCCAATTACCAGACTCATAGAGCCTGGTATTATTATTTATTGTCACTACCTCCCCGTATCAGGATTAGTTAATTTGCGCGCCTGCTGCCTTCCTTAGATGTGGTAGCCATTTCTCAGGCTACCTCCCTGTCACCCGTCTCCACCATAGTAGACCACTATCCTACCATCAAAAGTTGATAGGGCAAAAATTTGAATGATGCGTCGCCGGCACGAGGGCCATGCGATCCGCCGAGTTATCATGAATCATCGCAGCAATGGGCAGAGCCCGTGTCGACCTTTTATCTAATAAATGCATCCCTTCCAGAAGTCAGGGTTTGTTGCATGTATTAGCTCTAGAATTACTACGGTTATCCGAGTAGCAGGTACCATCAAACAAACTATAACTGATTTAATGAGCCATTCGTAGTTTCACAGTCTGAATTAGTTCATACTTACACATGCATTGCTTAATCTTTGAGACAAGCATATGACTACTGGCAGGATCAACCAGGTAGCATTCCTTATCGACGCTGCCTCCGCATGAGCGAAGCCACGAGGACTCCGTCAAAACGAGAATGGCAGTCGTTCGCACAAAGCGTCGAATGCTAGTTTTAGGGGAAATAGAGGCCGATGCCTCATACCCGCTTCATATTCCATATCCGAGATATCGAGCACGACGTATTGGGCCAACATCCCAATCATGTGCGTCGGCACTTGCAAGGAGAGTGGTACACGACAGGTAATTTGAGGTCCACCCTGCGCCACAGCCCCGAGAGAGGCGCAGCACAAGGCGAAAGTGGGACTTTTTAACCGACCGGATGCCCTCGCATTAGGTATTCAACACAGGAAACCCGACGTCGGCCAAGGCAATGAAGCACTTGAGCCGAGGAATGAAGAGGCTTGCATGAGATGTCGTCGCTGCCCTAGCAGGGAACCGACATGGCAATATACGCCAAACACCACTCACGCACCCACACGTATGCAATGCTCGAGAGCACTAGCCATCCCTCACTGCCCATGATGCATCTAAGCATCACGAGAAGCAAACGACGCTAAGCACCCCCAAGCACGCCCCGCTAGGCATGAAGTCACAACTAAACGGTCTTGCAAGGCTCACGCCTGCATTAGCATCCAACCATATGAGCTCGCACAACAGGCGCCCGTGTTGGCAAAGTTTTGCACCCGCATACAAGCTAGCTGTGCCGAAGGATCACCCTTGCAATGTGATGGTACTACTGCGAAGGCATCGAGCCGTATCAAATGGGACGACACGTCGGGGCACATCGGTGCTCACTCGGAATTTCCCTCAGAATGGGTCATCGCTCATTTCTTGTCAAAACTAGGCCAACACAAGCTCGCATCCGAAACCGATCCTCCAACGCGCTCGTGTTGCCATCATTTTAGCACTACGTGCCCACGGATGCCATCGTTGCGAGCGAATAACCTTGCGGCACATAACTCACTCAAGCTACCCATGAAAATGAATCCATTGGATCATGTCACTATGATGCCAACACAAGCTCGCACCCACCGTCGCGCCCCGATCGCCCACAAGTAAGACTTCAGTTTGGAAAAGTTTTGCACCGGATAAAACTAGTTGTGGCCGAAGGATTTCCCTTACAATGTGATGATACTGCCGTGAACACATCAAGCCGTATCAAACGGGACGCATATCGGGGCACATCGTTGCTCATCGGGATTTCCATCGGAACCAACCGGTGATTTCCAATCAAAACTAGGCCAAGCCGAAGAATGCTTGTGCAAGCCTTGCCCACATGGCCAACGTTGCCCGAGTGCTGTACAGAGGGAGCAGCACCCGACGCCTGACCATCCTTCACCCACACCCTATCCCTTATAATAGGCTTAAAAAAAGGCTTGTGACAATACTAGACATTGAAAAGCTGAGGAGGCACCCTTTTTTTATATTCTAAGTATTTGAGCCTTTTTTGTATTTAAGTTTACAAATGCATTATAAAATTATTTGTATGTTTAAAAAAATATATTTTTCATGAAAATATTTATTTAATATATTTATTCCTATATAATACGAAAAATTGAGGAAAAATAGTAAAAAATATGGGAAAATGTTAAAACGGCTTGAAAAAATGTGAAAATTCCATAATAATATTTTTTTAGAAAAATACAGCTATTAAAAATATTTTTTTAATTTATAATAATATTTAAAAAATAGGAAAAATAGGGAAAAATAGTAAAATGGCTTGGAAAAATATGGAAACACTATTATAACCCGATTTTTCAATAAACCAACAATGTGACAAATGACAAAATTGTTGTAAAAGCAATAGATGTAGCGTACAAATCGAATAGGGAGCATAGTTTAGATGCACCGAAAGTGATTATGCATAACATCGATAGTATAATGATGAAACATTTCTCTCGCTCGCAATTGATTTATTTTCCGAGCAAACGTCCCAAAATCATTCCCAAATTCATTGTATCTATCAATTACACAAATGGCACGGGTCGAAATTCAATTTACTCGCGATCAGGTCATCGAGGGAAAGCTATTGGGCACCCTGCTGGCCTGCGCCCCAGGCCAAGCTGCTGGCTGAGCACCAGGCGGGCAGGTGCGTGCTGTCACGGGTTGGAATTTCGGTCGCCGAGATTTAACCCCCCCGGTGCGGCACTAGGCTCGATATGCCCCGATCACGCCTAGTCAGCCTGTACCTGTATTTGGCTAAGTTGTGTTAGGCAAGGAATGGAAAGCTTAAGGAGAGAATTATTTACTAAAGAACTCTTTTATTAGGAACTTTAGAACTTGGTTACCAATGAAATGAAATACCCCACCAAATACTACTATAAAGCCCAGACCAACGGTCCATGACCCTTCACTCGACCATGTCCCTTCAAGCGCCCCGAATGAATCTAGACACGACTCGAAAATACAATGAATCTAGACACAATGACTCCTCAAGCGACTTGCTTATTATGGGCATGTCCCTTGAAATTACAAGATAAATATGGAAATATAACAAGTAAAGTACTTAGGCAAATGAATTTAGCTTGTCACTCTTTTAATGTCACCCCCCCAGACTGGCCCGGGGACGGTGACCCTTTTTCTTTCGAAAATGTTATGGTTTTCTAAAAAAATAAAATGCATCTTTTGAAATAAACAAACCATTTTACTTTTACAAACCAAACCCTGTACATAAACAAACGTTCGTTTACAAAACCATAACAGAGCGGCTATTTAACACAAAATCAGAGTTTTTGAGCTACAAAATGCTCGAAACACGACATATGAACATAACTCTGTCTGACCGCTCGGGATCCTTGGGCAACCTTCACATATCTACATCAAACATCACCTGCATCATAAGAATCTAATGAGCTAATTGCTCAGTAAGAAGAAGCTGAATTATAACAATATATCACGTAGCACATAAGACAGTCAATAATGCATAGTTCATTTAAAACATTATCTTTTCCTCTTGGGTACCCCGAAGTATGGTATTCGACTGATGATGATAGGCGTCTGTTTTCGGAACCTGTTCATAAATGGCCATAAAAAGAAGCATCGCGGGGGTTCTCATACCGACCTTTCGGCCGATGATATTAGCCGCTAGCTCCATCATATATCGTGGCTTTATCTATCTTGGTTTTTACACCTCAAGGTATTCACCACTCTCTGTGGGTCCGCCGGTCCCTCCCGCGTCCCGTGCCTACTCGACCGCCAATCAAATACCAAACCTCACCTTTAAAAACGTGTTCTTTCCATATGTATCAATATAATGCAACATAATCCATATGCCTCAACATTTCACATCAAATAACATTCATTTCCATTTTCACACGTTACAATTAACATTTAACACAGTCGGCACATAATCACGTTTATTTTCAAACAATCAACATAAATAATCATAAAAATGCATATTATTGATTCTTATGACACGTCAAGAAAAACTTCTACTTACCTTAAGTCGTTAGTATCGAAATCGCTAACAGTGTCGCTACCGCAACTATCTATAGGGCTAGTTGTTTATTAACCTGTAAAATGATATATATACGATATCTAAATACGATTTTCGACTAATATTCTAAATTCACCTATTAGTTTGAAGAAACTATCGATAAAATACTTACTTGTAACGCGTACGTTGGTTCGTATATTTTTTCCGAATTTTTTCTTCCCTTTCTTTCCTTTTTCTCTATTTCTTTCTCTATTTTCTTTATTTTCTCTCTATTTTGGTTTCTGTTAACTCTCTTTATCTAAATGTACTTATGAATATGATATCTCTATATATATATATACACATAACTTAAGGCGGCAAGTTTGGTGACTTTGGTGACTAATGAAAAAAATTGGTGACTAAGCTAATGAAGAATTGGTGACTAAGTTATGTAAATAATATTATTATATTCTAATAATTATTTGCAGCTGCTAGCTTATTACGTGTTATACATTTATGCGTTATATCTTCTACGTGTCATGTATTTAAACTAATCGGGACATACCGGTAACACGTAAGTGACGCGTAGTGTGTAAAATATATTTACCCGATAATTAATCGGAAGGTTTGGTGTACCGTATTCGATCAAAACTCTAAAGTTAAGCGTGCTCGTACGAAAGCAATTCTAAGATGAGTGACCGTCCTGGGAAGCACCTCAATTTTCCTTTCGTTAATTAACTCGTAATAAGTGCTAAATGTCATACCTGCTTAATCTAATTAGTTAATTGTCTAAACGTCATGCCTGCTTAACCGTCAAATCTACTTAACTAATAGAGAATTTTAATTAAATGCATTATAAATGCACATATCACATAAGTATCACATACGCATTTTCGTAAAATCATGTTATTATCATATAATTAACAAATACTCATATTCGTGCAATCATGCCATTCATATGTTGTAATTCAGTAAATGTCGATTATATGACATGCTTGTTGTTGGCCGGGTGTGAGATCATTGGGCATTACAATCATATACTCCTTATGAAAATTTTGTCCTCAAAATTTGACATACCGAAATAATTCTGGGTACTTGCTCCGCATTTCATCTTCTCTTTCCCAAGTAGCTTCTTCTACTGCATGATTTCTCCATAAAACCTTAACCAAGTTAATACTTTTGTTTCTCAACTGTTTTACCTTCTGATCAAGAATTTGCACTGGTTTTTCCTCGTAAGCTAAATCTGAAGATAACTCCAACGGCTCGTAACTTAGTACATGAGAAGGATTTGAAACGTATTTCTTCAGCATGGAAACATGGAAAACATCGTGAACACTGTTTAGTGAAGGAGGTAAGGCTACTCTGTAAGCTCTATCCCCAACTCTTTCGAGAATTTCAAACGGACCAACGTATCTCGGACTCAGTTTTCCCTTTTTCCCGAATCTCATGATTCCCTTCATTGGAGCAACTTTTAGAAACACATGATCTCCAACAGCAAATTCTAAGTCCCTTCTCCGTATGTCTGCGTAACTTTTCTGTCTGCTTTGTGCCATTTTCATTCTTTCACGTATTTTCTCTACAACCGTGGTTGTTTGTTGTACCAATTCTGGACCCAATAACCTTCTTTCTCCAACTTCATCCCAATGAACCGGAGATCTGCATTTTCTCCCATATAATGCTTCATAAGGTGCCATTCCAATGGTAGATTGATAGCTATTATTATAGGTGAATTCCACTAATGGTAATTTCACATCCCAACTTCCTGGAAAATCTAATGTGCACGCTCTTAGCATATCCTCCAGTATCTGAATAACCCTTTCTGATTGCCCATCGCTCTGTGGATGAAATGCAGTACTGAATGCAAGTTTTGTTCCCATGGCACTGTGTAAACTCTTCCAAAACGTAGACGTAAATTTTGGATCTCGGTCAGATACTATAGAAACTGGCACTCCATGTAGCCTGACTATCTCATTAATGTACTGCTGAGAATACTGATCCATATTATACGTCGACTTCACTGCAAGAAAGTGGGCTGATTTCGTTAATCTATCGACAATCACCCATATGGAGTTGTACCCCTTCTGAGTCCTCGGTAATCCCAACACGAAATCCATAGTAATATGCTCCCATTTCCATTCTGGTATCGGTAAAGGTTTTAATAAACCCGCCGGTCTTTGGTGTTCAACTTTAACCTGTTGACAAGTTAAACATTCGGCTACAAATGTTGCTATATCTTTCTTCATACCGGTCCACCAATAACATTGTTGCAGGTCTTTATACATCTTCGTACTTCCGGGGTGTACTGAATAAGGACTATTATGAGCTTCTTTCAAAATATCTTCTTTGATTGCTTGATCAGATGGAACGCATAATCTACCTTTGTATTTCATAACCCTATCATCAGAAATTGTGAATTCGGTCTTCTTCCCTTCATCCATCTTTTTCTTTATTTCAGTCAAATACACATCATTTTTCTGCGCTTCGATGATTTTGTCACGAAGTATAGGCTTCAATGTCAGGGCTGACAAATAATATACCTCCCCTTTAGGTACAAGTTCAAGTTCCAATTTTTGCAAATCTTGTAATAGTGGCCTCTGTATAATTAGAGAAGACATCGACTTTCTACTCAATGCATCAGCTACCACATTGGCTTTACCGGGATGATAGTTAATCACGCAGTCATAATCTTTAACAAGTTCTAACCATCTTCGTTGTCTCATATTCAGCTCCTTCTGAGTGAAGAAATACTTCAAGCTTTTATGATCGGTGTAAATCTCACACTTTTCACCATACAAATAATGTCTCCAAATCTTCAGGGCAAAAACGACAGCTGCAAGTTCCAAATCGTGAGTCGGATAATTCTTTTCATATTCTTTCAATTGTCTTGATGCATAGGCAATTACCTTCCCGTTCTGCATTAACACAGCACCCAAACCATTTTTAGAAGCATCGCTGTATACTACGAATCCACCAGTTCCAGTTGGAACCGAGAGAATAGGAGCTGTAGTCAATCGATGTTTCAACTCTTGGAAACTCTTTTCACAAGCCTCGTTCCAAACAAACTTCACGTTCTTTCTCGTCAACGTCGTTAGTGGAACTGCTAATTTTGAGAATCTTTGAACAAATCTTCTGTAGTATCCTGCCAATCCTAAGAAACTCCGAACTTCTGACACAGTTGTTGGTGTTTGCCAGTTATTCACAGCTTCTATCTTACTTGGATCAACTGATATCCCATTTTTAGATACCACGTGCCCTAAGAATACCACTTGTTCGAGCCAGAATTCACACTTTTTGAATTTAGCGTAGAGTTGTTTCTCCTTCAGAACTTGTAACACATGTCTCAAATGTTCTTTATGTTCTCGTTTATCACGTGAGTAGATCAGGATGTCATCAATAAACACAATCACAAACTTGTCTAGAAAAGCCTTGAATACCCGATTCATCAAATCCATGAAGGCTGCAGGAGCGTTTGTTAGACCAAAAGGCATTACTAGAAACTCGTAATGGCCATAACGTGTTCTGAATGCAGTTTTCTGTATATCTTCTTCTTTGACCTTTAGTTGATGATAACCCGAACGCAAATCGATCTTAGAGAATACTGATGCACCTTGTAATTGATCAAACAAATCATCTATTCTGGGAAGAGGATACTTATTCTTGATTGTTACTTTGTTGAGTTCTCTGTAATCAATGCATAACCGCATTGTCCCGTCTTTCTTCTTAACAAATAATACCGGAGCTCCCCAAGGCGAATAACTTGGACGAATGAAACCCTTATCAAGTAGATCTTGCAACTGCACTTTCAATTCTTTCAATTCAGTTGGGGCCATTCTATACGGTGCTTTAGAAATAGGAGCAGTTCCTGGCACAACGTCAATCACGAACTCAATTTCTCGATCCGGTGGTAGTCCTGGTAAATCATCTGGGAATACTTCTGAAAATTCTCTGACTACTTCTACATTTTCTGGTTTTAAATTGGTCTCAACGGAAGTATCCACCACACTTGCTAAGTATCCAACACAACCTTTATTCAACATCTTTTGGGCTTTTAGTGCAGATATAATGGGCCAAGGAAATGAGCCTGAGGTACCGCTAAACATAAATTGCTCTTTTCCAGGTGGCTGAAAGATCACAATCTTCTTATTACAATCGATGGTGGCATGGTATTTGGTAAGCCAATCCATACCCAATATAACCTCAAAATTCGAAATCGGTAAGACAACAAGATCAGCATATAGTACTCTGCTACCAATCTGAATAGAACAAGCCCTCAATACATGACTAGAATCCATCTGTTCCCCCGACGGAATGGTCACACTGTAACTTATTTTCAGCAAGTCCGGTGTAATGCCCAATTTTCTCATAAATGCATTCGATACAAATGAATGTGTAGAACCTGAATCTATCAATGCAAATGCAGGCATTCCAGAAATCAAAATAGTACCTGAAACGACTGAAGGGTCTGCAGCGGCTTGTTCATTTGTCATAGAGTAAACTCTTCCTTGCACTTTATTTTGGAGGATTGGGCAATCTTTTGCAAAATGTCCAGGCTTCTTACATTTAAAACAGTTATTCGAACCCAGTCGGCATTCCCCAAAATGATTCCTGCCACATATATTACATCTCGGCCTTTCGACTTCATTGGAGGTCTGTCCAACTCTTGGACGCTTGTCATTATTCCTCTGGCCTGGTTTCTGCTCTGGTTTCTTCCACGGTGTTGGGTTTCTCGGGGTGAACATTTGCCTCTTTTGCTGATAAGATTTTTGAATTTCTTTTTCATCCAAGTCGGCCATCAAAGCTTTATCCACAATTTCTCTGAATTCAGTAGCTGAAGACATTCTAACATCCCGTCTAATTTCAGGCTTCAGTCCTCTCAAGAAATGATCGATCTTTTCGGTGTTATCTCTCGCAATATAAGGCACGTATCTGCAATCCTCTTCGAATTTTCTAACATAGTCACAGACCGTCATGTCTCCCTGTTTCAGCTCCAGGAATTCTTTAACTTTAAGGGATCTAGCATCTCGAGTAAAATATTTGTCAAAAAAGATTACTTTAAACCTTTCCCACGTCAGAGTATCCATATCTACTGCAAGTTTAGCTCCTTCCCACCAGATTCTTGCCTCTTTCTTCAGTAAAAAGATCGCACAAAGTACCTTATCAACATCATCGATACGCATGTAGTCGAAGATAACATCTAATGATTTAACCCATTCCTCGGCAACTATAGGATCCGAACCACCATAGAAGTCAGATGGTTCCATCTTTCTGAATTTTTCGTACACAGCTTGTGGATTTTCAGGACGAGCAGGAGGTGCATGAGCTTGGTTATTCTGTTCTTGATTTCTCTGCTGCATGTCTAATAATTGTTGGATCTGTTCACCGTGCATTCTGGTTTGTTGTTGTATCAGATTAGTCAAATTATTCACCACATTATTACCACCATCTTTGGCACCCATAGCTTTACGTTTCGGCGGCATGATTTCCTATATATTGCCCAATTTATCCCTTTCACCAGCCAATAATAAATGCACAATAATGACAATAATATGCATTGCTAAAACATAAAGGAAAGAAATTAAAGAGTTGACCAAGTTTCCCCAGCCAGGATATGTTCATATGCCTTCTTCTGTCTTCAGGAAAGACTAAACCTCCGCTCTGATACCATAAATACTGTCACGCCCCCAGACTGGCCCGGGGACGGTGACCCTTTTTCTTTCGAAAATGTTATGGTTTTCTAAAAAAATAAAATGCATCTTTTGAAATAAACAAACCATTTTACTTTTACAAACCAAACCCTGTACATAAACAAACGTTCGTTTACAAAACCATAACAGAGCGGCTATTTAACACAAAATCAGAGTTTTTGAGCTACAAAATGCTCGAAACACGACATATGAACATAACTCTGTCTGACCGCTCGGGATCCTTGGGCAACCTTCACATATCTACATCAAACATCACCTGCATCATAAGAATCTAATGAGCTAATGGCTCAATAAGAAGAAGCTGAATTATAACAATATATCACGTAGCACATAAGACAGTCAATAATGCATAGTTCATTTAAAACATTATCTTTTCCTCTTGGGTACCCCGAAGTATGGTATTCGACTGATGATGATAGGCGTCTGTTTTCGGAACCTGTTCATAAATGGCCATAAAAAGAAGCATCGCGGGGGTTCTCATACCGACCTTTCGGCCGATGATATTAGCCGCTAGCTCCATCATATATCGTGGCTTTATCTATCTTGGTTTTTACACCTCAAGGTATTCACCACTCTCTGTGGGTCCGCCGGTCCCTCCCGCGTCCCGTGCCTACCCGACCGCCAATCAAATACCAAACCTCACCTTTAAAAACGTGTTCTTTCCATATGTATCAATATAATGCAACATAATCCATATGCCTCAACATTTCACATCAAATAACATTCATTTCCATTTTCACACGTTACAATTAACATTTAACACAGTCGGCACATAATCACGTTTATTTTCAAACAATCAACATAAATAATCATAAAAATGCATATTATTGATTCTTATGACACGTCAAGAAAAACTTCTACTTACCTTAAGTCGTTAGTATCGAAATCGCTAACAGTGTCGCTACCGCAACTATCTATAGGGCTAGTTGTTTATTAACCTGTAAAATGATATATATACGATATCTAAATACGATTTTTGACTAATATTCTAAATTCACCTATTAGTTTGAAGAAACTATCGATAAAATACTTACTTGTAACGCGTACGTTGGTTCGTATATTTTTTCCGAATTTTTTCTTCCCTTTCTTTCCTTTTTCTCTATTTCTTTCTCTATTTTCTTTATTTTCTCTCTATTTTGGTTTCTGTTAACTCTCTTTATCTAAATGTACTTATGAATATGATATCTCTCTATATATATATACACATAACTTAAGGCGGCAAGTTTGGTGACTTTGGTGACTAATGAAAAAAATTGGTGACTAAGCTAATGAAGAATTGGTGACTAAGTTATGTAAATAATATTATTATATTCTAATAATTATTTGCAGCTGCTAGCTTATTACGTGTTATACATTTATGCGTTATATCTTCTACGTGTCATGTATTTAAACTAATCGGGACATACCGGTAACACGTAAGTGACGCGTAGTGTGTAAAATATATTTACCCGATAATTAATCGGAAGGTTTGGTGTATCGTATTCGATCAAAACTCTAAAGTTAAGCGTGCTCGTACGAAAGCAATTCTAAGATGAGTGACCGTCCTGGGAAGCACCTCAATTTTCCTTTCGTTAATTAACTCGTAATAAGTGCTAAATGTCATACCTGCTTAATCTAATTAGTTAATTGTCTAAACGTCATGCCTGCTTAACCGTCAAATCTACTTAACTAATAGAGAATTTTAATTAAATGCATTATAAATGCACATATCACATAAGTATCACATACGCATTTTCGTAAAATCATGTTATTATCATATAATTAACAAATACTCATATTCGTGCAATCATGCCATTCATATGTTGTAATTCAGTAAATGTCGATTATATGACATGCTTGTTGTTGGCCGGGTGTGAGATCATTGGGCATTACATTTAACCTCTCGGGGCTCGGACCCCCGAAGGCTCGGTCGTGATATTCTCCCCCACCAAATCCGTTGTGGCCCCGACAACGTCGCTTGGTAACCATTCTTTGATCATATCTTGAAGTGCTAGCCGCAACTTCTCGAGCAATCCTTCCATTTCCTTGACTAGGCACATTAATCTTCTGTTGCTACTCTTTGAGTCACTCGATCTCTCCAAAACTCGTGTCGTCCCGATGACACTCTTTGAGGAATGATTGAAGAATTCTTCCCCAATTTTCAGCCAATTTGCCACCGCTGCTTGCCACCTTTCCTCGACGCTGCACTCAACTCCTAGAGTACCGCCCATCGAGCTGCTGGATTTTTCCTTGCACTTGCACTCCATCTGGCTGGCTAATTTTGGGAGACACGGGAGCTATGCCCGACTTGACTTGCTTTGGCGAAGTACACTTTGGTTGCTCTTTCTCGGCCCTACACTCTCGGAAGTCTTCTTGAACACCCTTCGTTGCTTACCTCTTCCTTTGAATGGACAACCCATCCTTAAATGGTCCGTCACATTACAGATATGGCAAGTCTTCACTTTCCCACTGTTGTTTCATTGATGCGGGATTGTTGATAACCTGCCCAACCCCTCGGCATCTCCTTTGGTTTGATTCGGTAGGTCTCTCTTCGGCTTCACCTTCATCTTGCCATTGAACCCCTTAACAGCCTTCTTCGGTGCCTTGCGTTTCCTGATACACCTCATTTTTATACGATTTATGACGTTCATTCGACCTTGTTTATTATCAATTTGTATTATATTTTTTATCCCTCAAATACGATTAATGTTAGGAAAATTTTAATCTGCAAAAGGAAATACGCAACTGTGGGTTGAAAAGTCGAGAACGTCGCTAAAAAGTCGAGCTTTGATGAAATCCACAAGCTAACGTTCGAACGCCCATTTACACAGCGTCCAAACGCCGTGTTTCTTGGCATTCGAACGCCGAGTTACAAGGCGTCCAAACGCCTTGTTTCTTGGCGTTTGAACGCCAAGTCGTAGCTGGGGGCCCATATTCAAATTTTATGTTGAGTTTGGGATAAAAATACCTCTTCCAAACTTTGTTTTAGGGTTCGAACTTTATTTTTCTGAGATTGATTGTAAAGATTAGAGATTCAATTACGAGATTCGAGAATTGATTGTAAACGAGATTCTTCGACAACGGGATCGAGTTTATCTTTTTAATCTCTTTTAATTCTTGTCTATCTAACATGTTTACTTTTATTATCGTTGATTGTACTTTTGAATCTATGGAGTAATCTATCTTATTCTTGAACTGGAAAGAGCCCGATAATATGTTATCGATATAAATTATAGAATCGTTGATGTTATGTCGCTTTCACTTATGATTTGAATTCTTAGTCTTTAATGCTTGTGAATCTGTTGGCCACTTATTTGCATGATCATAGATATTAGGTGAAAATTCTGACAAGTGACATCTAAATCGGAACCCTGGACTTCAAACCTAGGATCCTAAATCACGAAAGTAGTTTAAGGTCTTTTGAGGAATCGATACATTATCATAGAGATTAATGAATCTGAGTTCATGCTAATCATCACGAAAGTAGGAGATTAACTGATTTGGGTAAATTATTATGCTTCGACAGAAGTTAATAAGTACAATTGGATAATGTCCTTCATAAGTAGCGATCGTAACTAAAATGGTGATATAATTGAATTGATAACATATGTCGTGGTGAACCCTGATTCCGAAATTGCTAATCCCATATAATCAAAACCAATTTTCTACATTCTGTTTAGTTTTCTTTACAACTTATCTCATATTTTCATTAGGCTTAGATTACTGATAATTGATAGACTTAGTAATTAATTATTCGGTTCTCGTGGGAACGATATCTTTTGTACTACACCAAAGTCGTGCGCTTGCGGTAATACCTACATCAAGTTTTTGGCGCCGTTGCCGGGGACTTGAATAGTCAATATTAGTTTTTTTCAGAATTTAGTGAGACTAAGCCGTTTTATTTTTTTATTTTTAATTTTTTGTTTTTTCGCTTTATTTCAGGATCTTTGTCTTTCTCTTGTATGCAAAGTAGAATCAATTTCCCTATCGAGCTAGATTTGGAAATCGAGAAAACTTTTCGTGCAAGAAGAAAATTACAAAGACTGAAACAAGCAGCCATGGCTGAAGAGAATGCAAATGTGAATGTTAATGCAAACACTAATGCGAATGCAAACGGGAATGTGAATGTAAATGCGAGGTCTTTGAAGGATTTTGCAGTGCCCAATGTGCCTTCACTCGAGCATCAACATACCTACTATAGATGCGAATAACTTCAAGCTCAATCCATCCTTTCTACAAATGGTTCAGCAGAATCAGTTTGGGGGTGCACCTACTGAAGAGCCAAACCTTCACTTATCAATGTATTTAGAGTACTGCGACACTCTAAATATGAACGGGGTTTCCCAAGATGCTATCAGGCTGAGGTTATTCCCGTTTTCACTAAGAGACAAGGCGAGAGCATGGTTTCACTCTTTACCATCGGGTTCCATAAGAATGTGGGTGCAACTTATGCAATGTTTGCTAGAAAAATATTTCTCCCCGAGTAAAACTGCACAACTGAGGAACCAAATGACTACTTTTTCGCAACGGGATAGTGAGTCGCTATATGAAGCTTGAGAGCGATTCAAGGATCTTTTCCGACTGTGCCCACACCATGGGCTGAAGAAGTGGCTCATCGTCTATACATTCTACAACAGATTGATATATAACACGAGGATGTCAGTCGACGCAGCAGCTGGGGGAGTTTTGATGAACAAAGGTATTGACGAAACTTACGATTTAATTGAGGACATGGCGTTGAACCACTACCAGTGGACAAGCAAAAGATCGATTCCACAGAAGACACCAGGTAAGTATGATCTTTACGCTATTACTCTACTTTCTGCACAAGTAGAAGCCATGTCTAAGAAATTAGATTCAATGAACATGCATGTTAATTCTTTCAACACTAAACCTCTGATGTGCGAAATATGTGGTATGGTTGGTCATGTCGCATTAGAGTGTCAACTAGCTAGTGTACCTAATGCTTAGGCAACTTTCGTCAAGGGAAGGAGTATTGTGGATAATATTCACTTAATGCAGAAGTTGCTTCGAAGTTATGCCCGTAAGCGTTCTTCCCCATGTTGCACCATTAAGATTGATTTCACCAAGGCTTTTGACTCGGTCTCGTGGGCCTTTCTTCGGGAAATCTTGATTGGGCTGAACTTTCCACCCATTTTTGTGGGATGGATAATGGAATGCATGACGACCACTTCGTACTCCATTTCCATTGACGGTGGACTTCACGGGTTTTTCAAAGGCAAAAGAGGGTTGAGGCAAGGAGACCCGATACCCCCATACCTCTTTGTGATTTGTATCGAGTATCTCTTAAGAATGCTCCGCTCGAGGACAAACGATTCTGGGTTCAATTACCACCCGAAGTGCGCTCCGCAAAAGATAACACATCTTGCTTTTGCCCACGACTTAATGCTATTATCCAGGGGTGATGAGTCATCAATTCAGATTCTTATGGATTGCCTTCGGGACTTCGGCGAGGCTTCGGGGCTCAAGATGAATGTCTTGAAATCCAACATCTATTTGGCAGGTTTGGGGGCTCACGAATCTGCCACTTTTGTTCGATCATCGGGCATGAGCGTTGGATCTTAGCCATTCCGTTACTTGGGCATCCTGATGGCTGCCGAGAAACTTAAGTCGATGCACTATGAGCCTTTGTTGAACAAGATTCGTTTGTACATCAACGGCTAGAGCAAAGCTACCCTTTCTTTTGCGGGGCGCTCGGAACTCTTGAAGTCCGTGCTCCATGGGGTCGTTTGTTTTTGGATCTCTATCCTTTCCATCCCAGCCCAAATTAGAACAAAGATTGTCCACCTTTGCCATTCTTTTCTTCCTAGCAGCGGCATGTCCTTAGTTTCTTGGCACACGGTTTGCATGCCAAAAAACGAGGGGGCCTTGGCATGCGGGACATCAACTTTTGGAATTGGTCTTTGCTTGGCAAAACACTTTGGGACATTCATGCCAAGAAAGACTCATTATGGCACCGATGGGTGCATCATTTCTACCTCCGACAACTCTCCATTTGGGAGTGGGTTGCTAAACCAAGGGACTCACCTTTGATTAAGAGCATTCTTCTTGCACGAGATCACTTGGTTGCCAAGTGTAATGGGGCTGCGGGGGCTGCCTCATTTTTGGACACTTGGGGTAGCAAAATGACTGTCCCCCTTTCGAGAGTTCTTTATGAGCTCTTTCGGGATAAAGGATCATTGGTTGCTTAGTCGGGCACTATTTGGGGGCCTTCAATCACTCCCAAGCATTCCTTCATCCTTTGTCTTAGTATCCTTGGGCGTTTGAAAGCAAGGGATCCACTAAGCTTTTTGTCGTTGGATGAGTCGTGCGTCTTTTGCAATAATGCCAATGAGACTATCCAACACCTTTATTTTGATTGCCCATTTTGTTTTGATGTTTGGACTAGCATCAAAATCTGGATTGGTATCTCACGCCAATTTCCTACCCTTAAGAGCGATTTGAAGTGGCTTAAGAAAGAGGTCAAGGATAATGGTTGGCAACCTAGAAGCAAGAGGACTGCTCTAGCGGCCATGGTTTATTTCATTTGGAATGCTAGAACAGGGCCATCTTTGAGGGGGAAGAGGTATCTTTTGATTTACTTGTATGACGCATCAAAACGCATGTATATAGCATCATTTTTGGTTTATATCCCCACGTTTTGAGGTATTTTGAGCATCTTAGATCCTAAATAGGTTTTGATGCATTTCTTTTTGCATATAGTTTTTGATGCATTTCATTGTCGAGCAGGTACGTTTAACGGTTTTATGTTTCGTTCTTAGCAGATGATCGATGTTTTGAATGTTTTGCTGCCCGGATTTTACTTTAGTGCTTATCGGATTTGGGGGCAGAATTTTGGGCGCGCACTGGGTCGGCCGCACTGCGCGCGGTCGCCCATCCAGCGTGGTAGGCCACAAAGCACGCGACCATAGCGTGCGCAATAGGTCGGCCACACCAAGCGAGGTTGTACAGCAAGCGCGCGAGAGACCAACGCGCGCAAGATCGGACAGCAAGCGCGCGCGCGTGACCAGCGTGCGCAAGATCGGCAACAAGCGCACGATGATTGATGGTACTTGGGCGGGTGCGTGCAGCCATGCCGTAGCACGCTGGCTAACGCGCGCGCATGAGCAGACCATGCGCAAACGTTAGGCACCACTTGGCCAGTGCAACTCAAGCCCGCGTGAAAATGCAAGCACTCAGCCAAGTGCATGGTATGGTGCGCGCAGCACGGCCTACATAGTTATGGTTGTCCCGCTACTTTTGATTTCTTTTAGCACCTTCGGTCATTTATCCATTTTTATTTTGGATTGTACAGGTACATTTCACTATTTTGTGGTTGCCAATTTTTGCAGATGATTGATTAACTTTTGGTGGTGTCCTCACATTTTCAAGGCAATGGATGGCTACCATAGGTAGCCATAGTTGAAACTAATGTAGTTGACGGACACTTTTTTTTGGCTCAATCTTTCCTAAGCCCACGATAAGCCGCATGAAGTGAAGGCATTGACCGAAGCACAGAGATAGGATCCTTTCTTAGCGAGGTCATTGGCAAACAATGCCTCACATTGTACAAGAAGCACTATCTTTGTCAAGCTAGGCATGCTTTCAGCACTGTGGTATAGTCGGCAATCTTGGGTTCACAATCTTTCCTAAGCTCGCGATAAGCCGCATGAAGTGGGGGCATTGACCGAAGCACAGAATTAGGATCCTTTCTTAGTGAGGTCATTGGCAAACAATGCCTCACATTGCACAAGAAAAACCTTCTCTGTCAACACGCATAGGGCTCCCAATTATTTAAACCTATAAAAATCAAGTCATTTCACGTTGAATCATATTCCATTCGATAAAAATTGAGTCTAATTTGACTAGCAATCACATAAAGTTCAAAAATAATTTCTCAAGATCAATAATAACTGAAACTATCTTGACTTCTACTTTATTTTGGCTCAATACAATTTATTTGCATCATTATATTTAATTGTGTGAACAAAACCATGTTTAAAAGTTTTTGTGTGAATTGTGTTTTGATAGAACTTGTCAGAATATTGAATTATATTTATGCATTCATTATAGGTTCCAAGAAAAATGACTAAATGCAAAATAAATATTACTTATTAATACCCAAAAACAATTTCTAATTTGACTTTTGTTAGAAAATAATAAAAGTCAATTTATTCCTTCAAATTTAAAATATCAACCAACTATAATTTGACTTTGCCACATGGATACAACCAACTACAAATTATAAAATAAAGTATCAAATTTAAAATTTCTTCAAATTCAAAGTAGAGTAATTATATCAAGAATGATGCTATATACCACTGTTTATAGCTCACTGTTTTTAATATAACAAAAATATTGTGTACCATACTTAGAGGGTGTTTGGCTAAAAGCTTATAAGCTCTTTTAAACATCTTATAAGATATTTAAAAGAGCTTATGAAAATCTATGAATAATTTTTTTGAATAAGAGCTTATAAGACAAAAAAATAAGATGTTTGGATCTTATAAGGTAATTCAAAATAAGTAAGCCTAACCCACCTTATTTCAAAATATTAAATTTGGGATGTTGCTTATATTCTTAAAAGGCATAAATAACCCTATTTAATTTTCTCCTTCCCAAGGATACCCTTCTCTAAAAAATATTTATTTTTATTATTGCACAAATTTTCTCTTATAACATTTGAAAATATCTTATAAATCCAATAGAGACTTATTTTTTAACTGATTTTTTAAATAAGACCAAACATCTTATAAGCTCTTAAAACTTCTTCTAAGACGTAAGAACTTATAAGATGTTTTAAATAATCTTAACCAAACACCCTCTTAGTGTTGGTGAAAAATCGGTGAAAAATAAACGGTGGTATATACCATTCCTCTTTCAAATATGTAAAATTTAATTAGATAGAATAGTTAAAAGACAGCAAATTTACTTGAAAAAGGCACAATGGCTACTCATCATTTGGTCCAAAACTGTCCAATGTTTGGACAACAAGCTGTCTAAATCCGAGGTTGGGATAAACAAAGTCCCCTAGATCGTCAAGTGAGTAATCAGAAAAAGCCACACAAAGCCAACTCCGGCAGCATTGCAGTCGATCTTGAGCTACCCCCCGCCTCTTGATTCAATTTGAATCTTCCGGCCATAAAATCATATGGCACAAGCACTTTTCCAAGTGCATTTTTGAGCTTTTGGACAACAATTTGTTGAGGAAAAATGGGTATAACCAGATCCTCTTGGATCCCTCCGATCAAGAGAAAACGAGCTTCATAACGGATCAAGGCACCTTCTGCTACAATATCATGGCTTTCGGACTCAAGAATGCTGGGGCTACCTATCAGCGCTTAGTAAACGCAATGTTCAAGAACCAGCTAGGGAGGAACATGGAGGCTTATATAGATGACATGCTTGTTAAGAGTCACAAGCAAGAGCATCACATCAAAGACCTGCAAGAGTGCTTCGAGGTCCTTAGGTGGTATAACATGAAGCTCAACCCTGCAAAGTGCGTCTTTGGAGTCGGGGGGAAGTTCTTAGGGTTTATCGTAAGTGAGCGCAGGATCGAGGCTAACCCCGAAAAGATAAATGCAATATTAGAACTGCCACCCCCTAAGAGAAAGAAGGAGGTACAAGAGTTAATGGGAAGAGTGGCAGCCCTGAATCGTTTTGTCTCTAGGTCAGCCGATAAGGGGCTTCCCTTTTTCAATATGATTCGGAATGCCAACGGCTTCGAGTGGGACGAGTCGTGCCAGCGGGTGTTTGAGAAACTGAAGGAATACGTGGTTTTCCCGCCGCGTCTCACAAAACCCGTCGAAGGTGAAATGCTTTGTCTCTTCCTCTCCGCCACCCAAGTGGCGCTGAGTGCGGTATTTACCCGTGAAGAAGAGGGGGAGCATAAGCCTATTTATTACGTCAGCAAGCTATTACGGGGTGCCGAATCCAAGTATCCACCAATTGAGAAACTAGCCCTAGCCTTGGTCATCGCTGCTAGAAAGCTAAGGCCATACTTCCAATCGCACCCCATCGCGGTGCTCACCAGCCGTCCCCTAAAGCGAGTCCTCTCCAACTTAGAAAGTTCAGGAAGGCTGGCCAAATGGGCGATCGAGTTGAGTGAGCACGACATAGAGTTTCGCCGATGACCAGCAATCAAAGCACAAGTCCTAGCCGACTTCGTCGTAGAAATGACGGAGGGGGGCGAAGGCTGCTCCTCCCCGGCATGGACCTGACATGTAGATGGGTCGTCCACCCAAATTAGCAGCGGAGAGGGGGTCGTACTCGAGAGCCCCCACGGGCTCAAGTTCGAATACGCCCTTAAGTTTGATTTCAAGGCTTCAAACAACGAGGCTGAGTATGAAGCTCTAATTGCTGGAGCGAAGCTGGCGCTCGCTGCGGGGGCGAGAAGGTTAATTGCCTTCAGCGACTTCCAGTTGGTGGTTAACCAAGTGTAGGGGCTCTATGAGACGAAAGGAGAAAGGATGGTCCGCTATCTCGACCGCATACTCAGCTTGAGGAGAGAATTCTTAGAATTCCAAGTGAGGTAGGTACCCCGAGCTGACAACAAATCGGCAGACCAGCTAGCCAAACTAGCTAGTTCCATGCTCTCCATAACAAATAGAAATATCACGTTCCTAGCCCTCGACAAGCCAGAGATAGAGGGGTACACTCTGGAGGTACTATGTGGAGATCCGTCACAACCTTCTTAGAAAACTGAAATCGTAAACCTCACCAACGACAGCCTTCCCAACGACAAGGGCCGAGCCAGAGTCATCAGGGTGCGCGCTTCTAGGTTCGTACTCATCGATGGGGAGCTCTACAAAAGAGCTTTCTCTCAACCTCTACTTAAGAGCCTGGCTGGAGAACGGGTGGAGTACGTATTGCGTGAAGTACATGAAGGCTGCTGCGGTAATCACTTGGGGGGCAAAGCCTTAGCAGGGAAGGTGTTAAGGCAAAGGTACTTCTGGCCGACCATGCTCCATGATGCCTGCGAGTTGGTCAAGTGATGCCGCAAGTGTCAAGAGCATGGGGCAATAACCACGCCCCTAGAACACTCCTATAACCCTTGGAGAGTCCTTGCCCGTTCACTCAATGGGGGTTGGATATAGTCGGCCCCTTCCCCATTGCGCCCGGGCAATGAAAGTTCCTCCTAGTGGCAATCGATTACTTCATCAAGTGGGTTGAAGCTGAGCCCTTGGCCAAGATTACTGAAAAAGAGGTAATGAAATTCCTATGGAAGAACATCTTCACACGCTTTGGGATCCCAAGATCTTTGGTCTAGAACAACGGCACCCAATTCCGGAGCACTAAACTTAAATACTGGTGTGAAGAGTTAAATTTTAAGCAATTCTTCACCTCAGTGGCAAGTCCACAATCGAATGGACAAACGAAAGTCACTAACCGCACATTGCTGCATCACTTGAAAACGCATTTAGGTGATGCCAAAGGGAACTGGCCGGACGAGCTCCCGTCCATTTTATGGTCGTACAGGACCACTCCCCGCAAGAGCACGGGGAAACACCCTTCAACTTGGTGTATAGCGCGGAAGCAATCACCCCGGTCGAGATCGGAGAGGTCAGTTATAGGGTGAGCCAGCACAAGGTTGATAGCAACGATGCACACTTGCGCGTCAACCTTGACCTGCTCTTAGAGGTTCGCGATCGGGCGTCAACTAGCTCTTATCTCTCGAGGATGGCCCACGCTTGTAGCGCACGAGTCCGCCCCCGTAGCTTCCAAGTTGGCAACTTGGTGTGGAGGAAAAAGGAAGCATCAAGACCTGTGGGGAAGCTGGATGCCAAATGGGAAGGCCCATATCAAGTGGAAGCAATAGTCAACCAAAGCGCCTATAGGCTGAAAACTTTGCAAGGCACGGCGGTGCCACGCACATGGAACATCTCCAACCTCAAGCGTATTACGCTTAGTCACTCGATTAGATATTTTTACTTAGTTTTTACCTAGTTTATTCTTAGTAGTTCTTGTATTTCATGTTTCTTGAAGATCATGCTTCGAGTTGGCCTACGAGCCAAGCGTTTTTCCTTTTGTTCATTTGAAATCGAGTTGGTCCGCGAACCAAGCGTTAATAAAAGCTCATCGAAGCACACTTATGTTTACGCTATTTATTTCTAAGTATCACACTTAACATCAGAGGTCGAGGCTACACTCCCCCCACTACTTAATAATGCGAGGTTGAGGCTCCACATCCCCCCTACCTCATAATAATGTGATGTTGAGGCTCCACGCCCCCTACTTCATAATAAGAGGTTGAGGCTCAACGCCCCCCCAATAATTAATAATGAGAGGCCCTATACTTAATAATGCATAATGGTTAAAGCATGCTTTCCATATTCGTTTATGTGTCGAAGCCACCATGCCTCCCCTGCCCATCCCGGCTTCCTGACCTCGACACGGGGGGCATACATAGGAATAGGCAACACTAGAACGTTCAAAAGCACAACGGTCATGCACACCATCAATCAAATGATTTTAAATAAACCACAAAATGCGCGCTGTAAAGCAAACAAGCGTCATACAATATAATAAATGGACAAAAAAGGCTAACAAAAGCCTAAAAGTCGCTGAAACTAAACAAAATCAATGACAAACGCTAAATCGAAACTAAGCTACGATAGAACAAGCCAAGACGAGATCTAGCTCTCCATAGAGGACCCATCCGCAATTCCGTTAGGGCCGCTCGGACTAGCCGCATCGCCATCCTTAAACTCGGGATACACCCAAGTGAAGTCGTCGTCAGGGTAGCGGCCGCTATCCCGCACGGCCCGGCGAAACTCGCGGATAGTCATCCCTACAAACTGGCCTTCGACTGAACCTTCCGAGCGATCTCTTGGGTGTAGTCAGTGCCTCGCCTGAAGCCCTCGATGGCTGATCGACCGGCCTCCTTGAGGGCCTTTTTGCCTGCATTAGAGCCGAGAAAGCCTCGCCCACATCCTATTTCTTCAGTCCTTGAGAGCCGCCTGATACTTTCTCTCGATCTCTGCGACCCTACGAGCGCTCTCCTCGGCCTTCAGCTCACTTTTCTTGGCCATCCGCTCACTTTCCTCAGCTCGCTGCGTGAGCTCCTCGCAACGCCAGCAAAGCTGGGTCCCAAGTTGCGCGCTCTGAGAGTGGATAAAATATATCCCATGAGACAATGGTGGAGAAAGTCGCATAAATAAGAAAAAATGTGTGATAGGAGAACTGACCTGTCCACTATGGGCGCTGAGCTGCTCATCCAGTGCCTGCGGTGTGAGAAGTGATAGTCGTTGATGATCATGGGGGATGTCGGTCACTCGCATAATCCCCCAAGGAGTGGTGGTGTCCAGGGAGTCCCAGAAGGATTGAACAGTCGGCTCCTGGTTCACCGCAAACATGAAAAAACCCTTGCCCAAACCATGAGATCCGTCGTTGCCCGAGGAAGGCGCACACGGACGCTTGCAAGGAGGCTCGTGGGCGCCAATGTCGGGGGTGACCTCAGGGGAGCAGCTATAATCCGAGGCCACGGGGGCTCTAACATCGCACGTCCTAGCCACGCCCGCCATCATCTGAGCAAACACGGCGGCCGCGTCGACGTCCGGGCTCGTGGGCTCGGTAACGACGTCCGGCGACCCCTCTAGATCCCCCTCCACGTCCAGGATCGCGGTCCCAGCAGCTGCGTCTGGAGATCCCTCTGGCACTCCCTCCGTGGCCAAGTCCGAAGGACCCACGAGGTCCGGGCCTTCAATCACGGGCGCGCCGATGGGACTCGGGTCGCTACCTATGGAGGACCCAGGGAGCGGAGGGACCTGGGGGTAGACGTGTTCATACGGTTCAGATTCCCGGTTCCGGTTCCGGAACCGCCGGTTCCCGGTTCCGGGGATGCCGGAACCGTATTCGAACCGGTTAGAACCGGTTCCGGTTCCCGGTTCCACGGTTCCGGGGCGGTTCCCGGTTCCGGTTCTAACCGTTTTTTTTTTTAATTTTTTTTTGTTATATTTTATGTACAAATTTATTTTGGCAATGTTAAAAAAATAAATCGGATGAAATAAACACAAATATTAAAAATATTGAACAATAGACAAATAATTTTTATATTATTAATAAATTATAATTTTTGTATTACATTACAATAACCATTTACAAATTACAAGTACAAACGGACAAACCTAAATTCTAAAGCTAAACCATCTTGAACACAAAGATTTAGAATGTGAACAAAAGGGAAATCCAATTCCGGTTATTTACAATGATTATGTTTTGATTCTAATAATAGAACGAATATTATGTTTTGTTGTTAACGTTGTATTTTCAAAAACTCCTAGTCCATAATATTTTATTATGCATCGATTAATTTATGATCCTAATAAGTAATAGATGTTGAAAAAATATTAAATTAATTGATATTTAAAAGTTAACTAAAAATAATATGTAAAAAAAAATACAATTTGTTGTTAACGTTGTATTTTCAAAAACTCTTAGTCCATAATATTTTATTATGCATCGATTAATTTATGATCCTAATAAGTAATAGATGTTGAAAAAATATTAAATTAATTGATACTTAAAAGTTAACTAAAAATAATATGAAAAAAAAATACAAAATGTATGAATAAAAAAAATATACAAAATGTATCTATGAGGATTTGAACCTTGGTCTTTTGAAATAAAGATCAAGAGTATTACCAACTAAGCCAACACCATCTTGTATATTCAAAATAACAAAAAACAAATATATATGCTTAGAACCGGCAGTTCTAACCGCCGGTTCCGGTTCCTCAAAATGAGGAACAGTAACCGAACCGGCAGAGCCGGTTCCGGTTCCCGGTTCCGGAACCGGAACGTGGTCAACGGTTTTGGAACCGTTGACCACGGTTCGAACCGGTTCGGTTCCGCAGTTCCGGTTCCGGATTGGGCACCTCTACCTAGGGAATCCCAGACCTCCTAGAACGGTGTCTCCAGCATCGGGGAAGGACCAGCTAACATGCGAGAAATTATCAAGACAAATTCGGTCAAGTAAAGGCGAAGAAAGACTGAATATAAAGCAAAGAAAACAAAAACAAAAGGAAAGGGGAAAGGGAGAAGGGGAGAGCCAAGCCTTCAACCCTTACCCTGAAGATAGAACTAGCTGACGTCGCACACGCGACTAAATAACCCGATGTCGGCACATTGCTTCCTTAGTTCCCTCACCACTTTAGGCGGAATCAGATTGGAGGGGACCCCGAAGCTCCAGCGCTCCGGAGTACGGATCCCTAGATGCTCTGTCGGGAAATAAAAGAATTTCGCTTTCCATTTTCCCTTAGAGCTGGGACCACCTGATAGGAAGCGTTCTGGTCCGCGAGGCTGGAAGTAGACGAAGGGCCCCGATCCAGCTTGTTTTACCATGAAGAGAGTTTGGAATGACTCCAATTCGATCGCCACGCCCGCTTGACTGGCGCGCTGCAGGAACCCTCTGAAAAGTAGGAAGCAGTTAGGTGTCAGCTGGCTGATGCAAAGTCCATAGTACGCCAAGATTTCCCCGAAAAGAGGGGGATACTCCAGATGGAACCCAGACCGAAAAAACTCAAAGTAAAGGGTAACGGTCCCACTCTTTGGGTGCGCGATCGCCCCCCGCCGGGGAGACACGCAGAGCAGTCGATGTGGTTGAAGTTATGAAATAGGGTGGTCAACTCCCGCTCCGTAATAGTTCTCATGCAAGTCTCGATGTCGACCGTCGACTTGCTAAGAGATGACGTAATCTCGCGAAACCCAGCAGCTGTCGGCTCAGAGCTTTCCCCAGCCGAGGAATGCTCAGCACTCCCGCTACCTGAAAAGGGACAACGCGAGAGTTCATCAAAATCATATCAAAGATTCGCAATAGTCGAAAAACGAACAGACGCGGCGGCACTCGCGACCGACAAAGTAACGGGTTCGAGTCAGGGCCGAGGGGTTGGGACCCTAGGCGTCCGGGACGACCTATGGAGGTCACGCGCGAACTGCACGGACCCCCGCTCGTGGACCCCTGCGCACGGACCCCCGTGCGTGGACCCCCATGGGGGTTTGTGCGCGCTGCGCGCAGCCCCCCCCCCCCCCCGGTGAGGGTTTTGCGCGGCCGCGTGGACCCCCCGCGCGAGGGGGGTCGATCGAATCAGAGCTCACCTTCTTCAAAGAACTTGAGAGAAAAGTTTTAGAGAGATGTTTTTTGTGAAAGAGAGGTGGGAAAGAATGAAGGCTTGATGCCTCACTCCCTAGCTTTATCATCGAAGCCCATTAGGGTTATCATTGATCTTGGGCCCACCTAGTCCCTTCCTCTTAAAACTGAGATCATCGTCCTCGAAGTGATAATTCCCGATTCCCCAGCTCATCCGCGTCCTCGGGAATTAGGGGGCATATGATGGACCCTACTTTTATCCGACCCAAGAAGACGCTCACTCCAAGCCCAAACCACCCGAGCCCATAAATCAGGAGGTAGGCATGGTGGGCTAGGGTTTGAGCGTCCTAGGCCCATGGCCGCGTACCAGGGCCCAAAGCCCAATTAGATGACTATAAATAGCCCCTTAATTAATTCAGTAATCATGTTCTGATCATTTGAAGAATTATCTTAATCTCTCTGAATATCCCCACCTCTCAATTATTAGAGAAACTCATTATCTTGAACTACGAAAAGGTTTGATCCTATCTGACTTGGTACGTAGACAGCTTGAATCATTCGAGCGCAGCCCACTATCCGAAAACACTCCATCTGGTCTGTCGTGAGACAGGTCGGATCCCATCTCCACGTGTCTCTCACGTGACTATCTATTTGATCCCGCATCATCAACTATAGTTGAAATCAAAATCTAGTCGAAAGAATTGTGTTCGCGTTTTAATTATGTACCAATTTTATACATTGAATCCACTTTAATAAATTTGTTATAATACCAAAAATTCTCTGTAGGAACGGAGCTAGGGGCAAAGGCTAATGCTAGAGTGGACAGATAATTTTATTAATCGCCATATCTCATTAGTTCAATGAATCTCAGCTGGGGTTATTCACGATCCCCATTACATAAATCCAGGACTTAATCAAGAATCTTTTTTGTTTAAAAAATGCACAGATTAAATGAATGAACATGAAAAAACAATACAATAATGATACATATTGACAGAAATATTTCGGTATTTTAAAATCAAAATATAGAAGCATCATGTCATCATCATATATGTCAAAAGAAAGAATGAAAAAATAATTCGACCAACAAAATAGATTCATTACGCATAATAATATACCTAGAGCATAAACCGATGCTCAAGTATATTAAAGTTTGAACATGCAAGGACTTGAAATCTCAATGTAACATTACACTGAGGCCATAAAACTAATGAAAGAATGCAATTCAGATAATCTACTGAAAATAAAATTCAAATTCTAATGATATTAACTTTTGATGCCATCAAAAGGGAATGATTTCTAGCGAGCCCAAGAGGCCGAGATCTTGAGTCCCGTTATGCATGAAGAACCCTATGTGGGTCCCGCGAGTGCTCGGGAATGTTCCTACAAATGATCCTATCAAAATCCATTGCTAAACTTGATGTTGTGCCAAAGCCACCAAAAGCTATTTCTCTGTCATGATTTGCAGAATTATTGCCATTCGATTGATGCATGTTGAGTTGAGTTGTCTGGTTTTTTTGTAACTGAAACATTTGGTTGCTAATTGAAAGCTGCTGAAATTTTGAGGTATCTCCGTTAAGTTCAGCTGTTGCAACTTGCAAGCTTCAATCGTTGCACTTCTCCGGTCAATGCTTCGTTTAGAGCTGTCACATAAAAACCCATTTTAAAAGCAAATGGAGAAAATTTATGAGTGCAAATATGATGCAAACCAGGTACAGTAGTAAAAAGGGATAATAACAATGATGATGATGATGATGATGACGATGATGATTAATGAGAACAAGTAACCAAGCAGCACATTTGGCAAACTTCAAAACTAGAAAATGTTTTTCCAACATAACTTCTATAAGCTAAGATTTCAACTACAGAATTGACTAAAAGACTTACAATGTTTAACAAAGATAACAAAACCATCAAAGATACAAGAGACCTAAGTGATAAAATGTACCAAGTAATTGCAGCTTAAGAACTGACAATTGGGTGTCTGGTAATGCAACTGAAGGCTCAACTTAAGCAATGTGCCAGGCTACTCAATGATGTTGTTTAGTATAAACTGAGATGGTTCTATTTGATTCTTGAATAATCAAAAAATCAATATAGCCACAGAAACAACAGAAACTTCAACTCATTGTTCTGGCTACTCAGTCCAGCAGAGTCTCGCTGAATGCAAATAGAAACGAATATTAACATATGATAAGAAAAAAGATAGGCAAAATTACTAACTGAACAAATAATTCGTTGATAGCTCTCACTTGAAGCAGAGTGAGCTGTGCAGACAATGTGGTAGCTTCGGTCTGTAAAGTCTGGACCTTGTGCTCCAATTCCGCTATGTATCTCATTTTCCGCTGTTTTGACCGAGCAGCAGACTGACGGTTGGCTAAGATCCTAAACATGAGAAAAATTGATATTAACTATATGACAATACTTCACATGGGCTTTGTTAAAACAGCTTATAAGCTCTCAAAAAGATCTTAGGAGCATTAAGAGCTTATCAGCTTAAAGTCTACAACACATGAGTGGAACATAAGGAAATGTCACCTTTTTGCACGCTTGGGATCACTTAATGCTATCTCCGAGAGCTTCTCATTAGCCATTATCTTCTTGCCCACGCATCTGATCAACTAACATGCAAAATTTGACACCCATAAAACATTAATCAGTATAATAGCTGATCCTCTAACTAGTGTGATATGGAAAGAGGCACTCGAAACTAAGCAACAGTGGGTCAATAGAAGATAAATATCCTGTTGATTGTAAATATGCCAAGAGGATTTCCCACAATCTACAAAATCTTCAACGACCAACGTAGGAGCCACAGGAAACATATTTCTCTCTCTCTTTTTTTTTTTTTTTGGCAGAACTTACAAGTCTTTCTTCTTGTTCCCTCTGAGCTTGAAGGTCCCGCTGATTCTTTTCAGCCAATGCTTTTGCCTGGGCAAATGAGACCCCAATTTTAATAATAAGAAGTAAATACTAATAGAAAACCTAAGAAACAGAAAATGCTAAAATATCACCAGCAGTGAAGATTTTCTAAGAGGAAATAATCACATACAGCTCGCTCTTGAGTGCGTTGGTGGCGGTCCAGTCTTGCTCTTCTTCTTTCTTCAGTTTCCCCTTCAACATCCTGGAAGTCTCCAGATGATGGAGCAGCTTTGGAAGCAAGAGTATCCAAGAGTATAACAGCCGTCAGCAAGAAAAGGATGCTAAAGAAAACTTCAATATTATACATGATACAGAACGACAGCAGCTCTTTCGGAACGACGCCTTGCTTCCATTTCAGCCCTTTCCACAGCTTCTGAAGCTGCCTTCTCAGCGCTCCCTTTAGCTTCTGCAGCAGCTCTTTCACGGGCCTCAGCTTGTGCCCTTTGAACAGCGAATCTTCAGCATTTGCCTTCCCAACAGCAGCCCTTTCAGATTTTAAGCGAGCTTCACTAGACGCTCTTTCGCGTGCTTCCCTAGTAGCCTGTCTCCCCTTCTCCCTTTCAATCTCTCTTAATCTCTCACGGATTTCCCTGAATTCTCTCTCCTGCTCGTCTTCATTGTCTTTTTCCAGATGCTCAAATTCCTTATTTCTAGCAGCCTTGGCATATTCTCTTTCGCGTACTACTTTAGCATGTCTGAATTTAGCCTCGGCTTTATCCATAGCAGCAGCAGATGCAGCAGCATCAGAGAAGGGATTGGTGTCTACAGCAGAATGAAGATTGGCACTCTCATCGGAACTGTTTCTCGACGTACCCATAGCAAAATCATCAAGTTCATCAAACTGTGAAACTGGAGGGCCCTTGGGACGGTTTAGGACCTTGAGCATGTCGACTATACTTTGGAGGTGAATAAAATTCATCACCCTTATTTCTATTACTTGAAGAAAAGGAACCTGTTTCAGGTCTCGAAGTTGGACGAGGTATTCGTGGAGGAGGCCGTGAGGGCGGTGGAGCAGTTGAAGTGATTTATAAAATTTATGTACCTAATTTGTTAACTATTGTCCCTTCGGGGACATCCGACAAAATTGAAATGATACAGAGAAGATTAGCATGGCCCGTGCACAAGGATGACACGCACAAATCGAGAAATGGTCCAAATTTTTTTTCACATCTAACTTTTTATTATTTTAAATTTTTTTTAACCAAAATAAATTTCCCCATGGCAGCAGTGTCAAGTTTTGAGCTCCATTAACAGGAATGAAGTGTTACAGGGATTGCTACAATTGAATCTATATTTAATTATTTATCATGCAATTAACTTAATCTAATCCAACAAATATATATATACATATGAAATAGTATAATAAAAATGTTCCAAGTAATTATGCAACACGTTTTATAAATTATTACTATTAAAACTGAAACAAACGATTATACAAGGTACTAAAAGTCTGACGTACATTAAAAATTTTCATTCTTACCAAATCGACATGGACAACTAACTGGAACTCCTTTTGGTCCGACAATTTATTTATGATTTTGTAATATAACATACAAAATTACTTGGACTTTAAACCATCATCATATAACAGTACGTAATAATTACCATGCATGGATTACATTTCCATTTCCTTCTCCATAACCCGACCCGTGACCCTCCCCAACTTCAAATTGGTGATTTGAGTCACCAAACGACATCGGAATGCTTTGAAACAAAAGCAACAAGCCTAGTGAGCATGTAATAGACAAGAATACCTCAAAATCCCATAAGGCTTATTTTCGAGAAAAGTATGCATATATCCATGCAGAACTTCAAATTTGTGATTTGAGGTACCAAACGACATCGGCATGCTTTGAAACGAAAGCCATAAGCTTAGTGAGCATGTGATAGACAAGAATACCTCAAAATCCTATACGGCTTATTTTCGTGAAAATTATGCATTTATCCATGCAGAACTTCAAATTGGTGATTTGAGGCACCAAACGACATCGGAATGCATTGAAACGAAAGCCATAAGCTTAGTGAGCATGTGATAGACAAGAATACCTCAAAATCCCATAGAGCTTATTTTCGTGAAAATTATGCATATACCCATAACCCATGTAGAACTTCAAATTGATGATTTGAGGCACTAAACGACCTCAGAATGCTTTGAACCGAAAGCCATAAGCTTAGTGAGCATGTGATAGACTAGAATACCTCAAAATCCCATGGGGCTTATTTTCGTGAAAATTATGCATATACCCATGCAGAACTTCAAATTGGTGATTTTAGGCACCAAACGACATCGGAATGTTTTGAATTGAAAGCCATAAGCTTAGTGAGCATACCTCAAAATTCCATAAGGGTTATTTTCGTGAAAATTATGCATATACCCATGCAGAACTTCAAATTGGTGATTTGAGGCACCAAACGACATCGGAATGCGTTGAAACGAAAGCCATAAGCTTAGTGAGAATGTGATAGACAAGAATACCTCAAAATCTCATAGGGCTTATTTTCGTGAATATTATGCATATACCCATGCAGAACTTCAAATTGGTGATTTGAGGCACCAAACGACATCGGAATGCTTTGAAATGAAAGCCATAAACTTAGTGAGCATGTAATAGACAAGAATACCTTAAAATCCCATAGGGATTGTTTTCGCGAAAATTATGCATATACCCATGCAGAACTTCAAATTTATGATTTGAGGAACCAAACGAAATCGGAATGCTTTGAAACGGAAGCAACAAGCTTAGTGAGCATGTGATAGACAAGAATAGCTCAAAATCCTATAGGGCTTATTTTCGTGAAAATTATGCATTTATCCATGCAGAACTTCAAATTGGTGATTTGAGGCACCAAACGACATCGGAATGCATTGAAACGAAAGCCACAAGCTTAGTGAGCATGTGATAGACAAGAATACCTCAAAATCCCATAGAGCTTATTTTCGTGAAAATTATGCATATACCCATAACCCATGTAGAACTTCAAATTGATGATTTGAGGCACTAAACGACCTCAGAATGCTTTGAACCGAAAGCCATAAGCTTAGTGAGCATGTGATAGACTAGAATACCTCAAAATCCCATGGGGCTTATTTTCGTGAAAATTATGCATATACCCATGCAGAACTTCAAATTGGTGATTTTAGGCACCAAACGACATCGGAATGTTTTGAATTGAAAGCCATAAGCTTAGTGAGCATGTGATAGACAAGAATACCTCAAAATTCCATAAGGGTTATTTTCGTGAAAATTATGCATATACCCATGCAGAACTTCAAATTGGTGATTTGAGGCACCAAACGACATCGGAATGCGTTGAAACGAAAGCCATAAGCTTAGTGAGAATGTGATAGACAAGAATACCTCAAAATCTCATAGGGCTTATTTTCGTGAATATTATGCATATACCCATGCAGAACTTCAAATGGTGATTTGAGGCACCAAACGAAATCGGAATACTTTAAAATGAAAGCCATAATCTTAGTGAGCATGTGATTGACAAGAATGCCTCAAAATCCCATAGAACTTATTTTATTGAAGATTATGCATATACGCATGCAAAACTTCAAATTGGTGATTTGAGTCACCAAACGAATTCAGAATGCTTTGAAACGAAAGCCACAAGCTTAGTGAGCATGTGATAGACAAGAATACTTCAAAATCCCATAGGCTTATTTTCGTGGAATTATGCATATACCCATGCAGAACTTCAAATTGGTGATTTGAGGCACCAAACGACATCAAAATGCTTTGATGTCGTTTGGTGCCTCAAACGACATCAAAGCATTTTGAAGTTCTGCATGGGTATATTGTAACACGGCATGCATATGAGAGAGATTTATTCATCCATGCACCAATTCTCTTATCCACTTTCTCGAGAAGAGGCTTGCAGTCATTTGTGAGTTTGGACGTAATAAGTGGATCCCCAAGATAGCGGACAGGGAATGTGCCTATTGAAAATTCGATATACCATTGAAGAAAAGTGATTCGCATTATAATGATATAAATGATATAATCGTATTACAATATCTCTGCATCTTTCGTAAGCTTCTTCAAGTAACCCATTTCCCAGCTCCAATACTACATTTGGAATTAAGTTGGTAACTTTATCACTTCTATTTTATTCTTTTCCTTTTTCTTTTTTTTGCATTCTGTAATTTATGTTATATCCCATTGTATAATTTATGTTACAAGATTAATCAGTAGAAGAAAAGTATATACAAGATTTAATCTATAATATAGGATATATGATTAAATATTAAACTGAAAAGTTTCGATCCCGTGTTTCTTGAAGAAGCTTACGAAAGATGCAGAGATATTTGTGCTGAATATGCAAAGACATTCTACTTAGGTTCATCTTCTACAGAAAAACAAACAGAAACTTTAATTAACCGGAATTAATCGACTTATAGAAACTAATGAAATAAATAAAAGAGGCAATTTAGGCATAGACAACACGATAAACTACTTATACACAAACTAAGATCATCACCAATACACACAAAAAGTAGACAAGAAATGATTTTAAGAACTTTTAATTTGTGAAAAGAATTGTAAACAAGACATGAAACAAGAATGAACCAAATAATTCAGAAAATGGAAAAACAGACACAAACCAATATAAACCGAAATAAGCAAACATATGTATACTAATGAAATTATTGAAATCAATATTTTTTTTTTCACATTTAAGCATACATTTTTTTCCAATCTATAAAGCAAAATATTCCTAGGATAACTAGGATAATTAATCAACTTCAATTTTCGTAAGTATCATATACTTGTGAGGTATAAACAACACTATAAACTACTTATGGGGGAAATATGTGACCAACCATACCACTAGGTTCCAAGAAAAATGACTAAATACAAAATAAATATTACTTATTAATACCCAAAAACAATTTCTAATTTGACTTTTGTTAGAAAATAATAAAAGTCAATTTATTCCTTCATATTTAAAATATCAACCAACCATAATTTGACTTTGCCACGGGGATACAACCAACTACAAATTATAAAATAAAGTATCAAATTTAAATTTTTTTCAAATTCAAAGTAGAGTAATTATATCAAGAGTGATGCTATATATCACTGTTTATAGCTCACTGTTTTTTCGCTCCTTTCAAATATGGTAAAAGTTGCATGCATTAAATACATTTAACATGATTTCCGTAATTTATGTTTAATATAACAAAAAGATTGTGTACCATACTTAGAGGGTGTTTGGCTAAAAGCTTATAAGCTCTTTTAAACATCTTATAAGATATTTAAAAGAGCTTATAAGCTCTATGAAAATCTTTGGATAATTTTTTTGAATAAGAGCTTATAAGACAAAAAAAAATGTTTGCATCTTATAAGGTAATTAAAAATAAGTAAGCCTAACCCACCTTATTTCAAAATCCTAAATTTGGGATGTTGCTTATATTTTTAAAAGACATAAATAACCCTATTTAATTTTCTCCTTCCCAAGGATACCCTTCTCTAAAAAAAAATTTATTTTTATTATTACACAAATTCTCTCTTATAACATTTGGAAATATCTTATAAATCCAATAGAGACTTATTTTTTAACAACTGATTTTTTAAATAAGACCAAACATCTTATAAGCTCTTAAAATTTCTTCTAAGACGTAAGAACTTATAAGATGTTTTAAATAAGCTTAAACACCCTCTTAGTGCTAGTGAAAAATCAGTTAAAAATAAACGATGTTATATACCATTTCTCTTTCAAATATGTATAGTTTAATTAAGTAGAATAGTTAAAAGATAGCAAATTTACTTGAAAAAGGCACAATGGCTGCTCATCCTTTGGTCCCAAACTGTCCAATGTTTGGACAGCAAGCTGTCTAAATCCGAGGTTGGGATAAACAAAGTCCCATAGATCGTCAAGTGAGTAATCAGAAAAAGCCACATAAAGCCGACTCCGGCAGCATTGCAGTCGATCTCAAGCCGCCCCGCCTCTTGATTCAATTTGAATCTTCCGGCCATAAAATCATATGGCACAAGCACTTTTCCAAGTGCATTTTTGAGCTTTTGGACAACAATTTGTTGAGGAAAATCAGGATTAGCCTTAAAGAAGAGGCTGTTGGAACTACTTAAATGATTACCCTAGAGGGTCCAGCATCGTGTCCATCTTCACTCTCGGGCCATCATAGCGTTCCCCAAGATGAGTCTGGTTCAATTAAGCAACTAGCAACTAAGGTCGACTCTTTAGCAACTCACAATAAGATGCTAGAAACTCAAATTGCACAACAAGCTAGTAACTCAAGTAGGACTTCCGGTTCTTTTCCAGGATAACCTGAGACAAATCCGAAGGAACATTGTAATGCAATTACTTTAAGGAGTGAAACTAATTATGAAGGTTCAGAAATGCCTACTAGGATGAGTGAATCTAAGTCAACTGAGAAGGCCAAAAGGAAAAATCGTCTCATCCCGACAACTCTAATTATGAAAGCGAAAAAGAACCAGTGCATGTACCTCCACCACCGTATGAGCCACCAGTACCTTTCCCTCAAAGATTAGCTAAGGCAAAATTAGACAAGCAATTTGAGAAATTTTTAGAAGTTCTAAAAATGCATTATATTAATATCCCTTTCACTGATGCACTATCACAAATGCCTTCGTATGCTAAATGTTTGAAGGAAGTTCTTTCTAACAAACGAAAGCTAGAGAAATATGAAACTATCGCTTTAACTGAGGAGTGTAGCGCTAGAATTTAAAATAAATTACCTCCAAAACTTAAAGATCCCGATAGTTTCTCAATTCCTTGTGTAATTAGTAATATGAGTTTTAACAATGCTTTATGTGATCTTGGAGCTAGTGTTAGTCTCATGCCATTGTCTATGGCGAAGAAGTTAGAGATGAATGATTTAAAGCCTACGACCATAATTTTGCGATTAGCTGATCGTTCTGTTAAGTATCCGATAGGTGTGTTAGAGGATGTACCTATCAAGGTTGTTAAGTTCTTTATTCCTACAGACTTTATTGTTCTCGATATGGATGAGGATTCTCAAATCCCCATTATTCTTGGTAGGTCATTCCTAGCTACAACATGAGCTATTATTGATGTTAAAAATGGAAGGCTTTCCTCGAATATTGGGGATGAGAGAGTTGAATTTAGTCTATATAAATCTGTTGCTAACTGCTCTATCGAGAACTCTTGTTACAGGATTGACGATGCTATAACCAAAGACAAGCTTGCTAGGAAGCACTATAAGGATCCATTAGAGGCACGACTGGTGAGTGATAGCTCAATTAAGGAGAAAGATACAGTTATCACTGATATTGCTCGAACGTTTGAGAAAAATTCGCCATTGACATCAAACATCGCTAGAAAGAAGATCACTCGACAAAAACAAAAAATGGGCGATTTAGCTTTTCTATTCGACAAGCACCAGAGTTCTCTTCACAGAAAAATCATAATCCTGAAGTCGATTGGATCATTGCCAGGTCATCGGGTCAAATACGGGATCTACCAAACTAAGTTAACATGGTATAGTCAAGCTAATGACTATAAACAAGCGCTATTTGGGAGGCAACCCAAACGTATCCTTTGCGTTTATTTTATTTCATTTTTCGTTCTTCTTGTTTTTTTTTATCATTTTTTTATCGTTCTTTTAAAAAAAAATCAAGTTTAAATCTTCCATGTCTGAACGCTGGAAAACACAGCATTTGGACGCTGTGTTTTTAGGTGTCCGAACGCTGTGTAAATCAGCGTTTGGACGTGGGAAGTAGAAAAGTTTCTGCCTTCTGCGTCCAAACGCTGGAAAACACACCGTTTGGACGCTGTGTTAATCAGCGTCCAAACGCTGAATAACCCGGCGTTTTAACGGCGGGTCGGGTTGAAGGCTTTTAAGCCAAAATTCCCCCCCCCCCTCTTTCTTTCACTCCCACTTCTTCTCCAAACATTCGAACTCTCACATTCCCTTATCTTTTCCCCTCAAATAGATCAAGAGATAGCACGAAGTCCTATACACCTTCACACATTCCGGACATCATATCAACATTCGTACTATAGATACATTATCTCGCGGAATCCAATTTTGAACAGGTTATGTTCCCTTTACCTTATTACGCATGCATACCATCTCGTCACATTAGGGACAATGTTCATTTCAAGTTTGGGGGTGGTTACGATTATCTTGTGGTTTGACGATTATCTTGTGCTTTCATCTTTCGTTTCAAGTTTTGAATACTACATTTTTGTTTTGAATCTTAGCTTCATCTTTGTGATCGTCTTACAACGATTGACTCGAGATAATGGCCAGACCTTTTAAATAAAATGCATGCATTCTCTCTTTTCTTGAATATGTCTTCTTCTAAGTTTGATGTTTTCGATAGACGCTAATATGAGCAGAAATCTACGGTATAGGAGTCAAGTGGACCACCCGTCTTGTAACACGTAAGTATTGGTCTCCAAGTCTATTGACTTTGAAAACAATGTCTACCGGCATAGTTTCGACCAAAAAAAATTGCGATCATACGTGTTTAATCGTTACTGCAGGTATTAATTCTTTTTGTGACCTTTGACACTTGAGTGATTAAATCCGAAGGAATCTCTAAAAATTTAACGCCCTATGGATAACTAGCTTGGGAGTCGTTGACCCAAAACTCGATACGAGTGTCTTAGAAAGTCTAAGAAAATGAACATTGCACAAACCTTTCAAGTATGAAATGTTTAGTGTATGTTATCTGATGTCGATGTTATGTACGGTTTGACCCTAATTTTAGTTGTTAGAGATGGGTACCACATAATGCGTGTTAGAGACGCCCCTTGACTATAATACTTAATGATTGCTTTATTATGTGTTCTCTAGAAATTGGTTTAACGCTTTAGTTTGATGTGAAAACTAATTGAGAGATTGCATGTTTTTCTTCTAAAAATATCTCGTTATTAACTCTCGTTAATTTCTGTAAGATCGCATCATATTTTGATTTGGCGAAGATTCAATGATTTTGTGGGTACATCATCTACAAACCCTCACGTGACTATAACTCGTCCTTTTTGGGTAACAAAAAGGTTAAAAGGCTTGTTACACATGCTAAGTGCAATCGTGCCTTTTTCTTCTAAAAGGCTTGTTTTTTCTTTCTTTACCGTTTGTTCGAGGACGAACAAAAGCAAGTTTGGGGGGGTTGATAAACCTCATTTTTATGTGATTTATGACGTTCATTCGACCATGTTTATTATTAATTTGTATTATATTTTTTTATCCCTCAAATGCGTTTAATGTCACTATTGAGTATCGTTGGAAAATTTTAATCTGCAAAAGAAAATACGCAACTATGGGTTGAAAAGTCGAGAATGTCGCTAAAAAGTCGAGCTTTGACGAATGCCACAAGCTAACGTTCGAACGCTTATTTACACGGCATCTGAACGCCGTGTTTCTTGGCGTTCGGACGCCGAGTTACAAGGCAAATGCCTTGTTTCTTGGCGTTTGAACGCCGAGTCGTAGCTGGGGGCCCATATTCAGATTTTATGTTGAATTTCGGATATAAATACCTCTTTCCAACTTTATTTTAGGTTCAAACTTTATTTTTCTGAGATTGATTGTAAAGATTAGAGATTCAATTACGAGATTCGAGAATTCTGTCAACACTAAACCTCATATATGCGAAATATGTGGTATGGTTGGTCATGCCGCATTAGAGTGTCAAAAAATTAGCTTGTTCCATAGAGTGATCATTAGGTACTCTAGCTAGTTGACACTCTAATGCGACATGACCAACCATACCACATATTTCGCACATAGGAGGTTTAGTGTTGACATAATTAACATGCATGTTCATTAAATCTAATTTCTTAGACATGTCTAGCATGTCTAAGAAAATTAAATAGGGCTCTATCGTGGGAGCCCTATCAAGTCATTGTATTAATAAGTAATATTTATTTTGTATTTAGTCATTTTTCTTGGAACCTAGTGGTATGGTTGGTCACAGATAACACCACAAATAATTGCTAGTCAAAATTATAATAAGATCACATGCTCGGCCATGCTCGTCCACAAAATGAGAGGTATCTACAATTTTGGCTCATCACTCTTCCCCAAATTCCTTATTGGGTAGTAAATTTATATCATATGAGTGTTGTGGGTTTGGGAGTCAAAGAAATCATGCAAAACTTTGACCGTTTCAGTTCTAAATATTTTTTTTTCTATTTCTTTTTCCATTTTATCTTATAATTGTTCCTACATGTATTTGACATCCCGAGTTTTATGTCCACAATTTTCCTAATTACATGAAACAATAATATTTTTCCCCGAATATGACTAGTGGTAAATAATAAATTTATATTAACTTTTTCGTTACAAATTGAAATACATTAGTTAACATATTCTACATATAAATAATTATATTAATATAATATGATCTGGAGTTTTTATAAATCAGAAAATTTTAAAAATATAATGTAATAAGTTATTCAAAAGATTAAATAAATAAGAACTCTGCTTTGATTATAACCTCATTATAGTAAACCCTAAACCCTCCAACTAAAGGAATGCTTATGAGGAGTAATTTCTAGGGTTTAGTTAGCCACTAATTATGAGAAGTTTCAGAACATTCAATGTAACCATGCTTACATTATGTTTTCCTTTAAATTCAAGATCAATCAATGTTTAAAGAGGATTTAAATGATAGACTATAATTAATTACTTTGCCACCAAGATTACTTAAAATTTATCTAACCACATTTATAATACTCAAAACTCATTCCAATTTAGATAGATTTTTTAGTAATACATAAAAGAAACCCCACCCTACATTATGCCTACTATTGTATACTAATTCTTATTTTTTTCAGTTTTCGATTAGACTAACCCTGAAGCAAATTTGAAAAGTGAAATTAACTTTTTATTTGAAAAACCAAAATTGAATTAAATCAACTTTGGTTAGAATTGATCCGTTCGAATAATACTTTGTATTTGATTAAATTCAAATAGTTATCCAATCCATAAACAACTTAAGTCAACAATTGAAATTCGATCATTACCACTCCACCCTATTCATCTATTTTCTTCGTATTTTTATTTTTCTAAGTACATGTACAATGGATTATTTCGATGCAGTGATGCACGGATACTCCGAAAAATCGCCCCGTGCAGTATCGGATACATGTCGGGTACGGATACGGGGTGGATATGGGGTGGATATGTATGGAATACGGATTTGAAGTATCCAAAAATAAAAAAAATAAAAAAATTAGGATACGGTATCCGATATGAAAAATAGGAGTATCCGGTACGGTCTGGATACGACTGTGTTTTTTTTTAATTATTTAATGCTTTTTTGTCAATTTTTTTTTAATTTTAAAGTGTTTTTCCTTAAAAACTATAAATTAAAAGCATGATTTAATAAAGAAAAATCAGTGATTAGTTGGAAAGATATTGAAATTAGAAATGAGAAACCCTCATTATATCTTTTGGTATTTATTTGTTGTAATTTTTTTCACTGCAACTATGATCAAAATTTATTTTTTTCTGCAACTATGATCGAATCATCTTCTTCTACCTTAAGCTCTTCAAGTAAATTTATTTAATATTTATGGATATTTTTATAATATTTTATATATTTTTTAATGCTAAATACGAACATTGAATATTAAATACATCGTCTAAAATAAAATTAAAAAGTTAGTACCTCTATTTTGAATAATTGATCGAACTACTTGATCATTTTGTTGCTATATTTATGATTATTATTTTTAGAAATTTTATATATTTAGTAATTATTACAATTAATTGAATATGAAATTAATTAATAATAGTAAATAATTCAAAATTTTATAACATATATCATCGTATCGTATCCTACAATTTTAGAAATTTGCGCGTTTCGCATCCGTATCGTACCGTATCCGTATCCCCGTGTCCGTGTCAGGTGATTACCTATGTCTGATACTAGGAATGATATTTAATGTTAATTCTATTGAAATTATCTTTACTTTAACACTTTATTATGAGGATTATGTAATGTTCGGCTAAACGTGCTAATGAGTACTTGTGCGCATTTTCTACTGATCTGGCAGTAACTATCTCTACCATGTTTAGTTGCTGTATTTGATCTAATGCTCATACTTATTGATGTTTACTTTGTAGATTGGTAAGACAAAAGTGTTTCTGAGGGCCGGTCAGATGGCCGAGCTGGATGCTCGAAGGACTGAGGTTTTAGGAAGATCTGCGAGCATTATCCAGAGGAAAGTTCGTTCTTATTTGGCTCGAAAAAGTTTCACATCACTGCGCCTGTCAACAATACTCATTCAATCTGTGTGTAGAGGTACTTTTTTTGGATACATTTGTATGTTAAGCCGGGTATCCGCAAATCATTTTAATCAATATATCACATGTGGATTTAATTTTAATTCTTATTACAGGAGAACTTACTCTGCATGTTTACGAAAGCATGTGTAGAGAAGCTTCTTGTGTCAAGATTCAAAGAAATTTGAGGATGTTTCTTGCTAGGAAAGCGTACAAAGAACTATGTCCATCTGCTCTCTCAATTCAGTCAGGAATGCGAGGGTTGGCTGCTCGCAATGAGCTTCGCTTTAGAAAGCAGACTATGATATGAATCCGGAACCGGAACCAGTCGAAGACGAACCTATTCGTCCATGGAAGGTTTATGTTCGTCGAAAGAAGAAAGGACCCACGTAGGGGAATAGTTATTTCTGTGTTACGTCGTTATTTATTTAATTATCGTTTAATTTGTATTTTATATTCCGTATCTTTTATTCCCTTAATTATGGGAGTTTCCTAGTTGGTTAGGACTCTGGTTTATTAGGGTTGTTTGACAGACTTTGTTTTCATGGATTGAATTTTATGCATTGAAGTTTTCGGCTAGTTGCTGGGCAATTCTCATCTCGAGAGTTGTAAATCTGTTCATATCAATTGGTCCGACCTGCCGGATCAAGATCACCGCCGCTATGACTCGTTCTAACGATGCCCGTATGACGGCGATGGAGGAAAATCAAGAAATTTTGGCTGAAAGAATGACAGCCCTGGAACTGAAACTCGACCAGAAATTTGAGAAGTTTGAGAATATGAGACTGGATCAGAGGCTTCACGAATTGTTCGCCTTGATCGGAGCGGCCAGTCTGGGGCCGAGGCCGGCGGCGCCAAATCCGGTGCCCGCCGAATCGGGCACGAGGCAACCCCTTGCTGTTACGACCCCAGGTAACCCGAGTCCGGAAATTCAGCAGAACGTAACCCCTGCGTCCTATGCCCCGCTGCCAGTGTTTGATGGGATGGACCCGCTCGGCTGGATTGCCAGAGCCGAGCAACATTTTGAAATCCACCACGTGGGTGAAGATGCTAGGATTTAGAGGGCAATAGTAGCAATGGAAGGGTCGGCATCATTGGTTTCGATGGCTACGTCACCAGGAAGCAGTTTTGACATGGGCCTCCTTCTCGGAGGCACTCATAGCACGATACGATAACCAAGTGGCCCGCAATGCTTATGAGCATTTAGCGGCGGTGCGCCAAACGGATACGGTTGACCAATTCATTGATCAGTTCATTGTGGTTGCGAATCAAGTGCCCGGACTCTCGAGTGCAATGTACCTGGGAATGTTTTTGAATGGGTTAGATCCGGACATACGGAGGAAATTGAGGATGTGGGATCCACAGAACCTGACAGCCGCTATGAACCTGGCCCGTACTATCAAAATGGATTTGACTTCTCAACGAGGAACAACACCGGGATGCTATCATATCAAGCGGGCTGCTGCAGCTCCGTCGCGAGTATCAGCTTCGCCGTATCAGGCGGGCACGTCGTTCCGAAAAACCCAACAGAGCACGGGGATGGCCATGTCACGCCCCCCTGATCGGGGCTGTTCAATGGATTCCCGATCAGCGGCACCGACAATCTCTCACTAGTCATCGGCCCGCACGCCAGTCAATCGGTTGTCGCAACAGGAGTTCATGGATTTGAAGAGTAAAGGATTATGATATCGTTGTAAGAATCCATACCAACCACTTCATGAGTGTCCGATGAAACAAATTCGGACTCTAATCATGGAAGAGGATGAACCATACTATCTCGAGCAGATTGAAGTGGAACTTTTAGAAGAACCGCGTGAGGAGGGAAGAAAAAATGACCCACCAGCCACGGAACTGCCATTGTTTTTGATGGCAGGAATCTCGGGGCCCCAAACTATGAGACTACGGGGAAGCATTCAAAGCAAAGGAATTACGATATTGATCGATAGTGGGGCGAGCCATAATTTCATTTCCTCTACCATGGTGACTACACTATCGTTAATACCAGATCGTATGAATTCCTTCCGGGTGCAGTTGGGCGACGGACACTCGTCTGAGTCATTAGGAGTCTGCCGCCAGGTGGAGTTAGACCTGGAGCAATACATAGCAAAGATAGATTATTACGTATTTCCTTTAGGGGGTGTGGACGTGATCTTAGGCATCGCATGGCTCGCAACCCTGGGCGACGTCCGAATTAATTGGGAAAGGATGACTATGGAATTTGAGACCCAAGTTGGGATGGTTCGATTATAGGGGACCCGTCGCTCTGTCGAAAGCAAGTAGGGCTGCGTTCCTTAATCCGGGTTTCTGATCCCAAATTCATGGCGTTGGTTTGGGAACACAAAGATTGTGCAACGGCACGGTTGGAGGTGGAAGAAGCGAAAGAGATTCACCCGGAGATCGAGAAAGTTTTGAGCGGGTATATGGATATTTTCGAGAAACCATCTGAACTACCTCCCCGTCGTCCCCGAGATCACCATATCGTGCTGCAACACGGGGCAGCCCCTGTATCTGTTCGGCCGTACAGGTATGGGTATATGCAAATGGACGAAATTGAGCGGCTCGTGGCTGACATGCTACTCGCGGGAATTGTGCGGCCCAGTTCCAGTCCGTTCTCGAGTCCGGTTCTCTTAGTGAAAAAGAAGGATGGTAATTGGTGATTCTGCGTGGATTACCGAGAGCTCAACAAAATCACTATCCCGGATAAATACCCAATTCCGGTCATTCAGGAAATACTTGACGAACTTGTCGGGGCCACCATATTTTCGAAGATTGATTTGTGGTCAGGTTCTCATCAGATTCGGATTGCGGAAGAGGACATCTCAAAGACCGCTTTCCAAACACATAGCAGTCATTACGAGTTTCTGGTGATGCCATTTGGGTTGACGAACGCCCCGGCAACATTTCAAGCAACGATGAACGATATATTCCGCCCTTACTTGTGTAAGTTTGTCATTGTGTTTTTTGACGATATTTTAGTATATAGTGTTTCGGCGCAGGAACATGTGGACCACCTTACTCATGTACTAGACATTTTGAGGAATCATCAATCGTGGCAAACAGGAACAAGTGTGCTTTCGGTCGCGACACGGTTGATTACTTGGGTCACCTTATTTCGGCATCGAGGATAGCCATGGACCCCAAAAAAATCGAGGCAGTGGTCAATTGGGCTAAGCCGCGCACATTACGAGATATGAGGGGATTTTTGGGGTTAGCGGGCTACTATCGGCATTTTATTCAGAATTACGGACTCATCGCTCGGCCCCTCATGCAACTACTAAAGAAGGAAGGGGCGGAAATATTATCGTGGTCGGTTGAGGCTGAACGCGCGTTTACGGAGCTAAAAATAGCCCTTACAACGGCGCCCTTATTGGCGATGCCCGATTTTACTAAACACTTTGTAGTGGAATGCGATGCATCGGGGTGGGGAGTAGGGGCCGTCTTGATGGAGGAAGGGCGACCAGTAGCATATTTCAGCAAGGCTTTGGCCGAAACCACCATGTCTAAGTCGGCGTACGAACGAGAGCTTATGGGGTTGGTGTTAGCAGTGCAACATTGGTGCCCATATCTTATGGGAAAACGCTTTACCGTACGGACTGATCATAGCAGCCTACACCACCTGCTCGCACAACGGATCGTCACCCCCTCGCAACAAAATTGGGTGGTGAAGTTGTTAGGTTATGACTTTTCGATTGAATATAAGCCCGGAACGCAGAACTCCACGGCTGATGATTTATCCCTGAAGGTAGAAGAGATGCAATTATCAGCCGTCAGTGGGCCAGTTTGGACATCGGGAATGGATATTCTGGAGGAACAGGACTCGAACCCCGAGATTCGGAAAATCAAGGAGGAGCTTGAGAGGGATGCAAACGCGAGAGCGGGCTATTCGATGGTTCGGAACCGATTGTTATATAAAGGTCGAGTAGTCTTATCAGATACATCTCCTTGGATTCTGAAATTACTGTTTGAGTTTCATGATACACCATCAAGAGGTCACTCAGGGGCTTTTCGGACCTACCGATGGATTGCATCTAGTGTATATTGGAAAGGTATGTTTAAGAAGGTACAGGAATACGTAGCCAATTGCATTATATGTTAGAAATCGAAGTATGAGGTGATGGCACCGATAGAATTACTCCAGCCCTTGCCGATCCCAGAGGTGGTGTGCGCAGATATTTCAATGGATTTCATCACGTCACTGCCGAAGTCGCAAGGTTTTACATGCATCTTGGTGGTAGTGGATCGCCTATTGAAGTATGGGCATTTTATTCCGCTAAAGCACCCCTTTACCGCCCGTTCGGTTGCGGAGTCTTTTATTTGGGAAGTTGTGCGTTTGCATGGCATCCCTAATTCTATTGTGAGCGATAGGGATCCCGTATTTGTTAGGTCTTTCTGGTGCGAGTTGTTCAAGCTTCAAGGAACTCAACTCAATTTGAGATCGGCATACCACCCCGAAACCGACGGTCAAACGGAAGTATAGAATCGAGTTCTTGAAACGTACCTCCGATGTTTCACGAGCGAGCAGCCACGGAGGTGGTGGCGATGGATTCCGTGGGCAGAATATTGGTATAATACGGCATATCAAACGGCGGTGCGGAGCACACCGTTTGAATTGGTTTATGGGCGTCCACCCCCTACGCTTACGTAGTACTTACCGGGATAATGTAGAGGGGCTGTGGTAGCCGAGGTCCTAGGCACACGAGATGCCATCATTCATCATCTTCGAGACAATCTAACAAGGGCTCAACAAAGGATGGTCACTTCGGCCAACAAAAAGCGTCGGGACGTTCAATTTCACGTCGGAGATAAAGTGTTATTGAAAGTGAGGCCCCATCGTCGTAACTCGCTCAATGATAAAGGGCACCATAAATTAGCTGCTAAATTTTATGGGCCCTTTGTGGTGTTAGCACGTATCAGGGCAGCAGCTTACCGTTTAGAGCTACCTTCTTCGAGTCGCATTCACCCTGTTTTTCACGTATCTCAGTTGAAACGCGTAATAGAGAATCATTCGGTTGAGACAGAATTACCGGAAAGTTTTGAATTTACTGGACCGCCGTTGTGGCAACCCGAATGTATACTCGATCATCGCACACAGGTGATAGGAGGCTTACCCGTGGAATAGGTCTTGGTGAAATGGTTAGGGAAAGAGCTTGATGAGGCAACATGATTGAACAAGGGGGATATGGCACAACAGTTTCCTGAATCGAGCCTTGCGGACAAGGCTCATTTTGAGGGGCAGGCAATTGATACGAATACGGAACCGAAATAGGTCGAAGACGAACCTATTCGTCCGTGGAAGGTTTACGTTCGTTGAAAGAATAAAGGACCCGCGTAGGGGAATAGTTATTTCTCTATTACGTCGTTATTTATTTAATTATCGTTTAATTAGTATTTTATATTCCGTATCTTTTATTCACTTAATTATGGGAGTTTCCTAGTTGGTTAGGACTGTGGTTTATTAGGGTTGTTTGACAGACTTTGTTTTCATGGATTGAATTTTATGCATTGAAGTTTTCGGCTAGTGGCTGGGCAATTCTCATCTTGAGAGTTGTAAATCTGTTCATATCAGACTAGAGCAGCAATTTTGATCCAGGTATCATTAGCTTATGACCATCAGAACTAGATTATTTTGCTGATTTCTGGTTCATACTTTTAGTAATGCAAACCTATATTCCTTTGAAGAGAAAATTTGATTACTTACTTGTATGACTACAGAGTCATTGCCGCAAATTCTTAGGTCATTCAAAATATATTGTTGAGTTATGGAGCCTGAAGGACTGTACAACCGGGCCACAGCTTTCGCCGATCCAACTGATTATGATTTTAGTCTTTTTTTTAGGGTATTTTAGTCATACAGGGAATCCTATTCTGATTAGGATTACAAAATCCTTTTGTTATTAAGGCTATGCACTTAGTATAAATATCCCTATTCTCATTGTAATCATTCATTCGAAATATAGTGAAAATCTTGGCTTGGCAGTGCCTCCAGACATAGTCAAAATTCTTTTGACGAATTGGGTTAATAATTCTCGTGTTCTTTTATTATTCTTTTCTTTGGTGCGATTATTCACTGGTATCATATTCCTAACAAGTGATATCAAGAGCTCCAGGTCGAGTGGGAGCGAATATGATGAGTGAAGGAAAAACGCCGATTGAAAAGTTTGACGAGACTGCCTTTGGGTTCTGAAAGATGCAAATCGAAGATTACCTGTATGGTAAAGATTTGTATCAGCCCCTTGGTGATAAGCCATCGAATATAAAAGACGAAGAGTGGAAGTTACTTGACAGGAAGGCGATGAGTGTGATTCGTTTGTCTCTGTCATGGAACGTTGCGTTCCATACAACGAAGGAAACAACCACTAAAGGTATTCTGAAGGTTTTAGCAGACATGTACGAGAAGCCATCAGCGGCGAACAAGGTTCATCTAATGCGGCGTCTCTTTAACCTAAAGATGTCAGAGAGTTCTGTGGTGGCTGAGCATCTTAATGAGTTCAATCTGATTACGGCCCAATTGAGCTCAGTTGAGATCAATTTTGATGACGAGGTTAGAGCCCTAATTCTGTTGTCTTCTCTACCTGAAAGTTGGGCTAGAACGGTTATTGCTGTTAGTGCTTCAGCAGGGAAAGAGAAGTTGAAATTTGACGAAGTTAGAGATCTGATTATTAGTGAAGAAATTCGCAGGAGAGAATCGGGTATAACTTCGGGTTTAGTTCTGAATACAGAAAATAGAGGCAGATCGGAATCAAGGAATTCAAACAGGGGTAGTCCAAAATCGAGAGAAAAAAGTAAGACGAGGAGAGACCTGAGTTCGATAAAGTGTTGGAACTGTGAGCAACTTGGTCATTACAAGAACAAGTGCACAGCACCAAAGAGGAATGGAAAATCAGCTAATGCAGCAACTGAAGACATTAGTGACGCTTTGATATTGAGCGTGAGCAGCCCATTGGAATCATGGATTTTGGATTCTGGAGCATCATTTCATTCTTGTAGTGATGCTGATATAATGGAACGTTATACTTCCAGGGATTTCGGAAAGGTTTATCTTGCTGATGATGAGCCTTTGAAATCGTGAGGAAGGGAGATGTTCGAATCAAAACTTCAAATGGCAGCTGATATAACTCGTAAAATGCTTACGGGCCAAATCAAGCCGAGGCTCGAATAAGACCTAGGAGGGTCGTATAATGGATATAGACTGCACTCAGACGTACTGAGCTACCTACGTACCTTTCTAATATGATCAAGTCTAAACGTAGTTCAAAGTTGTGATTAAGGTCATATACGAGGTTTTTAACTCGGTTTATAGAATAGTGGGAACGTACTGTCAGATCGTACTGTGTACTCTCGAGGTACTGTTCAGTCAGTCAAAAGTCCTTTTACTAATATTAAATGGCACTATTTATAGGCACAGTACCCAATGTACGGATGATAGCGGAACATACGGGATGTCTTACACGTGTCCCCAGAATATACGTCCCAGATTGCCCGAGTTAGGGCAACAGCGGGTTTGACCCAATAAAAACACGCGGGTTAGGTAGTGTAATGCAAATAAGCATAATTAGATCAGGGACTTTTACCTAATGATATAGCATAACCTCGTGGTTATTTGCATTACACTACCTAACCCGCGTGTTTTTATTGGGTCAAACCCGCTGTTGCCCTAACCCGGGCAATCTGGGACGTATATTCTGGGGACACGTGTAAGACATCCCGTATGTTCCGCTATCATCCGTACATTGGGTACTGTGCCTATAAATAGTGCCATTTAATATTAGAAACAGGACTTTTGACTGACTGAACAGTACCTCGAGAGTACACAGTACGATCTGACAGTACGTTCCCACTATTCTATAAACCGAGTTAAGAACCTCGTATATGACCTTAATCACAACTTTGAACTACGTTTAGACTTGATCCTATTAGAAAGGTACGTAGGTAGCTCAGTACGTCTGAGTGCAGTCTATATCCATTATACGACCCTCCTAGGTCTTATTCGAGCCTCGGCTTGATTTGGCCCGTAAGCATTTTACGAGTTATATAAGGTGGCGCCGTCTGTGGGAAACTACTTGAAGATTGTTGAAAACATGAACTCAACCAATGCTATGGACAATCAAGACAACACCCCAAACGAAGAAACTCCTTTAGCTAGAAATGTTGGCGGAATTGGATCTAGCACATTGATCACTTTAACTCAGGAAGAGCTGGATCGTAGAGTCCAGTTGCAAGTGGAAGAGATGCTGAGAGCACGTGCTGAGAAGGCTCCAATTGCACCTCGAAGACTGTTCGTTGACGAGCCCAATCCCGAGAAAGAATTTGGAAGTGGCAGCCGAACTCAAGCTCCGGTGGAAATCGTAGACGACGCTCCCAGACGAGTCAGAAATGTTATTGCTCTCATGGCTCGAAACGCACCATTCTCAGAAGAGATAATGATGGAATTGCCAGATAAGAATTTTACGATGCCTAATCTTCCAAAATACGATGGTACTGGGGATCCCATATCTCATGTAACATCTTTTGAACTGTTAATGTCTTTTCAGGATCATTCAGACGCTGTCAACGCAAGAATATTTGTCTCGACCCTAATTGGGCGAGCCCAAGACTGGTTTACGAGCCAATACAGAGGTTCCATCGTGTCCTACCCTCAGCTGATCCGAAAATTTGAGAATCATTTCGCCAGTAACAAACGAGCAAAAAAATATATATCCATGATTATGGGTTTAAAACAGAGCTCCACCGAGAGTTTGCGAGCATTTATGCATCGCTTCAATCAAGAGATACTGGATTTCCCAGATTTAAACCACGATCTGATGGTTACGATCCTGCTTCGAGGCTTACTCGCAGGACTATTCGCCGACGCTATTGCGCGAAAAACCCCGAAATCCCACGAGGAAATGATGGAGCTGGCAACAGAATATATCAATCAAGAGGAAATGAACAAACTAAAAAGCACCGAGAGTGAACTCCCTACGAACTATCCGCACAGGGATAGAAGGGAGGGAAACTCCGAGGATGCTAAAAAGTACGATTCATACGACCCACGAAAGGGTAAAAATGAGGATAAAAATGATCGTCAGGATCATAAATCCCACAAGAAGCGTGAGCGCATATCGAAATACGAGCACTATACACCCCTGAACGCGACGAGGCGACATGCTCTGTATGCTATACAAAATTTGAGGCACCCAGAAAAAATTGTCCGACCTAGACCACTGAGACATGTGGCCAGGAACGGACTGGAACATTACTGTGAATTTCACAAGGAGCGGGGTCACGATACTGAAGATTGTTTTCAACTGAAAGATGAGATTGAGCGGTTGATCCGAGAAGGATTTCTACGTGATTTCGTAGAGCAAAAAGTTACTGAGGCTAGACAATATGAGCATAGGCACGAAAATGAACGACCCAGAAGTCGTTCGAAGGAAAGGAGAGATTACCGAGGCAGAAGTAGGGACAATATAGATGACAGAAACGGCAGGTATGGCCGGAATGACCGACGACATGGAACAGTTGATCGAAGACCTGAAACCGGAAATCAGCCGTTTCGAGGCAATATTCATGTCATATAGGGTGGTTTAGAAGGGGGTGATTCATCCAGCGCCAGAAAGAAAAGACTCCGTGAAATACGCACAGAAACTCGGAGGCATGAAATCCGCGGGGCACACGAAGTTATGGCAGTGTCAGGTTATGACGAACCTATAATTTTCACAAATAAAGATTTCGAAGGTATGATGCTGCCGCATAACGACCCCATGGTAATTACGATGGATGTCGCAAACTTTGCTATTCATAAAGTGTTGGTGGACACGGGAAGTTCGGCAGACATAATTTTCTGGACTGTATTAGAGAAAATGGGTCTGCACTCCGTCGACCTTCGACCTGTTAATACTCCATTGATCGGGTTTGGAGGATCACAAATTTTACCTAAAGGATCAATCGAGCTGGATGTTTCGCTTGGAACGACCCCGAAGCGAAAAACGATGAGAATCACTTTCTTGGTTGTCGACGCACCCTTCGCATATAACATGATCGTTGGGCGGCCTATGCTGAACAAATTTGAGGCTGTGGTCTCCACATTACATCTAAAGATGAAATTCAAGACGAACAACGGTATTGGAGAGATGAAGGGCGACCAGATGGAGGCTCGTCAGTGTTATACCACTTCGTTAGATCCAAGGTACACGACGAAAGTGAGAGACATTCCGGAAATTAATGTTATAGAAGTTGCTGCAACAGAATTAATCTCAAAAATCGATATAGAAGAGAAAGAGTGGAGGGAAGCCGAGAAGAAAAAGAAAGATAGGGGAAAGTACAAACCTGAGGCACCGGATACTTCGGTGAAACCAACTGAGCACAAGATTATTCAACTCTTTCCGAACGACCCTGAGAAAACCACGAAGATTGGTGGAGAATTAGACCCGATAACTGAGGAAGAGCTCGTAAATTTTCTACGAGCCAATGCCGATATTTTTGCATGGACAGCTGCAGACTTTAAGGGCATTGACCCCGAAATTATTGAGCACCGTCTGAACATCGACCCAACTGCTAAACCGGTCAGGCAAAAGAGGAGGAATTTCGGCCCTGAGAGAAACGCTATCATCGAGGCAGAAGTAAAAAAGCTGCTAGATGTAGGTTATATTAATGAAATTCAATTTACTGATTGGCTAGCAAATGTTGTTGTCGTTCCAAAGAAAGATGGAAAGTGGCGTATGTGTACTGACTTTACTGATTTAAACAAAGTTTGTCCTCGTGACCCTTATCCCTTGCCTCGTATAGATTTACTCGTTGATTCCACTGCTGAATGCGCACTGCTCAGTATGATGGATGCCTTTCAAGGCTTTAATCAAATAATGATGGCAATAGAAGATCGTGAAAAAACATCTTTCATAACTGCTAAGGGCGTATACTGCTATAATGTAATGCCCTTCGGCCTAAGAAATTCTGGGGCAACTTATCAAAGGCTATTAAATACAATGTTTGAAAAAGAAATCGGTCATACGATGGAAGTCTATATCGATGACATGCTTGTAAAAAGTACGAAAGAACAAGATCACTTAACACACTTAAAACGAGCATTTCAAATTATGAACCAATATGGTATGAAACTTAATCCATCCAAATGTACTTTTGGTGTACGAGGGGGCAAATTTTTAGGCTACCTCGTCACAGAACGAGGTATCGAAGCTAACCCCGAGAAAATCGAAGCAATTTTAAAAATGCCAACACCAAAAACCATCAAAGATGTACAAAGGCTAACGGGTCGTATGGCCAGCCTAAATCGATTCATATCTAAATCAGCGGACAAAGGCCTCCATTTCTTTAAAATTTTGCGGAACATGAAGAACTTTCAATGGACAAACGATTGTGACATAGCCTTTACGAACTTAAAACAATATTTGATGTCACCGCCTCTCTTGACAAAACCCATTCCTAATGAGCCTCTCCTTCTATATTTGGGTGTTTCTGAAGTGGCTATCAGTGCCGTACTCGTACGAGATTAGGACGGAGATCATCGTCCGATATATTATGTTAGTAAATTAATGCAAGGGGCAGAGTTGAATTATACGACAATAGAGAAGTGGGGCTTGGCGTTGATCACCACAGCTCGGAAACTGCGGCCTTACTTCCACGCTCATCACATCATCGTATTAACAAACCAACCATTAAAGCAAGTACTGTCCAAACCAGATGTATCGGGTCGTATGATAAAATGGGCAATTGAACTGGGAGAATTCAGCATCGATTATAAACCTCGTACTGCAATAAAAGCGCAAGCTATTGCCGACTTTCTTTCAGAAATGACAATAAATAGCGTTGTAGAAGAACACACATCATTGAAGCCTTGGTTATTGCATGTAGATGGCTCATCCATGGCTAAACGAGGTGGTGTGGGAATTTGGATTCAATCTCCGACGGGTGAAGACTTGGAATTCGCAATCAAACTAGACTTTGATGTCACAAATAATGAAGCGGAATACGAAGCTTTAATTGCTGGGCTGAAATTGGTAGCTTCCCTAGGTGTCACTCACCTACATGCCTTTACAGATTCGCAACTAGTGGCAAAGCAATTTGCGGGCACTTACGAGGCTCGTGAAAAATCGATGAGCAAATATTTGGCGAAAGTCCGCGACTTAATGAAACCCTTCACACAGGTGAAACTGTTACAAATACCTCGTGAAGAGAATGAAATAGCCGACGCGTTAGCTAAGTTTGGAAATCAATCCATAGGTGTGAAAAACCGAACAATTACTATTCTGGTGTCAAGTCAGGCTGAAACCACCGACGAACCACTCGTAGCCCCAATATTTGATAATGTCAACGATTGGAGAACGCCAATTTATCGGTATCTAGCATCGGGAGAGCTCCCCGAGGATCAAATGGAAGCTAAACGACTTTGACACCGATCAACTCGCTTCATTACGAAGGACAACGAGTTGTACAAAAGGTCAATTACGGGAATTTTATTACGCTGCTTGTCGCAAGACGAGGCAAAAGCTGTAATGAGGGAAATCCACGAAGGGAGCTGTGGAAATCACTCCGCAGGACGAGCCTTAGCTCAAAAAATTCTACGACAAGGCTTTTACTGGCCTTCAATGGTCGAAGATGCCACCCAATTCTCACGTCATTGTAAAGAATGCCAATTGCATTCAAATACGATTCATAAACCAGGAACCCCGATGGAAGCAATAAAAATTGCCTATCCATTTGATCAATGGGGCATCGACATCCTAGGTTCTACGCATTCCTCTGTTATATTGTTTTACGACCTTGTGAATCAGTCCTTTAAAACACGATCAAAATATTATTGCAGGTCCCTTCCCACCAGCACAGGGGCAGAAGAAATTCATTATCGTAGCTGTTGAGCACTTTACGAAATGGGTGGAAGCAGAAGCTGTGGCACGAATAACTGAACGAGCCGTAATTGATTTTATATGGAAAAATATCATATGCAGGTTCGATTTTCCACAATTATCAACATCTGATAAAACAGAGGCAATAACACACATCGTCGAACGAACACTACTAAATTATATGAAAAAATATCATATGCAGGTTTGGCATTCCTAGAGTCTTGATATCTGATAACGGCACTCAATTCAATGGAAAAGACATGATTAGCTGGTGCAAGGAATTGAAGATCAATCAGCATTTCACATCGGTAGGACACCCACAAGCAAACGGTCTCATGGAAGTGATAAATCGAATTATCCTACAGCACTTGAAGACTCGTATCCATGGCGAACGAGGAAGATGGGCGGATGAACTTCCTGGAGTATTATGGGCCTACCGTACAACTCCGAGGTCGTCCACAGGAGAGACACCATACTGCCTCGTATACGGGTCAGAAGCCGTGATACCTGCTGAAATTGAAGTTACGACAGACAGAGTTAGTTCTTACGACCGTAATCTTAATGACGAGCAGAGACAATTCGAATTAGACATGATCGAAGAAGTGCGAAATAGGGCATATGCTAATATCTTGAGGCACAAAAATACGATGATTCGAGCCTACAACAAAGGAGTCAATCTACGCACCTTCCAAGTCGGTGATCTAGTATTAAAGAAAATCGAAGTATCACGAACCGTGAAAAAGCTCGAACCAAACTGGGAAGGACCGTTCAAAATTATCAAAGTCACGAAGCAAATGACTTATAGATTACAAGATATGGAGGGAAAAGAATTACCCCGACCATGGAATGTAAACAATTTACGACGCTTCTATGCGTAAAGTCACAATACGTTTCATTTATTCAATCCTTGAAATAATTTGTATGAAATTTTTGGTTGTTACTCTCTTTAGCTTCCAAATTAAACAAGGGGCACGAAGTCAATGCTATTCGAAACAATTGGCAAGTATATACGATGTTAAAAATTAATCATTCATTTCAATATAAAATTAAAGTATATACGATGTTAAAAGTTAATCATTCAACATTCAATATCTCATAAAGACAGCGGAATCATTCATTTAAAATGAATCAAAAGGAAACTTAGCATAACCGTCCATTACAAACAATTCAAAATAAAGTAAGGAAATTACAACGACATGAACACTTCATCCCTAAGCATGATCATTCTCAGTTCCAGCTTCGACAGTTGATGGTCCGGGCTCGACAGCCGGCACTTCAACAGGAACAGGAGGTGGGGTTTGTATTTGCTCTTCCATTATATCGGATATTGTGAGCGGGGCAGGGTGAACTCTCTCTTCGACCCTCTCTGGAATTTGAGCATCTTCATTCGTCACATCCCCACCACCCACAGTTGAACCGAGTGCCTGCATGAATCCTGCGCTACCTTGACTCCGGATAGCATCTTGCCTTAGACGAGTTACTTCCTCGACAATAGGATCGAATTCAGGTACTCGTGGAAGGGTAACACCTCCCCCGCATTACGAGCTGGTCGTATAGTCTCATCAAACTCGTGTAACGAGGCATACTGCTCTACATCGAACTCCGGGATCAACTTCCCATCTCTCTTCAGAATGTCGATGGCTTTGTAATAACCATCGAGATGATCATCCAATGCCTTCGACATCACTAAATTTTCGAACAATGTGGAGTTTAGGAAATCTCTCACTCCTCGGGCCCTCGCAACCATTGTCAAGGAAGCCTCTTGCCTCCTCCCATCTGCCACTCCAGTCTCGTAGGACTTTCGTTTCTCCCCAGCAAGACACTGTTGAGCCAAGAGCAGCTGTTTCTAGTGTTCCACATCGTTTGCTTTCACCTTCTTTAACTCTCTGGCCATCTCTGCCAGTTTGTCCTCTGTTTTTCGCAGGTCGTCTTCGACCTTTTTCAAATCGGATTCAGCTTTTCTCTCTCGTTCCTCCAATCTCTTCCGAAGCTCGTCACACTCTCTCTTATAATGAGAACTGGACAGAGAAAGCTGATGCAGGCACAAACTCACGTGTGACCACAGTTGATACGAACTTGATTTAGAACGAGTCAAAAATCTACTTTAGAATATTCAATTTACAAGGTACGAACCTGATTTATATGGGAAGCTCCCATCTTCTCCACTTCCGGAGCTGCTCGCTCCAGAAGCATCATCTTATCGCGAGGAAGCAGGTAATGAGTAAAAAGTTCAAGTGCTATGCTTCCAGATGGATCTGCCATAACACTGCTGTCCTCGTACACGCGAGGCTGTAGAGTTAATGCAACAGCGCCTGTGTTGATGGGTGGCCGTTCGTCAATTTTGAGCTCAGTGTATTCCTCCAAGGATAGAGCCTCGAACTTAGTCAACAGTTCTCTCAGCCTCGTCTCCTCACGCGTGTCGAATACTGCTACACTTGTGACGTCGAGATTCGTTCCTCGTGAAGAAGAGGCCACAACCGTGGCATCTGTACGAGGTCTCTTTTGTACCCTCGTGGCCGGTTCACTGGAATTGCTCCTTCGAGAAGGCTCTGGAGCATTAGCACGCGAAGTCGTAACATTACGACTTCTTGTTGCGGGGGCTGAAGGAGCTGGAGGTGCCCTGGTGCCAGAAGTTGAAGGAGCAACTCTGCCTCGGGCTTTGTTTATCTGTGCCATATGAGAAGCTATAGCTGCAAAAAAAAAAAAAAAAAAAAAAAAACTTATACAAATTCATTAGATATATTTGTACCTATGAACACATGATCACCAATAAAATCAAGACGAAGACTCGTAAAAGCGGTTAATATTCTACCTAAATCTGAAACGGGTTCCACATTTGCAGCACTGAGTCCGCAGGCTCGAAGTACAGACTCGGATATCAGATCAGTACTATAGTACCATTCTAGTATATTCCTTATCTCCTCCTCTGTAATCGTTGGAGGACCGACCCTGAATCTCGTAGGGACCGTCAAATTCCACTTACGAAGCACTCCCCAAGGTGCCTCATCAGGCATAGCCAGATAAAAATATTTATCTTTCCAGGCCCCGTAAGAATCTTTAGGATTCGCTTGGACTCGGAACCCTTTTTGGGGAGTGAGATAGTAAAAACCTAACTCGGAAGTTGATTTACATCGGTTTAAATGAAGGAACTTGTTAAATTTTGAATGTTTGGTTCGACATTATGTGCTTGCATCAATACGATAAAATAAACAAGGTGGCGATACGAGTTTGGAAGCAACTGGGAAGGACAAAGACGGAGATGGTTTAAAATATCTACGATGGCGGGGTGCAGAGGAAGTCTTAGACCGGCCATAAAATGTGCGATGTGGAAGGTTCGGTAATTGCGCGGAGGAGTATGAATGCGATCAGAAGAACCGGGAATCAAAGTCTCAAAATTATCCGGAATATGAAACTTGTTATGAGCTTGTTGAATACGACCTATACTAACCGAAGACTGTATGTCTAACCATTTAACCCTACCTTGACCCTCTAAAGACTCGGAGAATAAATTCCTATTCACCTCGTCGCCGCCCTCTAGATCCAAAAAGTCTGATGGATCTAGCGAAGCTGATACACTAGCCGTTACACTAGTCGATTCATCACACGAACTCGAGTCATCAGAATCAGAATTCGAGGCTGAATCATCACTCACGCCTAAGACATCTACGATCTCTTCACCGTCCATGACAAATACGAAGTAAGAAAGGAAAGAGAATGTACCGGAATTTTAATTGAAGGAAATGGAAATACGAAGCTCCAAGAATTTATCTGCTCTAGAAACGAGGCTATCAATACGAGTATCGATTGTTTAAACAAATGATAAGAATAATTCCAAAGGTGGGCCTATATATACAAAAAGAACCGCCAAAACGAGTGGATAAGATTAGTTTGACTATCAGAGATCTGACGGCTCAGCTCTTCAGACGGTCCGTATGACAGGACACGTGTCAATATACCAATGGAGTATCAATCGAAGAGCTTGACACGTCGCCGCCGTATGAATCATTACGCATTTAAGTTCAGATAAAACATTAATTAATGGATTAATAACATATCATTAACTATAAATTGGGGGACCTAATGATATAGCATAACCTCGTAGATGTCCCAAGATCCTTCTACCTCGTATGGGACCGTACGACCCTGAGTGGGCCATACGACCCTGATGTAATCATTTAGGCATATTTACCAAAAAGTCCCTAATCTAATTATGCTTATTTGCATTACACTACCTAACCCGCGTGTTTTTATTGGGTCAAACCCGCTGTTGCCCTAACCCGGGCAATCTGGGACGTATATTCTGGGGACACGTGTAAGACATCCCGTATGTTCCGCTATCATCCGTACATTGGGTACTGTGCCATAAATAGTGCCATTTAATATTAGAAAAAGGACTTTTGACTGACTGAACAGTACCTCGAGAGTACACAGTACGATCTGACAGTACGTTCCCACTATTCTATAAACCGAGTTAAGAACCTCGTATATGACCTTAATCACAACTTTGAACTACGTTTAGACTTGATCCTATTAGAAAGGTACGTAGGTAGCTCAGTACGTCTGAGTGCAGTCTATATCCATTATACGACCCTCCTAGGTCTTATTCGAGCCTCGGCTTGATTTGGCCCGTAAGCATTTTACGAGTTATATCAGCAGCGTATTGCAGTTACGTGATTGTTAGGTCATATTTTGTACGCACTTTACATGATTATTATCATGATATTTGGTATATTTGTGCTTCGTAATTGATGGAATTATGTTGATATTGAATTAATAGGTGATCACACAAAGAATGAATGCAAAAGAGGCTAATTGAAGTGAAAAAGGAAGAAAACCAATTGGGAACAAAATCTGGCCGCCGAAGGCTTCGGCTCAGGACGGGATAGCTGGACGTTTGAAGGACTTTCCTACTGAAATCCAGATTTACCTTGGATTTGTTACTGCTCGAATTATTTGGATTTATTCCCTTATTATGTTTTAGGATTTATTTTCATATCTTGAAAGATTCTTATTTTGTTTTAGTTTGTTAAGTTTGTTAGAATCCTAATTAGTTACCTTTTTGGATTAGGATTTCTTTATGTTATATATATGTGGAATTTTATATTTTTATTCCACAAGACACCTTTTCTCTATTATTAATAAAAGTGCACGTTTTTCCCTTTAGAAAAGGCTTTCGAATTTTTATTGTTGTTCATGCTTTCAATTATGTGTTGCTAAACACATAATTCTAGTCGAGGATTCATCAAGGTTTGATTCTTAATATTTGTGAGATCGAATTGTACTTTAATTTCTTCGTTTATTAGGTATTTGCTTTTTCTTTGAGCTTTGTTGACATTATATTTCAATTGGTTAGATAACTTGATCAACTATTTAATCGTTGAAATCGTATTAAGCTGTTTAGGGCCCAAATCCGTAATTGTTTGGTAAACCCTAATTTTGGTAGCAGTTAGCGACGTTAATTATGGACAAGTTTTCGATTAGTCGCTATGAGAATTAGTAACCTAGTCTAAATAAACCGAGCTTGTGTGTTTGTTGGATAGAATTGGTGTTTTTCTTATACGTGAATGCTATCGATAGGCTAAATTCTAAGAGCTCGTTTAGGGTTGTCTAGTCGATAAGAGGAGTAATCAAAGAGCTTGTTTTGATTACCGACAACTTAAGGAAAAACTAGGTTGCTAGAGCTTGTTAGTAACTTTAGCCAATTTACATAATAACGTTGAATTATTATTGCATCAATGATCAAATCATAGAATCAATACCGAGATAATCCGAAGACTAGAACTTCTCTACATATTGAATTCAAAAATCTGTTTTAATTCTGCTTTTTGATATTACATCTTTTAAATTTTACGTTTTTAATTCCGATTTTAGTTAAAAATCTCAAATCCCCCTTTTTATTGATATTAGTAACTTACGAATTGAATTTTACACCATTCCCCGTGGTTCGACCCTACTTATCGCTGATTACAAATCTTTTTAAAGTAGGTTTTTATTTTTGTTGGATTCGACATCCACCAAATTTTGGCGCCGTTGCCGGGGAACGGTGTTATATATTTATTTCCGTTGTTGCTAATATTTTCGTTTTAGGTTTGTTTTTTGGTTTTTATATGCCTAAGACCTTTCGTGGAAGTGAATTCGAATACAATCCTGAGATCGAAAAACGAGCTCGCCGACTACGAAAAGAGACAAGGCAACGTCACTTCATTACTCCGCACGTTTCATCATCCAGGACCGAATCCACATTTTCTTCCAGCGATTCAGAGGAGAAAAACGAATCAATGGACAACGCTGCTAATGTTGCACCTGCTAATGGTGCCAATGTCAATGGCAATGCCAATCCCGACGTCATAGAAAGAACGATGAAAGACATGGTCATGCCAAATCCGAACCAACAACCTCTCTGCATACCTTACCCTAATCTTGAGGTAGATTTTGAATTAAAATCTGGAACTATTCACTTACTACCTATTTTTCATGGTTCTGCAGGAGAGGATCCACATAAGCACTTGAAAGGATTCCATTTGATTTGCTCAACCATGAAGCCTAAAGATATAACCGAGGATCAAATGAAATTGAGGACCTTTCCTTTTTCCTTAGCCGATAAAGCTAGAGACTGGATATATTTCCTTCCGCCCGGCTCGATTGAAACATGGAACGAGATGGAAAGACAATTCTTAGAGAGATTCTTCCCAGCATCTCGAGTCGCAAACGTAAGGAAAGAAATTTGCGGAATTCGCCAATTTACGGGTCAAACATTATACGAGTATTGGGAACGGTTCAAACAGTTGGTTGCTAGTTGCCCACAACATCAAATTCCTGAACAACTTCTCATACAGTACTTCTACGAGGGACTAACAATTATGGATAGGAATTTTATAGACGCCGCGAGTGGTGGAGCATTAATTTATAAAACCCCAACCGAAGCGAGAAATTTGATTTCGAATATGGCATCTAATTCCTAACAATTTAGCATTCGACAAGAACACCCATCGAAAGAAGTGAATGAAGCAACTATAGCATCACTCAATCAACGCGTAAACGACATGGCAGTTCTCATGTAAAAGATGGCTATGGGAAACACACAACAAGCCAATATGTGTGGTATTTGTTTCGAAATTGGACATATGGCCGAGATATGCCCCAATGCTCAAAATCAGGCTTTCGAGCAAGCAAATGCAGCTGGATTTCCGGGGCCGGTTCAACAAAAATACGACCCTTTTTTGAACACTTATAACCTTGGATGGAGGGATCATCCCAACTTGAGTTACGCACCACGACCACCTTTTCAAAAACCTCAAGGACCTCCGTTTCCTCAACAAAACCAACCCTCAGGTACGCCTTTAGAAGATATGATGAAAACATTGATCGCTAACACTCAACAATTTCAATAGGGCGTACAACAGGTTCAACAAGAAAATCACAATGCTATAAAGAACTTGGAGAAACAAATAGGGCAAGTAGCTACTGCCGTAAACGAATTGGTGTCCCAGAGTTCGAGTAAACTGCCGTCCCAAGTCATAGTGAACCCAAGGGAGAACGCCAATGCAGTTACGTTACGAAGTGGCAAGCAATTGAAGGAAGCCGAACCGTTTCAAGAGTTAAGCGTGCCCACGCCTAATCCTCCAAACGCTTCTGCCGAGAACACGTCGAAACGGGAAGTTGAAAAAGAATTGGAAAAAGAAGAGGAACCTGTTGTCAATCAGAAACCAATGAAATTTGTGATTCAACCTCCTTTCCCGGGTCGATTTGCCAAGTCAAAGAAAGAGGAGCAAGAAAAAGAAATACTTGAAACATTCCAAAAAGTTGAGGTAAACATCCCACTTCTTGATGCCATTAAGCAAGTACCTCGTTATGCTAAATTCCTTAAGGAATTATGCACGACAAAGAGAAAACTTATAGGCAACAAGAGGATACACGTAGGTGAGAACGTATCCGCAGTGCTTTAAAATAAATTACCACCTAAATGTAAGGATCCGGGTATGTTTACAATTCCTTGTAAAATAAGTAATGTTCGAATTCGAAAAAGCTATGTTAGACTTAGGAGCCTCAATCAATGTTATGCCATGATCGATTTATGAATCACTTAACGTAGGAAAAATTAAAGAAACCGGTGTAGTTATTCAACTAGCCGATAGGTGTAATGTGTACCCCGATGGTGTCTTAGAAGATATTTTGGTACAAGTTGAAAACTTAATATTTCCTGCTAATTTTTATGTGGTCGATATGTGTCATAATGATTTTGTTAATTCCGCACCTATTTTACTTGGAAGACCATTTTTGAAAACGTCTAGAACAAAGATTAACGTAGATAATGGTACTTTGACTATGGAATTCGATGGCGATATTATAAAGTTTAATATATGATTCCATAAAATACCCTCCGGATGTTCATTCTGTTTTTGGTATAGACGTTGATGATTGTCTAGCGCAGGTTATGTTCGAGTTAGAGAACGAAGACCCAATACAAGTTGTGTTAACAACAACTGATTTCGAAGGAAAAGAGCTGGAATTCGAGCTAAACAAAGAATTAGAAGATGCTAAATCAGCCCTCAATTCCCTTCCTTCGTTACCTTTAAATGTTTCTCGTATTTCATTACCAATTTCTACTTCTAACCTTCTTCCTTCGATCGTGCAGGCACCTAAACTGGAACTTAAGAAACTTCCCGAGCATCTTAAATATTTATATCTAGGGGAAGGAGAAACTTTGCCGATGATCATATCAAACAAATTAACTCCTTTACGAGAAGAACAATTAATACGATCATTGCGGGATTACAAGAAAGCAATCGGTTGGACTATAGCCGACATTAACTACTAATGGAGGAAGGAGCTAAGCCAAAAATTCAAGCCCAAAGACGACTTAACCCACCGATGATGGAGGTAGTGAAGAACGAGGTACAAAAGCTTCTCGATGCAGGTATAATCTATCCAATTTCCGATAGTTCTTGGGTAAGTCCGGTGCAAGTTGTTCTTAAGAAAACCGGTATCACTGTGATCAAAAATTCGGAAGGTGAGTTTGTTCCAACACGTGTTCAAAACGGTTGGAGAGTTTATATTGATTATCGAGGTTTAAATACTTCGACTCGTAAGGATCACTTTTTTCTCTCTTTTATTGATCAAATGTTAGAGCGTTTAACCGATCGTTCTTACTTTTGTTGCTTAGATGGATATTCAGGTTTTCATCAAATTCCGGTCGCACCGGAAGATCAAGAGAAAACAACATTCACTTATCCTTTTGGCACATTCGCATATCGAAGGATGCCGTTTGGCCTATGCAATGCTCCGGCAACTTTCCAAAGGTGTATAGTTAGTATATTTTCTGACTACGTCGAAGACATCATTGAGGTATTCACGGATGATTTTACGGTGCATTGTGATTCTTTCGATTGATGCTTAGCCAACCTTAGGAAAATTTTAGAGCAATGCATCAAATCGAACCTTGTGCTTAATTATGAAAAATGTCATTTTATAGTTGAACAAGGTAATATTTTAGGTCACATAGTGTCATCTAGGGGACTAGAGGTCGATAAAGCAAAAATTGACGTAATTAAAACCTTGCCTTACCCCACGAATGTGCGGGAGATTCGTTCTTTTCTTGGACATGCAGGTTTCTATCGACGCTTCATTAAGGACTTTGCAAAGATTAGTAGACCCTTGTACAACTTGCTGCATAAAGACGCCCCATTCGAGTTTAATGAAGAGTGTCGATGTGCTTTTAATACATTGAAGGATCTATTAACTTCTGCACCCATCGTGAAACCGCCAAATTGGAATCTCCCATTCGAGATAATGTGTGACGCAAGTAACTATGCTGTAGGGGCTGTTTTGGGTCAAAGAGTGGATAAATGCCCCCATGTTATATACTATGCTTCACGAACGTTGGATAATGCTCAATGCAACTATTCAACGACGGAAAAAGAACTTTTTGCCATTGTCTTTGCTTTAGAAAAATTTCTTTCTTATCTACTTGGCACTAAAGTTATTGTTTATTCTGATCATGCATCTCTTCGCTATTTGTTGACAAAGAAAGTGGCGAAACCCCGACTTATACGATGGATCCTGTTGCTTCAAGAATTCGATTTAGAGATTAAAGATAAGAAAGGAACCGAGAACCTTGTAGCCGACCACTTAAGCCGACTTATTAATAGCGACGAACCGAACCCATTAAGAGATGAGTTTCCCGATGAACACCTCTTTGTACTACAACCGGTATACCCATGGTACATTGACATTGTTAATTACTTGGTTACCAAAACTTTGCCCGACGACTTATCTCGAACTCAAAAGAACAAGATTAAAAGTGAGTCTAAGTATTATGTATGGGATGAACCTTATTTGTGAAAACACTGTTCGGACCAAGTGATTCGAAGATGTGTTTCTAAGGCCGAGGTACCTTCTATCCTTCATTTTTGTCATACTTATGCTTGTGGCGATCATTTTGGTTCAAAATGTACCGCTCACAAGGTTCTTGAGAGTGGTTTGTTTTGGCCAAGTATATTTTATGATTCACATGTATTCTGCAAATCCTGTGAAAATTGTCAAAAGACAGGAAATTTAGGACATAGAGACCAAATGCCATTAAACCCTATTCATGTGGGTGAAATTTTTGATATATGGGGTATCGATTTCATGGGTCCTTTTTCCCCTTCTTTTGGTTACAATTACATATTACTTGCTGTAGATTATGTGTCTAAGTGGGTTGAAGCTAAGGCTACTAAAACCGACTGTGCTAAAGATGTTGTGAATTTTGTAAGGTCTCAAATTTTTGTCAGGTTCGGCACACCAAGAGCGATTATTAGTGATCGCGGTACTCATTTTTGCAATAAAGTGTTTGAAGCTCTCTTGAAAAAGTACGACCTCACGCATCGAATCTCTATTGCCTACCACCGACAAATGAACGGGCAAGCCGAGGTATCAAATCGAGAAATCAAGTCCATACTCGAGAAAATAATTAACCCAAATAGAAAAGATTAGAGTATGCGACTTGATGATGCACTTTGGGCTTATCGTACGGCCTACAAGACACCTATAGGTATGTCCCCATTTCGTTTAATTTTTGGTAAACCATGTCATCTCTCCATTGAGTTAGAACATAGAGCTTTCTGGGCAATCAAACGACTCAACATGAATATGGATGACGCGGGACACCATAGAAAGCTACAACTCCAAGAGTTAGAAGAAATTCGGAATGAGGCATACGAGAACGCAAGGATCTATAAGGATAAGACTAAAGCTTTACGTGATAGGACAATTTCGAGGAAGGACTTTGTCATTGGACAAAAAGTCCTTCTCTTTCATTCTCGTCTAAAGCTATTTCCGGGTAAGTTACGTTCTCGTTGGATGGACCTTTCATTGTTATTGATAAATTCACTCATGGTGCAGTTGAGATTCAAAGTCCGACAACCGGTAAAATTTTTAAGGTGAATGGACATCAGTTGAAACCTTTCTACGAAGGATTTCAAGCCCACGATGTCGAAACAACGAAGTTAGAACCACCAAACCATGCTACATAACTTTGTAGCAACGTCTAGCCGAAGACGTTAAAGAATGACGCTTCTTGGGAGGCAACCCATGCGTTCTTTTATTTCATGTTTTATATTTTTTGTACTTTTTGTTTTGTTAAGACCGAACAGTTTCAAAAATTAAGCGTGCCCACGCTTAAAATGCGAAACCGTTCGGCCTGACCTATTTTTTTTTTTTACGAAACGTTCCACAAGTTAAGCGTGCCCACGCCTAACTTCTGAAACCCTTCGGCCTTGACCTTCGTGATTTTACCGAAGCGTTTGAATATTTAAGCGTGCCCACACCTAAAAGTCTGAACCCTTCGGCAAGAATCACTTTGGTTCCTCGCTTTTCTTTTGTTTTCTTTTCCTTAAAAAAAAAATTCTAAAATCAACAATTGAAATTAGGGATTTCAAACCCTAATTGCAACCCACAATTTCGCAACCCAAATTTCAAAAAATTTCCCCCAAAATCGCGAAAATTGTTCCCCCCAATTTGATAACCCTAATTACACTTAATTAGTAAAGTCAAAACAAAAACCCCAAAAATTAAAAACCCTAATTTCTTACACTCATCGCGCCGCCTCTCACTTTATCTTCCGACTTGCAGGATTTTTCCGATCACCTAACACCACCGTTGATTTTTAGCTTCTTATATCACACACCTTGCAATTTCACTTGATCTTTTAGATGTGCAGACCACTAACATGCGGGTAGCTTGCGAGATGGAACCTATGAATCTCGCATGTCTGTTGAGGATGGGTCTTGTAGTACAAAACAGGGCCGTTATACTTTTGCCGCTGCCGGTTCTAGAACACCAACATATGCGACTTCGTGGCGCAATCGGGACCCCATGGCTGCCACTGATTCTGCTGCCCCCGAGACTCCGTCTACTGCCGCCCCTTCCATCGAAGCCCGTCTTGCCGCGATCGAAGCCAAACTCGACCTCCTCCTAGCCCACTACAACATCACGATCGAGTGATGTCCTAGGGGAGTCCCCCTTCCTTGTGCTTTTAATTATCGTATTTTTACATTGAGGACAATGCATGCTTTAAGTGTGGGGGATGACTTCTCGTGAAATTGTGCTTCTTGTTTCTTTGTTTGAATTAGTACGTGTAATTTTTTCGATTTTGCATTTTCTTTGGTACTTTAGAATATTGTGCTTGTGATTTCTGTGAACTTGTTGAATTTGAACAATATGGCCATGTTTTGATTGAACTCCCGTGCCGTATGAGATTTTTGCTAGCATAACGATCAAATGAGAACGATAGATTTTCACGTTTTAGTACGACTTATCCATGCCTTGTGAGACTTTGAGCCTTTTGATTTGATTGATCATATATGATGACTTTCTTTCTTTCTTGTGTGATACTCGCGTGTTTTTAAAATTCTAGAACTTGTTTTGAACCACGTCAAAATTACAAGAGTTTGTGCATAATTGAATGTGATAAAGGCATTTAATCCGTACCTTTGCATTATCCCCTAGTTCCACTTTGAGCCTTTTAATCCTCTTTTCTTGAATTGCCCCGAATTTGAGCCGTTATCGTTTTATATATCTCCTCGTTTTACCCGTCTAGAAAACGAGTCGAGCATTGAGATTATTGTAGTTTGGGACCGAAAGTCAAGAAAGTGATATTTTTGAATAAGTGTGGGGGAATTCGTGGAAAATACAAAAGGTACCAAAAAAAAATATTCAGAAAAAAAAAGAAAAAGAAAGGGGGAATAAATGAAGGGTACTGAAAAAAAAGAATGAATGAATGAATGACGTATCGAGCCCTCGAAAGAATGAAAATGAAGGTACTTGAGTCCTTAAAGCCAAATACACCCAATGATGTCTCGGTGCTCGATGAAATTTTCGGACTTAGCCATTTTAGACCTTTCTTTTCACTCCTACCCCGAACCTTAGCCCCGTTACAACCCTTAATAAAGACCTTTTGATTCTTTTATGTACATTCTCAAAAGTAGTGGCGATGTTGGTGTATAACCAAGCCTATGGGATAACATTAACACGTTGAGTTTTGAGCGAAATACGTTATACCCTTACACGAGAGATTTGGGAGATTGTGAGAAAAGTCGGCTAATTTCGTGCATTTCTATTTTTCGAATGAGTTCGTTATGTTGGTATTGATTCATTATGGTGTTGGGGCCCTCGGTTTTTTTGCATGAGCTGTCTTGTCGAGTTTGATTTTTGTTCATCTGTGCACAAACACATGTTTCTGATTTGTCGAGTGTTGCAATCTTGAGTTGGTTACATTGCTTAATTTCAAACATTGTCTGAGGACGTACAATTGCATAAGTGTGGGGGTATTTGTTAGGTCATATTTTGTACGTACTTTACATGATTATTATCACTATATTTGGTATATTTGTGCTTCGTAATTGATGAAATTATGTTGATATTGAATTAATAGGTGATCACACAAAGAATGAATGCAAAAGAGGCTAATTAAGGTGAAAAAGGAAGAAAACCGATTGGGAACAAAATCTGGCCGCCGAACATTCTGAAGACTTAAGCATGCCCACGGTTAATTCCACAAAGGCTTCGGCTCAGGACGGGATAGCTGGACGTTTGAAGGACTTTCCTACTGAAATCCAGATTTACCTTGGATTTGTTACTGCTCGAATTATTGGGATTTATTCCCTTATTATGTTTTAGGATTTATTTCCATATCTTGAAAGATTCTTATTTTGTTTTAGTTTGTTAAGTTTGTTAGAATCCTAATTAGTTATCTTTTTGGATTAGGATTCCTTTATGTTATATATATGTGGAATTTTATTCCACAAGACACCTTTTCTCTATTATTAATAAAATTGCACGTTTTTCCCTTTAGAAAAGGCTATCGAATTTTTATTGTTGTTCATGCTTTCAATTATGTGTTGCTAAACACATAATTCTAGTTGAGAATTCATCAAGGTTTGATTCTTAATATTTGTGAGATCGAATTGTACTTTAATTTCTTTGTTTATTAGGTATTTGCTTTTTCTCTGAGCTTTGTTGACAATATATTTCAATTAGTTAGATAACTTGATCAACTATTTAATCGTTGAAATCATATTAAGCTATTTAGGGCCCAAATCCATAATTGTTTGGTAAACCCTAATTTTGGTAGCAGTTAGCGACGTTGATTATGGACAAGTTTTCGATTAGTTGCTATGAGAATTAGTAACCTAGTCTAAATAAACCGAGCTTGTGTGTTTGTTGGCTAGAATTGGTATTTTTCTTATACGTGAATGCTATCGATAGACTAAATTCTAAGAGCTCGTTTAGGGTTTTCTAGTCGATAAGAGGAGTAATCAAAGAGCTTGTTTTGATTACCGACAACTTAAGGAAAAACTAGGTTGCTAGAGCTTGTTAGTAACTATAGCCAATTTACATAATAACGTTGAATTATTATTGCATCAATGATCAAATCATAGAATCAATACCGAGATAATCCGAAGACTAGAACTTCTCTACATATTGAATTCGAAAATCTGTTTTAATTCTGCTTTTTGATATTACGTCTTTTAAATTTTACTTTTTTAATTCCGATTTTAGTTAAAAATCTCAAATCCCCCTTTTTATTGATATTAGTAACTTACGAATTGAATTTTACACCATTCCCTGTGGTTCGACCCTACTTATCGCTGATTACAAATCTTTTTAAAGTAGGTTTTTATTTTTGTTGGATTCGACACCCACCAGTGATGTGAGACACATTCCTGGTCTGAAAAGAAATCTGATCTCCGTAGGGCAACTAGATGATGCTGGATATGTTGTAACCTTTGGTTGCAGCACCTGGAAGATAATCAAAGGAGCCATGATACTAGCTCGAGGTAAGAAAGAGAGTACATTGTACATGACAACCAATACTAAAGATTGTATTTCTCTTGCAGGAGAAAACAGTAATGCAGATTTGTGGCATTGCCGACTTGGCCACATGAGCGAGAAGGGGATGAATGAGCTTTGTTCGAAAGGTAAGCTGCCAGGCCTTAAGAAAGTCGATGTTGGCCTGTGTGAGGACTGTATACTCGAAAAACAGAAAAGGGTAAGTTTTTCGAAGGGAGGCAGGACCTTGAAAAACGAGAAGCTGGAGTTGGTGCATAGTGACTTATGGGGTCCTGCACCAGTTATATCTCTTGGTGGTGTGTCATACTATATGACTTTTATCGATGACTCCACGAGAAAGGTATGGGTTTATTTTCTAAAGCATAAATCTGATGCTTTTAACGCTTTTAGAAAATGGAAAGCCCTTGTAGAAAACGAAATAGGTCTGAAAGTGAAGTGTTTGAGATCTGACAATGGTGGAGAGTACGAACTCGCTGAGTTTAAGGAATACTGTGATCTGAACGGTATTCGCATGGAAAAGACTGTGAGAGGAACCCCTCAACAGAATGGGGTTGCAGAACGTATGAACAGAACATTGAATGAACGTGCTAGATGTATGCGATTGAAATGCGGGTTGCCGAAGATGTTTTGGGCTGATGCAGTTAACACTGCTGCTTTTCTGATTAATAGGGGATCATCAGCTCCGTTGGGTAATGGCATACCGGAGGAGGCTTTGAGTGGTAAGGAGGTAAATCTATCGTTTCTTCGTGTATTTGGGTGTGTTTCATACGTTCACATTGATGCTACTGCTAGAAGTAAGTTAGATGCTAAATCTGTTAAGTGTACGTTCATTGGATATGGTGGTGATGAATTTGGTTATAGATTTTGGGATGATCAAAATTGGAAAATTATTCGTAGTCGAGATGTTATATTCAATGAACAGGTTTTGTATAAGGACAGCTTGGGAGCACCAAAAATTGATAATTCGGGTACTAAGGCTAAAGTTCCTGAGATTATTGAGTTAGATATCTCTAACTCGGGTGGGAGCAAAGCTACGCAGAATGATGAGGTAGTTGTTGAGGTAGCTGTTGAGACAGGATCGAGTACCCCGACACCTCCGCTGTGGAGATCTAGTAGACAGCGTCATGCACCAGAAAGGTATTCGCCTACTTTACATTATGTACTATTGACTGATAGTGGTGAACCTGAATGTTATGCAGAGGCCAGTCAATGTGAGCATGGAGACAAGTGGAAACTTGCGATGGATGACGAGATGAATTCTGTAAATTCCAATGATACTTGGGAACTTGTTGAGCTTCCAAAGGGAAAGAAAGCTCTGCATAATAAGTGGGTTTACAGAATTAAAGAAGAGGCGGATGGAAGCAAATGTTACAATGCGAGACTGGCTGTGAAGGGATTTCAGCAGAAATATGGTATTGATTATATTGATGTTTTTACTCCTGTTGTGAAATTAACCGCTATTCCATTGGTGTTGAGTATGGTGGCTGCAGAAAACTTGTTGTTAGAGCAGATGGATGTAAAAACGGCATTCTTTCATGGTGATCTTGAAGAAGATATTTATATGATGCAACCAGAAGGGTACTTTCAGTGTCAGTGTCAGTGCCTCTAGCTCCCCTAGCTTTCGTCTCTCAGTGTCAGTGTCGGCCCAGCAGAGTGCTTTCGCCGTTGGTGTTCTTTCCGATCTCTACGCATTTCACCACTCCACCGGAAATTCCCTCTGCCCCTACCATACTCCAGCTTGGTAGTTTCCACCGCCTGTCCAGGGTTGAGCCTTGGGATTTGACTGCGGACTTAAAAAGCCACCTACAGACGCATCCAGCTATACCAATGAGTAATCTCTTAATTTTTATTTAAATGGCAGTTCCAAAAAAAACGTACTTCTGCATCAAAAAAGCGTATTCGTAAAAATTTTTGGAAAAAGAAGGGGTATTGGGCAGCGCTAAAAGCATTTTCCTTAGGGAAATCTCTTTCTACTGGGAATTCAAAAAGTTTTTTTGTGCAACAAACAAATAAAATAAGTAATAAAACATAAGACGTTGTCTGAAGGTAAAGTTAAGCTAGTGTGTAAGCTCAAGAAGAGCTTGTATGGTTTGAAACAAGCTCCAAGGTAGTGGTACAAGAAGTTTGATGGATTCATGCATGAGATTGATTTTGTGTGTTGCAATGCTGATCATTGTTGCTACTTCAAGAGGTTTGACAATAGTTATATTATTTTGCTATTGTATGTTGATGACATGTTAATAGCAGGATCATGTGCTCGAGAATTGAGTAAGTTGAAGAAGCAATTGTCTGAACGATTTGCTATGAAGAATCTTGGAGGAGCAAATCAAATTTTGGGTATGCGAATTAATCTGGATAAGTTGGCGGGAAAGTTGTATCTTTCGCAGGCTGAGTATATCGAAAAGGTTTTGAAGAGGTTCAGTATGCATGATGCAAAGCCAGTAACTACTCCGTTGGGTAGCCAATTTAAGCTATCTAACAAAGATTCGCCTAGTAGTGATGAGGATCAGGCTTACATGAAGAAGACTCCTTATGCTTCAACAATTGGTAGCATAATGTACACGATGGTGTGCACTAGACCTGATATTGCGCATTCAGTGGGAGTAGTTAGTAGATTTATGGGAAATCCGGGTAAGCAACATTGGGAAGCAGTGAAGTGGATCCTAAAATACTTGCGAGGTACTACGGAGAAAGCCTTATGTTTTGAGGGCAAAAGTGTCGAATTGGAAGGATTTGTCGATGCTGATTTAGCGGGAAGTGATCTTGATAAAAGAAGAAGTACAACCGGGTATGTGTTTACTTTGGGTGGTACAACAATTTCTTGGGCCTCTAAGTTGCAAAAAGTCGTGGCCTTGTCTACTGCAGAAGCTGAGTATGTAGCAGTGACTGAAGCTAGTAAAGAGATGGTATGGTTGCAAAACTTTTTGGGTGAATTGGGGAAGGAGCAAATGAATAGTGTTCTATATAGTGATAGTATGAGTGCTATTCACTTACCAAAGAATCCAGCGTTTCATTCGAGAACTAAGCATATTGAATTAAAGTATCATTACATAAGATATCTCTTGGAAAAGAAGATCTTGCAACTGATGAAGATTCGAGGTGATGAGAATCCTACTGATATGTTGACTAAGAGTGTCACTTTTGAGAAATTGAAGCTATGCATAGCTTCAATTGACCTCAGTAATTGAGAAGAGAGGCTTGGCACTGCCGGGACCATTATGGGCTATTGGATGGAAGATCGAGAGATGATTATTTTTGAGTTCAGTCTCCAAGTGGGAGATTGTTGAGTTATGGAGCCTGAAGGACTGTACAACCGGGCCACAGACGTAGTCAAAATTCTTTTGACGAAGTAGGTTAACAATTCTCGTGTTCTTTTATTATTCTTTTCTTTTGTGCGATTATTCATTGGCATCATATTTCTAACATATATGAAGCTGAAGAAAGCTGTACTCACCACACAATGTGTATGGAGGGGAAAAGTTGCTAGTAATGAACTGCGTAAATTGAAGATGGTCATCTCTCCCTCTCTCTCTCCCCAATATGTCGATAAAACTATCTGTATTTTTCTCTCATACTTATTCACTTATCTTCTTAAACCATAGGCTACAAGAGAAACTGGAGCTCTGCAAGCTACCAAGAATAAGTTAGAGAAGCAAGTTGAAGAATTGACTTGGAGATTACAGCTGGAGAAATGAATGAGAGTAAGTTATATCTTTGAGCACTTCTCTCTCTTCTCCTTTAACTTCCCCTTTCCCTTATCGTGCATTATTTTCTGCAGACTGACCTGGAAGAAGCAAAAACACAAGAGAACACAAAACTGCAAAGTGCTTTACAAGAGCTTCAGCTTTAGTTCAAAGAAACTAAAGATATGCTATTGAAGGAAAGAGAAGCTGCAAAAATAGTAGCCGAGAAAGTCCCTGTAATACAAGAGGTTCCAGTCATTGACAATGAGATGATGGATAACCTCACTGAGAACGAAAAACTCAAGGTAAGGGACTTGCGTTGTTTTAGAGTTACTATTAAATGAGTTGCGTTGAATTTCATACTAGGTTTTGGGAAATGAAGAAAGAGTAAGAAAACATGAGATATGTGTTCATCATTTGGCCTACGTCTATGGAACAATGCTAGAACGAACTTTCATTCTTTCCTGATAATAAATTTTAGGGATAATTACATGCATAACCCCTCACTCTAAGCCTAATTACCACGTGTTAAAAGTCTTTTTTACCCTCACTTTTGCGAGTCCAAAAAATTAAAAAAATCACAAAAATATACCCTTATGTGTTGCTTAAAATACCGATAATACTTAAAATATCAAAAGATATTACATTTTCTTTTTTTTCCTCTCTCTACTATATATTAGATTTGTATAATGTGTAACACACATACGTATATATATACACACTGTACACACAAACATCGAAACACAAACACACACAAGAACGCTAGTTGAGGCAGCATCCTGGAGACGCTTGGGGTGGGGGAGCCAGGACGCGGGTGGTGGTATGGAGATCTTGATGAGCGGCAGCGACGGTGCGATTGACGTCCGGTGCGCCGCTGCCACTGGGGTGGTGGTGGTTGGGATTGGGTGAAGGACGAAGAAGAATATACACACAAACAATGTGAATCATATAAAAAATGACTTCCGAAAGGAATTTGACTGGAAATAATCTTTATTGAAGATTTGTCCTGTAATTGCATCTTTATGTGCATTATGTAGGCCTTGGTTAGCTCTCTTGAAACTGTTAAGTCGTGTTTTGTGCATATTTCACATGTCTATATTCGGGTTGATTATCACGTTTACTCCTCTTATTTTGTAATTTTAGGTTGACAATTGAATTTTAGAAGATTAAAAGGAAAAGAACTAAAAGAGGCGCAAAAGAGAAAAAATGAAGAAGAAAAGAGTTAGTGCTAAAAATTCCAGCAGAAGACTTCGAAGAATTAAGCGTGCCCACGCTTAAATCCCAGAACGCCTCTGCCGAGAAACACGTTTTCAAATGCGTTTTCTGAAGATTTTCTGTTAAGATTCTGATTTTTGCTATAGAATCCAACTGATTTTCGGATATATGAGATTTTATTCCCTTTTATTATATAGGATTTTATTTCCTTATTTCTAGATATTGCAAGATTTGATTTCTATTAAGTTTGTTAGGATCTTAATTAGTTTCCTTTTCAGCTAGGATTCTACTAGGTTAAATAGATGGAATTATTATTCCATCAGACATCACGTTTTTACCTTTGATTTTAATTCCATCAGGTATTTACTTTTTCTCCGAGCTTTGTTGACAATATATTTCAATTGATTATTTAGTCTGGCCAATTATTTAATCGTTGGAATTATATTTAGCTATTTAGGGCTAACTCCGTGACTAGCTAACCCAAATTTTGTAGCAGTTAGCGACGTTGATTATTTAATCGTTTTTGATTAGTCGTTATGAGAATTAGTAATCTGGTCTAAATAAACCGAGCTTATGTGTTTGTTGGCTAGAATTGGTGTTTTTCTAATACGTGAATGCTATCGATAGGCTAAATCCTAAGAGCTTGTTTAGGGTTGTCTACTTGGTAAGAGGAGTAATCAAAGAGCTTGTTTTGGTTATCAACGACTTAAGGAAAGACTAGGTTACTAGAGCTTGTTAGTAACTATAGCCAATTTATCTGATAACGTTGAATTATTATTGCATCAGTGATCAAATCGTAGAATCAATACCGAGATAATCCGAAGACTAGAACTTCTCAATATATTGAATTCGAATTCTATTTTAATTTTGCGTTTTTAATTTACGTTTTTTTTTATTTTATATTATTTTATTTTAGTTAATCAAATCCAAAACCCCCCCTTTTAATTGATATTAGTAACTTAGGAATTATTTCTACACCATTCCCTGTGGATCGACCCTACTTGTCACTATTTACAAATCTTTTTAAAGTAGGTTTTTATTTTTGTTGGATTCGACACCCACCAGAAACAAAAATAGTTGAAACAGAAAAGAAATATGAAGAGACTAACAAACTTAGTGATGAGAGGCTGAAGCAAGCCACGGAGGCTGAATCAATGATTGTTAAGTTGAAGTTAACTGTGCACAGGTTAGTCTTGTTTGCTAATCTCCTTTAAGTGTGATGTTACCTTTTTATGTTGAAGTTAGATATTCTAGCAGGAGTGTGTTAGTTTTGCAGCACTATATTTTCCCATTCACGTCTGTTGCAAATTAATTTCCATCCGTATGGTAGGCTTGAAGAAAAAATTTCTGATATGGAATTGGCAAACAAAATTCTTCGGCATGAAACCTTGATGAAGACCAATAAAGGAGTTTCAGAATGTCCATTGGATTTAACATCCAAGGTTTGATTACTTGTCTAGAAAATTCACAAGCTCCCGTTTTCTTCTCAATCTCATGTTATTTCTTTGTAACCTATGTGCAGGTTTCAGAAAATGGGCATCACACTAATGAAGAAATCAAAACCAATGTACTCATATTTTCTGAATCAACATAAATAAATTTAATAGAGCAATCTATCGGATTCACCTCCTCTCTTTCCTTTTTTCTGTTTTTTCTTTTAAATCTTCTACCTTAGTTTATGCAGCTTCAGTGTTAATATTAGGATTTGATTTCTGCAGGATTCACTTCATACTCCATCCAAAGGTTATGAGACCCCTGATAGCAAACCAAGGAGACCCCCCAACTGCTCTTAGATATTAGTTTCTCCTTCTTTTGCTAGTTTAAATTCTGGGTTTACTGGATGGAAATCTAATTATAAATTTTGCTACAGGAGGATGTTGATGCTCTGATGGAATGTGTAAAGAAAGATGTAGGCTTCAATCAAGGCAGGTGATATGACCTTGGGAGAACCCAACCCCAAAAGCTAGCTTTTGGGGTTGGGTTCTCCCAAGGTCATATCAATTGGTATCAGAGCCATCCACTGCTCCTCCCAGTTGCAATCGTGCGGCGCGGGTGGTGACGCCGGCATTGCAGTGTTCGCCCGGGGCTAGGAAAGGTCCTAGCGCACAGCCAGCCCGCGTGGGCACCGGGACTGCGGAGCGTGGTGGATTGTTATGATCCTAATTGCAAGGTATGGGACTTGAGTCCCACATCGGAATTATGGGATTCCCATGTGGGGTTTATATGGCTTTGGGCTCTTCCACCTCATCAGCTAGCTTTTGGGGTTGGGTTCTCCCAAGGTCATATCTCTGATACCAATTGATATGACCTTGGGAGAACCCAACCCCAAAAGCTAGCTTTTGGGGTTGGGTTCTCCCAAGGTCATATCTCTGATACCAATTGATATGACCTTGGGAGAACCCAACCCCAAAAGCTAGCTTTTGGGGTTGGGTTCTCCCAAGGTCATATCAATTGGTATCAGAGCCATCCACTGCTCCTCCCAGTTGCAATCGTGCGGCGCGGGTGGTGACGCCGGCATTGCAGTGTTCGACCGGGGCTAGGAAAGGTCCTAGCGCACAGCCAGCCCGCGTGGGCGCCGGGACTGCGGAGCGTGGTGGATTGTTATGATCCTAATTGCAAGGTATGGGACTTGAGTCCCACATCGGAATTATGGGATTTCCATGTGGGGTTTATATGGCTTTAGGCTCTTCCACCTCATCAACTAGCTTTTGGGGTTGGGTTCTCCCAAGGTCATATCAGCAGGCCCATTGCAGCTTTCACAATATTCAAATGTCTTTTGAACTGGAAATCTTTTGAAGCTGAGCGGACAAGTGTGTTTGATCGTCTCATTCAGATGGTTGGTTCAGCTATTGAGGTAATTGGATTTTTCTTTCGCGTATCTAACTTACTATTCCACTAATTTTTCTTGTTTACTATTCCAGCTTACTTTCTAACGTATCTAAATTGGATTTTCCTTAACATTTTTATTGCATACTGCTAATCGAAATCGAGGGCTTGGGATACTAGGGCTTTATAACATGTTTGCCAACTGTTATTTTGGGAAATAATCATGCACTAGTTTCTGGTTGCATGATTAACAATTATCAAAACAGAGAGGAAAATTAATTGAGCTCTCACTATATGCAGGATCAAGAGAGCAATGAACATATGGCTTATTGGTTATCAAACACTTCTACACTGCTATTCTTACTTCAGAAAAGTCTTAAACCTGCTGGTTCAACTCCAGTTCGTAAACCACAACCACCAACCTCCTCATTTGGGAGGATGACTATGGTATATACATTCATCCATTACTTTTTCATTGATAAATTACATGAACACCCCCTGCATGAGACATAATTCCGAAAAGCACCCGGAGTTTGAGAAATTACCATAAGTTCCCCTATCTGTAAAAGCATATTACAGTTTCACCCTCTGTTTCTCGGGTTGTCAGGATCTGATGACAGGGGACAGGGGGTGTTTTGATAATTTGTGAATTTCATAGAGCTTGTTGTAATTATCCAATAAGTGAGGCAGTGTATATGTAATTACCCATCTTTTATTTAGGTGGTATTGTCATGGGATTATGTGAATAATAGAAATTTTGTGTATAGGGATTTCGGTCTTCTCCTTCTTCTGTCGGCTTTGCTGCAGCAGCAACAGCGCTCAGTTCCCCAAGCTGAAGCCAAATACCCAGCTCTACTTTTCAAACAACAGCTCACAGGCTATGTTGAGAAAATATATGGCATTATTCGAGACAACCTTAAGAAGGAGTTGGGCTCTCTGATTGCTTTATGTATTCAGGTATCTTTTATAAGGATATGTTGAAATATTGTTAGGACTCCTCTGGAAGCCATAATTGACACCTCCTATGTGATATATAATTACAAAAAATCCCAAAGTTTTCACCCACTCACTACAAGAAAATAAGGTATCAGAGACGGAATTTTAGAGACGGACGACATTCCGTCACTAATAATAGGGTATCTGAGACGAATTTTGTGACGGATATTCACTCCGTCTCTATTTGGCGACGGATTAACGACGGCTTTAATATCCCGTCGCTTTTTCTAAAATAAATAAGACAGTAGAGACGGATTTAGAGACGAATATAGAGACGGACATAAATTTGGTCTCTAAATCCGTCACTAAACATTAATTTAAGATACAAAATTAGAGACGAAAAAATCGGTCACTAAATTTTACATTTGCGACGGATTTAGAGGCGGTCCGCCCCATTCCATTCATCCCGACAGGAGCGGATTTAGAGACGGATACAGAGACGGAAGTAAATTCGATCTCTAAATTCGTCACTAAATATTAGTTTAAGATACAAAATTAGAGACGGAAGTAAATTCGGTCTCTAACTCCGTCACTAAATATTAATTTAAGGTACAAAATTAGAGACGGAAAAATCGGTCACTAAATTTTAATTTTGTGACGGATTTAGAGACGGATGTAGAGACGGAAGTAAATTCGGTCTCTAACTCCGTCACTAAATATTAATTTTGAGATAAAAAATTAGAGACGGAAAAAATCGGTCACTAAATTTTAATTTTGTGACTAATTTAGAGACGGATATACAGACGGAAGTAAATTCGGTCTCTAAATCTGTCACTAAATAGTAATTTGAGATACAAAATTAGAGACCGAAAATATCGGTCACTAAATTTTACATTTGTGACCGCTTTAGAGACGGAATTCAGAGACGGGCATAACATCGGTCTCTAAATCCGTCACTAAATATTGATGAAAGATACGAAATTAGAGACCGAAAATATCGGTCACTAAATTTTATATTTGTGATCGATTTAGAGACGGAATGCAGAGACGGACATAAAAGCGGTCTCTATATCTGTCACTAAATATTGATTAAAGATACGAAATTAGAGACCGAAAAAATCGGTCACTAAATTTTACATTTGTGACCGATTTAGAGACGGCTGTAGAGACTGATGTAATTAATCGAAATTTTTTATTTCAAATTCGATTTGAAATTAACTTACCCGTTATTTTGAAATAGTGTAACCTCTATTACTCAACAACAATCTTGCATGTCAATTCAAGTAAATTCGAAAAATTGCATTTTTTATATATTCAAGCTTTGCTTTTGATTTCAGTTGGAAACTATTTAATTATGACAAAATTTGATGATTCTGACCGATTTGAGGGTTTTGACTTAAAATTGACATGTTTTGACCAAAATAGAAGATTTTGACTTTTTTTTCTAGTTAAGTATTTATTATATTTTGAAAACCTAAATAATTAATTTTATACCCTAAATCCTAAACTTACCCCCTAAATCTTGAAACCCCATGTAAACTAATTTGATTTACATAAATGATTTAAAGTTGTAATTATTTTTTAATCAATTAAAGACATAATTATTTCATATTGTACTTCGTCTTATGTAAAGAATGAAACAAAAACATAATTAAATAAAATAATAATTAATTTAAAAATGCAAAATATATAAAAATAAAATTTATGGACCAATTAAATGAAATAATAATTCATTAAAAAATACAAAATATATAAAATAAAATTTGAGGACTTTTTGATTTGAACCCAATACCTCCCAATTCCAAATTTAAAGTCTCACCCCTACACCAAAGACACTTTTTGGTAAAAGTTGGACATCTAATAATAATAAGCGATTTCTTTATTTCTTATATAGACTAACAAAAAGAAGCAATCGACAAAAGCTTCTTCCCCCAAACAAAATCCCTAATTCCCCACAAAAAAAGAAGCAGCCGAGTTCTTCGATTCCCCCCCCCCCCAAAAAAAGCCCTAGTTCTTCGATTCGAACGCCACCAACCACCGCACACTCTCTCCGGCCACCTCCGCACACTATCTCCACCATCTATTGTTGAGGTAACTATTTAGTTTTCTTTTGTATTCGATTTTAACCTAATGTGTGTTCATCAAATGAAATAGAAACTAAAGTGCAAAGGGCCTTCTGCTTTTCAATTTTTTGACCTTCCTGTTTATGAACGTGTCGTTCTGGATTTTGAATGTTAATCTCGCTGTTGCGGAAATTCGGTAACTTAATCTATTTATTTTACTTCCGTTTCCAGTTTTCTGCCTTTTTTATCTAACTCGGTTTTGTTTGATTTGTACAAATAATGGCGTTTTTTGGTGGTAAATTTTCCAGGTGACCGGCTCGTGAAATTTCTTTTCGGATTCTACTCAGAGATTAGCAAAAAGAAAATTATTACATCAGGTATTGTGCATGTGTTTAGGCAGACACTCGACAATATAGGTCCATTAGTTTTGGGTAGACATAAGAAGCGGGGCTTCCAAACCACAAGTATCCCGGTGGATCTGGGCATGAGAAGTAAATTTGTTTGAATATTGATTTGTTATCTATTACTTTTGGTTGAAGGTTAGATTTGGAATGAGATATTATTTTTGGTGATGTGGATGACTTGTTTTCGGTGATATGATTGACTTTTTTTCGTTGATGTGAATGACTTGTTTTCGGTGATGTGAATGACTTGTTTTATTATGTTGAAGTGATTATGATGTTGTGTTAATTATTTTTGGTTGATTTAATTGGATTAATTATGATTTATAGGTTTTACCTGAGATTAGAAGATTAAACGTATTATTTATAATCGATATGTGTTGCTTTAGAGACGGATTTGTGACGCATTTAGAGACGGAATGACATATAAATTATAGAGACGGATTTAGAGACTGGTTTATAAAAAAATTCAGTGATGAATTTAGAGACGGATTTAGAGACTGAATTATAGAAAAAATTAGAGACAGATTTAGAGAAGGATTATAGTCTAAGCTTAGACACCGAATTTGAGACAGATATTGAGTCGGAATATTCACAAAATATTTGTGACTGAATTAGAGACATAAATAAATTGATATTTAGTGTCGGAATTAGTATCGGAATTAGTGTCGGAGTAGAGACGGAAATAGGTTATTATTTAGTGACGGAATTGGTGTCGGATTAGAGATGAAATTTAGTTACAGATTATGTGTAAAAAAAGTGTCACAATAGCGAAGGCATTACCGACTGATACTTCTGTCACTAAAGTTGCGACGGATATTGTTCCGTCTCTAAATTGCGTCGACCTGTTTACCGACCGATTTTAGCGACGGATGATTCCGTCGCTAATACTGTTTATTGACAAAAAATAGGGTATCAGAGACGGATTTGTCCGTCTCTGATACTCTGTTTTCTTGTAGTACTGGAAGATTAAGTTTATTACAATTTCTCCCACTGTAAGTCTTCACCCCATGTTAGTAAAAGCAAATATTAGTCTCGCCCCCTATTTTTCCAATTAGGAAGATCTAACATGAAGCGTCTTGGTAATTTACAAAACCTCAGAAGTTTAGTGGTAATATCCAGTAAGTGGGTGGGGTTTGCTTGTAACTATCTCTATATTTTAAACTGGGATTTCAGTGTGCAAAATAATTTCTATATAATATTATTCTTGTAAGGTTTATGCTGCTTGATGCTATATTTCCATTTTCTTGGTTCATTATTGGTTTTGGACGAATTGTACATGATGGGCCTCAATACAACCCGAGCCAAAATTAGAACTATATTTGGGCTATATGGTATTCAATTAAAGGAGGCCCATAGAGTATGTGTAAAGCTCATGGGCTAGGGTTTATCTAACATAAACCTAAATATAGTTCCTCGGGCCCAAGGCCCAATTAGGCAACTACAAATACCCTTTCAATTAACTGATGAAGCACGTTCTGATGATGGGGGAATTATCCTAATCTCTATGAATATCCCAGCTCTCAATGAGGGGATATCCTGATTATTTCGAACTACGAAGAGGTTTGATCCTACCGAAGTAGGTACGTAGGCAGCTCGAATTACTCGAGTGCAGCCCATAATCTATAATCAAATCGACGGTCCTTCTACACTGTCGTGAAACAAAATTAAAACAAAGGAGGAGCTCTTAAACATCGATGATGCAGATTCAGACCGCATCATTTTGGCGCCGTTTGTGGGAAACTTGAGACTAAGACGTGAGCTTTCTACCGATTACGAAGACGAACCCTGATCTACCTACCAATATGGAAGAACACGTTTCCTATTTTGATCAGATAAGTAATCCCTATTTTCCTTTTCTCGGATTCTGTTGTTGATGAGCTATTCTCGAAGGCTGACACTCTGGAGTCATTTATTTAATTTTTTCTTTCTTTCTATTGATTGCATTGGCTAATTATGCAAAATAAGTACATAAAAAATAGAAAATCATTACTTTCATAAAGGAGATTCTTGAAAAGTGATTTTTTTTAAAGTTATAGCATTTTCCATGACTATTCTGAGCTTGAATACTGAAATTTCCATGCCCTCAAAATTCATTCTGCAAATGATTTTTTTTAGCTTTGGTTATATAATGAGGGTTAATAAATTTTATTGGGATTATTTTGTTGTTTTACAATGAAATATAGTTTTGGGTTGGTTTATATGTTAAGAGACCATTGAATGATGATGTATTATTGTTCTATACACACATTTTTAATTTATGATGTTTTGTATTTGGACCAATAGTTACTGTTGGATTTGGAGATATGAATTTTCTTTGACAAACAACAGGAATTTATAGTTTAATAGATCCGACTGGGTTTGTTGTTAAATCGACAAGCAACAAAGCCTCCTCCGCTGTTCTACTCCATCTAGATGTATCTCATGAAGGCATTTGGACTATTGAAAACGCTTTTCATTTATTTTTTGCCCCAGAAACACTTGATGAATACCGAGCATCAACAGCGGGAAAGGGTGAAATTCCGAGGAAGCATGAAGAAGCTACAGTAGGATGCTTCACGAAGAGAAGCTGTTGCTGCAAAGAGAATGCAAGAGCTTATGCGCCGATTTGGAAGTATATTCCGTCAAGCCGACCACCCAGCACAAATGGGCATGGCCTTTTATGCAACCAGTAGATATTGAAAGACTTGGCTTGCATGATTACTATAAGACACATGGACTTCAGTACAATAAAAAACCAAATGGGGACGAAGGATGGTGCTGGATATAAGCATGTGCGTGAGATATGTTCAAACGTACGTTTGGTTTTTAAAAATACAATGAAGTACAATGATGAAAAGAGCGACGTCCATGTCACGGCTAAAACACTACTCAAAAAATTTGAGGAGAAATGGCTGCAGCTTTTGCCAAAAAGTGCAGGTACGATGTTTAATTTGCTTGATGATTCATATTGCCATTTTACTCATATTACACAATGGGAGCAAGGATGTAGATTTACATCTTAATCACTCCCCACCTCCTGTAAAGCTTCAAGAGTTTTGATTCAATGAACCCTTTCTGAAGCATATACATATTTAATCGATTTTTAAACTGATGGATAAAGAAACATTTAATATGTTTAGCATAATTGGACCTTTTTCTTATGTATCTGTCGTTATTTTTTGGGACCATATTTACCTCTTTGAGCTTTTGTCGAATCAAAAAGTAAAAGAGGTATTAATATCAAATAATGCTCCCCGAGACCTTGAGTTCGGCAGAGGCATTAATGTCGAATAATGATCACCGAGACCTTTGAGTCCGGCAGAGGCATTAATATCGAATATGCTTCCCGAGACCTTTGAGTCCGGCAGAGGCATTAATATCGAATAATGCTCCCCGAGACCTTTGAGTCCGGCAGAAGTATTAATATCGAATATGCTCCCCGAGATCTTGAGTTCAACAGAAGTATTAATATCGAATAATGCTCCCCGAGACCTTGAGTCCGGCAGAAGTATTAATATCGAATATGCTCCCCGAGACCTTGAGTCCGGCAGAGGTATTAATGTCGAATAATGCTCCCCAAGACCTTTAAGTCCGGCAGAGATATTAAAGTCGAATAATGCTCCCCGAGACCTTTGAGTCCAGCAGAAGCATTAATATCGAATAATGCTCCCCGAGATCTTTGAGTCCGACATAAGCTTTAATATCGAATATGCTCCCCGAGACCTTTGAGTCCGGCAGAGGCATTAATATCGAATAATGCTCCCCGAGACCTTTGAGTCCGGCAGAAGTATTAATATCGAAAATAATCCCCGAGACCTTAAGTCCGGCAGAGGTATTAATGTCGAATAATGCTCCCCGAGATCTTTGAGTCCGGCAGAAGCATTAATATCGAATAATGCTCCTCGAGACTTTGAGTCCGGCAGAGTATTAATATCGAATAATGCCCCCAGAGACCTTGAGTCCGACAGAGGCATTAATGTCGAATAATGCTTCCCGAGACCTTTGAGTCCGGCAGAAGCATTAATATCGAATATGCTCTCCGAGACCTTGAGTCCGGCAGTGTTATTAATATCGATAATGCTCCCCAAGACCTTGAGTCCGACAGAGACATTAATGTCGAATAATGCTCCCCGAGACCTTTGAGTACGGCAGAAGTATTAATATCGAATATGCTCCCCGAGACCTTGAGTCCGGCAGAGGTATTAATGTCGAATAATGCTCCCCGAGACCTTTGAGTCCGGCAGAGGTATTAATGTCGAATAATTCTCCCCGAGACCTTTGAGTCCGGCAGAAGCATTAATATCGAATAATGCTCCCCGAGACCTTTGAGTCCGGCAGAAGCATTAATATCGAATATGCTCCCCGAGACCTTTGAGTCCGGCAGAGGCATTAATATTGAATAATACTCCCCGAGACCTTTGAGTCCGTCAGAAGTATTAATATAAAAAATGCTCCCCGAGACCTTGAGTCCGGCAGAGGTATTAATGTCGAATAATGCTCCCCGACCTTTGAGTCCGGCAGAAGCATTAATATCGAATAATGCTCCCTAGACCTTGAGTGCGGCAGAGGTATTAATATCGAATAATGCCCCCCGAGACCTTGAGTCCGACAGAGGCATTAATGTCGAATAATGCTCCCCGAGACCTTTGAGTCCGGCAGAGGCATTAATATCGAATATGCTCCCCGAGACCTTAAGTCCGACAGAGGTATTAATATCGAATAATGACCCCCGAGACCTTGAGTCCGGCAGAGGCATTAATGTCGAATAATGCTTCTCGAGACCTTGAGTCCGACAATTGTATGGGCCTTAATACAGCCCGAGTGAGCCTTGTTGTTTGGGCCATTAGAATTTAACTCTTAAAATCTCGAATCCATTAGGTTTTAGAGCAATAACTCCCGATCTCCGAATCCTATGGAAGGCTCTCGGGAGTTAGGGGGCATATGATGGGCCTCAATACAACCCGGGCCAAAATTGGAACTATATTTGGGCTATATGGTATTCAATTAAACGAGGCCCATAGAGTATGTGTAAAGTTCATGGGCTAGGGTTTATCTAACATAGACCTAAATATAGTTCCTCGGGCCCAAGGCCCAATTAGGCAACTACAAATACCCTTTCAATTAACTGATGAAGCACGTTCTGATGATGGGGGAATTACCTTAATCTCTATGAATATCCCAGCTCTCAATGAGGGGAGATCCTGATTATTTCGAACTACGAAGAGGCTTGATCCTACCGAAGTAGATACGTAGGCAGCTCGAATTACTCGAGTGCAGCCCATAATCTATAATAAAATCGACGCTCCTTCTACACTATCGTAAAACAGAATTACAACTAAGGAGGAGCTCTTAAACATCGATGATGCAGATTCAGACCGCATCAGTACGCTTGGTATTACAGTTATAAAACTCAATTACCTATCAGCAAACAATTGCTTATATCTACAACCGTTACTCGCGCATCTTTCCTCTTGGCCATGAACCTCCTTTGGATTTTTGATTTACTCAACTCTTCTATTTTGATTCGAAACGAAGAAAAAGAAAGAAAAAATAGAAGTTACTAACTTGAAATCCAATTCTAAAATGATTTATCGAAATAATGAGTCACCATTGATATCGACACATCTGAGATCGCCAAATGTTCGGGAGTTCCTCTATTCAATCCTTTTCTTTCTTCTTGTTGCTGGATATCTCGTTCGTACACATCTTCTCTTTGTTTCCCGGGCCTCTAGTGAGTTACAGACAGAGTTCGAAAAGGTCAAATCTTTGATGATTCCATCAGACTTGCGTACTCTGAGACCGTTCTGGGGACCTGCTTGCCCTTCTTCCCTATCGACAAAGAACTCCGGAATGAATGCCTTTGATGTGACTAGCAGGGCGGGTGGAATGGAAGTCGAGTGAGGAATAGTCGAACTTTTACGTTCAGTAGTTCAGCACATCGGATCATGAAGCCGAGGTTTTTTAAAATCCTACTATAAGAATAAGTGAAGTACATTTGACTGTTCAGCGCACATTTATCTTATGAGAGAGTAGGAAGGAGACTAGTGGTTTAGAAACTGCTTTGTGGTTTGATAGGAGTACTATTCTTTTCATTCTTATTGCGATTCCTTTGTGTTCTTATGGACTGGGAGTGTTATTATTTACTGGATGGACTCTACATTTAAAATGATTGATGTATATCTTTTCCATACCATAAAATATTTTGCTTTATTAAAGATCAAGATTATAGTTTCTGCATCATGATTTCTCGATCAATATTCAGGCTCCAAGAACCTCTAAAGGGGCTGTGCTAAGATCTGGGCGGTCCTTTGGCAAAGACTCTCCAACAAATCACTGGCAAAGCATCATTGATTGCCTCAACTCCATTCTCAGTATACTAAAAGAAAATTTTGTATGGATCCAACCCGTGCTGCCTTTTATTCACATTTTTGTGTGTATATGCTTTTAGATGCTAAACATTTATTGGCTTTTCAGGTTCCTCCTGTTCTCATTCAGAAGATCTTTTCTCAAACATTTTCATACATTAATATACAACTCTAACAGGTGAATAAGGGAGTCCTTTTATCTAACAAGTTTTAATCCTTGTCTTCTTTCATTATGCTAATTATTATGTATTACTTTCAGTCTTCTTCTACGACGTGAGTGTTGTACATTCAGCAATGGGGAGTATGTAAAAGCGGGGTTGGATGAGCTGGAATTGTGGTGCTGCCAAGCAAAAGAAGAGGTAAAATTCCGCTCAACATTGGATCAAGAATTCTCTGCTTTTTGTGCCATAATTGATCTTGTTATGTTGCCATCTATTGAAAATGTTGTGCTATCCCAATATGCACGCTCAGCTTGGGATGAACTTAAACACATAAGACAAGCTGTTGGGTTCTTGGTAAGTTCATTTCTTTTGAAGTTATAATTTTAATCAAATCTATACATATATTCATATGGCATTCTTGCAGCTTCGTAGACCCACTTATTTGTTGTATTCTTCCTGCAGGTTATACATCAGAAGTACAGAATATCGTATGATGAGATCATAAATGATTTATGTCCTGTGAGTCATCTACCCTCCACTTACTTTGATAAAATTTCTTCCCCATAGCCAGTTTTTTGTTAAGTGAAACAATAATCATACATATAAAAGAAAGAAATTGACTTTTATAGAAGTCATTCATGAGAATACACAATCTAAAATGTACGTGTCACTAAATTCATTTATAATAAATAGATTTCAAATTAAAGTTGATATATTGTATTTTTTATTTTCTTCTTAGCAGCTTTTTCTTATAGATTTTATTGTTAATTTTAATTTAATTAGTTACAAGAGAAATTGCAAGTACAAATGTCTATTAATTATGAATTTCATATCCTAATAAATGTAGAAGATAAGTCGGAAAACAAAATTAATGTTAATGAGAAACTCTACCTTTTGAATATAGTAATTGCTTTTTGAATTAGAAACAAAAACATGATATATAAGTATAACTAGAAACAAGATTCAAAATATAGCATTTTCAACTATAAAAAAGCGTGTTGTAAAAGGTATCTTAAAAGGGAATAAATAAGGAGGTATTAGAGAATCGATACATCTATATGAAAACAAATATAGCATATACTGATGAAAAACTAGACTCAATTTTGCTGACGAGCATGGCCGAGCATGGGATCTTATTATAATTTTGACTAGCAATTATTTGTGGTGTTCTCTGTGACCAACCATACCACTAGGTTCCAAGAAAAATGACTAAATACAAAATAAATATTACTTATTAATACAATGACTTGATAGGGCTCCCATGATAAGGCTCCCAATTATTCAAACCTATAAAAAATTGGCTTGTTCCATATCCTACCCACGCTTGTTATCTATCTCTTTACGCGAGAAGATATAGATTCATGGGTGAGAGCAGAATATTTGAATACTTTTCACGAAAATAAACGTGGGTGAGGCTTGAATACTCTAGACAACGAAATATTTCTTTATGGGCATAGTATTGTGAAGAGTTAGGAATATAGTTTATTTATTTATTAAATAATATCTTACTATCAATATGTCTCTTTTGTTTTAGAGATCATTTTTGATTTTCCGTTACTATTAGAATTATTTTATATAATAAATTCAATTATTATAAATAATGGTATCAATATGTCTCTTTTCTTGTAAAGATCGTTTTTTCTACATAAATGATTTCCTATTACTATTAGAATTGTTTTATATAACAAATTCAATTATTATAATAATGGTGAGTATGTAGGCCTTGTGATGGCCTTGCCCTTGCTTTAAACGACAGTAAGGCTTATTGATGTAACTTGCAGTTCTACACAACTCGGCCACGGCATTTTTATTGATGCTGATGCGCCCTGAGCAGAATCTTGATTTGTCAAAATGGCCATAAGCTTTGTGAGCATGTGATAGACAAGAATACCTCAAAATCCCACGATATCGTTTAGTGTCTCAAATCACCATTCGAAGTTTCGTTTCAAAGCATTCTGTGGCGGACGTGATCGTTTCTATGAGGGGCTTTATCCATAGCATCCTTCATAGCAGCAGCATCAGAGAAGGGATTGGTGTCTACCGCAGAATGAAAATTGGCACTCTCATCGGAACTGTTTCACCAGCTCTTGTATTTGTCCTTGCGGTAATAAATACATCATAAGTCTTGGTTATAAACACATCTTTTCTTCTTCTATATGCATAATTCATATTAACTCAAGCATTTACATTTTGTTTCGACTTCATCAGCTTGCTTTGAGCTCAAAATATTGACAATAATAGATACTTTTGTTGTAAGCCTTTTTTTTTTCAAAATATTATCTTATTTTAATCGAATTTTTAATAACCTTACTTGAATATGGTGCAAAATAAATAGCATAAGATTCACGTTATCCCTAAGCTTTGTTGGTTAACCAACATCTGAAAATCGAATAATAAGGTAATGGTAGGTGAAATTACCATTATCAAATTGTAGTAATTATATTTATAGCTTCTCCACTAAAGAAATTTTTTATTGAAATGTTATAGATGAGAAACGTGTTTCCTCTGATATTAATTCAATTATTATAATAATAGGAATTTAGTCGATTTTACAAGATTCAATTGCAAGAATTTAGTTGATATTAATTCAATTATACATGAAACGAAAGCCATAAGCTTAGTGAACATGTAATAGACAAGAATACCTCAAAACCCCATAGGACTTATTTTCGTGAAAATTATGCATATACCCATGCAGAACTTCATTGGTGATTTGAGGCACCAAACGACATCGGAATGCTTTGAAACGAAAGCCATAAGCTTAGTGAGCATAAAATCGACAAGAATACCTCAAAATTCCATAGGGATTATTTTCGTGAAAATTATGCATATACCCATGCAGAACTTCAAATTTATGATTTGAGGAACCAAACGAAATCGGAATGCTTTGAAACGAAAGCCACAAGCTTAGTGAGCATGTGATAGACAAGAATACCTCAAAATCTCATAGGGCTTATTTTCGTGAAAATTATGCATTTACCCATGCAGAACTTCAAATTTCTTCGAAAAGTTCAACGACTCGACCCGTAAAATTACTCGTGCATTGAAACTTTTTATACCCCTACATATACCCAGACCCGTAATTACAAAGTTTTACGTATTTGTAATATTTACGTATAAATGCTATTAATAAATTGATTTCTTTTCATAACACTTTCAAAATTTAGGTTTTATAATTCCTAGAAAATAATGTACATGTATGTGACTTTTTTAAGAGAAATCAAGGGTTTGGTGATGAATTTTCGGAGTTCTCAAGCTGCAATTGATAAAAATATTATTACACTTTTAATATATTATAATATTAAAAGTATAATAATTATATTATTACACTTTTAAGATTGGCACTCTCATCGTTTAGGATTTTACAAGATTCAATTGACTTGTCCTCAAAGTCTTTGTAAAGATGCAATTGATAAAACTACCTCAAAATCCCGGGGATGCTATTTTTGGTAAAAATGATGATTATACCCCCTACAACGCTACAAATGGTGATTTGAGGCACCAAACGACATCGGAATGCTTTGCAACGAAAGCCATAAGCTTTATCAAGATGCGATTGATAACAATACCACAAAATCCCGGTGGTGCTATTTTTGGTCAAAATGACAATTATACCCCAACAACGCTACAAATGGTGATTTGAGGCACCAAATGACATCGAAATGCAATGCAATGAAAGCCATAAGCTTTGTCAAGATGCAATTGAAAAGAATACCTCTAAATCTCGGGGGTGCTATTTTGGTCAAAATGACGATTATACCCCTACAACGCTACCAATGGTGATTTGAGGCACCAAACGATATCGGAATGCTTTGCAACGAAAGCCATAAGCTTTGTCAAGATGCGATTGATAAGAATACCTCAAAATCTCGGGGATGCTATTTTTGGTCAAAATGACGATTATACCCCTACAACGCTACAAATGGTAATTTGAGGCACCAAATGACATAGGAATGCTTTGCAACGAAAGCCATAAGCTTTGTCAAGATGCGATTGATCAGAATACATCAAAATCTCGGGGGTGCTATTTTTCGTCAAAATGACGATTATACACCCCTACAAATGGTAATTTGAGGCACCAAATGGCATCGGAATGCTTTACAACGAAAGCCATAAGCTTTGTCAAGATGCGATTGATAACAATACCTCAAAATTCCGAGGGTGCTATTTTTGCTCAAAATGACCATTATACCCATACAACGCTACAAATGGTAATTTGAGGCACCAAACGATATCGGAATGCTTTGCAACGAAAGCCATAAGCTTTGTCAAGATGCGATTGATAAGAATACCTCAAAATCTCAGGGGTGCTATTTTTGGTCAAAATGATGATTATACCCCTACAACGCTACAAATGATGATTTGAGGCACCAAACGACATCGGAATAATTTGCAACGAAAGCCATAAGCTTTGTCAATATGCGATTGACAAGAATATCTCAAAATCTCAAGGGGGCTATTTTTGGTCAAAATGACGATTATACCCCAACAACGCTACAAATGGTGATTTGAGGCACCAAATGACATCGAAATGCTTTGCAACGAAAGCCATAAGCTTTGTCAAGATGCAATGATAAGAATACCTCTAAATCTCGGGGGTGCTATTTTGGTCAAAATGACGATTATACCCCTACAACGCTACCAATGGTGATTTGAGGCACCAAACGATATCGGAATGCTTTGCAACGAAAGCCATAAGCTTTGTCAAGATGCGATTGATAAGAATACCTTAAAATCTCGGGATGCTATTTTTGGTCAAAATGACGATTATAGCCCTACAATGCTACAAATGGTGATTTGAGGCACCAAATGACATAGGAATGCTTTGCAACGAAAGCCATAAGCTTTGTCAAGATGTGATTGATCAGAATACCTCAAAATCTCGGGGTGCTATTTTTCGTCAAAATGACGATTATACCCCTACAATGCAACAAATGGTAATTTGAGGCACCAAATGGCATCGGAATGCTTTACAACGAAAGCCATAAGCTTTGTCAAGATGCGATTGATAACAATACCTCAAAATCCCGGGGGTGCTATTTTTGATCAAAATGACCATTATACCCATACAACGCTACTAATGGTAATTTGAGGCACCAAACGACATCGGAATACTTTGCAACGAAAGCCATAAGCTTTGTCAAGATGCGATTGATAAGAATACCTCAAAATCTTAGCGTGCTATTTTTGGTCAAAATGATGATTATACCCCTACAACGCTACAAATGATGATTTGAGGCACCAAACGACATCGGAATAATTTGCAACGAAAGCCATATGCTTTGTCAAGATGCGATTGACAAGAATACCTCAAAATCTCAAGGGGGCTATTTTTGGTCAAAATGACGATTATACCCCAACAACGCTACAAATGGTGATTTGAGGCACCAAATGACATCGAAATACTTTGCAACGAAAGCCATAAGCTTTGTCAAGATGCAATTGATAAGAATACCTCTAAACCTCGGGGGTGCTATTTTAGTCAAAATGACGATTATACCCCTACAACGCTACCAATGGTGATTTGAGGCACCAAACGATATCGGAATGCTTTGCAACGAAAGCCATAAGCTTTGTCAAGATGCGATTGATAAGAATACCTTAAAATCTCGGGATGCTATTTTTGGTCAAAATGACGATTATAGCCCTACAATGCTACAAATGGTGATTTGAGGCACCAAATGACATAGGAATGCTTTGCAACGAAAGCCATAAGCTTTGTCAAGATGCGATTGATCAGAATACCTCAAAATCTCCGGGGTGCTATTTTTCGTCAAAATGACGATTATACCCCTACAACGCAACAAATGGTAATTTGAGGCCCCAAATGGCATCGGAATGCTTTACAACTAAAGCCATAAGCTTTGTCAAGATGCGATTGATAACAATACCTCAAAATCCCGGGGGTGCTATTTTTGATCAAAATGACCATTATACCCATACAACGCTACTAATGGTAATTTGAGGCACCAAACGACATCGGAATGCTTTGCAACGAAAGCCATAAGCTTTGTCAAGATGCGATTGATAAGAATACCTCAAAATCTTAGGGTGCTATTTTTGGTCAAAATCATGATTATACCCCTACAACGCTACAAATGATGATTTGAGGCACCAAACGACATCGGAATGATTTGCAACGAAAGCCATAAGCTTTGTCAAGATGCGATTGATAAGAATACCTCAAAATCTCAGGGGGGCTATTTTTGGTCAAAATGACGATTATACCCCAACAACGCTACAAATGGTGATTTGAGGCACCAAATGACATCGGAATGCTTTGCAATGAAAGTCATAAGCTTTGTCAAGATGCGATTGATAACAATACCTCAAAATCCCGGGGGTGCTACTTTTGGTCAAAATGACCATTATACCCCTACAATGCTACAAATGATGATTTGAGGCACCCAACGAAATCGGAATGCTTTGCAACGAAAGCCATAAGCTTTGTCAAGATGCGATTGTTAGTAATACCTCAAAATCCCGGGGGTGCTATTTTTGGTCAAAATGACAATTATACCCCTTCAACGCTACAAATGGTGATTTGAGGCACCAAACGACATCGGAATGCTTTGCAACGAAAACCATAAGCTTTGTCAAGATTCGATTGATAAGAATACCTTAAAATCTCGGGGGTGCTATTTTAGGTCAAAATGACTATTACACCCCTACAACGCTACAAATGGTGATTTGAGGCACCAAACGACATCTTAATACTTTGCAACAAGAGCCATAAGTTTAGTTAAGATGCGATTGATAAGAATACTTCAAAATCTCGGGGGTGCTATTTTTGGTCAAAATGACCATTATACCCCTACAACGCTACAAATGGTAATTTGAGGTACCAAACGACATTGGAATGCTTTGCAACAAAAGCCATAAGCTTTGTCAAGATGTGATTGATAAGAATACATCAAAATCTCAGGGGTGCTATTTTTGGTCAAAATGACGATTATACCCCTACAACGCTACAAATGGTGATTTGAGGCACCAAACGACGTCCGAATGCTTTTCAACGAAAGCCATAAGCTTTGTCAAAGAATAAAAGAGTAGTACGCCGTGAGGGCGGTGGAGAAGTTGAAGTGATTTATAAAATTTATGTACCTAATCTGTTAACTATTGTCCTTTCGGGGACATCCGATAAAACTAGAACGATACAGAGAAGATTAGCATGGCCCCTGCGCAAGGATGACACGCACAAATCGAGAAATGGTCCAAATTTTTTTCACATCTAACTTTTTATTATTTTAAATTTTTTTAACCAAAATAAATTTCCCCCTGGCAGTAGTGTCAAGTTTTGAGCTCCATTAACAGGAATGAAGTGTTACAGGGATTGCTACAATTGAATCTATATTTAATTATTTATCATGCAATTAACTTAATCTAATCCAACAAATATATATACATATGAAATAGTATAATAAAAATGTTCCAAGTAATTATGCAACACGTTTTATAGAAACAAACGATTATACAAGGTACTAAAAGTCTGAAGTACATTAGAAATTTTCATTCTTACCAAATCGACATGGACAACTTACTGGAACTCCTTTTGCTCTGACAATTTATTTATGAATTTGTAAAATAACATACTAAATTACTTGGACTTTAAACCATCATCATATAACAGTACGTAATAATTACCATGCATGGATTCAATTTCCATTTCCTTCTCCATAACCCGACCCGTGACCCTCCCTTTCACCATAACCACTTCCATTTCCATTACCCCCACCCGATCTTCCACCCTTATGCTTGAATGGTTATCTGTGATGTGCGTATACTTCAAAAAATCACAACGTGTCGTGTCGGACACCTAATCGGACAGGACACTCGAGCGATACTCTCCTACACCATGTTCAATATAAAAATAAATTTTTCTGCTTAAATAAAATAAAAAAATAAAATATGGACACCAATGGACGCATTTAGAGGGTAATGTCTTCTATGTATGCATTATTTGTGACACTTCATATTATTTAACTTATTTCTTGTTGAATTGGGTAGTTTTGCACCCTTTAAAGTAGTTTTTCAATAGTTCAATACACTATTTCTGCACATTAGAATATATTTTAAAATTTTATTATGAAAAAACATATTTGAATATATAGAATTTGAGATATATAAAGATTTCTTTTAGTACTTAATAATGTATTTATAATATTTAAAAATGAGTTTACACTTGTACATATTTTTGAGTTTGATCATTAACATACCTAAGCAATAAGATTTTTATTTTTAAAAGGGGAACTAGTTATTATTGAAGATAATATTTGTAGGAATTGTGAATTATATTCTTTAGAGTTTTCAGTTTTTCACTCTCATTATTTCTTTCTTTCTTCATCTTATGTCATTTGATGGTAATGTGATAATTTTTTCATTTTTAGTAGATTATAAGTGAAAATTGAAGGATATTTTAGTTTTTAACAAGTAAAAATAATGAAAAGAAGTACAAAGAGAGGTCTGTCAATATTTCAAATATTAAGGATCTGGATGCCAAATGGCTAAAATTCTGGAGGTTGACGCAATTATCCCTGAAATCAATATGTTGTAATTAACTGAATCTAACTGAACAAATAGTTTATAATAATTCGACTCCATTAAATCCAACATGTTATTAAATTTCCATATAACATACTCTAGTCATGACTGGTGAGTTAATATGTGCTTGTATTTTTCGAGCAACTTTGAGTCAATTTAAAATATATTAAGAATGCATGTTTTGCATGACATTACATAAATAAAAATATTATAATTTATTATTCTATATTTTGCATGACATACAAAAATTAAAATATTACTTATGTATTATTAAAATATATTTTAAATTAAAATTTAAGTATTAATTTTAGAATTTTGAGTATTTACAATCATATATAAAAATTATGATAATATTAATAAGTTATGCGAGAAACAGTTCCCCAAGCTGAAGCCAGCACCGGGAGTGCGCAGTTGCCGAAGCACGCCGAGGGCGCGCGCTGTCCGCCACGATCGGGGCGACGACATTCCACGGACATATCTACGATCGGCGGATCGGCTCTCGCCGTTCCGCTTCCCTCCCGACAATTTCAAGCACTCTCTGACTCTCTTTTCAAAGTCCTTTTCATCTTTCCCTTGTGGTACTTGTTCGCTATCGGTCTCTCGCCCGTATTTAGCCTTGGACGGAATTTACCGCCCGATTAGTGCTGCATTCCCAAACAACCCGACTCGCCGACAGCGCCTCGTGGTGCGACAGGGTCCGGGCACGACGGGGCTCTCACCCTCTTCGGCGCCCCTTTCCAGGAGACTTGAGCCCGGTCCGCCGCTGAGGACGCTTCTCAACAATTCGGACGGCGAAGCCGCCCAATTCTCAAGTTTATTCCCGGTTCGCTCGCTGTTACTAGGGGAATCCTTGTAAGTTTCTTTTCCTCCGTTTATTGATATGCTTAAATCAGCGAGTAATCCCGCCTGACCTGGGGGTCGCGATAGAAGGTGCTCGAGAGCACCTAATGGGTCTACGACGATGCCCTGCGAGCGACGCGATAAGGCACGACAACACGCGAGTTTAGGTATCAACCACCACTGGTCGTGACATGCGTCGATGTGGGATCATATTTGGGCCGGTCGCGCACCGAGGTGCACGGGAGGCTAATATCCGCCCACTATCCATCGCACCCAAAGGAGCTGGAGGGGAGCGACGTGATGCATGATGCCCAGGCAGATGTGCCCTCGGCCTAATGGCTTCAGGCGCAACTTGCGTTCAAAAACTCGATGGTTCACGGGATTCTGCAATTCACACCAAGTATCACATTTCGCTACGTTCTACATCGATGAGAGAGCCTAGATATCCATTTCCGAGAGTCGTTATGAAATTCAAGAGACACATTGTCCCGCCGAGCACACCGCGAACAAGGATTTGACGGGAAGGCGCTTCCTTGAGTTTTCCTTGGCGCATGCCGTGCGGGAGACGGGGCCGAGGCCCCTGATATAGTTAAAAACACGAGTTTGCGGTCTGCTTTGTAGGTTTCGACAATGATCCTTCTGCAGGTTCACCTATAGAAACCTTGTTACGACTTCTCCTTCCTCTAAATGATAAGGTTCAATGGACTTCTCGCGACGTCACGGGTAGCCAATCTCCCACGTCGCCGCGATTCAAATATTTCATCGGACCATTCAATCGGTAGGAGCGACGGTGGTGTGTACAAAGGGCAGGGACGTAGTCAATGCGAACTGATGACTCGCGCTTACTAGGAATTCCTCATTGAAGACCAACAATTGCAATGATCTATCCCCATCACGATGAAATTTCAAAGATTACCCGGGCCTGTCGGCCATGGCTATAGACTCGTTGAATACATCAGTGTAGCGTGCGTGCAGCCCAAAATATCTAAGGGCATCACAGACCTGTCTCACGACAGTCTAGACCTGTCTCATAAGTTGCACTCCATCTGGCTGGCTGATTTTGGGAGACATGGGCGCTATGCCCGACTTGACTTTCTTTGGCGAAGGATACTTTGGTTGCTCTTTCTCAGCCCCAACACTCTCGGAAGCCTTCTTGAACACCCTTCGTTGCTTACCTCTTCCTTTGAATGGACAGCCCATCCTTAAATGGTCCGTCGCATTACAGATATGGTAAGTCTTCACTTTTCCACCATTGTTTCATTGATGCGGGATTGTTGAGAACCTGCCCAACCCCTCGGCATCTCCTTTGGTTTGATTCGGTAGGTCTCTCTTTGGCTTCACCTTCATCTTAGCATTGAACCCCTCAACAGCCTTCTTTGGTGCCTTGCATTTCCTGATAAACCTCATTTTTATGCGATTTATGACGTTCATTCGACCATGTTTATTATCAATTTGTATTATATTTTTTTATCCCTCAAATGCGTTTAATGTCATTGTTGAGTGTCGCTGGAAAATTTTAATATGCAAAAGGAAATACGCAACTGTGGGTTGAAAAGTCGAGAACGTCGTTAAAAAGTCGAGCTTTGATGAACGCCACAAGCTAACGTTCGAATGCGACGCCGTGTTTCTTGGCGTTCGGACTCCGAGTTATAAGGCATCCAAATGCCTTATTTCTTGGCATTTGAACGCCGAGTCGTAGCTGGGGGCCTATATTCAGATTTTATGTTGAGTTTTGGATATAAATACCTCTTCCAAACTTTGTTTTAGGTTCGAACTTTATTTTTCTAAGATTGATTGTAAAGATTAGAGATTCAATTATGAGATTTGAGAATTGATTGTAAATGAGATTATTCGACAATGGGTTTTATCGAGTTTATCTTTTTAATCTCTTTTAATTCTTGTCTATCTAACATGTTTAGTTTTATTATCGTTGATTGTGCTTTTGAATCTATGGAGTAATCTATCTTATTTTGGAATCGAAAATAGCCCGATAATATGTTATTGATATAAATTATAGAATCGTTGATGTTATGTCGCTTTCACTTATGATTTGAATTCTTAGTCTTTAATGCTTGTGAATCTGTTGGCCACTTATTTGCATGATCATAGATATTAGGTGAAAATTCTGACAGGTGACATCTAAATCGGAACCCTATACTTCAAACCTAGGATCCTAAATCACGAAAGTAGTTTTAAGTCTTTTGAGGAATCGATACATTATCATAGAGATTAATGAATTTGAGTTCAGGCTAATCGTCACGAAAGTAGGGAATTAACTGATTTGGGTAAATTATTTTTCTTCGACAGAAGGTAATAAGTACAATTGGATAGTGTCCTTCATAAGTAGCGATCGTAACTAAATTGGTGATATAATTGAATTGATAACATATGTTGTGGTAAACCCTGATTCCGAAATTGCTAATCCCATATAATCAAAACCAATTTTCTACGTTCTGTTTAGTTTTCTTTACAACTTATCTCATATTTCCATTAGGCTTAGATTACTGATAATTGATAGACTTAGTAATTGATTATTCGGTACTCGTGGGAACGATATCTTTTGTACTACACCGAAGTCGTGCGCTTGCCGTTTTATTTTTTTGTGAGACTAAGCCTTTTATTTTTTTGTTTTTAATTTTTTGTTTTTTCGCTTTATTTCAGGTTCTCTGTCTTTGTCTTGTATGCAAAGTAGCATCAATTTCCCTATCGAGCTAGATTCGGAAATTGAAAAAACTTTTCGTACAAGAACAAAATTACAAAGACTGAAACAAGCAGCCATGGCTGAAGAGAATGCAAATGTGAACGTTAACGCAAACGCTAATGCGAATGCAAACGGGAATGTGAATGTAAATGCGAGGTCTTTGAAGGATTTTGCAGCGCCCAATGCGCAGACCCTTCTCTCGAGCATCAACAGGCCTACTGTAGATGCGAATAACTTCGAGCTCAAGCCATCCCTTCTTCAAATGGTTCAGCAGAATCAGTTTGGGGGTGCACCTACTGAAGAGTCAAACCTTCACTTGTCAATATTTTAAGAGTACTGCGACACTCTAAATATGAACGGGGTTTTCCAAGATGCTATCAGGCTAAGGTTATTCCCGTTTTTACTAAGAGACAAGGCGAGAGCTTGGCTGCACTCTTTACCATCGAGTTCCATAAGAACGTGGGAGCAACTTATGCAATGTTTTCTAGCAAAATATTTCCCCCGAGTAAAACTGCACAACTGAGGAACCAAATAACTACTTTTTCGCAACGGGATAGTGAGTCGCTATATGAAGCTTGAGAGCGATTCAAGGATCTTCTCCGACTGTGCCCAGACCATGGGCTGAAGAAGTGGCTCATCGTCCATACATTCTACAATGGATTGATATATAACACGAGGATGTCGGTCGACGCAGCAGTTGGGGGAGTTTTGATGAACAAAGGTATTGACGAAGCTTACGATTTAATTGAGGACATGGCGTTTAACAACTACCAATGGACAAGCAAAATATTGATTTCATAGAAGACACCAGGTAAGTACGATCTTTACGCTATTACTCTACTTTCTGCACAAGTAGAAGCCATGTCTAATAAATTAGATTCAATGAACATACATGTTAATTCTGTCAACACTAAACCTCCTATGTGCGAAATATGTGGTATGGTTGGCCATGTCGCATTAGAGTGTCAACTAGCTAGTGTACCTAATGATCAATCTATGGAACAAGACAATTTTTTGAATAACTCCAACCAAAAGAACGACCCATTTTCAAATACTTATAATCCCGGTTGGAGGAATCACCTTAATTTTTCATACAATACAAACCAAAACGCAGCTCCACATCCTAACTTTAGGCAGCCACTTAGATTCCAACAGAAGCATTACAATCATGTTCCACCACAGAAATCGAACTTAGAATCCCTTCTTAAGAGATTTGTAGTTGCCCAGACTAAACAAAACGAGATAGTGAATGATGCAATTAAGAAACTAGCAACTAAGGTCGACTCTTTAGCAACTCACAATAAGATGCTAGAAACTCAAATTGCACAACAAGCTAGTAACTCATGCAGGACTTCCGATTCTTTTCCAAATAACCTGAGACAAACCCGAAGGAACATTGTAATGCAATTACTTTAAGGAATAGAACCAATTATGAAGGTTCAAAAATGCCTACTAGGATGAGTGAATCTAAGTCAACTGATAAGGTCGAAAAGTAAAAATCGTCTCATCCCGACAACTCTAATTATGAAAGCAAAAAAGAATAAGTGTATGTACCTCCACCACTGTATGAGCCACCAGTACCTTTCCCTCAAAGATTAGCTAAGGCGAAATTAAATAAGCAATTTGGGAAATTTTTAGAAGTTCTAAAAAAGTTTTATATTAATATCCCCTTCACTGATGCACTGTCACAAATGCCTTCGTATGCTAAATGTTTGAATAAAGTTCTTTCTAACAAACGAAAGCTAGAGGAATATGAAACTATCGCTTTAACTGAGGAGAGTAGCGCTGTAATTCAAAATAAATTACCTCCAAAACTTAAAAATCCCGGTAGTTTTTCAATTCCTTGTGTAATTAGTAATATGAGTTTTAACAATGCTTTATGTAATCTTGGAGCTAGCGTTAGTCTCATGCCATTGTCTATGGCGAAGAAGTTAGAGATGAATTATTTAAAGCCTACGACCATAATTTTGCAATTAGCTGATCGTTCTGTTAAGTATCCGATAGGTGTGTTAGATGATGTACCTATCAAGGTTGGTAAGTTCTTTATTCCTATAGACTTTATTGTTCTCGATATAGATGAAGATTCTCAAATCCCCATTATTCTTGGTAGGCCATTCCTAGCTACAGCAGGAGCTATTATTGATGTTAAAAATGGAAGGCTTTCCTTGAATATTGGGGATGAGAGAGTTGAATTTAGTCTATATAAATCTGTTGCTAACTACTCTATCGAGAACTCTTGTTACAGGATTGACGATGCTATAAACAAAGACAAGCTTGCTAGAAAGCACTATAAGGATCCATTAAAGGCACGATTGGTGAGTGATGGCTCGATCAAGGAGGAAGATACAATTATCACTGATATTGCTCGAATGTTTGAGAAAAATCCGCCATTGACATCAAACATCGCTAGAAAGAAGATCCCTCGACAAAAATAAAAAATATGGGCGATTTAGCTCTTCTATTCGACAAGCACCAGAGTTCTCTTCACAGAAAAATCTTAATCCTGAAGTCGATTGGAGAATTGCCAGGTCATCGGGTCCAATACGGGATCTACCAAACTAAGTTAACATGGTATAGTCAAGCTAATGACTATAAACAAGCGCTATTTGGGAGGCAACTCAAATGTATCATTTGCGTTTATTTTATTTTATTTTTCGTTCTTCTTGTTTTTTTTTTCGTTTTTTTTATCGTTCTTTTAAAAAAAAATGGAGTTTAAATCTTCCATATCTGAACACTGGAAAACACAGCGATTGGACGCTATATTTTTATGCGTCCGAATGCTGTGTAAATCAGCATTTGGACGTGGGAAGCAGAAAAGTTTCTGCCTCCCGCGTCCAAACTCTAGAAAACACACCATTTGGACGCTGTGTAATTCAGCGTCCAAACGCTGAATAACCCGGCATTTTAACGGCGGGTCGAGTTGAAGGATTTTAAGCCAAAATTCCCCCCCTCTCTTTCTTTCACTCCCACTTCTTCTTCTCCAAACATTCGAACTCTCACATTCCCTCATCTTTTCCCCTCAAATAGATCAAGAGATAGCACGGAGTCCTACACACCTTCACACATTCCGGACATCATATCAACATTCGTACTATAGATACATTATCTCGCGGAATCCAAATTTGAATAGGTTATGTTCCCTTTACCTTATTACGCATGCATACCATCTCGTCACATTAGGGACAATGTTCATTTCATGTTTGGGGGTGGTTACGTTTATCTTGTGCTTTCATCTTTCGTTTCAAGTTTTGAATACTACATTTTTTGTTTTGAAACTTAGCTTCATCTTTGTGATCGTCTTATAACGATTGCCTCGAGATAATGGACAGACGTTTTAAGTAAAATGCATGCATTCTCTCTTTTCTTGAATATGTCTTCTGCTAAGTTTGATATTTTCGATAGACGCTAATATGAGCAGAAATCTGCGGTATAGGAGTCAAGTGGACCACCCATCTTGTAACACGTAAGTAATGGTCTCCAAGTCTATTGACTTCGAAAACAATGTCTATCGGCATAGTTTCGACCAAAAATTGCGATCATACATGTTTAATCATTATTGCAGGTATTAATTCTTTTTGTGACCTTTGACACTTGAGTGATTAAGTGTGAAGGAGTCTTTAAAAACTTAACGCACTATGGATAACTAGCTTAGAAGTCATTGACCCAAAACTCGATACGAGTGTCATAGAAAGTCTAAGAAAACGAACATTGCACAAACCTGTCAAGTACGAAACGTTTAGTGTATGTTATCTGATGTCGATGTTATATACGGTTTGACCCTAATTTTAGTTGGTAGAGATGGGTACCACATAATGCGTGTTAGAGACGCCCCTTGACTATAATGCTTAATGATTGCTTTATTATGTGTTCTCTAGAAATTAGTTTAACGCTTTAGTTTGATATGAAAACTAATTGAGAGATTGCATGTTTTTCTTCTAAAAACATCTCGTTATTAACTCTCGTTAATTTTTGTAAGATCGCATCATATTTTGATTTAGCGAAAATTCATTGATTTTATGGGTACATCAATCGCAAACCCTCACGAGACTAAAACTTGTTTTTTTGAGTAACAAAAACGTTTAAAGGCTTGTTGCACATGCCAAGTGCAATCGTGTACTCTACGACAATGAGTTTACCTTCAGTTTTAGCTTTAGTTTTGCTTTTTCTTTGTTTACCGTTTGTTCGAGGACGAACAAAAGCAAGTTTGGGGGCGTTGATAAACCTCATTTTTATGCGATTTACGACATTCATTCGACCATGTTTATTATCAATTTGTATTATATTTTTAATCCCTCAAAAATGTTTAATGTCACTGTTGAGTGTCGTTGGAAAATTTTAATATGCAAAAGGAAATATGCAACTGTCGGTTGAAAAGTGGAGAACGTCACTAAAAAGTCGAGCTTTGATGAACGCCACAAGCTAACGTTCGAACGCCCATTTACACGGAGTCCGAATGCCGTGTTTCTTGGCGTTCGGACGCCCAGTTACAAGGCGTCCAAACGCCTTGTTTCTTGGCGTTTGAATGCTGAGTCGTAGCTGGGGGCCCATATTCAGATTTTATATTGAGTTTTGGATATAAATACCTCTTTCAAACTTTTTTTTAGGGTTCGAACTTTATTTTTCTGAGATTGAGTAAAGATTAGAGATTCAATTACGAGATTCGAGAATTGATTGTAAACGAGATTCTTCGATAACGGGTTTTATCAAGTTTATCTTTTTAATCTCTTTTAATTCTTGTCTATCTATAATGTTTACTTTTATTATCATTGATTGTGCTTTTGAATCTATAGAGTAATCTATCTTATTCTGAAATGGGAATAGCCCGATAATATGTTATCGATATAAATTATAGAGTCGTTGATGTTATTTTGCTTTCACTTATGATTTGAATTCTTAGTCTTTAATGCTTGTGAATTTGTTGGCCACTTATTTGCATGATCATGGATATTAGGTGAAAATTCTGACAGTTGACATCTAAATCAGAACCCTAGACTTCAAACTTAGGATCCTAAACCACGGAAGTAGTTTTAAATCTTTTGAGGAATCGATACATTATCATAGAGATTAATGAATCTGAGTTCAGGCTAATCATCACGAAAGTAGGGGATTAACTGATTTGGATAAATTATTATGCTTCGACAGAAGGTAATAAGTACAATTGGATAGTGTCCTTCATAAGTAGCGATCGTAACTGAATTAGTGATATAATTGAATTAATAAGTTATGTCGTGGTGAACCTTGATTCTGGAATTGCTAATCCCATATAGTCAAAACCAGTTTTCTACGTTCTGTTTAATTTTCTTTACAACTTATCTCATATTTTCATTAGGCTTAGATTACTGATAATTAATAGACTTAGTAATTGATTATTCGGTACTCGTAGGAACGATATCTTTTGTATTACACTGAAGCCGTGCGCTTGCGGTAATACCTACATCATTTCCCACCTCCCCAATTGTACTGAACTGGTGAGGACTCGTCTGTCTCATTTATCTTTATACCATCGAGCCTCATTATCATTGCACCCGCTTGTGCACCATCATCATCACCGCTACACGAACCATCAAAACTACTGGCCAACTTCTCCAACTTCTTTTTTAGTGGGCAGTCCTTCCGAAGATGGTCGGTCGCTTAACATATGTGACAAGCCTTTGGCTTCCCTGCTTTCTTAGCTTTAACTTTTGACTTAGGTGAGCGCTCTCCCCCACCACTCTTGTCGTCACTCTCCCGAGCATTTATCTCACCCTCGGTCGGCTGCCAATCGATCAACCGCTCCTCTATTGCGATTGCATCTGACACGGTTTCCACCCTTGCTCATTGTAGCTCTTGCTTCGCCCACGGCCGAAAACAATCTACAAACGTGAACAACGACTCTGGTTCAGTAAGACGTGGAAACTCAAGCACTATCTCCTGAAACTCCCTCACATAGTCTCTAATCGACTTCGTGTGAGTCAACTTTTTTAGTCTCATTCGAGCTTCGTACTCAACGTTTTCCGGATAGAACTGCTTCTTGAATTCGGCTTTGAAATCCTCCCAAGTCACCATCCGACAAGTGCCTCGTTCGATTTCCGTCTCCCATCTTCTCCACCACAACAACGCTACATCGGTTAAGAAGAACGGTGCCATTCGTACTTTGGTGGCATGATCTTCGACATTTGCCACCCAAAATATCGCTCCAAGTTCCATAGGAAATCATCAACTTCCCTTGCGTTCCTCGATCCCTTGAACTGGCTTGGCCTGGGAATCTCTAAATGCAGAGGTACCGCACCTCTAAGTCCTGCCCCTGCCACTGCCCCTTCACACAAGGAGATCCTTTCTTCGATGCCCTTAATCCTTGCCACAATCTCGGTCTGGAATGTCGTGGTCAAGTTGCCAACTGTCTCCCGCACCACTCCAATGACATCGTTTTGGATATCTCGGCCCATCTGGTTTATAGCTCCATTTACTCCACCTTCAAGCAGCGTCGCCACTTCCTCTACTGTTCCCAACCGCCGGGTAAGTTCATCAAGAATATCACGAGAAGGCGTGTGATGGTTCATAGCATCCTCCAGGCGAGCCAAACGAACCTCGATGCTATCCCCACTCACATTTGACATGTCGCGACGATCTTTCTTTGAAATGCCCCTCCCTTGTCCCGATGTGGACCTTGTAGATGTGGAAGTCGACTCCATCTCACTAACAACAACACTTAGAACCTGAACCGCGGAAGCACCAAAAGAACCACTTGCGTGGCTCTGATACCACTTGTCACGTTTGGTCGCCAAGATTTAACCCCCCCTGTGCGGCACTAGGCTCGATACGCCCCGATCACGCCTAGTCAGCATGTACCTGTATTTGGCTAAGTTGTGTTAGGCAAGGAATGGAAAGCTTAGAGAGAGAATTATTTACTAAAGAACTCTTTTATTAGGAACTTTAGAACTTGGTTACCAATGAAATGTAAGACACCTCCAATATATACTACTACAAAGCCCAGACCAACGGTCTAGATCGACTCAATCTAACGGCTAAGATATGATGACTCTTTATATACATGACTCTTGGGTTTTCAAGTTCAAGACCCTTCACTCGACCATGTCCCTTCAAGTGCCCCGAACGAATCTAGACACGACTCGAACATACAACGAAATTAGACATAATGACTCCTCAAGCGACCTGCTTATTATGGGCATGTCCCTTGAGATTACAAGATAAATATAGAAATATAACAAGTAAAGTACTTAGGCAAATGAATTTAGCTTGTCACTCTTTTAACCTCTCGGGGCTTGGACCCCCGAAGTCGTGACAACGTGCTACTCGGCCTAGTGCGCGCATGCGCTCGGCTTTGTGCACGCGCGCGCTTGGCCATTCTCATTCACACTCGCTCAGCCATGCTCGCTCGGCCACACTCGGCCATGCTCGGCCACGCTCGGCCATGCTCGGCCCTGCTCGGCCATGCTCAGCCATGCTTAGCCATGCTCAGCCAAACTCGGCCACGCTCGGCCACATGGCCATGTTCGACCACACTCGGCCATGCTCGGCCACGCTCGGCCAAGCTCGACCATGCTTAGCCATGCTCGGCTATGCTTGGCCATGCTTGCTCAGCCACACTCGGCTATACTCTGACATACTCGACGACACTCAGCCATGCTCGGCCATGCTCGACCACGTTCGCTTAACCATGCTTACTCGGCCACACTCGGCCATGCTCGGCCACGCTCGGCCATGCTCGTCCACACTCGGCCATGCTTGGCCACGCTCGGCCATACTCGGCCATGCTCGTCCACGCTCAGCCACGCTCAACCATGCTCGGCCACACTCAGCCACACTCAGCCATGCTCGGTCAAGCTCGGCCATGCTCGACCACACTCGGCCATGCTCGGTGATGCTTGGCCATGCTCGGCCACACTCAGCTATGTTCAGCCACGCTCGGCCATGCTCGGCAACGTTTGGTCATGCTCGGCCACACTCGGCCATGCTCCGCCATGTTCGGCCATACCCGGTCTTGCTCTGCCATGCTCGCTCGGCCACACTCGACCATGCTCGACCACGCTCACTCGGCCACACTCGGCTATGCTTGGCCACGCTCGGCCATACTCGGCAATGCTTGGCCCTGCTCGGCCACACTTGGCCACGCTCGTCATGCTCGGCCATTCTCGGCCATACTCGACCACGCTCGGCAATGCTCATCCATGCTCGGCCATGCTCTCTCAGCCACACATGGCCATGCTCAGCCACGCTCGCTCAGCCACACTCGGCCATGCTCAGCTACGCTCGGCCATGCTTTGCCACACTCGGCCATGTTCGGCCACGCTCGGCCATGCTCGGCCACGCTCACTCGGCCACACTTGGCCACGCTTGGACACACTCGGCCACGCTCGGCCACACTCGGCCACGCTCGGCCATGTTCGGCCACGCTTGGTCACACTCAACCACGCTTGGCCACACTCGACCACGCTTGGCCACACTCAGCCATGCTCGGCCACACGCTCGGCAACACTTGGACATGCTCGGCCACGCTCGGCCATGCTCGGCCATACTCAGTCGGCCACACTCGGCCATGCTCGGCCATGCTTGCTCGGCCATGCTCGCTCCGCCACAGTCGGCCATGCTTGGCCACACTCGGCCACACTCAGCCATGCTCGGCCACGCTCGGCCACACTCGACCATGCTCGGCCACGCTCGGCCACACTCGGCCGATGTGCGCACGTACTCGGCAGACCGAGTGCCTACCTACTGCCTCCGTGCACACGCATTCGGCCGAGGAGCGACTCCCTGTGCGCACGCATGCATCGGCCATGGCCTACCACCATGCAACGCACTGTTCGATACCACCGAAAATTTTCTGCACACTTCAACTTTTGCTCGGTCATTTTCAAATATTCTCCGAGCATAATTTGGGGCACTCAATGGACTTGGGCACAATGTACTGACTTGGGCATGTTACCCGTCGAAGGGACTCGAGGGTGTAGGATTGGACATGTGATTCGCATTCACAACCTCGCATGACGTTCAATGCGGGGTGAGGATTTGTGGGATAAGGAATGGAGGGACGAATCGGAGCAACAAAGGGCTGAATCTCAGCGCATCGTGGTAGTAAGGCCACTCTACCGCTTACAATACCCCATTGCGTATTTAAGTCGTCTGCACATCGGGGCACATCGGTGCTCACTTGGAATTTCCATTTTCATAACCGGCCGGTGATTTTCCATCAAAACTAAGACAATCATCAAGTGCAGCCCCCAATCTAAAAACACCTAATCTGGTCTGTCGTGAGTCGAGTTGGATCCCTTCCCCACGTGACATTCACGTCATAACTATTTGATCCCGCATTATTTTGGCGCCATCTGTGGGAAAATGATTCACTTACTGTGAATGTAGACTAGACCCCAAACACGTACCACTGAAGATAAGACGGGCAATAGCCATGCAGCAGGAGGCGTTAGGAGGAGAGCTCCTGCTGTGACGTCTCAGCCGAACCTTGATGTGGAAGAGGCTCCAAGTTCACCTCCCCCATTAGCTGCTCCGACTATGGTCCCCCCTCCGAGAGGGTAATCGAGATCACTCAAGGGGGACTCATGGCTTTGGTGGAGGATGTCTCAATCAGAGCAGCAGCACAAGCAGTTCAGCAGTATGCTCTGAACCACCCCCCTCAGGTGGAGCCCCAGCCTGCTGCTAAAGCAACTAGCTCCCCCTCGAAGGGAAGGCCATGGGACACACGTCGTGCGCCTATCCCCCCCGGGGCTCTCACCCCGAAGGACTGAGGCATCACGATCCCGTGTGACGCCTGAACATGGCAACTGTGAGCACACCTCTCGCCACCGGACTCTCCGACCCTTGCGTTAAGGTCGGAGAGCTCCGACCCCAATGGGAGTAGCATCGAGGTACTCAGGTGTTCGAAGTGCGGAGAAGACCTATGGCTTACCCGATGCTAGCATTGGCTCTTCTCAAGAGTGACACCCTAGGGGCCGAGACAGAGATCGTGGTTCTCAGAGGTCGCCTTACCGAGGTCGGAGGGCTCCGACCCTCGAGGAGGTCCAATCACGATGCGAGTCTCGTAGGTCCCCCCGCCGAGGTCGCAAGTCTCACGCTTCTGACGAGGCTCACTCTAGGCATAAATCCCGCAGATCACCTCGCAGAGGTCGAAAGTCCCCGACCCCCGAGAGGAGCCGCCCTAGGCGAACTCCTAGCCCCTGGGTGATAGCGCCACCGAGAAGGAGTCCTTTCTGTCCTGCTATACTAGCTGAGGCGATCTCACAAAGGATGAAAATCCCTCATATCAGCGAGTATGATGGCATCGGGGACCTCAAAGAACACCTAGACAAGTTCAGCGCAAAGGCCGACATGTATGACCTTAGCGACGCGGCTTATTGCAAGATCTTTAGGACCACCTTCACGGGTAGAGCTTTGTCTTGGTTCAACCAGTTGCCCTTCGGTACTATTATTGGATTTGAGCAGCTGACGCAATGATTCTTGCACCACTTCTCCATGAATAAGAAATATCCCAAGACTGTGTCGCACTTGTTCACCATCGTGCAACGCGATGGAGAACCCCTCCAATACTATGTGCAACGCTTCTCGGAGGCAGTGTTAGAAGTGCCACACGTCAACCACGAGCTGTTGTCCAGCATCATGTAGCAAAACCTCCGGTTAGGCAATTCAAGGACTCTATAGTAGGAAAGCCTCCATCTACTCTAGAGGAGCTACTCGCCCGGGCGGAGAAGTATATACGGATCGAAAAAATGATCGAACCCACCAAGACTGAGGCGAATGTAAACAAACGAAGGGTCCGGGAAGATGATAAACTTACGGAGCCTAAGGAGCGCAAACATATGCCTCCTTCAGGCTTCTCACAATACACCCTTCTAACACTATCTCGCGAGCAAGTGCTAGCTATAGCAGAGCAGCAAGTGATAGTGAGTTAGCCAAAGAGGATGAGAGACAGTCCTACCAAGCTGAAGTCAAACGACTACTGTCGTTTTCACCGAGATAAAGGGCATACCACTGAAGACTGTCATCACTTGCAAGTAGAGATAGAGAAGTTGATCAAGAGAGGTTATCTGCAAGAGGTGGTGTCCACAACTACTATCGATGAAGGGACGGATAACCCCCCTGTCAATGGAGTGATCCCTTGAGGAGCCACCAACCCTATTAGGTATAATTGCTTATTTCCGAGCATGTATCTAGTTGGCCTAGAGCTAAATGTTGAACAATAATGATTGTCTTATTTTCCTTTACATTGACTTGTATCTATCAAATGATATTATTTCGTTTAAGTATTATCGGGTGTCTAAACCCAGGCTCGTGGGGGTTCACTACCCCCTACTTGCCCATAAATAAGGGCTGAGGTTCCCAATTGAGAGAGTTCGTCCCAACAAAACTTAGACTCGAAGTCGAGGTTACCACGTGTAACCCCTTATGAGCATCTACGAGGTCTGAAGCTCCCAAGAGTGAGAGCTCCCCCCAACAAAACTTAGACTCGAGGTCGAGGTTACCACGTGTAACCCCCTATGAGCATCTACGGGGTCTAAAGCTCCCAAGAATGAGAGCTCCTCCCAAAAAAACTTAGACTCGAGGTCGAGGTTACCACGTGTAACCCCCTATGAGCATCTACGGGGTCTGAAGCTCCCAAGAGTGAGAGCTCCGTCCAACAAAACATAGACTCGAGGTCGAGGTTACCACGCGTAACCCCCCTATGAGCATATATGGGGCTTGAGGCTCTCCAATATGAGAGCTCCCCTCAATAATACTTGGACTCTAGGGCGAGGTTACCCCGAGTAACCCCCTATGAGCATCTACGGGGTCTGAAACTCCCAAGTGTGATAGCTCCCCCTAATAAAACTTAGACTCGAGGTCGAGGTTACCACCCGTGACCTCCTTAAGAGCATATACGAGCTCTAAGACTCCCAAGTGTGAGAGCTCCCCCCAACAAAACTTAGACTCTAGGTTGAGGTCATACCCTGGGTAACCCCCTACGAGCACATACAAGGCTAGAGGCTCCCAAACATGACAGCTCCCGTCAATGAAACTTAGACTCTAGGATGAGGTCACCCCTGGGTAACCCCCCCTATGAGCACGTACGAGGCTAGAGGCTCCCAAACGTGAGAGCTCCCCTCAACGAAACTTAGACTCTAGGATGAGGTCACCCTTGGGTAACCCTCCCTACGAGCACGTACGAGGCTAGAGGCTCCCAAACCTGAGAGCTCCCCTCAACAAAATTTAGACCCGAGGTCGAGGTTACCACGTGTAATCCCCTTATGTGAGAGCTCTCCCCCAATAATACTAAGACTCTACGTCGAGGTTACCCCGAGTAACCCCTAAGAGCACCTATGAGGATTGAAGCTCCCAAATGTGCGAGCTCCCCCAATAATACTTGGACTTTAGGTCGAGGTTACCACGTGTAACCCCCCTGTGAGCATATACGAGGTTCGAGGCTCCCAAGTGTGAGAGCCCCCCTCAACAAAACCTAGACTAAAGGTCACCAAGCATAAACTTTAAAACCGCGCTAAGTGTCAAACCCATTGTGCCTCAACAACACCGTTCAAGCACAATATTTTAACAGGAGGGGCATAGGATGGGAACACACCTTTAAAACATAGAGTACAAAAGCGACAATGTCTACCACTTTACATTCGATAGGGAGGTATGTGAGAGTACCTAAGAAACAACGCTTAACCCAATACCCTCGATAGGGGGCATACAAGGAAGACACAATAAAAGGTAAAATAAAAATTCATCAATAATATATAAAAAGTCGCATTTACAAAAAATCGAAAAAATACGACCGAACTCGAGTTCGCCAAGATGATGAATCAAACTCCATCGGGGCTAGGGCGCACGATGCCCAACCCAAAGGGATTGAAAAGCCAAAGGGTCGGGTGTCAAACCCCTTGGGGGTCGGTAGCCGACACCATTGAGGGTCGGCAGCCGAGCCCCCAGGGGTCTGCTCGGTGGCAGCCCCCCATCTGCCTCCGCCACGCAGACCCCCTAGGTCTGCCTCTGCCACGTAGCCCCCCAAGGGATCAGCCTCTTTCTCGCCGACTCCTTGGGGTCGGCATCGTGGGACCAACCTTTGGGGCATATTTTTTGACTTTTCGGGTTCACCTACCCACACGCACACTTGATACAAATCGAGGAGGGATAAATTTCACCCTGAGAGTTCGAGTTCGAGCTCACCACCTTCAAGAGTTAGAGGGAGAATGTTCTAAAAAAAATCCTCTCTCTTTGACTTTCTACTCCCGAGAGCCCACGCAGTCGAGCACTCGGGAGGGGGGGCATATGATGAGTTTCCAATTATGAATAAGGGTATTTCGATAATTGAATAAAATAACTGATATAAAAGTAATATTAATACGTTGCCATCATGGGCCTTCAACCGAGAGCCCAATAAGGCGAGCCCACGGCCCAGCTAAGATCTCTATAAATCCCATCTTGATTATGTAAACTGATCATTATCTGGTTGACACTCCAAAAACTAAAATGACTAAATAATCTCCAAATCTACGACATTGAGAAGTACAATATTCTTGAACAATGAAGAGGCTTGATCCAATCGACGTAGGTACGTAGGGAGCTTGACATCATCAAGTGCAACCCCTAATCTAAAAACACGTAATCTGGTATGTCGTGAGTTGGGTCAAATCCCTTTCCCACGTGACTTTAACGTGACAACTATTTGAACCCACATCAGTTTATTTGCACCAAAAGCTATTATGCATAACATCGATAGTATAATGATGAAACATTTCTCTCGCTCGCAATTGTCAAATGTTTTCCGAGCAAACATCCCAAAATCATTCTCAAATTCATTGTATCTATCAATTACACAAATGGCACGGGCTGCAATTCAATTTACTCGCAATCGGGTCATCGAGGGCAAGCTGTTGGGCAAGCTGCCGGGCACCCTGCTGGCCTGCGCCCCAGGCTAAGCTTCTGGACGAGCACAGGCGGGCAGCTGCGCGCTGCTCGGCTAAGCTCAGGTTGGTGCGCGCGCACGATCAACTTGGTGGGCGCGCGCGCTCGGCCTGGTGCGCGCGCGCGCGCTTGGCCATGCTCGATCACACTCGACGATGGTCGCTTGGCCATGCTCGGCCACACTCGGCTATGCTCGCTCAGTCATGCTCGGCCAGCTCGGCCACGCTCGACCATGCTAGGCCACACTCGGCCACACTCGGCCATGCTCGGCCACGCTCGCTCGGCCACACTCGGCCATGCTCAGCCACGCTCACTCGGCCACACTCGACCATGCTCGGCCATGCTAGGCCATGCTCGGCCACACTCGGCCATGCTAGGCCATGCTCGGCCACACTCGGCCATGCTTGGCCATGCTTGGTCATGTTCGGCCACACTCGGCCATGCTCGGCCACGCTCGCTTAGCCACACTCGACCATGTTTGGCGACGTTCAGCCACACTCGGCCATGCTCGGCCACACTCGGCCATGCTCGGCCATGCTCGGCCACGCTCGGCCATGCTCAGCCATGCTCGGCCATGCTCGGCCACGCTCGGCCATGCTCGACCATGCTCGGCCATGCTCGACCATGCTCGCTCAGCCACACTCGGCCATGCTCACTCGGCTATACTCGGCCATGCTCGGCCACGCTCGCTCAGCCACACTCGGCTATGCTCGCTTGGCCACACTTGGCCATGCTCGACCACGCTCGATTGGCCACACTAGGTCACGCTCGGCCACGCTCGGCCATGATCAGCCACACTTGGCCACACTCGGCCACACTTGGCCACGCTCGGCCACACTCGGCCATGCTCAGTCATACTCGGCCATTGCACACGCGCGCACACGGCCGACCGACTTCCTGCCTACTGCCTCCATGCGCGCGCGCTCGGCCGAGCAGTGACGGCCTGTGTGTGCGCATGCATCGGCCATGTCCTGCCACCATGCAGCACACTGTCCGACACCACCGAAAATTTTCCGCACACTTCAACTTTTGCTCGGTCATTTTCAAATATTCTCCGAGCATACTTCTCAAAATCATGCCAAAATAATTTGTGGCACTCAATGGACTTGGGCACAAAGTAATGCCGTCGAAGGGACTCGGGGGAGTAGGATTGGGCATGTGATTCGCATTCACGACCTTGCATGACGTTTAGTGCAGGGTGAGGATTTGTGGGATAGGGAGTAGAGGGACGAATCGGAGCGACAAATCGTGGAAGAAAGGCCACTATGCCGCTTACAATATCCCGTCGCGTATTTAAGTCGTTTGCACATCGGAGCACATTGGTGCTCGCTCGGAATTTCCATTTTCAGAACCAGCCGGTGATTTTCCATCAAAACTAAGACAATCCGAATACTCCTTGTGTAAGCCTTGCCTGGATGGCCGACATTGACCGAATGCTACAGGAGGAGCAACACCCTCAGCACTCACGCCTGACCATCCTTCTCCAACACATGCCCCCCATATAATAGGCTTAAAAAAAAGGCTAGTGACAGCAATAGATATTGAAAAACTGAGGCACCTTTTTTCATATTCTAAGTATTTGAGCTTTTTCTGATCTAATTTTTTGTATTTAAGCTTACAAATGCATAATAATTTTTTTTTATGTTTAAAAAAATATAATTTTCATGAAAATATTTATTTAATATATTTACTCCATAATAAGACGATTGAGAAAAAATAGTAAAAAATATGGGAGAATGTTAAAATGACTTAGAAAAATGTGAAATTTCCATAATAATATTTTTTTGGGAAAATACAGCTATTAAAAAATATTTATTTAATTCATAATAATATTTATAAATCGGGAAAAATGATAAAATGACTTGGAAAAATATGGAAACACTATTATAACCCGATTTTTTAATAAACCAACAATGTGACAAATGACAATTGTTGTAAAAGCAATAGATGTAGCGTACAAATTGAATAGGGAACATAGTTTATATGCACCGAAAGCTGTTATGCATAACATCGATAGTATAATGATGAAACATTTCCCTCGCTCGTAATTGTCAAATGTTTTCCGAGCAAACGTCCCAAAATCATTCCCAAATTTATTGTATCTATCAATTACACAAATGGCACTGGCCGAAATTCAATTTACTCGCAATCGGGTCACCGAGGGCAAGCTGTTAGGAAAGCTGCAGGGCACCCTGCTGGCCTGCGCCCCGGCCCAAGCTGCTGGCCGAGCACCAGGCGGGCAGATGCGCGCGCTGCTCAGCCTGGTGTGCACGTGCATTCGGCTGCTGGCCGAGCACAAGCGGGCAGCTGCGCGTGTTGCTCGGCCAAGCTTAACCTGGTGTGCGCGCACGCTCGACCACGCTCGGTCACACTCGGCGATGCTCGATCGGCCATGCTCGGCCACACTCGGTGACGCTCGCTCAGCCACAGTCGGCCATGCTCGGCCACACTCGGCCATGCTCGGCCATGCTCAGTCATGCTCGGCCACGCTCGGCCATGCTTGGCCAAACTTAGCCATGCTCAGCCACACTTGGCCATGCTCGGCCACGCTCACTCGGCCACACTCGGCCATGCATGGCCACGCTCGCTCGGCCACACTCAATCATGCTCAGCCATGCTCACTCGGCCACACTCGGCCATGCTCGGCCATGCTCGGCCACACTCATGCTCGGCCACACTCGGCCATGCTCGGCAATACTCGGCCATGCTCAGTCACACTCGGTCATGCTCGGCCATGCTTGGCCATGCTCGGCCATGCTCGGCCACGCTTGCTCGACCACGCTCGGCCATGCTCGGCCACGCTCAGCCACACTCAATAATTCTTGGTCACGCTCGGCCATGCTCGGCCACGCTCGCTCGGCCACACTCGGCCATGCTCGGCCACGCTCGGCCACACTCGGTGTTACAGGGTTAATTTCTACCTTAGAATTTTTTGCAAAACCAACCACCCGTACTGCCTAATTCTTCTGAATTAGTCATCCAACTCAACTTATTTCCCTCGTGTTTAAACTAACAAGAACTCAAGGCGATAAGCCAACAATACGATGTATTTAAATGTACAACCAAACGCTCAACTTGTATTATTCATAATATCTTAATACAAAAAATATCCAAAGCTTGTACACATTACTCACGTATTTTTTAACTGAGTTGTGCAGCTCATGATGGGAATAATCTAGTCTACACCCTATCCTAGATCATGGACCCATTACCAACGAGTGCAGTCGGTTATGCTTGGTCGTGCTCCTAACTGCCTGCTGCATTATCTTGGCCGAGAACGTGCTTCAAACCCACGTTCGTGCCCAATCAATGCCAACTTCGAATTTCCCGCCATCATCTGAGACTTAGTCTCTTTGCTGAGACTTTTAGTCAAGCCGTCTTCCGAGATTATCGGGTTCATGTCATTAGTCAGCTCCTACTGGATTTTTTGGGACTATGTCTGGCCAAGTTTTTTGGCCCACTATCTGTCGGAATCGCTCGGTCGCGTGGCCGAGCAACCCAGACGAGAGCTGCCGAAGTCCAGTGCCCATTGCCGAGTACTTGGCGCCTGGCTGCCGACTCCGTTCGGCCCTGCCGAGTCTGCCAAGTCCTTAGCCGTACTCTGCCGGATCCGCTAAGAACCCTCACGTGCTGTCGAGGTTCTTCGGCCACCATCTGGTCCGGCCGATTCCATTCTGATTCCCACATGATTGTCCGTCCTAATTGAGTCATATGTCAAACCTTCGACCCGTGCCAAGACTCTAGCACATTCCTTTGCATATGCTCGACCTTCGTCGAGACATGCCACGCCTTGGCTTGCATGCTGGCTGAGCCAAGGCATCCGAGAATCTACGAGGCTAATAGACCTCCCCCACTAGTGGAGCTCGATGCCCTCATCGAGGCTGATGGAGTTTCAACAGTCTTCCAATACTCTCCGATTTGTTTCTCGAACTACCACAAGTTCACATCCTGTTCCCAAGTAGCGTCCCCTTCTAGTTCACCTTCCTAATGTAGCAAGTAATCCGTCTTTCTATTTTTCTTACTCTGGCCCATGGTTCGGTGCCTTAGAATCCGCACGACACTCTTGCTGAATTCTTGCCGAATCACAGGTGGGGCTCGCTTCGCCTATTTTTGATTCTCGTCCAATGCATCTTCCTTAAACTTTTTCAAGAAACTTACATGAAATGTTGGGTGAATCTTGAGCCTATCCGATAGCTTCAACCGGTATCCCACCCTTCCGACCTTCTTTACAATCTTGAACGGACCATCATACTTCGGGACTAACCCACGATGCACTGTCTTGGACTTGATCTTCTTCCATATTTGGGGTGTAAGTTTGAGCAACACTTGCTCCCCAACACTGAACTCGATATCCCTCCGACCCATATCCACATATTTCTTCATCCTCCTTTGAGCCTTGGACAAGCTGTCCTTGGTTTCGTCAAGTATCTCCTCCTTGGCCCGAGCTAACCGATAGGCAGTAGGGGATTTACCACCGGTCCGTTGGGCTGCGATTTCGTGGGGCATCATGGGTTGCAACCCATGAACTATCTCGAAGGGGCTCATTCCTGTTGCCGATGACTTGTGTAAGTTGTTACAGAACTATGCCATGTCTAGCAGCTTATTCCAATCCTTTTGGCTTGCCGACACATAATGCCTGAATACTCCTCCAATAGCTGACTCATCCTCTCGGTTTGCCCGTCAGTTTGAGGGTGATTAGCCGTGGAGAACTTTAATTCGGTCCCCATCATGTTAAACATGGCTGTCCAAAACCTGCCCATGAACCGAGTATCTCGGTCACTTATGATATCTTCTGGCAGACCGAAGTATTTGATAACATTGTTGAAGAACAACTCGGTCGCGAACTCCGCGGGGCCTGCCTTGGGGGCTACAACAAACACACCATATTTTGAAAATCGGTCAACAATTACAAAAATCGAAGCCATACCTCCGACTTTTGGAAAACCCAAAATAAAATCCATCGAAACAGATTGCCATGGTCGTTCTGGAATGGGTAGGGGCTGCAACAATCCTGCCTCCTTTTTGTGCTCCGACTTATCCAGTTGACACACGAGACAAGTCCATACGTATGCTTCGACATCGTACTCCATCTTCGGCCAATAGTACCTTCGGGATAGCAAGGCAAGCATCCTCTCCATGCCTGGATGTCCAGCCCATTGAGGATCGTGGGTTTTCCACAATAGCTGGTGCCGTAGGGGACCACTTGGCACATATGCTCGGCCACCCTTCATAATCAACAAGCCATCCTCGATCCAATACTTCCGATTATTACCATCTTTGACCTGTTCGACCATTTTCAAATAAACTTCATCATTTTGGGACATTTCTCGAACTCGATCCAAGAAATCAGACTCAATAAGAGTCAAGGCTGCCACATAGTCCTCTACCGTCTTCCTACTCAATGCATCCGCCACATTATTATGCTTGCCCGGTCGATGTATCCAAATTGAAGTCGAACTCCCCAAGATATTCTTCCCATCGTGCTTGTTTGGGAGTCAACTTCTTTTGAGTACGGAAGTTTGTGTTGGCTACATTGTCAGTCACCACCGTGAACTTTGTGCCCAACAAGTAGTGCTTTCACGCCTCAAGGCAATGGATCACCCCGGTCATCTCTTTCTCGTGCGTGCTATATCAGATCTCAGCATCCTTAAGTTTTCGGCTCTCAAAGGCAATTGGGTGCTGATCTTGAACTAGCACACCCCTAATCGCTCAGTCTGAAGCATCCGTCTGCACCTCGAAGGGCTTGTCAAACTCTGGCAATTTTAGCACTGGCTCAGTTGATATAGCTTCCTTTAAAAGGTCAAAAGTATTCTGGCAGGACACGATCCACTCCCATTTCTGGTCCTTCTTCAAGAGATCCGTCAAGGGGTTTACAATTTTTTAGTATCCCTTGATGAATCACCGATAATAGTTGGTTAGTCCCAAAAACGAACGCATCTCCACCATTCTGGTTTGGACGGGCCAGTCTCGCACCCCCGAACCTTCTTCCCATTCATTTTGATCTTTCCTTGGCTAATGATATGACCAAGGAAAGTTATCTCGCCTCTACAAAACTCGCATTTTTCTTTCATCGCATAGAGGTGGTGGTCTCTAAGCATTTTGAACACCAGCCTTAGGTGCTCCAAATGATCCTCCAAGCATTCCAAATAAACTATGATGTGCTCCAAATGATCCTCCAAGCATTCCAAATAAACTACGATGTCATCCAGGTAAACCACCACGAATCGATCTAAAAACTCATACAACACATCGTTCATTAAGTTGCAAAAATTGGCGGGGGCATTAGTTAAACCAAATGGCATTACTAGAAATTCATACGAACCAGACCTCACGACACACGTAGTCTTTGCCTCTTCACCTTCGGCCACCCGCACTTGCCAGTATCCTGACCTTAGATTGATTTTGGTGTAGTACCGCGCCCTTGCCAGCTTATCAAATAGGTCTAGGGCATTTGGAATAGGATATTTATTTTTGATAGTCACCTTGTTCAATGTCGGATAGTCCATGCACATCCGCATCGATCCATCCTGCTTTCTTTGGAACAATATAGAGGACTCGTACAGTGCCTTGGAAGGCCGAACAAAGACAGCTTCCAAGAGCTCATCCAATTGCTTCCTTAGTTCAACCAATTATGCCGGGTTCATCCAATAAAGGGCCATGGCCGGGGCCCTGGCTCCTGGTTCTAACTCGATTCGGTGATCAATATTCCATCGTGGGGGTAGGCACTTTGGAAGTTCAGGAGGGAAGATAACCTTGAACTCCGATAGCAACTCTACCACAGCATCGGGTACTTCTTGAAATACACCCTCCTTGATTTCGACCATTGCCGCAAGGTATGTGGTCTCACCATGCTTTAGGCCCTTCTTTACTTGGAGGGCCGAGAGCAAGGGAGTTTTCTTGCCCAAAGCCTTCGGCTCCTCCCCAACGTACGTTCCCTTCACAAAGGGCGAACACTCGGCATCGGCAAAGATCAAACCGCCCGCATGTGGCCACACTGATACATTGGCTACGATCAGGAACTGCATTCCAAGAATAATGTCGAAGTCATCGAGGGGGACAGTCATCAGCTCATACTGTCCATGCCAAGGTCCCACTACTAGATTGACAGTGGCCACCCCCTTGATCGGCTTCGCCTCTGAATTAATAGCTTTAATTCGGCTCGTGTGTTCTGAGACATTTAAGACCAACTTTTGAATTTCTCGGTCGGCAATGAAATTGTGCGTTGCACCCATATCTGTCATTGCCATCAGCTTCTTGCCATTTACTAGAATTTTCACATAATTGAGGCCTTTGTGGCTCGGGGACTTTTCTTGAATCGCGATGAGCAATTGCAAGGGATTGATGACCCTAGAGGGTCCAGCATCGTGCCCGTCATCACTATCGGCCATCATAGCGTTCAGTTTCCCACGCTTCGAGCACTCTCTCATCCGGTGGTCACCACCGCAAAGAAAGCAGCCCTTCTTGGATCGATCAATCTCGGGCTGGGATTTCTTGGCTTTGAATCCAGCCGAGTCGTTCTTCTCTTGAAGTTCCACTTCACATGCTTGCTGGGCTTGCCATGTTTCCCCTTGTCTTTGGCCCCATCCTTGTATTTCTTTTTTTCCGAATCGGGGCCACCAATCACCCAAAAATCCACGAGTTAATCCGCCGCGGTATTTGTGGATGGTAGGTCCTTCACCCATTGCCTCCTCAGTTCGGCTAGGACCGAAGACTGCAGTCCGAACATAAAATTAAACAACTTGTCTTCCTCAGACATGTCTCGGATATCCAACATTAGGGGGCTGAAATCCTTGACATAGTCCCGCGCTGTTCCCGTATGTTTCTATTTCCGTAGGGCTTCCTTGCAAGCCACAAAGTATTGCAAGGGAGGAATTGCTCCATCAATTCCCACTTCAGTGCCTCCCACTTCTCGATTTTAGGTCAATTGGCACTGATATCATCGGACAGTCTTGTCCGCCACCAAAGCTTCGCATCACCAGCGAGATACATGCTGGGGATCAAAACCTTCTCGGCATCGGGTACTTTCGATGCTTGGCAATAAGTCTCCATATCCTAAAAGAAGTTTTCAAGCTCTTTCGCATCTCTCGCACCACCAAAGGGCTTCGGGTCCAATACTTTAAATTTGGATGACGAGGCTCAATCATCCAACGTAGCGGCTCCCCGAATTGCACGTTTCACCATAGCCAACTCCGTCTGGATCTCTTCGATTCAATGATCCATAAAATCAGTTAGTTCCTCACTCAAACTAACCATTTAGCTTTCGATAAATGAAGGGGTTTCATTTACCGATTCTTGCAATGAAACCAACACCTCCAAGGTTTGGAACAAGGTCGTTCCAAATGGTTCAGGGGAGGCACCAAGAAAACTTTCAATCCTTCGAATCCTCGTTTCAAGTTCGAGGATCCTATGTCGCACTGTACTAGACTTAGCCATCACTTGAGAATGTCCAATAACACCGTCGTGGAAGCGTCAGAACCCTTTTAACGGGGCTCTAACACCAACTGTTATGGGGTTAATTGCTGCCTTAGAATTTTTCGCAAAACCAACCACCCGTACGGCCTAATTCTTCCGAATTAGTCAGCCCACTCAACTTATTGCCCTCGTGTTTAAACCAACAAGAACTCAAGGCAACAAGCCAATAATACGATGTATTTAAATGCAGCATAATAAAGACACTCAAAGTACAAGCAAACGCTCAACTTATATTATTCACAATATCTTAATACAAGAAATCTCCAAGGCTTGTAGACATTACTCACGTATTTTCTAACTGAGTTGTGCAGCTCATGGACGTGGTATTTATAGAACAATCATAATACAATTGTGGGAATAATCTAGTCTACGCCCTATCCTAGATCATGGACCCATTACCAACATGTGCAGTCGGTTATGCTTGGTCGTGCTCCTAACCGCCTGCTGCATTATCTTGGCCGAGAACGTGCTTCAAACCCACGTTCGTGCCCAGTCAATGCCAACTCCGAATTTCCCGCCATCATTCGAGACTTAGCCTTTTTGCCGATACTTTTAGTCAAGCCGCCTTCCGAGATTATCGGGTTCATGTCTTAAGTTGGCTCCGACCAGATTTTTTGGGACTATGTCTAGCCGAGTGTTTCGGCCCACTGTCTGTCGGGATCGCTCGGTGGCGTGGCCGAGCAACCCAGCCGAGAGTTGCCGAAGTCCAGTGCCCATTTTCGAGTACTTAGCGCCTCGCTGCCGACTCCGTTCAGCCCCGCCGAGTCCGCCAAGTCCTTAGTCGCACTCTACTGGATCCGCCAAGAACCCTCGCGTGTTGTCGAGGTTCTTCAGCCACCATCTGGTCCGGCCAGTTCCATTCTGATTTCCACATGATTGTCCATCCCAATTAAGTCAAATGTCGAACCTTCGACCCATGCCACGACTCTAGCACATTCTTTTGCATATGCTTGACCCTCGGTCGAGACTTGCCGTGCCTTGGCCCGCATGCCGGCCGAGCCAAGGCATCCGAGAATCTACGGGGCTAACACTCGCCCATGATCGGCCACGCTCAGCCATGCTCAGCTCGGCCATGCTCGGCCACACTCGGACATGCTCGGCCATGCTCGGACACACTCGTCCACGCTCGGCCATGCTCGGACACACTCAGCCATGATCGGCCATGCTCACCCATGCTCGGCCATGCTCGCTCGACCACACTCGACTATGCTCGGCCACGCTCGGCCATGCTCAGACATGCTTGGCCATGCTCGGCCATGCTCGACCACGCTCGGCCACGCTCGATCACGCTCGGCCACGCTCACTCGGCCATGCTCAGCCACACTTGGCCATGCTCGGCCATGCTCAGCCATTCTCGGCTACGCTCGGCCATGCTCGGCCATACTCACTCGGCCATGCTCGACTATACTCGCTCGGTCACACTCGGTCATGCTTGACCACGCTCGGCCACACTCGGCCACGCTCGGCCATACTCGACCATGCTTGACCATGCTCGACCACCCCCGGCCATGCTCGGCCACGCTCAGCCATGCTCAGCCACACTCGGCCATGCTCGATGCTACGGGGTTAATTTCTGACATTGAATTTTTTGCAAAACCAACCACCCGTATGGCCTAATTCTTTCGAATTTGTCAGCCCACTCAACTCACTGCCCTCGTGTTTAAACCAACAAAGCTTAAGGCAACAAGCCAATAATACGATGTATATAAATGCAGGATAATAAGGACACTCGAAGTACAAGAAAACACTCAACTTGTATTATTCACAATATCTTAATACAAGAAATCTCCAAGGCTTGCACACATTACTCACGTGTTTTCTGACTGAGTTGTGCAGCTCATGGATGGGGTATTTGTAGAACAATCATAATACAATCATGGGGCTGATATAGTCTACGCACTATCCTAGATCATGGATCCATTACCAACACGTGTAGTCGGTTATGCTTGGCCGTGCTCCTACCCGCCTGCTGCATGATCTTGGCCGAGAACGTGCTTCAAACCCACGTTCGTGCCCAGTCAATGCCAACTCCAAAATTCCTGCACTCATCTGAGACTTAGTCTTTTTACCGAGACTTCAAGTCAAGCCGCCTTCCGAGATTATCGGGTCCATGTCCTAAGTCAGCTCCTACCGAATTTTTTGGGACTATGTCTGGCCGAGCTTTTCGGCCCACTGTCTGTCGGGATTGCTCGGCCGCGTGGCCAAGAAACCCAACTGAGCGCTGTCGAGAAGATCCTGTGTCGTTGAGGGCTTGGCTCACTGCTGACCGGCCGCGGCCGCTACCGTATACTTGACACTTGTCTGCCGAGGTTGGCCGACCCTACCAATGCCTATCGAGTCCTGCCGATTCCCATCTGAGTCCCACGTGATTGTCCATCCCACTTGAGTCATGTGTCGATGACCCGCTACGCCTTGGCCCGCATATCGGCCGAGCCAAGGTGTCCGAGAATCTATAGGGCTAACAGACCTCCCCCACCAACAGACCTCGATGCCCTCATCGAGGCCGATGGAGTTTCAACCGTCTTCCAATACTCTCCGATTTATTTCTCGAATTGCCACAAGTTCACATCCCGTTCCCAAATAGCATCCCCTTTCGGTTCACCTTCCCAATGTACCATGTAATCCGTCCTTTGATTTTTCTTACTTTGGCCCATGGTGTGGTGTCTTAGAATCCGTACGACCCTCTTGCTGAATTCTTGTTGAATCACAGGTGGAGCTCGATTTTCCTGCTTTCGACTCTCGTCCAATGCATCCTCCCGAAACCTTTTCAAGAAACTCACATGAAACGTAAGGTGAATCTTAAGCCTATCCGGCAGCTTCAACCGGTAAGCCACCCTTCCGACCTTCTTTATAATCTCAAATTGCCCATCATACTTCGGGACCAACCCGCGATGCACTGTCTTGAACTTGATCTTTTTCCATATTTGGGGCGTAAGTTTGATCAACACTTGCTCCCCAACACTAAACTCGACATCCCTCTGACCCATATCTGCATACTTCTTCATCCTCCTTTGAGCCTTGGACAAGCTATCCTTGGCTTCATCAAGTATCTTCTGCTTGGGCCGAGTGAACTGATAGGAAGTAGGGGATTTACCACCGGTTCGTTGGGCCGCGATTTCGTGGGGCATCATGGGTTGCACCCCATGAACTATCTCGAACGGGCTCATTCCTGTTGCCGATGACTTGTGTAAGTTGTAACAAAACTGCGCCATGTCTAGCATCTTAATCCAATCCCGTTGGCTTGCCGACATATAATGCCTGAAATACTCCTCCAACAGCTGATTCATCCTCTCGGTTTGTCCGTTAGTCTAAGGATGACTAGCTGTGGAGATCTTCAATTCAGTCCCCATCATGTTGAACAAGGCTGTCCAAAACCTGCCCGTGAATCGACCGCTACCTCTACGGGGCATGCCTTAGGGGCTGCAACAAACACACCATATTTTGAAAATCGATCAACAATTACAAAAATGGAAGCCATACCTCCAACTTTTGGAAAATCCAAAATGAAATCCATCGAAACGGATTGCCATGGTCGTTCGGAAATGGGCAAGAGCTGCAACAATCCTGCCTCCTTTTTGCGCTCCGACTTGTCCAATTGACACACGAGATAAGTTCGTACGTATGCCTTCACATCGTACTCCATCTTAGGCCAATAGTATCTCCGGGATAGCAAAGCAAGCATCCTCTCCATGCCTGGATGCCCAGCCCATTAAGGATTGTGGGTTTCCCTCAATAGCTGGCTCTGTAGGGGACCGCTTGGCACATATGCTTGGCCACCCTTCTCAATCAACTAGCCATCCTCGATCCAATACTTCTGAGTATTGCCAGCTTTGACCTGTTCGGCCATTTTTGAATAAACTTCATCAGTTTGGGACATTTCTCGGACTCGATCCAAGAAATTGGACTCAATAAGAGTCGAGGCTGCCACAGAGTCCTCTACAATCTTCCGACTCAATGCATCCGCCACATCGTTATGCTTGCCCGGCCGATATATCCAATTGAAGTCGAACTCCCCAAGATATTCTTGCCATCGTGCTTGTTTGGGAGTCAACTTCTTTTTAGTACGGAAGTATGTGTTGGCTACAGGTCACCACCGTGAACTTTGTGCCCAACAAGTAGTGCTTTCATACCTCAAGGCAATGGATCATCCCGGTCATCTCTTTCTCGTGCGTGCTGTATCGAATCTCGGCATCTTTAAGTTTCTGGCTCTCGAAGACAATTTGGTGTTGATCCTGTACTAGCACACCCCCAATCGCTCGGTCCGAGCATCCGTCTGTACCTCAAAGAACTTGTCAAACTCTAGCAATTTTAGCACCGGCTCGGTTGACATAGCTTCCTTCAGAAGGTCAAAGGCATTCTGGTAGGCCACGGTCCACTCCCATTTCTGGTTCTTCTTCAAGAGATCCGTCAAGGGGTTTACTATTTTGGAGTAGCCCTTGATGAATCGTCAATAATAGTTGGCTAGTCCCAAAAATGAACGCATCTCCGTCACCTTGGATGGGACGGGCCAGTCCCGCACACCCCGCACCTTCCTCCCATCCATATTGATCTTTCCTTGGCTAATGATGTGGCCAAGGAAGGTTATTTCATCCCTGCAAAACTTGCACTTTTCTTTCTTTTCATAGAGGTGGTGGTCTCTAAGGTTTTTGAACACCAGCTTTAGGTGCTCCAAATGATCCTCCAAGCATTCCGAATAGACCACGATGTCGTCCAGGTAAACCACCACAAATCGATCCAAGAACTCATACAACACATCATTCATTAAGTTGCAAAAAGTGGCGGGAGCATTAGTTAAACCGAATGGCATTACTAGAAATTCGTATGAACCATACCTCGTGACACACGTAGTCTTGGCCTAGTCACCTTCGGCCACCCGTACTTGCCAGTATCCCAACCTTAGAACAATTTTGGCATAGTACCGCGCCCTTGCCAGCTTATCAAATAGGTCCAGGGCATTCGGAATAGGATATTTGTTTTTGATCGTCACCTTGTTCAATGCCCGATACTCCACGCACATCCGTATCGACCCATCTTACTTTCTTTGGAACAATATAGGGGACCCGTATGGTGGCTTAGAAGTCCGAACAAGGCCAGCTTCCAAGAGCTCATCGAGTTGTCTCCTCAACTCTACCAACTCCGCCGGATTCATTAGATATGGGGCCATGGCCGGGGCCCTGGCTCCAGGTTCCAACTCGATTTGGTGATCAATATTCTGTCATGGGGGTAGATGCTTCGGAAGTTTAGGGGGGAAGACATCCTTGAACTCCGACAGCAACTCTTCCATAGCATCGGGTACTTCTTGAAATACACCCTCCTTGATTTCCACCATAGCCGCAAGGTAGATGGTCTCGCCATGCTTTAGGCCCTTCTTCACTTGGAGGGCCGAGAGTAAAGAATTTTTCTTGCCCAATGCTTTGGTTCCTCCCCAACATACGTTCCCTGCGCAAAGGGCAAACACTCGGCATTGGCAAAGATCAAACCGCTAGCGTGCCGCCATACCAACACGTTGGCTGCGGCCAAGAACTGCATTCCAAGAATTATGTTGAAGTCATCGAGGGAGACAGCCATTAGCTCACACTGTCCGTGCTAAGGTCCCACCACTAAATCGAGAGTGGCCACCCCCTTGATCGGCTTTGCCTCCAAATTAACAACTTTAATTCGGCTCGTATGTTCCGAGACCTTCAAGCCCAACTTTTGAATTTTTCGGTCGGCAATGAAGTTATGTGTGGCACCCGTATCTATCATCGCTATCACCTTCATGCCATTAACTAGAACTTCCACATACATAAGACCTTTGTGGCTCGGGGACTTCCCTTGAATCGCAGAGAGGAATTGCAAGGGATTGACCCTAGAGGGTCCAGCATCATGTCCATCATCACTCTTGGCCATCATAGTGTTCAATTTTCCCCGCTTCGGGCACTCCCTCATCTAGTGGTCACCACCGCAAATGAAGCAGCCCTTCCTGGATCGATCGATCTCGAGCTGGGATTCCTTGGCTTTAATACCAGCTGAGTCGTCCTTCTTTTTGAATTTTGACTTCACCTGCTTGCTGAGCTTGCCATGTTTCCCCTTGTCCTTGCCCCCATCTTTGTGTTTCTTCTTTTCCAAATCGGGGCCACCAATCACCCGGAAATCCACGAGTCGATCCGCTGCGGCATATGCGGACGACAGGTCTTCGACCTCTTGCCTCCTCAGTTCGGCTAGGGCCCAAGACTACAGTCTGGACATAAAGTTAAACAACTTGTCTTCCTCGGACATGTCTCAGATGTCCAACATTAGGGAGCTGAAATCCTTGATATAGTCCCAACTGTTTCCCGTATGCTTCAGTTTCCGTAGGGCTTCCCTTGCAAGCCACGAAGTATCGCAAGGAAGGAATTGCTACTTCAATTCCCGCTTCAGTGCCTCCCACGTCTCGATTTTAGGTCGATTGGCACTGATATCATCAGACAGTCTTGCTGCCATCAAAGCATCGCATCACCAGCGAGATACATGCTGGTGATCAAAACCTTCTCGGCATCGGGTATCTTCGATGCTTGAAAATAAGTCTCCATATCCCACAAAAAAATTTCAAGCTCTTTGGCATCTCTCGTACCACCAAAAGGCTTCGGGTCCGGTACATTCAGTTTGGATAACGAGGCTCGGTCATCCGACATAGGGGCTCCCCGAATCGCACGTTTCACCATAGCCAACTCCGTCTAGATCTCTTCGATTCGATGATCCATAAAATCAGTTAGTTCCTCACTCAAACTAACCATCCGGCTTTCGATAAATGAAGGGGTTTCATTTACCGACTCTTGCAACGCAATCAACACTTCCATGGCTTGGAACAAGGTCGTTCCAAATGGTTCAGAGGGGGCACCAAGAAAACTTTCGATCCTTCGAATCCTCGTTTCAAGTTAAAGGATCCTATCACGCACTGTACTAGACTCAGCCATCACTTGAGAATCTCCAACAACACCATCGTGGAAGTGTAACACCAGTCAGAACCATTTTAACGGGGCTCTGATACTAACTGCTACGGGGTTAATTTTTGACATAGAATTTTTCGCAAAACCAACCACCCGTATGGCCTAATTCCTTCGAATTAGTCAGCCCACTCAACTCACTGCCCTCGTGTTTAAACCAAGAAAGCTTAAGGAAACAAGCCAATAATACGATGTATATAAATGCAGGATAATAAGGACACTCGAAGTACAAGCAAACGCTCAACTTGTATTATTCACAATATCTTAATACAAGAAATCTCCAAGGCTTGCACACATTACTCACGTATTTTCTGACTGAGTTGTGTAGCTCATGGACGGGATATTTATAGAACAATCATAATACAATCGTGGGGCTGATCTAGTCTACGCACTATCCTGGATCATGGATCCATTACCAACACGTGCAGTCGGTTATGCTTGGACGTGCTCCTAACTGCTTGCTGCATGATCTTGTCCGAGAACGTGCTTCAAACCCACGTTCGTGCCCAGTCAATGCCAGCTCCGAAACTCTCGCACTCATCTGAGACTTAGTCTTTTTGCCAAGACTTCAAGTCAAGCCGCCTTCCAAGATTATCGGGTCCATATCTTAATTCAACTCCTACTAAATTTTTCGGGACTATGTCTGGCCGAGCTTTTTGGCCCACTATTTGTTGGGATTGCTTGGCCACGTGGCCGAGCAACCCAACCGAGCATTGTCGAGAAGATCCTGCGCAGCCGAGGGCTTGGCTCGCTGCCGAGCGGCCACGGCCGAATACTCGGCGCTTGTCTGCCAAGGTTGGCCAACCCTACCAATGCCTATCGAGTCATGCCGATTCCCATCCGAGTCCCACGTGATTGTTCGTCCCACTTGAGTCATGTGTCGAACCTTCGACCCGTGCCACGACCCTAGCACATTTCCGCACATATGATCGGCCCTCGGCCGAGACTTGCCTCACCTTGGCCCGCATGTCGGCCAAGCCAAAGCATCCCAAAATCGACGGGGCTAACACTCGGCCACACTCGGCCATGCTCGCTCAGCCACAATTGGCCATGCTCGGCCACGATCGCTCGACCACACTTGGTCATGCTCAGCCACACTCGACCATGCTCGATCGTCCATACTCGGCTATGCTCGGCCACACTACGCTCGGCCACGCTCGGTCACACTCAGCCACGCTCGGTCACACTCAGCCACACTCGGCCACACTCGCCATGCTTGGCCATGCTCGGCCACACTCGGCCACGCTCAGCCACACTCGACCACACTCGGCCACGCTCGGCGACGCTCGGCCATGCTCGGCCACGCTCGGCCACACTATGCCATGCTCGGCCACACTCGGCCATGCTCGGCCACACTCTGCCATGCTCAGCCACGCTCGGCCGCACTAGGCCACGTTCGGCGGCGCTCGACCATGCTCAGCCACACTCGGCCATGCTCACTCGGCCATACTCGGCCATGCTCGTCCACGCTCGCTCGGCCATACTCGGCCATGTTCGGCCACACTCAGCCATGCTCGGCCATGATCGATACGCTCGGCCACACTCGGCCATGCTCGGCCACTCTAGGCCATGTTTGGTCATGCTCGGCCACACTCGATCGCTATGCGCACGCACTCGGCCGACCAAGTGCCTGCCTACTGCCTCCATGCACACGCGCTTAGCCAAACAACGACTGCCTGTGCGCGCGCATGCATTGGCCATGGCCTGCCACCATGCAGCGCACTGTCCGACACCACCAAAAATTTTCCGCACACTTCAACTTTTTTCGGTCATTTTCAAATTATTCTCCGAGCATACTTCTAAAAATCATGCCAAAATAATTTGGGGCACTCAATGGACTTGGGCACAAAATAATGACTTGGGCACATTACCCGTTGAAGAGACTAGGGGGCGTAGAATTGGGCATGTGATTCGCATTCACAACCTCGCATGACGTTCAGTGCGGGGTGAAGATTTGTGGGATAGGGAGTGGAGGGACGAATCGGAGCGACAAAGGGCTGAATCTTAGCGGATCGTGGCAGCAAGGCCACTTTAATACCCCGTCGCGTATTTAAGTCGTCTGCACATCGGGGCACATTGGTGCTTGCTTAGAATTTCCATTTTTGAAACTGGCCAGTGATTTCTCATCAAAACTAAGACAATCCAAATACTACTTGTGCAAGCCTTGCCCGGATGGCCTACGTTGACTTAGTGCTATACAGGGGGAGCAGCACCCTCAGCACTCACGCCTGACCTTCCTTCTCCAACATATGCCCCCTTTTAATAGGCGCAGATTACGTTTTTATTAGTAACTCAGGCTACAGAGCTTTGTTTGAGTAGAGGCTAGTACGGTTGGAAAGCTGGTTCCGGGATGGTTCAAATGGTACCAAGAACGCACTGGGAGGTGGCCTGAACAGAGAGAAATCCAGCCACGAAACAGCAACTGCACGCAAGACACGAATCTGTACAGGTTGCGTTTTTCCTTGTAACTCAAGCTATAAGGCTGTGTTTGAGAAGCGGCTTGTACGTTTGGAACGCTGGTTCTAAGGCAATTCTAACGGTACCTATCTTGGAACTTTTGGAGGCTGAAATTCATCATGGGAAAGAAGAAATTTTGTCCCCTCGATTTAGGTACATCATTTCTTCCCTCCGTTGCCCTTGCCGGGCCTAGCTCCCTTGTTGGGACTAGCGAAATTGTGGTTGATACGGAGACTGTTGTTGGTGGTGCCCTTGTTGGGACCGATTGCATTGATACGTTTCCTCCCCTTCACGAATCTCATGATTCCTCATGCACTATTGGGGATAATGATATAGAAACGGAGGACGAAGTTGAGGTTGAAATGGAGGCGGTTGCCACGTCGAATTTGCCTAATAGTGAACCGTTAAGGAAGCCTTATGTTTGGAATTCTAAATTTGCCGACAATAGGCGCCCGGATAAGAGAATGGCCTTGAAAAAAGTGGACGTCCCTATTAAGGATGGGATGATCCAAATTTTTGAGAAAGATGACCGTAATATTGAAGAGACTTGGGGATACGCCCTTCTGGATTATTTCGTCGGCTCTTTCCCGGGGAGACAAGCCTTCATTAACCTATGCAATTCTTGGTATGTCAAGTACCAACTCTTCCCCAATGTAAATGATTGGATCGTCTTCAAATTTGAGACAAGAGAAGATAGGGAGAAAGTACTCTTAGGGGGTCCTTACTCTATTTTTGGTAGGCCTCTTCTCTTGAAAAATAGGCCAACGTTGTTCCAATATGGCAAAGGGGAGGCTACTTCAATGCCCATATGGATTAAGTTGCTTAACCTAGCCCAAGAGTTCTATACGGATGGTATACTCAACAAGCTTGCATCATTTATCGGTCTCCCACTCTTCTCGGACAAGATGAGCAAAAATATGGATCAATTCAACTATGCCCGGATACTTGTTGAGGTGGATGCATCCAAAACGCCACTAAAAACCCTTCCCATCATTAACATAGAAAATGGTTTGATCATTGATGTGGGGGTGTTATATGAAACGTACCCCAAATTTTGCAAAATATGTCATAGATATCACACGGACTTGGAGTGCTTTCGGCGAAAAAAATCGATGGAAAAAATTTTTGGAAAAAAATCGATGGCCAGCTCTGCCCCCGTGCGCCCGCTCGCCCAACCGGCCCTGCGCGCACCTACTCCTGTGCGCACGCACGCACCCGCTCGCCCAACTGGCCATGCGCGCGCGCCTGCTCCTGAGCGCGCGCTCGTGCCTGCGCGCAGGCAGCCTGCTACAAGGGCTGAAATACAGTCCCAATACCTACCGGGGCCATCCACTTCCAACTTCTTTGCTGTTCTTGACCCAGTTTATGAAGATTAGGGCGTATGTGTTTTGAATGATGAAAATTGTATGGAGAAGGCCTCGAAAACACCTCTCGTTTGTCAAAGATGAAATAAGCCCGAGAGCCAATAAATGCTCGGGAACACCTTTTGACAAACGAGACCAAAAAAGCTCGAGAACACCTCATGAAGAAAAAATTCAAGATGAAAAAAGCCCAAGATCATCCCTAGTGAACCATGACGAAAAAAGCTCGAGAACACCTCTTGATAAAAATCAAGACGAAACAAGCTCGGGAACACCTTATGGGAAACTAGACGAAAAAAGCTCGGGGCCAACAAACACACATATTCGCTTTGAGGAGAGTGAAGATGAAAGAACTTCACCATCTCTCACCGTTGAGTGTGGGAAAATGGAATTGACTATGAAGCAAAAAAAGAGGAAAACTCCCTAATTGATTGAGCCACGGAGGGGCGAATCACCTCCTTCACCCCAATGATTATTGCATCTTGGAATATTAGGGGGTTTAACAACCCTCTAAAGCACGATGAGGCCACCAACCTCATCCAAAGAAATGGGCTTTATGTTTTGGGAATTTTGGAAACAAAGTCATCTCTTAGAAAGATCAAGAGGTTGATGAATACTATGCTAGCGGGATGGAAGTACATGGATAATTTTGATACGGCGATGGGTGGGCGTATTATTGTGCTTTGAGACACGGCTAAAGTGGACTTCTCTACACTTAGCATTTCTCCTCAAGCTATTCATTGCCACATCTCTTGTCGGGTTAGCATGCGTACTTTCCATGTTTCTTTCATTTATGCTTTCAATTCATTGGTTGCACGTAGGTCATTATGGAGTGACTTGTGCAACTTTGGTATGAACTTGAGCTCTCCGTGGTTGATTTTGGAAGATTTCAACTCCATTCTGGATCCCAATGAGCGGATTAATGGGTCCGGGGTGACCGCATATGAGATGAAGGATTTTTCGGAATGTGTCTCGACCTTGGGGTTACATGATACGCCATCCCAAGGGCTTGCCCACACATGGTCGAATGGGAAAGTATGATCAAAACTCGATCGGGCTATGATCAATGAGCATTGAGATTTTGAGGATTTTGTGGGGAGCGCTAACTTTCTTTCATCGGGACTTTCCGATTATACACCATGTGTTGTGACCATCTTCAAATCGGATAGACATGGAAAGACACCATTCAAGTTCTTTAACATGTGGACCGATCATGAGGATTTTTTGATCTTTGATCTCATCGCATTAGAGCACGGATGTTTGGGGTACTAGCCAATTCATGCTTTCACGAAAATTGACGGGAATGAAGGGGCACCTAAGGGAGTTGAACTCCAAATATTTTTCTCATATTATCTCTCGTTTCAAGAAGGCTAAGGGGGATTTGGATGAGGCAAGAGAAAAATTTTATTTGAATCCCGACGACTTAGAATTGCAAAGGCTTGTTCCGAAATTGAGAAAACAAGCTTACTTTTTGGGTAACGCGGAAAAAAAATTCTACCAACAACGGGCAAAGAGGGTGTTTTTGATGAAGAGTGACCGAGGAATGAGATTTTTTCATTCTATAGTCAAACGAAATAGAAGAAAAAATTTCATCGCCTCTCTCACCCTTGATGATGGATCCCCCATCACATCTTCCGAGCAAGTTCATTCGGCATTTGTGGACTACTTTTGGACATTATTGGGTGCGAGGGGCAATGTTGATCATCTTGATGAGGAGGTGGTTTTGCATGGGCCTACTCTTGAGGACTTCCAAAGGCAATCCCTCATTTGGGATGTTACGCCTAAGGAAGTTAAGGATGCACTTTTTGAGATTGGTGACGAGAAGGCCCCAGGTCCAGATGGGTTCTCTTCATGCTTCTTCAAAAAGGCGTGGGACGCCGTTGGAGATGAGTTTACTAAGGCTATTTTGGAATTCTTTAAGTCAGGTAAGCTTCTTAAACAATTCAACCATACGATCATTGCACTTATTCCGAAATCCTCCAATTCCACTACGGTAAAGGATTATCGGCCTATTGCTTGTTGCAATATTTTCTATAAAGTCATCATCAAGATTCTTGCATCTCGTATCTCTCTAGTTCTTGATGGTATAATTGACCCGGCATAAGCGGCATTTCTTGACGTGTACGATTAAGATCGATCTTACGAAAGCTTTTGACTCGGTTTCGTGGGATTTTTGGAAGACTATGCTTATTGGGCTTGGATTTCTGAGGCTCTTTGTTGATTGGATTATAGAATGCATCACCTCACCGATATACTCCATCTCCATCAATGGCGGACTTCATGGATTCTTCAAAGGGAAAAAGGGACTACGACAAGGTGACCCTATTTCCCCTTATCTCTTTGTCATTTGTCTTGAATATTTGTCCCGCCTTCTTACGGTTAAGACCATGGAATTGGACTTCAATTATCATACGCAATGTGCACCTCTTCACATCACGTATTTGGCCTTCACGGATGACTTGATGCTCCTATCTCGTGGTGACCTTATGTCAATCCAAATCTTAATGGATTGCCTTAGGGATTTTGATGCGGTCTCGGGGTTGAAGATGAATGTCACTAAGTCCAACATCTATTATGCGGGGCTCTCCGAGCAAGGGGCTTTCGACATTTTATCTTCCACTTCTCTCATTGCCGGTAATATGCCATTCCAATATTTGGGTATCCCTTTAGCTTCCGAACGTTTGAGAGTGACTCACTTCCAACCACTTATTGACAAGATTCGGGCTTATATTGATGGTTGAAATTCAAAGACAGTTTCATATGCCGGGCGGACGGAGCTTGTTAGGACGGTTCTTCAAAGAGTAGCATATTTTTGGCTCTGTATCTTCCCTATACCTCACTCGGCTAGAGAACAAATCATTCAACTATGTCGGAATTATTTTTGGGGATCCAAGAAAGTACTAGTGGCTTGGAACACGTTGTACTTACCGAAAGAGGAAGGGGGTGTTGGTTTTCAAGACATGGAGGCTTGGAATTTGGCACTTCTATCCAAATCTCTATGGAACATCCATGATAAGAAGGATACGCTTTGGAATCGTTGGATCAACCATGTTTATCTTAAGGATTCTTTGATTTGTGAGTGGTCGATTGGAAAGTGAGACTCTCCCCTCTTGAAATTCATTTTTGGTATACGGGACTTATTGATTGAGAAGTCGGGCTCCATTGCTAATGCTACTAGTTTGCTTCGGAAATGGAATAAAGTGGGTTCGACTACCTCGCCGGCGGGACTTGCTTATGATTATTTTAGGCCAAGGGCTCCACCATGACCTTGGGCCTCGGTTATTTGGAGTTCACATATAACTCCAAAGCAATCGTTTGTCTTGTGGTTGAGTATTTTAGATAGGTTGCAAACGAATGATCGATTGGACTACTTGGATGTATCTAAGGATTGCATCTTTTGCAACATTTGTGATGAGACACTCAAGCACCTCTTCTTTGAGTGCTCTATTTGTGCCAATATTTGGCAAAGTATTCGCGATTGGCTCTCCTTCTCACGCCTTATGTCTACTCTACCGAGCGCATTGAAATGGTTGAAGAAGGAGGCTAGGGGAACCTCATGGAGATCGAGGGTGGCGAGGATTGTATTTTCCACCACCGTCTATCATATTTGGTCCGCTAGGAATGCTTGTATTTTTTAGAGTACCCATCCCCATCCGGATCGTATTGTGTACAAGATCAAAACACATGGGTACACGGTGCTTCATGCCTTGTACCCTTATGTTTTGGACTTCCTTGTTCTTGGGGACTAGGACTTTTTGATTTTCTAACTTTGTTTTATAGGCTTTATTTACTTTATCATTTGTAATACGAGGCATCATGTTGATAGCCTCCTTGGTCTACCTGGGGTATGCCCTGAGACATATTGTATAGTTACTTTGTGATTATATATTATTGTTTACCGACAAAAAAAAAGGGCTAGTGACAGCAGTAGACATTGAAAAGCTGAGGAGGCATCCTTTTTCATATTCTAAGTATTTGAACTTTTTTTGATCTAATTTTTTGTATTTAAGCTTACAAATGCATTATAGATTTTCTTATGTTTAAAAAAATATATTTTTAATGAAAATATTTATTTAATATATTTTATCCATAATAATACGAAAAATTGAGGAACAATAGTAAAAAATATTGGAAAATGTTGAAATGATTTGGAAAAATGTGAAAATTCCATAATAATATTTTATTGGGAAAATACATCTATTAAAAAATATTTATTTAATTCATAATAATATTTAAAAATCTGGAAAAATAGGAAAAAATGGTAAAATGACTTGGAAAAATATGGAAACACTATTATAACCCGATTTTTTAATATACCAACAATGTGACAAATGACAATTGTTGTATAAGCAATAGATGTAGCGTACAAATCGAATAGGGAACATAGTTTAGATGCACCGAAAGCTATTATACATAACATCGATAGTATAATGATGAAACATTTCTCTCGCTCGCAATTGTCAAATATTTTCGAGCAAACGTCCCAAAATCATTCCCAAATTCATTGTATCTATCAATTCCCACACTCGGCCATGCTCAGCCACACTCGGCCATGCTCGGCGATGCTCAGCCATGCTCGGCCATGATCGGCCACGCTCGGCCGTGCTCGGCCAGTCTCCGCCATGCTCGGCCACACTCGGCCATGCTCGGCCACGCTTGCTCGGACACACTCGGCCGAGTGTGGCCAAGCGAACGTGGCCTAGCATGGCCGAGTGTGGCTGAGCATGGCCGAGTGTGGCCGAGCATGGCCGAGTGTTGCCGAGCATGGTGGAGCATGCCCGAGCATGGCCGTGTGTGGCCGATCATGCCTTTGCAATTCTAAGTCGTCGGGTTGCAAATAAAATTTTTATCTTGCCTCATCCAAATCCCCCGTAGCCTTCTTAAAACGAGAGAAAATATGAGAAAAATATTTGGAGTTCAACTCCCTTAGATGCCCCTTCATTCCTGTCAATTTCCATGAAAGCATGAATTGGCTAGTACCCCAAACATCCGTGCTCCAATGCGATGAGATCAAAGATTGAAAAATCCTCATGATCGGTCCACATGTTAAAGAACTTGAATGGTGTCTTTCCATTTCTATCCGATTTGAAGATGGTCACAACACACGGGGTATAATCGGAAAGTCCCAATGGAAGAAAGTTAGCGCTCCCCACAAAATTCTCAAAATTCCAATGTTCATTGATCATAGCCCGATCGAGTTTTGACTATAATTTTCCATTCGACCATGTGTGAGCAAGCCCTTGGGATGGCGTATCATGTAACCCCAAGGTCGAGACACATTCCGAAAAATCCTTCATCTCATATGCTTTCACCCCGAACCCATTAATCCGCTCATTGGGATCAAGAATGGAGTTGAAATTTCCCAAAATCAACCACGGAGAGCTCAAGTTCATACCAAAGTTGCACAAGTCACTCCATAATGACCTACGTGCAACCAATGAATTGAAAGTATAAATGAAAGAAACATGGAAAGTACGCATGCTAACCCGACAAGAGATGTGGCAATGAATAGCTTGAGGAGAAATGCTAAGTGTAGAGAAGTCCACTTTAGTCGTGTCCCAAAGCACAATAATACGCCCACCCATCGCCGTATCAAAATTATCCACGCACTCCCATCCCGCTAGCATAGTATTCATCCACCTCTTGATCTTTCTAAGAGATGACTTTGTTTCCAAAATCCCCAAAACATAAAGCCCATTTCCTTGGATGAGGTTTGCAGCCTCATCATGCTTTAGAGGGTTGTTAAATCCGTAATATTTCAAGATGCAATAATCATTGGGGTGAAGGAGGTGATTCGCCCCACCGTGGCTCAATCAATTCGGGAGTTATCCTCTTTTTCTGCTTCATAGTCAATTCCATTTTCCCACACTCAACGGTGAGAGATGGTGAAGTTCTTTCATCTTCGCTCTCCTCAAAGCGAATATGTGTGTTTATTGGCCCCGAGCTTTTTTTGTCTAGTTTCCATAAGGTGTTTTCGAGCTTGTTTCATCTTAATTTTTATCAAGAGGTGTTCTCGAGCTTTTTTCGACATGGTTCACTAGGGATGATCTCGGGCTTTTTTCATCTTGAATTTTTTCTTCAAGAGGTGTTCTCGAGCTTTTTTGGTCTCATTTGTCAAAAGGTGTTCCCGAGCATTTTTCGGCTCTTAGGCTTGTTTCGTCTTGGCAAACGAGAGGTGTTCTCGAGGCCACACAATTTGCATCATTTAAATCACATCCGCTCTCATCTTCACAAACTGGGTCAAGAACCGCGAAGGAGTTGGAAGTGGATGGCCCCAGTAGGTGTTGGGGCTGTTTTTTAGCCCCTGTGGCAGGCTGCCTGCGCGCAGGCGCGCGCGCGCTCAGGAGCAGGCGCGTGCGCATGGCATGTTGGGCGAGCGGGTGCGTGCGCGTGCACAGTAGTAGGCGCGCGCAGGGCCAGTCAGGCGAGCGGGCGCACGCGCGCGGGGGCAGAGCTGGCCATTGATTTTTTTCCAAAATATTTTTTTCCATCGATTTTTTTCCCGAAAGCACTCCAAGTCCGTGTGACCAAATCTATGACATATTTTACAAAATTTGGGGTCCGTTTCATATAACACCCCTACATCAACGATCAAACCATTTTTTGGGTTAATGATGGGAAGGGTTTTTAGTGGCGTTTTAAATGCATCCACCTCAACAAGTATCTGGGCATAGTTTAATTGATCCATATTTTGCTCATCTTGTCCGAGAAGAGTGGGAGACCGATAAATGAGGCAAGCTTGTTGAGTATACCATCCATATAGAACTCTTGGGCTAGGTTAAGCAACTTAATCCATACGAGCATTGAAGTAGCCTCCCTTTGCCATATTGGAACAACGTTGGCCTATTTTTCAAGAGAAGAGGCCTACCAAAAACGGATTAAGGGCCCCCTAAGAGTACTTTCTCCCTATCTTCTCACGTCTCAAATGTGAAGACGATCCAATCATTTACATTGGGGAAGAGTTGGTACTTGACATTCTAAGAATTGCACAAGTTAATCAAGGCTTGTCTCCCCGGGAAAGAGCCGACAGAATAACCCACAAGGGCGTATCCCCAATCTCTTTGACATTACGGTACTCTTTCTCAAAAATTTGGATCATTCCATCCTCAATAGGGACGTCCGCTTTTTTCAAGGCCATTCCCTTATCCGGGTGCCTATTGTCGGCAAATTTAGGATTCAAAACGGAGGGCTTCCTTAACGGTTCACTATTAGGCAAATTCAATGTGGCAACCGCCTCCGTTTCAACCTCAACTTCGTCCTCCATTTCCGTATCATTATCCCCAATAGTGCATGAGGAATTATGAGATTCGTGAAGGGGAGGGAAAGTATTAATGCAATCGGTCCCAACAAGGGCACCACCAACAACAATATCCGTATCAACCACAATTTTGCTAGTCCCGATAAAAGAGCTAGGCCCGGCAAGGGCAACGGAGGGAAGAAATGATGTACCTAAATCGAGGGAACAAAATATTTTATTTCCTATGATGAATTTCAGCCTCCAAAAGCTCCAAAAGCTTAAAGTTGCAAAAATCAGAAAATCCAAAAAAAATCTGCTCGTTGGAGAAAACTGCGCGCCCGAACGAGAAATCCAATTACTTCTTGAATACTCAATGGAATCGGGAGTTCAAGGTACCAAAACGTTCGTAAAAAAGAGGAAAACAAATCCCAGGGCTCAAATTTCAGTGGAGGAACCTGAAATGTGAGAAAAAGGAGCGAAAACAGCACCGCTTCAAATCCGGGCAGGAAAATCTGATTTTTGAAAAATTCAAAAACCAAAATCGAGCAACAAGGGATGATAGTGCCCGAAATTAGTACCAAAATGATCCTTGAGATGTCCTTAACAAAGCCCAAGAGGTATCCTATCGAAACCAAATCAGGAATGAAGCCAAAAACTGAAACAATTCCCGTTGCTACAGTGGAAAAACACAAAACACAGATCCAGAAAATGTTTTCCTTCGATGCTATGGTTGTGGTGCAAAATACTGAAAGAGGTGTGTACATTTGGAAATCTAGTTCCAAGGCGGTTCCAACGGTACCAAGAACGCTCCGGGAGGTGGCCGGAGCAGGGAAAAATCCGGCCAAGGTTAAAGAAGTTCTTCTATGGGTGATTTCACACTTTAGTGTGTCTTTCTACTCATTGCCTTGTACCGAGCTTTTCCAACAACCTCTCCGACCAAGATAGGTACCGTTAGAACCATCTTGGAACCATCTTTCCAACCGTACAAGCCGCTTCTCAAACACAGCCCTGTATCCTGAGTTATAAGCAAAAATGCAACCTGTGCAGATTCGTGTCTTGCGCGTAGTTGCTGTTTCGTGGCCGGATTTCTCCCTGTTCAGGACACCTCCCGGTGCGTTCTTGGTACCATTTGAACCGCCCTGGAACCATCTTTCCAACCGTACAAGCCTCTACTCAAACAAAGCCTGTAGCCTTAGTTACAAACAAAAACGCAATTTGAGCCTATTATAAGGGGGCATGTGTTGGAGAAGGAAGGTCAAGCGTGAGTGCTGAGGGTGTTGCTCCCCCTGTATAGCACTCAGTCAACATCAGCCATCCGGGCAAGGCTTGTACAAGTAGTATTTAGATTGTCTTAGTTTTGATGGAAAATCACCGGCCGGTTCCGAAAATGGAAATTCCGAGCGAGCCCCGATGTGCCCCGATGTGCAGACCACTTAAATACGCGACAGGGTATTGTAAGCGGCAGAGTGGCCTTGTAGCCACGATCCGCTGAGATTCAGCCCTTTTTTGCTCCTATTCGTCCCTCCACTCCCTATCTCACAAATCCTCACCCCGCAATGAACGTCATGCGAGGCTGTGAATGCGAATCACATGCCCAATCCTACGCCCCGAGTCCCTTCGACGGGTAATGTGTCCAAGTCATTACTTTGTGCCCAAGTCCATCGAGTGCCCCAAATTAATTTGGCATGATTTTGAGAAGTATGCTCGGAGAATATTTGAAAATGACCAAGAAAAAGTTGGAGTGTGCGGAAAATTTTTGGTGGTGTCGGACAGTGCGCTACATGGTGCCAGGCCATAGCTATTTGGCCGAGCACGCACGCACGGAGGCAGTAGGCAGGCACTTGGTCGGCCAAGTGCGTTCGTACAGCGGTCGAGTGTGGCCGACCATGACCAAGCGTGGCCGACCATGACCAAGCGTGGCCGAGTGTGGCTGAGCGTGGCCGAGTGTCGCCGACTGTGGCCGAGCATGGACAAGAATGGCCGAGTGTGGCCAAGCATGGACAAGAATGGCCGAGTGTGGCCGAGCGTGGCCAAGCATGGTCGAGTATGGACGAGTGAGTGTGGCCGAGCATGGCCGAGCATAGCCGAACGTGGCCTAGTGTGGCCGAGCGTGGCCGAGTGTGGCCGAGTGTGGCCGAGCATGGCCGACTTAGGCCGAGCGTGGCCGAGCATGGCCAAGTGTGGCCGAGCATGGCCGAGCGTCGCCGAGCATGGCCGAGCGTGGCCGAGTGTGGCTGAGCATGGTCGAGCATGACTGAGTGTGCCGAGCATGGCCGAGTGTGGACGAGTGAGCGTGGCCGAGTGTGGACGAGTGAGCGTGGCCGAGCAAGTGTGGCCGAGCATGGCTGTGTGTGGCCGAGCATGGCCGACTGTGGCCGAGTATGGCTGAGCATGGCCAAGCGAGCATGGCCGAGTGAGTGTGGCTGAGCATGGCCAAGCATGGCCTAGCATGGCCGAGCATGGTCGAGTGTGGCCGAGCATGGCTGAGTGTTGCCGAGCATGGCCGAGTGTGCCATGCTATGGCAAAGCATGGCCGAGCATCGCCGAGCATCACCGACTATGGCCGAGCGTGACTGAGTGTGGTCGAGCATGGGCGAGTGTGGCTGAGCGAGCGTGGCTGAGCATGGCTGAGTGTAGCGAAGCATGGCCGAGAGTGGCCGAGCATGGCCGAACGTGGCCGAGCATGGCCGATTGTGGCTAAGCGTGGTCGAGTGTGGATGAGCGTTGTCGAGTGTGGATGAGTGTGGCTGAGCGTGGTCGAGCATGACCGTGTATGGCCGATCGATCGTGGCCGAGTGTGGCCGAGCATGGCCGAGCGTGGCCGAGCATGGCCGAGCGTGGCCGAGCATCTTTTAAAACTAGTCAAAAGATTCCTACTATGTTCTAGGATCCTTTTAAAAGCTTAAACAAAGCATGTGGATATTCTAGGATCCTTTTAAAAGCTTAAACAAAGCATGTGACTATTTTGAAGAGTCCCTTTTATGGGCCATTGGAATATGGACGAAAATCTTTCAACTTGGGCCTTAATTTTGGATAAGAAATAAGCCCAACTCATCCTTTAACTTGGGCCTTAATTTTCGATAATAAATAAGCCCAACTCTTCATTAAAATTCTAGCCCACCAACTTGAATAATATTCATCATTTGGCCAATTGAAGAGGCCTCTTGGACTTGATCTTTTATTTCAACTACAAGAATCATCATGGCTTCCTTGATCTTCTTTGCACGTGCCCTTGTAATTGGCCCATCTTTCACGATCAAGGGATCCATCTTGTTTGTCTTGTTTTGCATGGGTTGATCTCCATCACGATCATACCCCTGCAACGCTATGAGTGGTGATTTGAGGGACCAAACGACGTCGGAATACTTTAAAACGAAGGCCATAAGCCTTCTGAAGATGTGATGGATAAGAATACCACAAGATCACGGGGGCGCTATTTTTGGTCAAAATGATGATCATACCCCCGCAATGCTTTGAGTGGTGATTTGAGGGAGCAAACGACGTCGGAATACTTTGTAATGAAAGCCATAAGCCTTCTCAAGATGTGATGGATAAGAATACCACAAGATCACGGGGGCGCTGTTTTTGGTCAAAATGACGATCATTCCCCGCAACGCTACGAGTGGTGATTTGAGGGACCAAACGACGTCGGAATGCTTTGAAATGAAAGTCATAAGCCTTCTAAAGATGTGATGGATAAGAATAGCACAGATCACGGGGGCACTATTTTTGGTCAAAATGATGATCATACCCCCGCAACGCTATGAGTGGTGATTTGGGGGATCAAACGACGTCGGAATTCTTTGAAATGAAAGCCAAAAGCCTTCTCAAGATGTGATGGATAAGAATACCACAAGATCACGGGGGCACTATTTTTGATCAAAATGACGATCATACCCCCGCAACGCTATGAGTGGTGATTTGGGGGACAAATGACGTCGGAATGCTTTGAAACGAAAGCCATAAGCCTTCTCAAAATGTGATGGATAAGAATACCACAAGATCCCGGGGGCGCTATTTTTGGTCAAAATGAAGATCATACCACCGCAACGATACGAGTGGTGATTTGAGGGACCAAACGACGTCGGAATGCTTTGAAACAAAAGCCATAAGCCTTCTCAAAATGTGATGGATAACATTACCACAAGATCCCGGGGGCGCTATTTTTGGACAAAATGACGATCATACCTCCGGAACGCTACGAGTTGTGATTTGGGGGACCAAACGACGTCGGAATGCTTTGAAACGAAAGCAATAAGCCTTCTCAAGATGTGACGGATAAGATTATTACAAGATCCCGGGGGCGCTATTTTTGGTCAAAATGACGATCAAATCCCTGCAACGCTACGAGTGGTGATTTGAGGGACCAAACGACGTCGGAATTTTTTGAAACGAAAGCCATAAGCCTTCTCAATTTGTGATGGATAAGATTACCACAAGATCCCGGGGCGCTATTTTTGGTCAAAATGAAGATCATTCCGCCGCAACGCTACGAGTGGTGATTTGAGGGACCAAACGATGTCGGAATGCTTTGAAACGAAAGCCATAAACCTTCTCAAGATGTGATGGATAAGATTACAACAAGATCCCGGGGGCGCTATTTTTGGTCAAAATGAAGATCATACCACCGCAACGATACGAGTGGTGATTTGAGGGACCAAACGACGTCGGAATGCTTTGAAACAAAAGCCATAAGCCATCTCAAGATGTGATGGATAAGTTTACCACAAGATACCGGGGGCGCTATTTTTGGTCAAAATGACGATCATACCCCCGGAACGCTACGAGTTGTGATTTGGGGGACCAAACGACGTCGGAATGCTTTGAAACGAAAGCAATAAGCCTTCTCAAGATGTGACGGATAAGATTATTACAAGATCCCGGGGGCGCTATTTTTGGTCAAAATGACGATCATATCCTCGCAACTCTACGAGTGGTGATTTGAGGGACCAAACGACGTCGGAATGCTTTGAAACGAAAGCCATAAGCCTTCTCAATATGTGATGGATAAGATTACCTCAAGATCCTGAGGGCGCTATTTTTGGTCAAAATGACGATCATACCCCCGCAACGCTACGAGTGGTGATTTGAGGGACCAAACGACGTCGGAATTTTTTGAAACGAAAGCCATAAGCCTTCTCAATTTGTGATCGATAAGATTACCACAAGATCCCGGGGCGCTATTTTTGGTCAAAATGAAGATCATTCCGCCGCAACGCTACGAGTGGTGATTTGAGGGACCAAACGATGTCGGAATGCTTTGAAACGAAAGCCACAAACCTTCTCAAGATGTGATGGATAAGATTACAACAAGATCCCGGGGGCGCTATTTTTGGTCAAAATGAAGATCATACCACCGCAACGATACGAGTGGTGATTTGAGGGACCAAACGACGTCGGAATGCTTTGAAACAAAAGCCATAAGCCATCTCAAGATGTGATGGATAAGTTTACCACAAGATACCCGGGGCGCTATTTTTGGTCAAAATGACGATCATACCCCCGGAACGCTACGAGTGGTGATTTGAGGGACTAAACGACGTCGGAATGCTTTGAAACGAAAGCCAAACGACTTCTCAAGATGTGACGGATAAGATTATTACAAGATCCCGGGGGCGCTATTTTTGGTCAAAATGACGATCATATCCCCGCAACGCTACGAGTGGTGATTTGAGGGACCAAACGACGTCGGAATGCTTTGAAACGAAAGCAATAAGCCTTCTCAAGATGTGACGGATAAGATTATTACAAGATCCCGGGGGCGCTATTTTTGGTCAAAATGACGATCATATCCCCGCAACGCTACGAGTGGTGATTTGAGGGACTAAACGACGTCGGAATGCTTTGAAACGAAAGCCATAAGCCTCTCAATATGTGATGGATAAGATTACCACAAGATCCTGAGGGCGCTATTTTTGGTCAAAATGACGATCATACCCCCGCAACGCTACGAGTGGTGATTTGAGGGACCAAACGACGTCGAAATGCTTTGAAACGAAAGCCAAACACCTTCTCAAGATGTGACGGATAAGATTATTACAAGATCCCGGGGGCGCTATTTTTGGTCAAAATGACGATCATATCCCCGCAACGCTACGAGTGGTGATTTGAGGGACCAAACGACGTCGGAATGCTTTGAAACGAAAGCCATAAGCCTTCTCAAAATGTGATGGATAAGATACCACAAGATCTTGGGGGCGCTATTTTTGGTCAAAATGACGATCATACCCCCGCAACGCTACGAGTGGTGATTTGAGGGACCAAACGACGTCGGAATGCTTTGAAACGAAAGCAATAAGCCTTCTCAAGATGTGACGGATAAGATTATTACAAGATCCCGGGGGCGCTATTTTTGGTCAAAATGACGATCATATCCCCGCAACGCTACGAGTGGTGATTTGAGGGACCAAACGATGTCGGAATGCTTTGAAACGAAAGCCATAAGCCTCTCAATATGTGATGGATAAGATTACCACAAGATCCTGAGGGCGCTATTTTTGGTCAAAATGACGATCATACCCCCGCAACGCTACGAGTGGTGATTTGAGGGACCAAACGACGTCGGAATGCTTTGAAACGAAAGCCAAACACCTTCTCAAGATGTGACGGATAAGATTATTACAAGATCCCGGGGGCGCTATTTTTGGTCAAAATGACGATCATATCCCCGCAACTCTACGAGTGGTGATTTGAGGGACCAAACGACGTCGGAATGCTTTGAAACGAAAGCCATAAGCCTTCTCAAAATGTGATGGATAAGATACCACAAGATCTTGGGGGCGCTATGTTTGGTCAAAATGACGATCATACCCCCGCAACGCTACGAGTGGTGATTTGAGGGACCAAACGACGTCGGAATGCTTTGAAACGAAAGCAATAAGCCTTCTCAAGATGTGACGGATAAGATTATTACAAGATCCCGGGGGCGCTATTTTTGGTCAAAATGACGATCATATCCCCGCAACGCTACGAGTGGTGATTTGAGGGACCAAACGACGTCGGAATGCTTTGAAACGAAAGCCATAAGCCTTCTCGAAATGTGATGGATAAGATACCACAAGATCTTGGGGGCGCTATTTTTGGTCAAAATGACGATCATACCCCCGCAACGCTACGAGTGGTGATTTCAGGGACCAAACGACGTCGAAATGCTTTGAAACAAAAGCCATAAGCCATCTCAAGATGTGATGGATAAGTTTACCACAAGATACCGGGGGCGCTATTTTTGATCAAAATGACGATCATACCCCCGGAACGTTACGAGTTGTGATTTGGGGGACCAAACGACGTCGGAATGCTTTGAAACGAAAGCAATAAGCCTTCTCAAGATGTGACGGATAAGATTATTACAAGATCCCGGGGGCGCTATTTTTGGTCAAAATGACGATCATATCCCCGCAACGCTACGAGTGGTGATTTGAGGGACCAAACGACGTCGGAATGCTTTGAAACGAAAGCCATAAGCCTTCTCAATATGTGATGGATAAGATTACCTCAAGATCCTGAGGGCGCTATTTTTGGTCAAAATGACGATCATACCCCCGCAACGCTACGAGTGGTGATTTGAGGGACCAAACGACGTCGGAATTTTTTGAAACGAAAGCCATAAGCCTTCTCAATTTGTGATCGATAAGATTACCACAAGATCCCGGGGCGCTATTTTTGGTCAAAATGAAGATCATTCCGCCGCAACGCTACGAGTGGTGATTTGAGGGACCAAACGATGTCGGAATGCTTTGAAACGAAAGCCACAAACCTTCTCAAGATGTGATGGATAAGATTACAACAAGATCCCGGGGGCGCTATTTTTGGTCAAAATGAAGATCATACCACCGCAACGATACGAGTGGTGATTTGAGGGACCAAACGACGTCGGAATGCTTTGAAACAAAAGCCATAAGCCATCTCAAGATGTGATGGATAAGTTTACCACAAGATACCCGGGGCGCTATTTTTGGTCAAAATGACGATCATACCCCCGGAACGCTACGAGTGGTGATTTGAGGGACTAAACGACGTCGGAATGCTTTGAAACGAAAGCCAAACGACTTCTCAAGATGTGACGGATAAGATTATTACAAGATCCCGGGGGCGCTATTTTTGGTCAAAATGACGATCATATCCCCGCAACGCTACGAGTGGTGATTTGAGGGACCAAACGACGTCGGAATGCTTTGAAACGAAAGCAATAAGCCTTCTCAAGATGTGACGGATAAGATTATTACAAGATCCCGGGGGCGCTATTTTTGGTCAAAATGACGATCATATCCCCGCAACGCTACGAGTGGTGATTTGAGGGACCAAACGACGTCGGAATGCTTTGAAACGAAAGCCATAAGCCTCTCAATATGTGATGGATAAGATTACCACAAGATCCTGAGGGCGCTATTTTTGGTCAAAATGACGATCATACCCCCGCAACGCTACGAGTGGTGATTTGAGGGACCAAACGACGTCGAAATGCTTTGAAACGAAAGCCAAACACCTTCTCAAGATGTGACGGATAAGATTATTACAAGATCCCGGGGGCGCTATTTTTGGTCAAAATGACGATCATATCCCCGCAACGCTACGAGTGGTGATTTGAGGGACCAAACGACGTCGAAATGCTTTGAAACGAAAGCCATAAGCCTTCTCAAAATGTGATGGATAAGATACCACAAGATCTTGGGGGCGCTATTTTTGGTCAAAATGACGATCATACCCCCGCAACGCTACGAGTGGTGATTTGAGGGACCAAACGACGTCGGAATGCTTTGAAACGAAAGCAATAAGCCTTCTCAAGATGTGACGGATAAGATTATTACAAGATCCCGGGGGCGCTATTTTTGGTCAAAATGACGATCATATCCCCGCAACGCTACGAGTGGTGATTTGAGGGACCAAACGACGTCGGAATGCTTTGAAACGAAAGCCATAAGCCTCTCAATATGTGATGGATAAGATTACCACAAGATCCTGAGGGCGCTATTTTTGGTCAAAATGACGATCATACCCCCGCAACGCTACGAGTGGTGATTTGAGGGACCAAACGACGTCGGAATGCTTTGAAACGAAAGCCAAACACCTTCTCAAGATGTGACGGATAAGATTATTACAAGATCCCGGGGGCGCTATTTTTGGTCAAAATGACGATCATATCCCCGCAACTCTACGAGTGGTGATTTGAGGGACCAAACGACGTCGGAATGCTTTGAAACGAAAGCCATAAGCCTTCTCAAAATGTGATGGATAAGATACCACAAGATCTTGGGGGCGCTATGTTTGGTCAAAATGACGATCATACCCCCGCAACGCTACGAGTGGTGATTTGAGGGACCAAACGACGTCGGAATGCTTTGAAACGAAAGCAATAAGCCTTCTCAAGATGTGACGGATAAGATTATTACAAGATCCCGGGGGCGCTATTTTTGGTCAAAATGACGATCATATCCCCGCAACGCTACGAGTGGTGATTTGAGGGACCAAACGACGTCGGAATGCTTTGAAACGAAAGCCATAAGCCTTCTCGAAATGTGATGGATAAGATACCACAAGATCTTGGGGGCGCTATTTTTGGTCAAAATGACGATCATACCCCCGCAACGCTACGAGTGGTGATTTGAGGGACCAAACGACGTCGAAATGCTTTGAAACAAAAGCCATAAGCCATCTCAAGATGTGATGGATAAGTTTACCACAAGATACCGGGGGCGCTATTTTTGATCAAAATGACGATCATACCCCCGGAACGTTACGAGTTGTGATTTGGGGGACCAAACGACGTCGGAATGCTTTGAAACGAAAGCAATAAGCCTTCTCAAGATGTGACGGATAAGATTATTACAAGATCCCGGGGGCGCTATTTTTGGTCAAAATGACGATCATATACCCGCAACGCTACGAGTGGTGATTTGAGGGACCAAACGACGTCGGAATGCTTTGAAACGAAAGCCATAAGCCTCTCAATATGTGATGGATCAGAATACCACAAGATCCTGGGGGCGCTATTTTTGGTCAAAATGACGATCATACCCCCGCAACGCTACGAGTGGTGATTTGTGGGACCAAACGATGTCGGAATGCTTTGAAACGAAAGCAATAAGCCTTCTCAAGATGTGTCGGATAAGATTATTATAAGATCCCGGGGGCGCTATTTTTGGTCAAAATGACGATCATATCCTCGCAACGCTACGAGTGGTGATTTGAGGGACCAAACGACGTCGGAATGCTTTGAAACGAAAGCCATAAGCCTTCTCAAAATGTGATGGATAAGATACCACAAGATCCTAGGGGCGCTATTTTTGGTCAAAATGACGATCATACCCCCGCAACGCTACGAGTGGTGATTTGAGGGACCAAACGATGTCGGAATGCTTTGAAACAAAAGCCATAAGCCATCTCAAGATGTGATGGATAAGTTTACCACAAGATACCGGGGGCGCTATTTTTGGTCAAAATGACGATCATACCCCCGGAACGCTACGAGTTGTGATTTGGGGGACCAAACGACGTCGGAATGCTTTGAAACGAAAGCAATAAGCCTTCTCAAGATGTGACGGATAAGATTATTACAAGATCCCGGGGGCGCTATTTTTGGTCAAAATGACGATCATATACCCGCAACGCTACGAGTGGTGATTTGAGGGACCAAACGACGTCGGAATGCTTTGAAACGAAAGCCATAAGCCTCTCAATATGTGATGGATCAGAATACCACAAGATCCTGGGGGCGCTATTTTTGGTCAAAATGACGATCATACCCCCACAACGCCACGAGTGGTGATTTGTGGGACCAAACGATGTCGGAATGCTTTGAAACGAAAGCAATAAGCCTTCTCAAGATGTGACGGATAAGATTATTATAAGATCCCGGGGGCGCTATTTTTGGTCAAAATGACGATCATATCCTCGCAACGCTACGAGTGGTGATTTGAGGGACCAAACGACGTCGGAATGCTTTGAAACGAAAGCAATAAGCCTTCTCAAGATGTGACGGATAAGATTATTACAAGATCCCGGAGGCGCTATTTTTGGTCAAAATGACGATCATATCCTCGCAACGCTACGAGTGGTGATTTGAGGGACCAAACGACGTCGGAATGCTTTGAAACGAAAGCCATAAGCCTTCTCAATATGTGATGGATAAGATTACCACAAGATCCTGAGGGCGCTATTTTTGGTCAAAATGACGATCATACCCCCGCAACGCTATGAGTGGTGATTTGTGGGACCAAACGATGTCGGAATGCTTTGAAACGAAAGCAATATGCCTTCTCAAGATGTGACGGATAAGATTATTACAAGATCCCGGGGGCGCTATTTTTGGTCAAAATGATGATCATATCCCCGCAACGCTACGAGTGGTGATTTGAGGGACCAAACGACGTCGGAATGCTTTGAAACGAAAGCAATAAGCCTTCTCAAGATGTGACGGATAAGATTATTACAAGATCCCGAGGGCGCTATTTTTGGTCAAAATGACGATCATATCCTCGCAACGCTACGAGTGGGGATTTGAGGGACCAAACGACGTCGGAATGCTTTGAAACGAAAGCCATAAGCCTTCTCAATATGTGATGGATAAGATTACCACAAGATCCTGAGGGCGCTATTTTTGGTCAAAATGACGATCATACCCCCGCAACGCTACGAGTGGTGATTTGAGGGACCAAACGACGTCGGAATTTTTTGAAACGAAAGCCATAAGCCTTCTCAATTTGTGATGGATAAGATTACCACAAGATCCCGGGGCGCTATTTTTGGTCAAAATGAAGATCATTCCGCCGCAACGCAACGAGTGGTGATTTGAGGGACCAAACGATGTCGGAATGCTTTGAAACGAAAGCCATAAAACTTCTCAAGATGTGATGGATAAGATTACAACAAGATCCCGGGGGCGCTATTTTTGGTCAAAATGAAGATCATACCACCGCAACGATACGAGTGGTGATTTGAGGGACCAAACGACGTCGGAATGCTTTGAAACAAAAGCCATAAGCCATCTCAAGATGTGATGGATAAGTTTACCACAAGATACCGGGGGCGCTATTTTTGGTCAAAATGACGATCATACCCCCGGAACGCTACGAGTTGTGATTTGGGGGACCAAACGACGTCGGAATGCTTTGAAACGATCGCAATAAGCCTTCTCAAGATGTGACGGATAAGATTATTACAAGATCCCGGGGGCGCTATTTTTGGTCAAAATGACGATCATATACCCTCAACGCTACGAGTGGTGATTTGAGGGACCAAACGACGTCGGAATGCTTTGAAACGAAAGCCATAAGCCTCTCAATATGTGATGGATAAGATTACCACAAGATCCTGAGGGCGCTATTTTTGGTCAAAATGACGATCATACCCCCGCAACGCTACGAGTGGTGATTTGAGGGACCAAACGACGTTGGAATGCTTTGAAACGAAAGCCAAACGCCTTCTCAAGATGTGACGGATAAGATTATTACAAGATCCCGGGGGCGCTATTTTTGGTCAAAATGACGATCATATCCCCGCAACGCTACGAGTGGTGATTTGAGGGACCAAACGACGTCGGAATGCTTTGAAACGAAAGCAATAAGCCTTCTCAAGATGTGACGGATAAGATTATTACAAGATCCCGGGGGCGCTATTTTTGGTCAAAATGACGATCATATACCCGCAACGCTACGAGTGGTGATTTGAGGGACCAAACGACGTCGGAATGCTTTGAAACGAAAGCCATAAGCCTCTCAATATGTGATGGATAAGATTACCACAAGATCCTGAGGGCGCTATTTTTGGTCAAAATGACGATCATACCCCCGCAACGCTACGAGTGGTGATTTGAGGGACCAAACGACGTCGGAATGCTTTGAAACGAAAGCCAAACGCCTTCTCAAGATGTGACGGATAAGATTATTACAAGATCCCGGGGGCGCTATTTTTGGTCAAAATGACGATCATATCCCCGCAACGCTACGAGTGGTGATTTGAGGGACCAAACGACGTCGGAATGCTTTGAAACGAAAGCCATAAGCCTTCTCAAAATGTGATGGATAAGATACCACAAGATCCTGGGGGCGCTATTTTTGGTCAAAATGACGATCATACCCCCGCAACGCTACGAGTGGTGATTTGAGGGACCAAACGACGTCGGAATACTTTGAAACAAAAGCCATAAGCCATCTCAAGATGTGATGGATAAGTTTACCACAAGATACCGGGGGCGCTATTTTTGGTCAAAATGACGATCATACCCCCGGAACGCTACGAGTTGTGATTTGGGGGACCAAACGACGTCGGAATGCTTTGAAACGAAAGCAATAAGCCTTCTCAAGATGTGACGGATAAGATTATTACAAAATCTCGGGGGCGCTATTTTTGGTCAAAATGACGATCATATACCCGCAACGCTACGAGTGGTGATTTGAGGGACCAAACGACGTCGGAATGCTTTGAAACGAAACCCATAAGCCTCTCAATATGTGATGGATCAGAATACCACAAGATCCTGGGGGCGCTATTTTTGGTCAAAATGACGATCATACCCCCGCAACGCTACGAGTGGTGATTTGTGGGACCAAACGATGTCGGAATGCTTTGAAACGAAAGCAATATGCCTTCTCAAGATGTGACGGATAAGATTATTACAAGATCCCGGGGGCGCTATTTTTGGTCAAAATGATGATCATATCCCCGCAACGCTACGAGTGGTGATTTGAGGGACCAAACGACGTCGGAATGCTTTGAAACGAAAGCCATAAGCCTTCTCAATATGTGATGGATAAGATTACCACAAGATCCTAAGGGCGCTATTTTTGGTCAAAATGACGATCATACCCCCGCAACGCTACGAGTGGTGATTTGAGGGACCAAACGACGTCGGAATGCTTTGAAACGAAAGCCATAAGCCTTCTCAAGATGTGATGGATAAGATTACCACAAGTTCCCGGGGGCGCTATTTTTGGTCAAATTGACGATCATACCCCCGCAACGCAACGAGTGTTGATTTGAGGGACCAAACGACGTCGGAATGCTTCGAAACAAAAGCCATAAGCCTTCTCAAGATGTGATGGATAAGAATACCACAAGAACCCGAGGGCGCTATTTTTGGTCAAAATGACGATCATACCCTCGCAACGCTACGAGTGGTGATTTGAGGGACCAAACGACGTCGGAATGCTTTGAAACAATACCCATAAACCTTTTCAAGAGGTGATGGATAATATTACCACAAGATCCCGTGGGCGCTATTTTTGGTCAAAATAAAGATCATACCGCCGCAACGCTATGAGTGGTGATTTGAGGGATCAAACGACGTCGGAATGCTTTGAAACGAAAGCCATAAGCCTTCTCAAGATGTGATGGATAAGATTATCACAAGATCCCATGGGCGCTATTTTTTGTCAAAATGAAGATCATACACCCGCAACGCTACGAGTGGTGATTTGAGGGACCAAACGACGTCGGAATGCTTTGAAACGAAAGCCATAAGCCTTCTCAAAATGTGATGGATAAGAATACCACAAGATCTTGGGGGCGCTATTTTTGGTCAAAATGACGATCATACCCCCGCAAACCTACGAGTGGTGATTTGAGGGACCAAACGACGTCAGAATGCTTTGAAACGAAAGCAATAAGCCTTCTCAAGATGTGATGGATGAGATTATCACAAGATCCCAGGGGCGCTATTTTTTGTCAAAATGAAGATCATACACCCGCAACGCTACGAGTGGTGATTTGAGGGACCAAACGACGTCGGAATGCTTTGAAACGAAAGCCATAAGCCTTCTCAATATGTGATGGATAAGATTACCACAAGATCCTGGGGGCGCTATTTTTGGTCAAAATGACGATCATACCCCCGCAACGCTACGAGTGGTGATTTGAGGGACCAAACGACGTCGGAATGCTTTGAAACAAAAGCCATAAGCCTTCTCAAGATGTGACTGATAAGATTATTACAAGATCCCGGAGGCGCTATTTTTGGTCAAAATGACGATCATATCCCCGCAACGCTACGAGTGGTGATTTGAGGGACCAAACGACGTCGGAATGCTTTGAAACGAAAGCCATAAGCCTTCTCAATATGTGATGGATAAGATTACCACAGATCTCGGGGGCGCTATTTTTGGTCAAAATGACGATCATACCCCACAACGCTACGAGTGGTGATTTGAGGGGCCAAACGACGTCGGAATGCTTTGAAACGAAAGCAATAAGCCTTCTTAAGATGTGATGGATAAGATTATTACAAGATCTCGGGGGCGCTATTTTTGGTCAAAATGACGATCATACCCCCGCAACGCTATGAGTGGTGATTTGAGGGACCAAACGACGTCGGAATCCTTTGAAACGAAAGCCATAAGCCTTCTAAAAATGTGATGGATCAGAATACCACAGGATCCTGGGGGCGCTATTTTTGGTCAAAATGACGATCATACCCCCGCAACGCTACGAGTGGTGATTTGAGGGACCAAACGACGTCGGAATGCTTTGAAACGAAAGCCATAAGCCTTCTCAATATGTGATGGATAAGATTACCACAAGATCCTGAGGGCGCTATTTTTGGTCAAAATGACGATCATACCCCCGCAACGCTACGAGTGGTGATTTGAGGGACCAAACGACGTCGGAATTTTTTGAAACGAAAGCCATAAGCCTTCTCAATTTGTGATGAATAAGATTACCACAAGATCCCGGGGCGCTATTTTTGGTCAAAATGAAGATCATTCCGCCGCAACGCAACGAGTGGTGATTTGAGGGACCAAACGATGTCAGAATGCTTTGAAACGAAAGCCATAAACCTTCTCAAGATGTGATGGATAAGATTACAACAACATCCCGGGGGCGCTATTTTTGGTCAAAATGAAGATCATACCACCGCAACGATACGAGTGGTGATTTGAGGGACCAAACGACGTCGGAATGCTTTGAAACAAAAGCCATAAGCCATCTCAAGATGTGATGGATAAGTTTACCACAAGATACCGGGGGCGCTATTTTTGGTCAAAATGACGATCATACCCCCGAAACGCTACGAGTTGTGATTTGGGGGACCAAACGACGTCGGAATGCTTTGAAACGAAAGCAATAAGCCTTCTCAAGATGTGACGGATAAGATTATTACAAGATCCCGGTAGCGCTATTTTTGGTCAAAATGACGATCATATACCCGCAACGCTACGAGTGGTGATTTGAGGGACCAAACGACGTCGGAATGCTTTGAAACGAAAGCCATAAGCCTCTCAATATGTGATGGATAAGATTACCACAAGATCCTGAGGGCGCTATTTTTGGTCAAAATGACGATCATACCCCCGCAACGCTACGAGTGGTGATTTGAGGGACCAAACGACGTCGGAATGCTTTGAAACGAAAGCCAAACGCCTTCTCAAGATGTGACGGATAAGATTATTACAAGATCCCGGGGGCGCTAGTTTTGGTCAAAATGACGATCATATCCCCGCAACGCTACGAGTGGTGATTTGAGGGACCAAACGACGTCGGAATGCTTTGAAACGAAAGCAATAAGCCTTCTCAAGATGTGACGGATAAGATTATTACAAGATCCCGGGGGCGCTATTTTTGGTCAAAATGACGATCATATACCCGCAACGCTACGAGTGGTGATTTGAGGGACCAAACGACGTCGGAATGCTTTGAAACGAAAGCCATAAGCCTCTCAATATGTGATGGATAAGATTACCACAAGATCCTGAGGGCGCTATTTTTGGTCAAAATGACGATCATACCCCCGCAACGCTACGAGTGGTGATTTGAGGGACCAAACGACGTCGGAATGCTTTGAAACGAAAGCCAAACGCCTTCTCAAGATGTGACGGATAAGATTATTACAGGATCCCGGGGGCGCTATTTTTGGTCAAAATGACGATCATATCCCCGCAACGCTACGAGTGGTGATTTGAGGGACCAAACGACGTAGGAATGCTTTGAAACGAAAGCCATAAGCCTTCTCAAAATGTGATGGATAAGATACCACAAGATCCTGGGGGCGCTATTTTTGGTCAAAATGACGATCATACCCCCGCAACGATACGAGTGGTGATTTGAGGGACCAAACGACGTCGGAATGCTTTGAAACAAAAGCCATAAGCCATCTCAAGATGTGATGGATAAGTTTACCACAAGATACCGGGGGCGCTATTTTTGGTCAAAATGACGATCATACCCCCGGAACGCTACGAGTTGTGATTTGGGGGACCAAACGACGTCGGAATGCTTTGAAACGAAAGCAATAAGCCTTCTCAAGATGTGACGGATAAGATTATTACAAGATCCCGGGGGCGCTATTTTTGGTCAAAATGACGATCATATACCCGCAACGCTACGAGTGGTGATTTGAGGGACCAAACGACGTCGGAATGCTTTGAAACGAAACCCATAAGCCTCTCAATATGTGATGGATCAGAATACCACAAGATCCTGGGGGCGCTATTTTTGGTCAAAATGACGATCATACCCCCGCAACGCTACGAGTGGTGATTTGTGGGACCAAACGATGTCGGAATGCTTTGAAACGAAAGCAATATGCCTTCTCAAGATGTGACGGATAAGATTATTACAAGATCCCGGGGGCGCTATTTTTGGTCAAAATGATGATCATATCCCCGCAACGCTACGAGTGGTGATTTGAGGGACCAAACGACGTCGGAATGCTTTGAAACGAAAGCCATAAGCCTTCTCAATATGTGATGGATAAGATTACCATAAGATCCTAAGGGCGCTATTTTTGGTCAAAATGACGATCATACCCCCGCAACGCTACGAGTGGTGATTTGAGGGACCAAACGACGTCGGAATGCTTTGAAACGAAAGCCATAAGCCTTCTCAAGATGTGATGGATAAGATTACCACAAGTTCCCGGGGGCGCTATTTTTGGTCAAATTGACGATCATACCCCCGCAACGCAACGAGTGGTGATTTGAGGGACCAAACGACGTCGGAATGCTTCGAAACAAAAGCCATAAGCCTTCTCAAGATGTGATGGATAAGAATACCACAAGAACCCGAGGGCGCTATTTTTGGTCAAAATGACGATCATACCCTCGCAACGCTACGAGTGGTGATTTGAGGGACCAAACGACGTCGGAATGCTTTGAAACAAAAGCCATAAACCTTTTTAAGATGTGATGGATAATATTACCACAAGATCCCGTGGGCGCTATTTTTGGTCAAAATGAAGATCATACCGCCGCAACGCTATGAGTGGTGATTTGAGGGATCAAACGACGTCGGAATGCTTTGAAACGAAAGCCATAAGCCTTCTCAAGATGTGATGGATAAGATTATCACAAGATCCCATGGGCGCTATTTTTTGTCAAAATGAAGATCATACACCCGCAACGCTACGAGTGGTGATTTGAGGGACCAAACGACGTCGGAATGCTTTGAAACGAAAGCCATAAGCCTTCTCAAAATGTGATGGATAAGAATACCACAAGATCCTGGGGGCGCTATTTTTGGTCAAAATGACGATCATACCCCCGCAAACCTACGGGTGGTGATTTGAGGGACCAAACGACGTCAGAATGCTTTGAAACGAAAGCAATAAGCCTTCTCAAGATGTGATGGATGAGATTATCACAAGATCCCAGGGGCGCTATTTTTTGTCAAAATGAAGATCATACACCCGCAACGCTACGAGTGGTGATTTGAGGGACCAAACGACGTCGGAATGCTTTGAAACGAAAGCCATAAGCCTTCTCAATATGTGATGGATAAGATTACCACAAGATCCTGGGGGCGCTATTTTTGGTCAAAATGACGATCATACCCCCGCAACGCTACGAGTGGTGATTTGAGGGACCAAACGACGTCGGAATGCTTTGAAACAAAAGCCATAAGCCTTCTCAAGATGTGACTGATAAGATTATTACAAGATCCCGGAGGCGCTATTTTTGGTCAAAATGACGATCATATCCCCGCAACGCTACGAGTGGTGATTTGAGGGACCAAACGACGTCGGAATGCTTTGAAACAAAAGCCATAAGCCTTCTCAATATGTGATGGATAAGATTACCACAGATCTCGGGGGCGCTATTTTTGGTCAAAATGACGATCATACCCCACAACGCTACGAGTGGTGATTTGAGGGGCCAAACGACGTCGGAATGCTTTGAAACGAAAGCAATAAGCCTTCTTAAGATGTGATGGATAAGATTATTACAAGATCTCGGGGGCGCTATTTTTGGTCAAAATGACGATCATACCCCCGCAACGCTACGAGTGGTGATTTGAGGGACCAAACGACGTCGGAATCCTTTGAAACGAAAGCCATAAGCCTTCTAAAAATGTGATGGATCAGAATACCACAGGATCCTGGGGGCGCTAATTTTGGTCAAAATGACGATCATACCCCCGCAACGCTACGAGTGGTGATTTGAGGGACCAAACGACGTCAGAATGCTTTGAAACAAAAGCCATAAACCTTCTCAAGATGTGATGGATAATATTACCACAAGATCCTGGGGGCGCTATTTTTGGTCAAAATGAAGATCATACCGCTGCAACGCTACGAGTGGTGATTTGAGGGACCAAACGACGTCGGAATGCTTTGAAACGAAAGCCATATAAGCCTTCTCAATATGTGATGGACAAGATTACAACAGATCTCGGCGGCGCTATTTTTGGTCAAAATGACGATCATAACCCACAACGCTACGAGTGGTGATTTGAGGGACCAAACGACGTCGGAATGCTTTGAAACGAAAGCAATAAGCCTTCTTAAGATGTGATGGATAAGTTTATTACAAGATCTCGGGGGCGCTATTTTTGGTCAAAATGACGATCATACCCCCGCAACGCTACGAGTGGTGATTTGAGGGACCAAACGACGTCGGAATCCTTTGAAACGAAAGCCATAAGACTTCTAAAAATGTGATGGATCAGAATACCATAAGATCCTGGGGGCGCTATTTTTGGTCAAAATGACGATCATACCCCCGCAACGCTACGAGTGGTGATTTGAGGGACCAAACGATGTCGGAATGCTTTGAAATGAAAGCCATAAGCCTTCTCAAGATGTGACGGATAAGATTATTACAAGATCCTGGGGGCGCTATTTTTGGTCAAAATGACGATCATATCCCCGCAACGCTACGAGTGGTGATTTGAGGGACCAAACGACGTCGGAATGCTTTGAAACGAAAGCCATAAACCTTCTCAATATGTGTTGGATAAGATTACTACAAATCTTGGGGGCGCTATTTTTGGTCAAAATGACGATCATACCCCACAACGCTACGAGTGGTGATTTGAGGGACCAAACGACGTCGGAATGCTTTAAAACGAAAGCCATAAGCCTTCTCAAGATATGATGGATAAGATTACCACAAGATCCCGGGGGCGCTATTTTTGGTCAAAATGACGATCATACCCCCGCAAACCTACGGGTGGTGATTTGAGGGACCAAACGACGTCAGAATGCTTTGAAACGAAAGCAATAAGCCTTCTCAAGATGTGATGGATGAGATTATCACAAGATCCCAGGGGCGCTATTTTTTGTCAAAATGAAGATCATACACCCGCAACGCTACGAGTGGTGATTTGAGGGACCAAACGACGTCGGAATGCTTTGAAACGAAAGCCATAAGCCTTCTCAATATGTGATGGATAAGATTACCACAAGATCCTGGGGGCGCTATTTTTGGTCAAAATGACGATCATACCCCCGCAACGCTACGAGTGGTGATTTGAGGGACCAAACGACGTCGGAATGCTTTGAAACAAAAGCCATAAGCCTTCTCAAGATGTGACTGATAAGATTATTACAAGATCCCGGAGGCGCTATTTTTGGTCAAAATGACGATCATATCCCCGCAACGCTACGAGTGGTGATTTGAGGGACCAAACGACGTCGGAATGCTTTGAAACAAAAGCCATAAGCCTTCTCAATATGTGATGGATAAGATTACCACAGATCTCGGGGGCGCTATTTTTGGTCAAAATGACGATCATACCCCACAACGCTACGAGTGGTGATTTGAGGGGCCAAACGACGTCGGAATGCTTTGAAACGAAAGCAATAAGCCTTCTTAAGATGTGATGGATAAGATTATTACAAGATCTCGGGGGCGCTATTTTTGGTCAAAATGACGATCATACCCCCGCAACGCTACGAGTGGTGATTTGAGGGACCAAACGACGTCGGAATCCTTTGAAACGAAAGCCATAAGCCTTCTAAAAATGTGATGGATCAGAATACCACAGGATCCTGGGGGCACTATTTTTGGTCAAAATGACGATCATACCCCCGCAACGCTACGAGTGGTGATTTGAGGGACCAAACGATGTCGGAATGCTTTGAAATGAAAGCCATAAGCCTTCTCAAGATGTGACGAATAAGATTATTACAAGATCCTGGGGGCGCTATTTTTGGTCAAAATGACGATCATATCCCCGCAACGCTACGAGTGGTGATTTGAGGGACCAAACGACGTCGGAATGCTTTGAAACGAAAGCCATAAGCCTTCTCAATATGTGATGGATAAGATTACCACAGATCTTGGGGGTGCTATTTTTGGTCAAAATGACGATCATACCCCACAACGCTACGAGTGGTGATTTGAGGGGCCAAACGACGTCGGAATGCTTTGAAACGAAAGCCATAAGCCTTCTCAAAATGTGATGGATAAGAATACCACAAGATCCTGGGGGCGCTATTTTTGGTCAAAATGACGATCATACCCCCGCAACGCTACGAGTGGTGATTTGAGGGACCAAACGACGTCGGAATGCTTTAAAACGAAAGCCATAAGCCTTCTCAAGATATGATGGATAAGATTACCACAAAATCCCGGGGGCGCTATTTTTGGTCAAAATGACGATCATACCCCCGCAACGCTACGAGTGGTGATTTGAGGGACCAAACGACGTCGGAATGCTATGAAACGAAAGTCATAAGCCTTCTCAAGATGTGATGGATAAGAATACCACAAGAACCCGGGGGCGCTATTTTTGGTCAAAATGACGATCATACCCCCGCAACGCTACGAGTGGTGATTTGAGGGACCAAACGACGTCAGAATGCTTTGAAACAAAAGCCATAAACCTTCTCAAGATGTGATGGATAATATTACCACAAGATCCTGGGGGCGCTATTTTTGGTCAAAATGAAGATCATACCGCTGCAACGCTACGAGTGGTGATTTGAGGGACCAAACGACGTCGGAATGCTTTGAAACGAAAGCCATATAAGCCTTCTCAATATGTGATGGACAAGATTACAACAGATCTCGGCGGCGCTATTTTTGGTCAAAATGACGATCATAACCCACAACGCTACGAGTGGTGATTTGAGGGACCAAACGACGTCGGAATGCTTTGAAACGAAAGCAATAAGCCTTCTTAAGATGTGATGGATAAGATTATTACAAGATCTCGGGGGCGCTATTTTTGGTCAAAATGACGATCATACCCCCGCAACGCTACGAGTGGTGATTTGAGGGACCAAACGACGTCGGAATCCTTTGAAACGAAAGCCATAAGACTTCTAAAAATGTGATGGATCAGAATACCATAAGATCCTGGGGGCGCTATTTTTGGTCAAAATGACGATCATACCCCCGCAACGCTACGAGTGGTGATTTGAGGGACCAAACGATGTCGGAATGCTTTGAAATGAAAGCCATAAGCCTTCTCAAGATGTGACGGATAAGATTATTACAAGATCCTGGGGGCGCTATTTTTGGTCAAAATGACGATCATATCCCCGCAACGCTACGAGTGGTGATTTGAGGGACCAAACGACGTCGGAATGCTTTGAAACGAAAGCCATAAGCCTTCTCAATATGTGTTGGATAAGATTACCACAAATCTTGGGGGCGCTATTTTTGGTCAAAATGACGATCATACCCCACAACGCTACGAGTGGTGATTTGAGGGACCAAACGACGTCGGAATGCTTTAAAACGAAAGCCATAAGCCTTCTCAAGATATGATGGATAAGATTACCACAAGATCCCGGGGGCGCTATTTTTGGTCAAAATGACGATCATACCCCCGCAACGCTACGAGTGGTGATTTGAGGGACCAAACGACGTCGAAATGCTCTGAAACGAAAGCCATAAGCCTTCTCAAGATATGATGGATAAGATTACCACAAGATCTCGGGGGCGCTATTTTTGGTCAAAATGACGATCATACCCCCGCAACGCTACGAGTGGTGATTTGAGGGACCAAACGACGTCGAAATGCTCTGAAACGAAAGCCATAAGCCTTCTCAAGATGTGATGGATAAGAATACCACAAGAACCCGGGGGCGCTATTTTTGGTCAAAATGACGATCATACCCCCGCAACGCTACGAGTGGTGATTTGAGGGACCAAACGACGTCGGAATGCTTTAAAACGAAAGCCATAAGCCTTCTCAAGATATGATGGATAAGATTACCACAAGATCCCGGGGGCGCTATTTTTGGTCAAAATGACGATCATACCCCCGCAACGCTACGAGTGGTGATTTGAGGGACCAAACGACGTCGGAATGCTCTGAAACGAAAGCCATAAGCCTTCTCAAGATGTGATGGATAAGAATACCACAAGAACTCGGGGGCGCTATTTTTGGTCAAAATGACGATCATACCCCCGCAACGCTACGAGTGGTGATTTGAGGGACCAAACGACGTCGGAATGCTTTGAAACAAAAGCCATAAACCTTCTCAAGATGTGATGGATAATATTACCACAAGATCCTGGGAGCGCTATTTTTGGTCAAAATGAAGATCATACCGCTGCAACGCTACGAGTGGTGATTTGAGGGACCAAACGACGTCGAAATGCTTTGAAACGAAAGCCATATAAGCCTTCTCAATATGTGATGGATAATATTACCACAAGATCCTGGGGGCGCTATTTTTGGTCAAAATGAAGATCATACCGCTGCAACGCTACAAGTGGTGATTTGAGGGACCAAACGACGTCGGAATGCTTTGAAACGAAAGCCATATAAGCCTTCTCAATATGTGATGGATAAGATTACAACAGATCTCGGCGGCGCTATTTTTGGTCAAAATGACGATCATAACCCACAACGCTACGAGTGGTGATTTGAGGGGCCAAACGACGTCGGAATGCTTTGAAACGAAAGCAATAAGCCTTCTTAAGATGTGATGGATAAGATTATTACAAGATCTCGGGGGCGCTATTTTTGGTCAAAATGACGATCATACCTCCGCAACGCTACGAGTTGTGATTTGAGGGACCAAACGACGTCGGAATCCTTTGAAACGAAAGCCATAAGCCCTCTAAAAATGTGATGGATCAGAATACCACAAGATCCTGGGGGCGCTATTTTTGGTCAAAATGACGATCATACCCCCGCAACGCTACGAGTGGTGATTTGAGGGACCAAACGATGTCGGAATGCTTTGAAATGAAAGCCATAAGCCTTCTGAAGATGTGACGGATAAGATTATTACAAGATCCTGGGGGCGCCATTTTTGGTCAAAATGACGATCATATCCCCGCAACGTTACGAGTGGTGATTTGAGGGACCAAACGACGTCGGAATGCTTTGAAACGAAAGCCATAAGCCTTCTCAATATGTGATGGATAAGATTACCACAGATCTTGGGGGCGCTATTTTTGGTCAAAATGACGATCATACCCCACAACGCTACGAGTGGTGATTTGAGGGGCCAAACGACGTCGGAATGCTTTGTAACGAAAGCCATAAGCCTTCTCAAAATGTGATGGATAAGAATGCCACAAGATCCTGGGGGCGCTATTTTTGGTCAAAATGACGATCATACCCCCGCAACGCTACGAGTGGTGATTTGAGGGACCAAACGACGTCGGAATGCTTTAAAACGAAAGCCATAAGCCTTCTCAAGATATGATGGATAAGATTACCACAAGATCCCGGGGGCGCTATTTTTGGTCAAAATGACGATCATACCCCCGCAACGCTACGAGTGGTGATTTGAGGGACCAAACGACGTCGGAATGCTCTGAAACGAAAGCCATAAGCCTTCTCAAGATGTGATGGATAAGAATACCACAAGAACCCGGGGGCGCTATTTTTGGTCAAAATGACGATCATACCCCCGCAACGCTACGAGTGGTGATTTGAGGGACCAAACGACGTCGGAATGCTTTGAAACAAAAGCCATAAACCTTCTCAAGATGTGATGGATAATATTACCACAAGATCCTGGGGGCGCTATTTTTGGTCAAAATGAAGATCATACCGCTGCAACGCTACGAGTGGTGATTTGAGGGACCAAACGACGTCGGAATGCTTTGAAACGAAAGTCATGTAAGCCTTCTCAATATGTGATGGATAAGATTACAACAGATCTCGGCGGCGCTATTTTTGGTCAAAATGACGATCATAACCCACAACGCTACGAGTGGTGATTTGAGGGGCCAAACGACGTCGGAATGCTTTGAAACGAAAGCAATAAGCCTTCTTAAGATGTGATGGATAAGATTATTACAAGATCTCGGGGCGCTATTTTTGGTCAAAATGACGATCATACCCCCGCAACGCTACGAGTGGTGATTTGAGGGACCAAACGACGTCGGAATCCTTTGAAACGAAAGCCATAAGCCTTCTAAAAATGTGATGGATCAGAATACCACAAGATCCTAGGGGCGCTATTTTTGGTCAAAATGACGATCATACCCCCGCAACGCTACGAGTGGTGATTTGAGGGACCAAACGATGTCGGAATGCTTTGAAATGAAAGCCATAAGCCTTCTCAAGATGTGACGGATAAGATTATTACAAGATCCTGGGGGCGCTATTTTTGGTCAAAATGACGATCATATCCCCGCAACGCTACGAGTGGTGATTTGAGGGACCAAACGACGTCGGAATGCTTTGAAACGAAAGCCATAAGCCTTCTCAATATGTGATGGATAAGATTACCACAGATCTTGGGGGCGCTATTTTCGGTCAAAATGACGATCATACCCCACAACGCTACGAGTGGTGATTTGAGGGGCCAAACGACGTCGGAATGCTTTGAAACGAAAGCCATAAGCCTTCTCAAAATGTGATGGATAAGAATACCACGAGATCCTGGGGGCGCTATTTTTGGTCAAAATGACGATCATACCCCCGCAACGCTACGAGTGGTGATTTGAGGGACCAAACGACGTCGGAATGCTTTAAAACGAAAGCCATAAGCCTTCTCAAGATATGATGGATAAGATTACCACAAGATCCCGGGGGCGCTATTTTTGGTCAAAATGACGATCATACCCCTGCAACGCTACGAGTGGTGATTTGAGGGACCAAACGACGTCGGAATGCTCTGAAACGAAAGCCATAAGCCTTCTCAAGATGTGATGGATAAGAATACCACAAGAACCCGGGGGCGCTATTTTTGGTCAAAATGACGATCATACCCCCGCAACGCTACGAGTGGTGATTTGAGGGACCAAACGACGTCGGAATGCTTTAAAATGAAAGCCATAAGCCTTCTCAAGATATGATGGATAAGATTACCACAAGATCCCGGGGGCGCTATTTTTGGTCAAAATGACGATCATACCCCCGCAACGCTACGAGTGGTGATTTGAGGGACCAAACGACGTCGGAATGCTTTGAAACAAAAGCCATAAACCTTCTCAAGATGTGATGGATAATATTACCACAAGATCCTGGGAGCGCTATTTTTGGTCAAAATGAAGATCATACCGCTGCAACGCTACGAGTGGTGATTTGAGGGACCAAACGACGTCGAAATGCTTTGAAACGAAAGCCATATAAGCCTTCTCAATATGTGATGGATAATATTACCACAAGATCTTGGGGGCGCTATTTTTGGTCAAAATAAAGATCATACCGCTGCAACGCTACAAGTGGTGATTTGAGGGACCAAACGACGTCGGAATGCTTTGAAACGAAAGCCATATAAGCCTTCTCAATATGTGATGGATAAGATTACAACAGATCTCGGCGGCGCTATTTTTGGTCAAAATGACGATCATAACCCACAACGCTACGAGTGGTGATTTGAGGGGCCAAACGACGTCGGAATGCTTTGAAACGAAAGCAATAAGCCTTCTTAAGATGTGATGGATAAGATTATTACAAGATCTCGGGGGCGCTATTTTTGGTCAAAATGACGATCATACCCCCGCAACGCTACGAGTTGTGATTTGAGGGACCAAACGACGTCGGAATCCTTTGAAACGAAAGCCATAAGCCCTCTAAAAATGTGATGGATCAGAATACCACAAGATCCTGGGGGCGCTATTTTTGGTCAAAATGACGATCATACCCCCGCAACGCTACGAGTGGTGATTTGAGGGACCAAACGATGTCGAAATGCTTTGAAACAAAAGCCATAAACCTTCTCAAGATGTGATGGATAATATTACCACAAGATCCTGGGGGCGCTATTTTTGGTCAAAATGAAGATCATACCGCTGCAACGCTACGAGTGGTGATTTGAGGGACCAAACGACGTCGGAATGCTTTGAAACGAAAGCCATATAAGCCTTCTCAATATGTGATGGATAATATTACCACAAGATCCTGGGGGCGCTATTTTTGGTCAAAATGAAGATCATACCGCTGCAATGCTACGAGTGGTGATTTGAGGGACCAGACGACGTCAGAATGCTTTGAAACGAAAACCATATAAGCCTTCTCAATATGTGATGGATAAGATTACAACAGATCTCGGCGGCGCTATTTTTGGTCAAAATGACGATCATAACCCACAACGCTACGAGTGGTGATTTGAGGGGCCAAACGACGTCGGAATGCTTTGAAACGAAAGCAATAAGCCTTCTTAAGATGTGATGGATAAGATTATTACAAGATCTCGGGGGCGCTATTTTTGGTCAAAATGACGATCGTACCCCCGCAACACTACGAGTGGTGATTTGAGGGACCAAACGACGTCGGAATCCTTTGAAACGAAAGCCATAAGCCTTCTAAAAATGTGATGGATCAGAATACCACAAGATCCTGGGGGCGCTATTTTTGGTCAAAATGACGATCATACCCCCGCAACGCTACGAGTGGTGATTCGAGGGACCAAACGATGTCGGAATGCTTTGAAACGAAAGCCATAAGCCTTCTCAAAATGTGATGGATAAGAATACCACGAGATCCTGGGGGCGCTATTTTTGGTCAAAATGACGATCATACCCCCGCAACGCTACGAGTGGTGATTTGAGGGACCAAACGACGTCGGAATGCTTTAAAACGAAAGCCATAAGCCTTCTCAAGATATGATGGATAAGATTACCACAAGATCCCGGGGGCGCTATTTTTGGTCAAAATGACGATCATACCCCCGCAACGCTACGAGTGGTGATTTGAGGGACCAAACGACGTCGGAATGCTCTGAAACGAAAGCCATAAGCCTTCTCAAGATGTGATGGATAAGAATACCACAAGAACCCGGGGGCGCTATTTTTGGTCAAAATGACGATCATACCCCCGCAACGCTACGAGTGGTGATTTGAGGGACCAAACGACGTCGGAATGCTTTAAAATGAAAGCCATAAGCCTTCTCAAGATATGATGGATAAGATTACCACAAGATCCCGGGGGCGCTATTTTTGGTCAAAATGACGATCATACCCCCGCAACGCTACGAGTGGTGATTTGAGGGACCAAACGACGTCGGAATGCTCTGAAACGAAAGCCATAAGCCTTCTCAAGATGTGATGGATAAGAATACCACAAGAACTCGGGGGCGCTATTTTTGGTCAAAATGACGATCATACCCCCGCAACGCTACGAGTGGTGATTTGAGGGACCAAACGATGTCCAAATGCTTTGAAACAAAAGCCATAAACCTTCTCAAGATGTGATGGATAATATTACCACAAGATCCTGGGGGCGCTATTTTTGGTCAAAATGAAGATCATACCGCTGCAACGCTACGAGTGGTGATTTGAGGGACCAAACGACGTCGGAATGCTTTGAAACGAAAGCCATATAAGCCTTCTCAATATGTGATGGATAATATTACCACAAGATCCTGGGGGCGCTATTTTTGGTCAAAATGAAGATCATACCGCTGCAATGCTACGAGTGGTGATTTGAGGGACCAGACGACGTCAGAATGCTTTGAAACGAAAACCATATAAGCCTTCTCAATATGTGATGGATAAGATTACAACAGATCTCGGCGGCGCTATTTTTGGTCAAAATGACGATCATAACCCACAACGCTACGAGTGGTGATTTGAGGGGCCAAACGACGTCGGAATGCTTTGAAACGAAAGCAATAAGCCTTCTTAAGATGTGATGGATAAGATTATTACAAGATCTCGGGGGCGCTATTTTTGGTCAAAATGACGATCGTACCCCCGCAACACTACGAGTGGTGATTTGAGGGACCAAACGACGTCGGAATCCTTTGAAACGAAAGCCATAAGCCTTCTAAAAATGTGATGGATCAGAATACCACAAGATCCTGGGGGCGCTATTTTTGGTCAAAATGACGATCATACCCCCGCAACGCTACGAGTGGTGATTCGAGGGACCAAACGATGTCGGAATGCTTTGAAATGAAAGCCATAAGCCTTCTCAAGATGTGACGGATAAGATTATTACAAGATCCTGAGGGCGCTATTTTTGGTCAAAATGACGATCATACCCCCGCAACGCTACGAGTGGTGATTCGAGGGACCAAACGATGTCGGAATGCTTTGAAATGAAAGCCATAAGCCTTCTCAATATGTGATGGATAAGATTACCACAGATCTTGGGGGCGCTATTTTCGGTCAAAATGACGATCATACCCCACAACGCTACGAGTGGTGATTTGAGGGGCCAAACGACGTCGGAATGCTTTGAAACGAAAGCCATAAGCCTTCTCAAAATGTGATGGATAAGAATACCACGAGATCCTGGGGGCGCTATTTTTGGTCAAAATGACGATCATACCCCCGCAACGCTACGAGTGGTGATTTGAGGGACCAAACGACGTCGGAATGCTTTAAAACGAAAGCCATAAGCCTTCTCAAGATATGATGGATAAGATTACCACAAGATCCCGGGGGCGCTATTTTTGGTCAAAATGACGATCATACCCCTGCAACGCTACGAGTGGTGATTTGAGGGACCAAACGACGTCGGAATGCTCTGAAACGAAAGCCATAAGCCTTCTCAAGATGTGATGGATAAGAATACCACAAGAACCCGGGGGCGCTATTTTTGGTCAAAATGACGATCATACCCCCGCAACGCTACGAGTGGTGATTTGAGGGACCAAACGACGTCGGAATGCTTTAAAATGAAAGCCATAAGCCTTCTCAAGATATGATGGATAAGATTACCACAAGATCCCGGGGGCGCTATTTTTGGTCAAAATGACGATCATACCCCCGCAACGCTACGAGTGGTGATTTGAGGGACCAAACGACGTCGGAATGCTCTGAAACGAAAGCCATAAGCCTTCTCAACATGTGATGAATAAGAATACCACAAGAACTCGGGGGCGCTATTTTTGGTCAAAATGACGATCATACCCCCGCAACGCTACGAGTGGTGATTTGAGGGACCAAACGACGTCGGAATGCTTTGAAACAAAAGCCATAAACCTTCTCAAGATGTGATGGATAATATTACCACAAGATCCTGGGGGCGCTATTTTTGGTCAAAATGAAGATCATACCGCTGCAACGCTACGAGTGGTGATTTGAGGGACCAAACGACGTCGGAATGCTTTGAAACGAAAGCCATAAGCCTTCTCAATATGTGATGGATAAGATTACCACAGATCTTGGGGGCGCTATTTTCGGTCAAAATGACGATCATACCCCACAACGCTACGAGTGGTGATTTGAGGGGCCAAACGACGTCGGAATGCTTTGAAACGAAAGCCATAAGCCTTCTCAAAATGTGATGGATAAGAATACCACGAGATCCTGGGGGCGCTATTTTTGGTCAAAATGACGATCATACCCCCGCAACGCTACGAGTGGTGATTTGAGGGACCAAACGACGTCGGAATGCTTTAAAACGAAAGCCATAAGCCTTCTCAAGATATGATGGATAAGATTACCACAAGATCCCGGGGGCGCTATTTTTGGTCAAAATGACGATCATACCCCCGCAACGCTACGAGTGGTGATTTGAGGGACCAAACGACGTCGGAATGCTCTGAAACGAAAGCCATAAGCCTTCTCAAGATGTGATGGATAAGAATACCACAAGAACCCGGGGGCGCTATTTTTGGTCAAAATGACGATCATACCCCCGCAACGCTACGAGTGGTGATTTGAGGGACCAAACGACGTCGGAATGCTTTAAAATGAAAGCCATAAGCGTTCTCAAGATATGATGGATAAGATTACCACAAGATCCCGGGGGCGCTATTTTTGGTCAAAATGACGATCATACCCCTGCAACGCTACGAGTGGTGATTTGAGGGACCAAACGACGTCGGAATGCTCTGAAACGAAAGCCATAAGCCTTCTCAAGATGTGATGGATAAGAATACCACAAGAACCCGGGGGCGCTATTTTTGGTCAAAATGACGATCATACCCCCGCAACGCTACGAGTGGTGATTTGAGGGACCAAACGACGTCGGAATGCTTTAAAATGAAAGCCATAAGCCTTCTCAAGATATGATGGATAAGATTACCACAAGATCCCGGGGGCGCTATTTTTGGTCAAAATGACGATCATACCCCCGCAACGCTACGAGTGGTGATTTGAGGGACCAAACGACGTCGGAATGCTCTGAAACGAAAGCCATAAGCCTTCTCAACATGTGATGGATAAGAATACCACAAGAACTCGGGGGCGCTATTTTTGGTCAAAATGACGATCATACCCCCGCAACGCTACGAGTGGTGATTTGAGGGACCAAACGACGTCGGAATGCTTTGAAACAAAAGCCATAAACCTTCTCAAGATGTGATGGATAATATTACCACAAGATCCTGGGGGCGCTATTTTTGGTCAAAATGAAGATCATACCGCTGCAACGCTACGAGTGGTGATTTGAGGGACCAAACGACGTCGGAATGCTTTGAAACGAAAGCCATAAGCCTTCTCAATATGTGATGGATAAGATTACCACAGATCTTGGGGGCGCTATTTTCGGTCAAAATGACGATCATACCCCACAACGCTACGAGTGGTGATTTGAGGGGCCAAACGACGTCGGAATGCTTTGAAACGAAAGCCATAAGCCTTCTCAAAATGTGATGGATAAGAATACCACGAGATCCTGGGGGCGCTATTTTTGGTCAAAATGACGATCATACCCCCGCAACGCTACGAGTGGTGATTTGAGGGACCAAACGACGTCGGAATGCTTTAAAACGAAAGCCATAAGCCTTCTCAAGATATGATGGATAAGATTACCACAAGATCCCGGGGGCGCTATTTTTGGTCAAAATGACGATCATACCCCCGCAACGCTACGAGTGGTGATTTGAGGGACCAAACGACGTCGGAATGCTCTGAAACGAAAGCCATAAGCCTTCTCAAGATGTGATGGATAAGAATACCACAAGAACCCGGGGGCGCTATTTTTGGTCAAAATGACGATCATACCCCCGCAACGCTACGAGTGGTGAATTGAGGGACCAAACGACGTCGGAATGCTTTAAAATGAAAGCCATAAGCGTTCTCAAGATATGATGGATAAGATTACCACAAGATCCCGGGGGCGCTATTTTTGGTCAAAATGACGATCATACCCCCGCAACGCTACGAGTGGTGATTTGAGGGACCAAACGACGTCGGAATGCTCTGAAACGAAAGCCATAAGCCTTCTCAAGATGTGATGGATAAGAATACCACAAGAACTCGGGGGCGCTATTTTTGGTCAAAATGACGATCATACCCCCGCAACGCTACGAGTGGTGATTTGAGGGACCAAACGATGTCGAAATGCTTTGAAACAAAAGCCATAAACCTTCTCAAGATGTGATGGATAATATTACCACAAGATCCTGGGGGCGCTATTTTTGGTCAAAATGAAGATCATACCGCTGCAACGCTACGAGTGGTGATTTGAGGGACCAAACGACGTCGGAATGCTTTGAAACGAAAGCCATATAAGCCTTCTCAATATGTGATGGATAATATTACCACAAGATCCTGGGGGCGCTATTTTTGGTCAAAATGAAGATCATACCGCTGCAATGCTACGAGTGGTGATTTGAGGGACCAGACGACGTCAGAATGCTTTGAAACGAAAACCATATAAGCCTTCTCAATATGTGATGGATAAGATTACAACAGATCTCGGCGGCGCTATTTTTGGTCAAAATGACGATCATAACCCACAACGCTACGAGTGGTGATTTGAGGGGCCAAACGACGTCGGAATGCTTTGAAACGAAAGCAATAAGCCTTCTTAAGATGTGATGGATAAGATTATTACAAGATCTCGGGGGCGCTATTTTTGGTCAAAATGACGATCGTACCCCCGCAACACTACGAGTGGTGATTTGAGGGACCAAACGACGTCGGAATCCTTTGAAACGAAAGCCATAAGCCTTCTAAAAATGTGATGGATCAGAATACCACAAGATCCTGGGGGCGCTATTTTTGGTCAAAATGACGATCATACCCCCGCAACGCTACGAGTGGTGATTCGAGGGACCAAACGATGTCGGAATGCTTTGAAATGAAAGCCATAAGCCTTCTCAAGATGTGACGGATAAGATTATTACAAGATCCTGAGGGCGCTATTTTTGGTCAAAATGACGATCATACCCCCGCAACGCTACGAGTGGTGATTCGAGGGACCAAACGATGTCGGAATGCTTTGAAATGAAAGCCATAAGCCTTCTCAATATGTGATGGATAAGATTACCACAGATCTTGGGGGCGCTATTTTCGGTCAAAATGACGATCATACCCCACAACGCTACGAGTGGTGATTTGAGGGGCCAAACGACGTCGGAATGCTTTGAAACGAAAGCCATAAGCCTTCTCAAAATGTGATGGATAAGAATACCACGAGATCCTGGGGGCGCTATTTTTGGTCAAAATGACGATCATACCCCCGCAACGCTACGAGTGGTGATTTGAGGGACCAAACGACGTCGGAATGCTTTAAAACGAAAGCCATAAGCCTTCTCAAGATATGATGGATAAGATTACCACAAGATCCCGGGGGCGCTATTTTTGGTCAAAATGACGATCATACCCCTGCAACGCTACGAGTGGTGATTTGAGGGACCAAACGACGTCGGAATGCTCTGAAACGAAAGCCATAAGCCTTCTCAAGATGTGATGGATAAGAATACCACAAGAACCCGGGGGCGCTATTTTTGGTCAAAATGACGATCATACCCCCGCAACGCTACGAGTGGTGATTTGAGGGACCAAACGACGTCGGAATGCTTTAAAATGAAAGCCATAAGCCTTCTCAAGATATGATGGATAAGATTACCACAAGATCCCGGGGGCACTATTTTTGGTCAAAATGACGATCATACCCCCGCAACGCTACGAGTGGTGATTTGAGGGACCAAACGACGTCGGAATGCTCTGAAACGAAAGCCATAAGCCTTCTCAACATGTGATGGATAAGAATACCACAAGAACTCGGGGGCGCTATTTTTGGTCAAAATGACGATCATACCCCCGCAACGCTACGAGTGGTGATTTGAGGGACCAAACGACGTCGGAATGCTTTGAAACAAAAGCCATAAACCTTCTCAAGATGTGATGGATAATATTACCACAAGATCCTGGGGGCGCTATTTTTGGTCAAAATGAAGATCATACCGCTGCAACGCTACGAGTGGTGATTTGAGGGACCAAACGACGTCGGAATGCTTTGAAACGAAAGCCATAAGCCTTCTCAATATGTGATGGATAAGATTACCACAGATCTTGGGGGCGCTATTTTCGGTCAAAATGACGATCATACCCCACAACGCTACGAGTGGTGATTTGAGGGGCCAAACGACGTCGGAATGCTTTGAAACGAAAGCCATAAGCCTTCTCAAAATGTGATGGATAAGAATACCACGAGATCCTGGGGGCGCTATTTTTGGTCAAAATGACGATCATACCCCCGCAACGCTACGAGTGGTGATTTGAGGGACCAAACGACGTCGGAATGCTTTAAAACGAAAGCCATAAGCCTTCTCAAGATATGATGGATAAGATTACCACAAGATCCCGGGGGCGCTATTTTTGGTCAAAATGACGATCATACCCCCGCAACGCTACGAGTGGTGATTTGAGGGACCAAACGACGTCGGAATGCTCTGAAACGAAAGCCATAAGCCTTCTCAAGATGTGATGGATAAGAATACCACAAGAACCCGGGGGCGCTATTTTTGGTCAAAATGACGATCATACCCCCGCAACGCTACGAGTGGTGATTTGAGGGACCAAACGACGTCGGAATGCTTTAAAATGAAAGCCATAAGCGTTCTCAAGATATGATGGATAAGATTACCACAAGATCCCGGGGGCGCTATTTTTGGTCAAAATGACGATCATACCGCCGCAACGCTACGAGTGGTGATTTGAGGGACCAAACGACGTCGGAATGCTCTGAAACGAAAGCCATAAGCCTTCTCAAGATGTGATGGATAAGAATACCACAAGAACTCGGGGGCGCTATTTTTGGTCAAAATGACGATCATACCCCCGCAACGCTACGAGTGGTGATTTGAGGGACCAAACGATGTCGAAATGCTTTGAAACAAAAGCCATAAACCTTCTCAAGATGTGATGGATAATATTACCACAAGATCCTGGGGGCGCTATTTTTGGTCAAAATGAAGATCATACCGCTGCAACGCTACGAGTGGTGATTTGAGGGACCAAACGACGTCGGAATGCTTTGAAACGAAAGCCATATAAGCCTTCTCAATATGTGATGGATAATATTACCACAAGATCCTGGGAGCGCTATTTTTGGTCAAAATGAAGATCATACCGCTGCAATGCTACGAGTGGTGATTTGAGGGACCAGACGACGTCGGAATGCTTTGAAACGAAAACCATATAAGCCTTCTCAATATGTGATGGATAAGATTACAACAGATCTCGGCGGCGCTATTTTTGGTCAAAATGACGATCATAACCCACAACGCTACGAGTGGTGATTTGAGGGGCCAAACGACGTCGGAATGCTTTGAAACGAAAGCAATAAGCCTTCTTAAGATGTGATGGATAAGATTATTACAAGATCTCGGGGGCGCTATTTTTGGTCAAAATGACGATCGTACCCCCGCAACACTACGAGTGGTGATTTGAGGGACCAAACGACGTCGGAATCCTTTGAAACGAAAGCCATAAGCCTTCTAAAAATGTGATGGATCAGAATACCACAAGATCCTGGGGGCGCTATTTTTGGTCAAAATGACGATCATACCCCCGCAACGCTACGAGTGGTGATTCGAGGGACCAAACGATGTCGGAATGCTTTGAAATGAAAGCCATAAGCCTTCTCAAGATGTGACGGATAAGATTATTACAAGATCCTGGGGGCGCTATTTTTGGTCAAAATGACGATCATATCCCCGCAACGCTACGAGTGGTGATTTGAGGGACCAAACGACGTCGGAATGCTTTGAAACGAAAGCCATAAGCCTTCTCAATATGTGATGGATAAGATTACCACAGATCTTGGGGGCGCTATTTTCGGTCAAAATGACGATCATACCCCACAACGCTACGAGTGGTGATTTGAGGGGCCAAACGACGTCGGAATGCTTTGAAACGAAAGCCATAAGCCTTCTCAAAATGTGATGGATAAGAATACCACGAGATCCTGGGGGCGCTATTTTTGGTCAAAATGACGATCATACCCCCGCAACGCTACGAGTGGTGATTTGAGGGACCAAACGACGTCGGAATGCTTTAAAACGAAAGCCATAAGCCTTCTCAAGATATGATGGATAAGATTACCACAAGATCCCGGGGGCGCTATTTTTGGTCAAAATGACGATCATACCCCTGCAACGCTACGAGTGGTGATTTGAGGGACCAAACGACGTCGGAATGCTCTGAAACGAAAGCCATAAGCCTTCTCAAGATGTGATGGATAAGAATACCACAAGAACCCGGGGGCGCTATTTTTGGTCAAAATGACGATCATACCCCCGCAACGCTACGAGTGGTGATTTGAGGGACCAAACGACGTCGGAATGCTTTAAAATGAAAGCCATAAGCCTTCTCAAGATATGATGGATAAGATTACCACAAGATCCCGGGGGCGCTATTTTTGGTCAAAATGACGATCATACCCCCGCAACGCTACGAGTGGTGATTTGAGGGACCAAACGACGTCGGAATGCTCTGAAACGAAAGCCATAAGCCTTCTCAACATGTGATGGATAAGAATACCACAAGAACTCGGGGGCGCTATTTTTGGTCAAAATGACGATCATACCCCCGCAACGCTACGAGTGGTGATTTGAGGGACCAAACGACGTCGGAATGCTTTGAAACAAAAGCCATAAACCTTCTCAAGATGTGATGGATAATATTACCACAAGATCCTGGGGGCGCTATTTTTGGTCAAAATGAAGATCATACCGCTGCAACGCTACGAGTGGTGATTTGAGGGACCAAACGACGTCGGAATGCTTTGAAACGAAAGCCATATAAGCCTTCTCAATATGTGATGGATAATATTACCACAAGATCCTGGGGGCGCTATTTTTGGTCAAAATGAAGATCATACCGCTGCAATGCTACGAGTGGTGATTTGAGGGACCAAACGACGTCGGAATGCTTTGAAACGAAAACCATATAAGCCTTCTCAATATGTGATGGATAAGATTACAACAGATCTCGGCGGCGCTATTTTTGGTCAAAATGACGATCATAACCCACAACGCTACGAGTGGTGATTTGAGAGGCCAAACGACGTCGGAATGCTTTGAAACGAAAGCAATAAGCCTTCTTAAGATGTGATGGATAAGATTATTACAAGATCTCGGGGGCGCTATTTTTGGTCAAAATGACGATCATACCCCCGCAACACTACGAGTGGTGATTTGAGGGACCAAACGACGTCGGAATCCTTTGAAACGAAAGCCATAAGCCTTCTAAAAATGTGATGGATCAGAATACCACAAGATCCTGGGGGCGCTATTTTTGGTCAAAATGACGATCATACCCCCGCAACGCTACGAGTGGTGATTCGAGGGACCAAACGATGTCGGAATGCTTTGAAATGAAAGCCATAAGCCTTCTCAAGATGTGACGGATAAGATTATTACAAGATCCTGGGGGCGCTATTTTTGGTCAAAATGACGATCATATCCCTGCAACGCTACGAGTGGTGATTTGAGGGACCAAACGACGTCGGAATGCTTTGAAACGAAAGCCATAAGCCTTCTCAATATGTGATGGATAAGAGTACCACAGATCTTGGGGGCGCTATTTTTGGTCAAAATGACGATCATACCCCACAACGCTACGAGTGGTGATTTGAGGGGCCAAACGACGTCGGAATGCTTTGAAACGAAAGCCATAAGCCTTCTCAAAATGTGATGGATAAGAATACCACAAGATCTTGGGGGCGCTATTTTTGGTCAATATGACGATCATACCCCCGCAACGCTACGAGTGGTGATTTGAGGGACCAAACGACGTCGGAATGCTTTAAAACGAAAGCCATAAGCCTTCTCAAGATATGATGGATAAGATTACCACAAGATCCCGGGGGCGCTATTTTTGGTCAAAATGACGATCATACCCCCGCAACGCTACGAGTGGTGATTTGAGGGACCAAACGACGTCGGAATGCTCTGAAACGAAAGCCATAAGCCTTCTCAAGATGTGATGGATAAGAATACCACAAGAACCCGGGGGCGCTATTTTTGGTCAAAATGACGATCATACCCCCGCAACGCTACGAGTGGTGATTTGAGGGACCAAACGACGTCGGAATGCTTTGAAACAAAAGCCATAAACCTTCTCAAGATGTGATGGATAATATTACCACAAGATCCTGGGGGCGCTATTTTTGGTCAAAATTAAGATCATACCGCTCCAACGCTACGAGTGGTGATTTGAGGGACCAAACGACGTCGGAATGCTTTGAAACGAAAGCCATATAAGCCTTCTCAATATGTGATGGATAAGATTACCACAGATCTCGGCGGCGCTATTTTTGGTCAAAATGACGATCAAAACCCACAACGCTACGAGTGGTGATTTGAGGGGCCAAACGACGTCGGAATGCTTTGAAACGAAAGCAATAAGCCTTCTTAAGATGTGATGGATAAGATTATTACAAGATCTCGGGGGCGTTATTTTTGGTCAAAATAACGATCATACCCCCGCAACGCTACGAGTGGTGATTTGAGGGACCAAACGACGTCGGAATCCTTTGAAACGAAAGCCGTAAGCCTTCTCAAAATGTGATGGATCAGAATACCACAAGATCTTGGGGGCGCTATTTTTGGTCAAAATGACGATCATACCCCCGCAACGCTACGAGTGGTGATTTGAGGGACCAAACGATGTCGGAATGCTTTGAAATGAAAGCCATAAGCCTTCTCAAGATGTGACGGATAAGATTATTACAAGATCCCGGGGGCGGTATTTTTGGTCAAAATGACGATCATATCCCCGCAACGCTACGAGTGGTGATTTGAGGGACCAAACGACGTCGGAATGCTTTGGAACGAAAGCCATAAGCCTTCTCAATATGTGATGGATAAGATTACCACTGATCTTGGGGGCGCTATTTTTGGTCAAAATGACGATCATACCCCACAACGCTACGAGTGGTGATTTAAGGGGCCAAACGACGTTGGAATGCTTTGAAACGAAAGCCATAAGCCTTCTCAAAATGTGATGGATAAGAATACCACAAGATCCTAGGGGGCGCTATTTTTGGTCAAAATGACGATCATACCCCCGCAACGCTACGAGTGGTGATTTGAGGGACCAAACAACGTCGGAATGCTTTGAAACGAAAGCCATTAGCCTTCTCAAGATGTGATGGATAAGATTACCACAAGATCCCGGGGGCGCTATTTTTGGTCAAAATGACGATCATACCCCCGCAACGCTACGAGTGGTGATTTGAGGGACCAAACGACGTCGGAATGCTTTGAAACGAAAGCCATAAGCCTTCTCAAGATGTGATGGATAAGAATACCATATGAACCCAGGGGCGCTATTTTTGGTCAAAATGACGATCATACCCCCGCAACGCTACGAGTGGTGATTTGAGGGACCAAACGACGTCGGAATGCTTTGAAATGAAAGCCATAAGCCTTCTCAAGATGTGATGGATAAGATTACCACAAGATCCCGGGGGCGCTATTTTTGGTCAAAATGACGATCATACCCCCGCAACGCTACGAGTGGTGATTTGAGGGACCAAACGACGTCGGAATGCTTTGAAACGAAAGCCATAAGCCTTCTCAATATGTGATGGATAAGATTACCACAAGATCCTAGGGGCGCTATTTTTGGTCAAAATGACGATCATACCCCCGCAACGCTACGAGTGGTGATTTGAGGGACCAAACGATGTCGGAATGCTTTGAAATAAAGCCATAAGCCTTCTCAAGATGTGACGGATAAGATTATTACAAGATCTCGGGAGCGCTATTTTTGGTCAAAATGATGATCATATCCCCGCAACTCTACGAGTGGTGATTTGAGGGACCAAACGACGTCGGAATGCTTTGAAACGAAAGCCATAAGCCTTCTCAAAATGTGATGGATAAGATTACCACAAGATCCTAGGGGCGCTATTTTTGGTCAAAATGACGATCATACCCCCGCAACGCTCGAATGGTGATTTGAGGGACCAAACGACGTCGGAATGCTTTGAAACGAAAGCCATAAGCCTTCTCAAGATGTGATGGATAAGATTACCACAAGATCCCGGGGGCGCTATTTTTGGTCAAAATGACGATCATACCCCCGCAACGCTACGAGTGGTGATTTGAGGGACCAAACGACGTCGGAATGCTTTGAAACGAAAGCCATAAGCCTTCTCAAGATGTGATGGATAAGAATACCATATGAACCCAGGGGCGCTATTTTTGGTCAAAATGACGATCATACCCCCGCAACGCTACGAGTCGTGATTTGAGGGACCAAACGACGTCGGAATGCTTTGAAACAAAAGCCATAAACCTTCTCAAGATGTGATGGATAATATTACCACAAGATCCGGGAGCGCTATTTTTGGTCAAAATGAAGATCATACCGCCGCAACGCTACGAGTGGTGATTTGAGGGACCAAACGACGTCGGAATCCTTTGAAACGAAAGCCATAAGCCTTCTCAAAATGTGATGGATCAGAATACCACAAGATCCTAGGGGCGCTATTTTTGGTCAAAATGACGATCATACCCCCGCAACGCTACGAGTGGTGATTTGAGGGACCAAACGATGTCGGAATGCTTTGAAATGAAAGCTATAAGCCTTCTCAAGAAGTGACGGATAAGATTATTACAAGATCCCGGGGGCGCTATTTTTGGTCAAAATGACGATCATATCCCCGCAACGCTACGAGTGGTGATTGAAGGGACCAAACGACGTCGGAATGCTTTGAAACGAAAGCCATAAGCCTTCTCAATATGTGATGGATATGATTACCACAGATCTCGGGGGTACTATTTTTGTTCAAAATGACGATCATACCTCACACGCTACGAGTGGTGATTTGAGGGGCCAAATGACGTCGGAATGCTTTGAAACGAAAGCCATAAGCCTTCTCAAAATGTGATGGATAAGAATACCACAAGATCATGGGGGCGCTATTTTTGGTCAAAATGACGATCATACCCCCGCAACGCTACGAGTGGTGATTTGAGAGACCAAACGACGTCGGAATGCTTTGAAACGAAAGCCATAAGCCTTCTCAAGATGTGATGGATAAGATTACCACAAGATCCCAGGGGCGCTATTTTTGGTCAAAATGACGATCATACCCCCGCAACGCTACGAGTGGTGATTTGAGGGACCAAACGACGTCGGAATGCTTTGAAACGAAAGCCATAAGCCTTCTCAATATGTGATGGATAAGATTACCACAAGATCCTAGGGGCGCTATTTTTGGTCAAAATGACGATCATACCCCCGCAACGCTACGAGTGGTGATTTGAGGGACCAAACGATGTCGGAATGCTTTGAAATAAAGCCATAAGCCTTCTCAAGATGTGACGGATAAGATTATTACAAGATCTCGGGGGCGCTATTTTTGGTCAAAATGATGATCATATCCCCGCAACTCTACGAGTGGTGATTTGAGGGACCAAACGACGTCGGAATGCTTTGAAACGAAAGCCATAAGCCTTCTCAAAATGTGATGGATAAGATTACCACAAGATCCTAGGGGCGCTATTTTTGGTCAAAATGACGATCATACCCCCGCAACGCTCGAATGGTGATTTGAGGGACCAAACGACGTCGGAATGCTTTGAAACGAAAGCCATAAGCCTTCTCAAGAAGTGACAGATAAGATTATTACAAGATCCCGGGGGCGCTATTTTTGGTCAAAGTGACGATCATATCCCCGCAACGCTACGAGTGGTGATTTGAGGGACCAAACGACGTCGGAATGCTTTGAAATGAAAGCCATAAGCCTTTTCAATATGTGATGGATAAGATTACCACAAGATCATAGGGGCGCTATTTTTGGTCAAAATGACGATCATACCCCCGCAACGCTACGAGTGGTGATTTGAGGGACCAAACGACGTCGGAATGCTTTGAAATGAAAGCAATAAGCCTTCTCAAGATGTGACAGATAAGATTATTACAAGATCCCGGGGGCGCTATTTTTGGTCAAAATGATGATCATACCGCCGCAACGCTACGAGTCGTGATTTGAGGGACCAAACGACATCGGAATGCTTTGAAACGTAAGCCATAAGTCTTCTCAAGATGTGATGGATATGATTACCACAAGATCCCGGAGGCGCTATTTTTGGTCAAAATGATGATCATACCCCCGCAACGCTACGAGTGGTGATTTGAGGGACCAAACGACGTCGGAATGCTTTGAAACGAAAGCCATAAGCCTTCTCAAGATGTGATGGATAAGATTACCACAAGATCCCGGGGGCGCTATTTTTGGTCAAAATGACGATCATACCCCCGCAACGCTACGAGTGGTGATTTGAGGGACCAAACGACGTCGGAATGCTTTGAAACGAAAGCAATAAGCCTTCTCAAGATGTGATGGATAAGATTATCACAAGATCCCAGGGGCGCTATTTTTGGTCAAAATGAAGATCATACACCCGCAACGCTACGAGTGGTGATTTGAGGGACCAAACGACGTCGGAATGCTTTGAAACGAAAGCCATAAGCCTTCTCAAGATGTGATGGATAAGATTATCACAAGATCCCAGGTGCGTTATTTTTGGTCAAAATGAAGATCATACACCCGCAACGCTACGAGTGGTGATTTGAGGGACCAAACGACGTCGGAATGCTTTGAAACGAAAGCCATAAGCCTTCTCAATATGTGATGGATAAGATTACCACAAGATCCTGGGGGCGCTATTTTTGGTCAAAATGACAATCATACCCCGCAACGCTACGAGTGGTGATTTGAGGGACCAAACGACGTCGGAATGCTTTGAATTGAAAGCTATAAGCCTTCTCAAGATGTGATGGATAAGATTACCACAAGATCCCGAGGGCGCTATTTTTGGTCAAAATGACGATCATACCCCAGCAACGATACGAGTGGTAATTTGAGGGACCAAACGACGTCGAAATGCTTTGAATCAAAAGCAATAAGCCTTCTCAAAATGTGATGGATAAGAATACCACAAGATCCTAGGGGAGCTATTTTTGGTCAAAATGACGATCATACCCCCGCAACGCTGCGAGTGGTGATTTGAGGGACCAAACGACGTCGGAATGCTTTGAAACGAAAGCAATAAGCCTTCTCAAGATGTGACGGATAAGATTATTACAAGATCCTGGGGGCGCTATTTTTGGTCCAAATGATGATCATATCCCCGCAACGCTACGAGTGGTGATTTGAGGGACCAAACGACGTCGGAATGCTTTGAAATGAAAGCCATAAGCCTTCTCAATATGTGATGGATAAGATTACCACAAGATCCTAGGAGCGCTATTTTTGGTCAAAATGACGATCATACCCCCGCAACGCTCGAATGGTGATTTGAGGGACCAAACGACGTCGGAATGCTTTGAAACGAAAGCCATAAGCCTTCTCAAGATGTGATGGATAAGATTACCACAAGATCCCGGGGGCGCTATTTTTGGTCAAAATGACGATCATACCCCCGCAACGCTACGAGTGGTGATTTGAGGGACCAAACGACGTCGGAATGCTTTGAAACGAAAGCCATAAGCCTTCTCAAGATGTGATGGATAAGAATACCATAAGAACCCAGGGGCGCTATTTTTGGTCAAAATGACGATCATACCCCCGCAACGCTACGAGTGGTGATTTGAGGGACCAAACGACGTCGGAATGCTTTGAAACAAAAGCCATAAACCTTCTCAAGATGTGATGGATAATATTACCACAAGATCCGGGGGCGCTATTTTTGGTCAAAATGACGATCATACCCCCACAACGCTACGAGTGGTGATTTGAGGGACCAAACGACGTCGGAATGCTTCGAAACGAAAGCCATAATATGCCTTCTCAAGATGTGATGGATAAGATTACCACAAGATCATGGGGGCGCTATTTTTGGTCAAAATGACGATCATACCCCCGCAACGCTACGAGTGGTGATTTGAGAGACCAAACGACGTCGGAATGCTTTGAAAGGAAAGCCATAAGCCTTCTCAAGATGTGATGGATAAGAATACAATAAGATCCTGGGGGGCGCTATTTTTGGTCAAAATGACGATCATACCCCCGCAACGCTCGAATGGTGATTTGAGGGACCAAACGACGTCGGAATGCTTTGAAACGAAAGCCATAAGCCTTCTCAAGAAGTGACAGATAAGATTATTACAAGATCCCGGGGGCGCTATTTTTGGTCAAAGTGACGATCATATCCCCGCAACGCTACGAGTGGTGATTTGAGGGACCAAACGACGTCGGAATGCTTTGAAATGAAAGCCATAAGCCTTTTCAATATGTGATGGATAAGATTACCACAAGATCATAGGGGCGCTATTTTTGGTCAAAATGACGATCATACCCCCGCAACGCTACGAGTGGTGATTTGAGGGACCAAACGACGTCGGAATGCTTTGAAATGAAAGCAATAAGCCTTCTCAAGATGTGACAGATAAGATTATTACAAGATCCCGGGGGCGCTATTTTTGGTCAAAATGATGATCATACCGCCGCAACGCTACGAGTCGTGATTTGAGGGACCAAACGACATCGGAATGCTTTGAAACGTAAGCCATAAGTCTTCTCAAGATGTGATGGATATGATTACCACAAGATCCCGGAGGCGCTATTTTTGGTCAAAATGATGATCATACCCCCGCAACGCTACGAGTGGTGATTTGAGGGACCAAACGACGTCGGAATGCTTTGAAACGAAAGCCATAAGCCTTCTCAAGATGTGATGGATAAGATTACCACAAGATCCCGGGGGCGCTATTTTTGGTCAAAATGACGATCATACCCCCGCAACGCTACGAGTGGTGATTTGAGGGACCAAACGACGTCGGAATGCTTTGAAACGAAAGCAATAAGCCTTCTCAAGATGTGATGGATAAGATTATCACAAGATCCCAGGGGCGCTATTTTTGGTCAAAATGAAGATCATACACCCGCAACGCTACGAGTGGTGATTTGAGGGACCAAACGACGTCGGAATGCTTTGAAACGAAAGCCATAAGCCTTCTCAAGATGTGATGGATAAGATTATCACAAGATCCCAGGTGCGTTATTTTTGGTCAAAATGAAGATCATACACCCGCAACGCTACGAGTGGTGATTTGAGGGACCAAACGACGTCGGAATGCTTTGAAACGAAAGCCATAAGCCTTCTCAATATGTGATGGATAAGATTACCACAAGATCTTGGGGGCGCTATTTTTGGTCAAAATGACAATCATACCCCGCAACGCTACGAGTGGTGATTTGAGGGACCAAACGACGTCGGAATGCTTTGAATTGAAAGCTATAAGCCTTCTCAAGATGTGATGGATAAGATTACCACAAGATCCCGAGGGCGCTATTTTTGGTCAAAATGACGATCATACCCCAGCAACGATACGAGTGGTAATTTGAGGGACCAAACGACGTCGAAATGCTTTGAATCAAAAGCAATAAGCCTTCTCAAAATGTGATGGATAAGAATACCACAAGATCCTAGGGGCGCTATTTTTGGTCAAAATGACGATCATACCCCCGCAACGCTGCGAGTGGTGATTTGAGGGACCAAACGACGTCGGAATGCTTTGAAACGAAAGCAATAAGCCTTCTCAAGATGTGACGGATAAGATTATTACAAGATCCTGGGGGCGCTATTTTTGGTCCAAATGATGATCATATCCCCGCAACGCTACGAGTGGTGATTTGAGGGACCAAACGACGTCGGAATGCTTTGAAATGAAAGCCATAAGCCTTCTCAATATGTGATGGATAAGATTACCACAAGATCCTAGGAGCGCTATTTTTGGTCAAAATGACGATCATACCCCCGCAACGCTCGAATGGTGATTTGAGGGACCAAACGACGTCGGAATGCTTTGAAACGAAAGCCATAAGCCTTCTCAAGATGTGATGGATAAGATTACCACAAGATCCCGGGGGCGCTATTTTTGGTCAAAATGACGATCATACCCCCGCAACGCTACGAGTGGTGATTTGAGGGACCAAACGACGTCGGAATGCTTTGAAACGAAAGCCATAAGCCTTCTCAAGATGTGATGGATAAGAATACCATAAGAACCAGGGGCGCTATTTTTGGTCAAAATGACGATCATACCCCCGCAACGCTACGAGTGGTGATTTGAGGGACCAAACGACGTCGGAATGCTTTGAAACAAAAGCCATAAACCTTCTCAAGATGTGATGGATAATATTACCACAAGATCCGGGGGCGCTATTTTTGGTCAAAATGAAGATCATACCGCCGCAACGCTACGAGTGGTGATTTGAGGGACCAAACAACGTCGGAATCCTTTGAAACGAAAGCCATAAGCCTTCTCAAAATGTGATGGATCAGAATACCACAAGATCCTAGGGGCGCTATTTTTGGTCAAAATGACGATCATACCCCCGCAACGCTACGAGTGGTAATTTGAGGGACCAAACGATGTCGGAATGCTTTGAAATGAAAGCTATAAGCCTTCTCAAGAAGTGACGGATAAGATTATTACAAGATCCCGGGGGCGCTATTTTTGGTCAAAATGATGATCATATCCCCGCAACGCTACGAGTGGTGATTGAAGGGACCAAACGACGTCGGAATGCTTTGAAACGAAAGCCATAAGCCTTCTCAATATGTGATGGATATGATTACCACAGATCTCGGGGGTACTATTTTTGTTCAAAATGACGATCATACCTCACACGCTACGAGTGGTGATTTGAGGGGCCAAATGACGTCGGAATGCTTTGAAACGAAAGCCATAAGCCTTCTCAAAATGTGATGGATAAGAATACCACAAGATCATGGGGGCGCTATTTTTGGTCAAAATGACGATCATACCCCCGCAACGCTACGAGTGGTGATTTGAGAGACCAAACGACGTCGGAATGCTTTGAAAGGAAAGCCATAAGCCTTCTCAAGATGTGATGGATAAGAATACAATAAGATCCTGGGGGGCGCTATTTTTGGTCAAAATGACGATCATACCCCCGCAACGCTACGAGTGGTGATTTGAGGGACCAAACGACGTCGGAATGCTTTGAAATGAAAGCTATAAGCCTTCTCAAGAAGTGACAGATAAGATTATTACAAGATCCCGGGGGCGCTATTTTTGGTCAAAGTGACGATCATATCCCCGCAACGCTACGAGTGGTGATTTGAGGGACCAAACGACGTCGGAATGCTTTGAAATGAAAGCCATAAGCCTTTTCAATATGTGATGGATAAGATTACCACAAGATCATAAGGGCGCTATTTTTGGTCAAAATGACGATCATACCCCCGCAACGCTACGAGTGGTGATTTGAGGGACCAAACGACGTCGGAATGCTTTGAAATGAAAGCAATAAGCCTTCTCAAGATGTGACGGATAAGATTATTACAAGATCCCGGGGGCGCTATTTTTGGTCAAAATGATGATCATACCGCCGCAACGCTACGAGTCGTGATTTGAGGGACCAAACGACATCGGATTGCTTTGAAACGTAAGCCATAAGTCTTCTCAAGATGTGATGGATAAGATTACCACAAGATCCCGGAGGCGCTATTTTTGGTCAAAATGACGATCATACCCCCGCAACGCTACGAGTGGTGATTTGAGGGACCAAACGACGTCGGAATGCTTTGAAACGAAAGCCATAAGCCTTCTCAAGATGTGATGGATAAGATTACCACAAGATCCCGGGGGCGCTATTTTTGGTCAAAATGACGATCATACCCCCGCAACGCTACGAGTGGTGATTTGAGGGACCAAACGACGTCGGAATGCTTTGAAACGAAAGCAATAAGCCTTCTCAAGATGTGATGGATAAGATTATCACAAGATCCCAGGGGCGCTATTTTTGGTCAAAATGAAGATCATACACCCGCAACGCTACGAGTGGTGATTTGAGGGACCAAACGACGTCGGAATGCTTTGAAACGAAAGCCATAAGCCTTCTCAAGATGTGATGGATAAGATTATCACAAGATCCCAGGTGCGTTATTTTTGGTCAAAATGAAGATCATACACCCGCAACGCTACGAGTGTTGATTTGAGGGACCAAACGACGTCGGAATGCTTTGAAACGAAAGCCATAAGCCTTCTCAATATGTGATGGATAAGATTACCACAAGATCCTGGGGGCGCTATTTTTGGTCAAAATGACAATCATACCCCCGCAACGCTACGAGTGGTGATTTGAGGGACCAAACGACGTCGGAATGCTTTGAAATGAAAGCTATAAGCCTTCTCAAGATGTGATGGATAAGATTACCACAAGATCCCGAGGGCGCTATTTTTGGTCAAAATGACGATCATACCCCAGCAACGATACGAGTGGTAATTTGAGGGACCAAACGACGTCGAAATGCTTTGAATCAAAAGCAATAAGCCTTCTCAAAATGTGATGGATAAGAATACCACAAGATCCTAGGGGCGCTATTTTTGGTCAAAATGACGATCATACCCCCGCAACGCTGCGAGTGGTGATTTGAGGGACCAAACGACGTCGGAATGCTTTGAAACGAAAGCAATAAGCCTTCTCAAGATGTGACGGATAAGATTATTACAAGATCCCGGGGGCGCTATTTTTGGTCAAAATGATGATCATATCCCCGCAACGCTACGAGTGGTGATTTGAGGGACCAAACGACGTCGGAATGCTTTGAAATGAAAGCCATAAGCCTTCTCAATATGTGATGGATAAGATTACCACAAGATCCTAGGAGCGCTATTTTTGGTCAAAATGACGATCATACCCCCGCAACGCTACGAGTGGTGATTTGAGGGACCAAACGACATCGGAATGCTTTGAAACGAAAGCCATAAGCCTTCTCAAGATGTGATGGACAAGATTACCACAAGATCCCGGGGACGCTATTTTTGGTCAAAATGACGATCATACCCCCACAACGCTACGAGTGGTGATTTGAGGGACCAAACGACGTCGGAATGCTTCGAAACGAAAGCCATAATATGCCTTCTCAAGATGTGATGGATAAGATTACCACAAGATCCCGGGGGCGCTATTTTTGGTCAAAATGATGATCATACCCCCGCAACGCTACGAGTGGTGATTTGAGGGACCAAACGACGTCGGAATGCTTTGAAACGAAAGCAATAAGCCTTCTCAAGATGTGATGGATAAGATTATCACAAGATCCCAGGGGCGCTATTTTTGGTCAAAATGAAGATCATACACCCGCAACGCTACGAGTGGTGATTTGAGGGACCAAACGACGTCGGAATGCTTTGAAACGAAAGCCATAAGCCTTCTCAAGATGTGATGGATAAGAATACCACAAGAACCCGGGGGCGCTATTTTTGGTCAAAATGACGATCATACCATCGCAACGCTACGAGTTGTGATTTTGGGGACCAAACGACGTCGTAATGCTTTGAAACGGAAGCCATAAGCTTTCTCAAGATGTGATGGTTAAGATTACCACAAGATACTGGGGGCGCTATTTTTGGTCAAAATGACGATCATACTCCCGCAACGCTATGAGTGGTGATTTGAGGGACCAAACGACGTCGGAATGCTTTGAAACGAAAGTCATAAGCCTTCTCAAGATGTGATGGATAAGAATACCACAAGATCTCGGGGGCGCTATTTTTGGTCAAAATGACGATCATATGGTGATTTGAGGGACCAAACAATGTCGGAATGCTTTGAAACGAAAGCCATAAGCCTTCTCAAAATGTGATGGATAAGAATACCACAAGATCATGGGGGCGCTATTTTTGGTCAAAATAACGATCATACCCCCGCAACGCTACGAGTGGTGATTTGAGGGACCAAACGACGTCGGAATGCTTTGAAACGAAAGCAATAAGCCTTCTCAAGATGTGATGGATAAGATTATCACAAGATCCCAGGGGCGCTATTTTTGGTCAAAATGAAGATCATACACCCGCAACGCTACGAGTGGTGATTTGAGGGACCAAACGACGTTGGAATGCTTTGAAACGAAAGCCATAAGCCTTCTCAAGATGTGATGGATAAGATTATCACAAGATCCCAAGGGCGTTATTTTTGGTCAAAATGAAGATCATACACCCGCAACGCTACAAGTGGTGATTTGAGGGACCAAACAACGTCGGAATGCTTTGAAACGAAAGCCATAAGCCTTCTCAAGATGTGATGGATAAGATTACCACAAGATCCCGGGGGCGCTATTTTTGGTCAAAATAACGATCATACCTCCGCAACGCTACGAGTGGTGATTTGAGGGACCAAACGACGTCGGAATGCTTTGAAACGAAAGCCATAAGCCTTCTCAAGATGTGATGGATAAGAATACCACAAGAACCCGGGGGCGCTATTTTTGGTCAAAATGACGATCATACCATCGCAACGCTACGAGTTGTGATTTTGGGGACCAAACGACGTCGTAATGCTTTGAAACGGAAGCCATAAGCTTTCTCAAGATGTGATGGTTAAGATTACCACAAGATACTGGGGGCGCTATTTTTGGTCAAAATGACGATCATACTCCCGCAACGCTATGAGTGGTGATTTGAGGGACCAAACGACGTCGGAATGCTTTGAAACGAAAGTCATAAGCCTTCTCAAGATGTGATGGATAAGAATACCACAAGATCTCGGGGGCGCTATTTTTGGTCAAAATGACGATCATATGGTGATTTGAGGGACCAAACAATGTCGAAATGCTTTGAAACGAAAACTATAAGCCTTCTCAAAATGTGATGGATAAGAATACCACAAGATCATGGGGGCGCTATTTTTGGTCAAAATGACGATCATACCCCCGCAACGCTACGAGTGGTGATTTGAGGGACCAAACGACGTCGGAATGCTTTGAAACGAAAGCCATAAGCCTTCTCAAGATGTGATGGATAAGATTATCACAAGATCCCAGGGGCGTTATTTTTGGTCAAAATGAAGATCATACACCCGCAACGCTACGAGTGGTGATTTGAGGGACCAAACGACGTCGGAATGCTTTGAAACGAAAGCCATAAGCCTTCTCAATATGTGATGGATAAGATTACCACAAGATCCTGGGGGCGCTATTTTTGGTCAAAATGACAATCATACCCCCGCAACGCTACGAGTGGTGATTTGAGGGACCAAACGACGTCGGAATGCTTTGAAATGAAAGCCATAAGCCTTCTCAAGATGTGATGGATAAGATTACCACAAGATCCCGGGGGCGCTATTTTTGGTCAAAATGACGATCATACCCCCGCAACGATACGAGTGGTAATTTGAGGGACCAAACGACGTCGAAATGCTTTGAATCAAAAGCAATAAGCCTTCTCAAAATGTGATGGATAAGAATACCACAAGATCCTAGGGGCGCTATTTTTGGTCAAAATGACGATCATACCCCCGCAACGCTGCGAGTGGTGATTTGAGGGACCAAATGACGTCGGAATGCTTTGAAACGAAAGCCATAAGCCTTCTCAAGATGTGATGGACAAGATTACCACAAGATCCCGGGGGCGCTATTTTTGGTCAAAATGACGATCAAACCCCCACAACGCTACGAGTGGTGATTTGAGGGACCAAACGACGTCGGAATGCTTTGAAACGAAAGCCATAATATGCCTTCTCAAGATGTGATGGATAAAATTACCACAAGATCCCGGGGGCGCTATTTTTGGTCAAAATGATGATCATACCCCCGCAACGCTACGAGTGGTGATTTGAGGGATCAAACGACGTCGGAATGCTTTGAAACGAAAGCAATAAGCCTTCTCAAGATGTGATGGATAAGATTATCACAAGATCCCAGCGGCGCTATTTTTGGTCAAAATGAAGATCATACACCCGCAACGCTACGAGTGGTGATTTGAGGGACCAAACGACGTCGGAATGCTTTGAAACGAAAGTCATAAGCCTTCTCAAGATGTGATGGATAAGAATACCACAAGATCTCGGGGGCGCTATTTTTGGTCAAAATGACGATCATATGGTGATTTGAGGGACCAAACAATGTCGAAATGCTTTGAAACGAAAACTATAAGCCTTCTCAAAATGTGATGGATAAGAATACCACAAGATCATGGGGGCGCTATTTTTGGTCAAAATGACGATCATACCCCCGCAACGCTACGAGTGGTGATTTGAGGGACCAAACGACGTCGGAATGCTTTGAAACGAAAGCCATAAGCCTTCTCAAGATGTGATGGATAAGATTATCACAAGATCCCAGGGGCGTTATTTTTGGTCAAAATGAAGATCATACACCCGCAACGCTACGAGTGGTGATTTGAGGGACCAAACGACGTCGGAATGCTTTGAAACGAAAGCCATAAGCCTTCTCAATATGTGATGGATAAGATTACCACAAGATCCTGGGGGCGCTATTTTTGGTCAAAATGACAATCATACCCCCGCAACGCTACGAGTGGTGATTTGAGGGACCAAACGACGTCGGAATGCTTTGAAATGAAAGCCATAAGCCTTCTCAAGATGTGATGGATAAGATTACCACAAGATCCCGGGGGCGCTATTTTTGGTCAAAATGACGATCATACCCCCGCAACGATACGAGTGGTAATTTGAGGGACCAAACGACGTCGAAATGCTTTGAATCAAAAGCAATAAGCCTTCTCAAAATGTGATGGATAAGAATACCACAAGATCCTAGGGGCGCTATTTTTGGTCAAAATGACGATCATACCCCCGCAACGCTGCGAGTGGTGATTTGAGGGACCAAATGACGTCGGAATGCTTTGAAACGAAAGCCATAAGCCTTCTCAAGATGTGATGGACAAGATTACCACAAGATCCCGGGGGCGCTATTTTTGGTCAAAATGACGATCAAACCCCCACAACGCTACGAGTGGTGATTTGAGGGACCAAACGACGTCGGAATGCTTTGAAACGAAAGCCATAATATGCCTTCTCAAGATGTGATGGATAAAATTACCACAAGATCCCGGGGGCGCTATTTTTGGTCAAAATGATGATCATACCCCCGCAACGCTACGAGTGGTGATTTGAGGGATCAAACGACGTCGGAATGCTTTGAAACGAAAGCAATAAGCCTTCTCAAGATGTGATGGATAAGATTATCACAAGATCCCAGCGGCGCTATTTTTGGTCAAAATGAAGATCATACACCCGCAACGCTACGAGTGGTGATTTGAGGGACCAAACGACGTCGGAATGCTTTGAAACGAAAGCCATAAGCCTTCTCAAGATGTGATGGATAAGATTATCACAAGATCCCAAGGGCGTTATTTTTGGTCAAAATGAAGATCATACACCCGCAACGCTACAAGTGGTGATTTGAGGGACCAAACGACGTCGGAATGCTTTGCAATGAAAGCCATAAGCCTTCTCAATATGTGATGGATAAGATTACCACAAGATCCTGGGGGCGCTATTTTTGGTCAAAATGACGATCATACCCCCGCAACGCTACGAGTGGTGATTTGAGGGACCAAACAACGTCGGAATGCTTTGAAACGAAAGCCATAAGCCTTCTCAAGATGTGATGGATAAGATTACCACAAGATCCCGGGGGCGCTATTTTTGGTCAAAATAACGATCATACCTCCGCAACGCTACGAGTGGTGATTTGAGGGACCAAACGACGTCGGAATGCTTTGAAACGAAAGCCATAAGCCTTCTCAAGATGTGATGGATAAGAATACCACAAGAACCCGGGGGCGCTATTTTTGGTCAAAATGACGATCATACCATCGCAACGCTACGAGTTGTGATTTTGGGGACCAAACGACGTCGTAATGCTTTGAAACGGAAGCCATAAGCTTTCTCAAGATGTGATGGTTAAGATTACCACAAGATACTGGGGGCGCTATTTTTGGTCAAAATGACGATCATACTCCCGCAACGCTATGAGTGGTGATTTGAGGGACCAAACGACGTCGGAATGCTTTGAAACGAAAGTCATAAGCCTTCTCAAGATGTGATGGATAAGAATACCACAAGATCTCGGGGGCGCTATTTTTGGTCAAAATGACGATCATATGGTGATTTGAGGGACCAAACAATGTCGGAATGCTTTGAAACGAAAGCCATAAGCCTTCTCAAAATGTGATGGATAAGAATACCACAAGATCATGGGGGCGCTATTTTTGGCCAAAATGACGATCATACCCCCGCAACGCTACGAGTGGTGATTTGAGGGACCAAACGACGTCGGAATGCTTTGAATCGAAAGCCATAAGCCTTATCAAGATGTGATGGATAAGATTATCACAAGATCCCAGGGGCGTTATTTTTGGTCAAAATGAAGATCATACACCCGCAACGCTACGAGTGGTGATTTGAGGGACCAAACGACGTCGGAATGCTTTGAAACGAAAGCCATAAGCCTTCTCAATATGTGATGGATAAGATTACCACAAGATCCTGGGGGCGCTATTTTTGGTCAAAATGACAATCATACCCCCGCAACGCTACGAGTGGTGATTTGAGGGACCAAACGACGTCGGAATGCTTTGAAATGAAAGCCATAAGCCTTCTCAAGATGTGATGGATAAGATTACCACAAGATCCCGGGGGCGCTATTTTTGGTCAAAATGACGATCATACCCCCGCAACGATACGAGTGGTAATTTGAGGGACCAAACGACGTCGAAATGCTTTGAATCAAAAGCAATAAGCCTTCTCCAAATGTGATGGATAAGAATACCACAAGATCCTAGGGGCGCTATTTTTGGTCAAAATGACGATCATACCCCCGCAACGCTGCGAGTGGTGATTTGAGGGACTAAACGACGTCGGAATGCTTTGAAACGAAAGCAATAAGCCTTCTCAAGATGTGACGGATAAGATTATTACAAGATCCCGGGGGTGCTATTTTTGGTCAAAATGATGATCATATCCCCGCAACGCTACGAGTGGTGATTTGAGGGACCAAACGACGTCGGAATGCTTTGAAACGAAAGCCATAATATGCCTTCTCAAGATGTGATGGATAAGATTACCACAAGATTCCGGGGGCGCTATTTTTGGTCAAAATGATGATCATACCCCCGCATCGCTACGAGTGGTGATTTGAGGGACCAAACGACGTCGGAATGCTTTGAAACGAAAGCAATAAGCCTTCTCAAGATGTGATGGATAAGATTATCACAAGATCCCAGGGGCGCTATTTTTGGTCAAAATGAAGATCATACACCCGCAACGCTACGAGTGGTGATTTGAGGGACCAAACGACGTCGGAATGCTTTGAAACGAAAGCCATAAGCCTTCTCAAGATGTGATGGATAAGATTATCACAAGATCCCAAGGGCGTTATTTTTGGTCAAAATGAAGATCATACACCCGCAATGCTACAAGTGGTGATTTGAGGGACCAAACGACGTCGGAATGCTTTGAAATGAAAGCCATAAGCCTTCTCAATATGTGATGGATAAGATTACCACAAGATCCTGGGGGCGCTATTTTTGGTCAAAATGACGATCATACCCCCGCAACGCTACGAGTGGTGATTTGAGGGACCAAACAACGTCGGAATGCTTTGAAACGAAAGCCATAAGCCTTCTCAAGATGTGATGGATAAGATTACCACAAGATCCCGGGGGCGCTATTTTTGGTCAAAATAACGATCATACCCCCGCAACGCTACGAGTGGTGATTTGAGGGACCAAACGACGTCGGAATGCTTTGAAACGAAAGCCATAAGCCTTCTCAAGATGTGATGGATAAGAATACCACAAGAACCCGGGGGCGCTATTTTTGGTCAAAATGACGATCATACCATCGCAACGCTACGAGTTGTGATTTTGGGGACCAAACGACGTCGTAATGCTTTGAAACGGAAGCCATAAGCTTTCTCAAGATGTGATGGTTAAGATTACCACAAGATACTGGGGGCGCTATTTTTAGTCAAAATGACGATCATACTCCCGCAACGCTATGAGTGGTGATTTGAGGGACCAAACGACGTCGGAATGCTTTGAAACGAAAGTCATAAGCCTTCTCAAGATGTGATGGATAAGAATACCACAAGATCTCGGAGGCGCTATTTTTGGTCAAAATGACGATCATATGGTGATTTGAGGGACCAAACAATGTCGGAATGCTTTGAAACGAAAGCCATAAGCTTTCTCAAAATGTGATGGATAAGAATACCACAAGATCAAGGGGGCGCTATTTTTGGTCAAAATGACGATCATACCCCCGCAACGCTACGAGTGGTGATTTGAGGGACCAAACGACGTCGGATTGCTTTGAAACGAAAACCATAAGCCTTCTCAAGATGTGATGGATAAGATTATCACAAGATCCCGGGGGCGCTATTTTTAGTCAAAATAACGATCATACCCCGCAACGCTACGAGTGGTGATTTGAGGGACCAAACGACGTTGGAATGCATTGAAACGAAAGCCATAAGCCTTCTCAAGATGTGATGGATAAGATTATCACAGATCCCGGGGACGCTATTTTTGGTCAAAATAACGATTATACCCCACAACGCTACGGGTGGTGATTTGAGGGGCCAAACGGCGTCGGAATGCTTTGAAATGAAAGCCATCAGGCTTCTCAAAATGTGATGGATAAAATTACCACAAGATCCCGGGGGCGCTATTTTTGGTTAAAATGACGATCATACCCCCGCAACGCTACGAGTGGTGTTTTGAGGGGCCAAACAACGTCGGAATGCTTTGAAACGAAAGCCATAAACCTTCTCAAGATGTGATGGATAAGATTATCACAAGATCCTGGGGGCGCTATTTTTGGTCAAAATGACGATCACCACAAGAACTAGGGGGCACTATTTTTGGTCAAAATGACGATCATACACCCCGCAATGCTACGAGTGGTGATTTGAGGGATCAAACGACGTCGGAATGCTTTGAAACGAAAGCCATAAGCCTTCTCAAAATATGATGGATAAGAATACCACAAGATCCTGAGGGCGCTATTTTTGGTCAAAATGACGATCATACCCCCGCAACGCTACGATTGGTGATTTGAGGGACCAAACGACGTCGGAATGATTTGAAACAAAAGCCATAAGCCTTCTCAAGATGTGATGGATAAGAATACCACAAGAACTCGGGGGCACTATTTTTGGTCAAAATGACGATCATACCCCAGGAACGCTACGAGTGGTGATTTGAGGGACCAAACGACGTCGGAATGCTTTGAAACGAAAGCCATAAGCCTTCTCAAAATGTGATGGATAAGATTATAACAAGATCTTGGGGGCGCTATTTTTGGTCAAAATGACGATCACCACAAGAACTCGGGGGCACTATTTTTGGTCAAAATAACGATCATACACCCCGCAACGCTACGAGTGGTGATTTGAGGGACCAAACGACGTCGGAATGCTTTGAAACGAAAGCCATAAGCCTTCTCAAGATCTGATGGATAAGAATACCAAAAGATGCCGAGGGCGCTATTTTTGGTCTAAATGACGATCATACCCCGCAACGCTACGAGTGGTGATTTGAGGGACCAAACGACGTCGGAATGCTTTGAAACGAAAGCCGTAAGCCTTCTCAAGATGTGATGGATAAGAATACCACAAGATCCCAAGGGCACTATTTTTGGTCAAAATGACGATCATACCCCCGCAACGTTACGAGTTGTGAATTGGGGGACCAAACGACGTCGGAATGCTTTGAAACGAAAGCCATAAGCCTTCTCAAGATGTGAGGGATAAGATTACCACAAGATCCCGGGGGCGCTATTTTTGGTCAAAATGACGATCATACCCCCACAACGTTACGAGTGGTGATTTGAGGGACCAAACGACGTCGGAATGCTTTGAAACGAAAGCCATAATATGCCTTCCCAAGATGTGATGGATTAGATTACCACAAGATCCCGGGGGCGCTATTTTTGGTCAAAATGATGATCATACCCCCGCAACGCTACGAGTGGTGATTTGAGGGACCAAACGACGTCGGAATGCTTTGAAACGAAAGCGATAAGCCTTCTCAAGATCTGATGGATAAGAATACCAAAAGATGCCGAGGGCGCTATTTTTGGTCTAAATGACGATCATACCCCGCAACGCTACGAGTGGTGATTTGAGGGACCAAACGACGTCGGAATGCTTTGAAACGAAAGCCGTAAGCCTTCTCAAGATGTGATGGATAAGAATACCACAAGATCCCAAGGGCGCGATTTTTGGTCAAAATGACGATCATACCCCCGCAACGTTACGAGTTGTGAATTGGGGGACCAAACGACGTCGGAATGCTTTGAAACGAAAGCCATAAGCCTTCTCAAGATGTGAGGGATAAGATTACCACAAGATCCCGGGGGCGCTATTTTTGGTCAAAATGACGATCATACCCCCACAACGTTACGAGTGGTGATTTGAGGGACCAAACGACGTCGGAATGCTTTGAAACGAAAGCCATAATATGCCTTCCCAAGATGTGATGGATAAGATTACCACAAGATCCCGGGGGCGCTATTTTTGGTCAAAATGATGATCATACCCCCGCAACGCTACGAGTGGTGATTTGAGGGACCAAACGACGTCGGAATGCTTTGAAACGAAAGCGATAAGCCTTCTCAAGATGTGATGGATAAGATTATCACAAGATCCCAGGGGCGCTATTTTTGGTCAAAATGAAGATCATACACCCGCAACGCTACGAGTGGTGATTTGAGGGACCAAACGACGTCGGAATGCTTTGAAACGAAAGCCATAAGCCTTCTCAAGATGTGATGGATAAGATTATCACAGATCCCGGGGGCGCTATTTTTGGTCAAAATAACGATTATACCCCACAACGCTATGGGTGGTGATTTGAGGGGCTAAACGGCGTCGGAATGCTTTGAAATGAAAGCCATCAGGCTTCTCAAAATGTGATGGATAAGATTACCACAAGATCCCGGGGGCGCTATTTTTGGTTAAAATGACGATCATACCCCCGCAACGCTACGAGTGGTGTTTTGAGGGGCCAAACAACGTCGGAATGCTTTGAAACGAAAGCCATAAACCTTCTCAAGATATGATGGATAAGATTATCACAAGATCCTGGGGGCGCTATTTTTGGTCAAAATGACGATCACCACAAGAACTAGGGGGCACTATTTTTGGTCAAAATGACGATCATACACCCCGCAACGCTACGAGTGGTGATTTGAGGGATCAAACGACGTCGGAATGCTTTGAAACGAAAGCCATAAGCCTTCTCAAAATATGATGGATAAGAATACCACAAGATCCTGAGGGCGCTATTTTTGGTCAAAATGACGATCATACCCCCGCAACGCTACGATTCGTGATTTGAGGGACCAAACGACGTCGGAATGATTTGAAATAAAAGCCATAAGCCTTCTCAAGATGTGATGGATAAGAATACCACAAGAACTCGGGGGCACTATTTTTGGTCAAAATGACGATCATACCCCAGCAACGCTACGAGTGGTGATTTGAGGGACCAAACGACGTCGGAATACTTTGAAACGAAAGCCATAAGTCTTCTCAAAATGTGATGGATAAGATTATAACAAGATCCTGGGGGCGCTATTTTTGGTCAAAATGACGATCACCACAAGAACTCGGGGGCACTATTTTTGGTCAAAATGACGATCATACACCCCGCAACGCTACGAGTGGTGATTTGAGGGACCAAACGACGTCGGAATGCTTTGAAACGAAAGCCATAAACCTTCTCAAGATCTGATGGATAAGAATACCAAAAGATGCCGAGGGCGCTATTTTTAGTCTAAATGACGATCATACCCCGCAACGCTACGAGTGGTGATTTGAGGGACCAAACGACGTCGGAATGCTTTGAAACGAAAGCCGTAAGCCTTCTCAAGATGTGATGGATAAGAATACCACAAGATCCCAAGGGCGCGATTTTTGGTCAAAATGACGATCATACCCCCGCAACGTTACGAGTTGTGAATTGGGGGACCAAACGACGTCGGAATGCTTTGAAACGAAAGCCATAAGCCTTCTCAAGATGTGAGGGATAAGATTACCACAAGATCCCGGGGGCGCTATTTTTGGTCAAAATGACGATCATACCCCCACAACGTTACGAGTGGTGATTTGAGGGACCAAACGACGTCGGAATGCTTTGAAACGAAAGCCATAATATGCCTTCCCAAGATGTGATGGATAAGATTACCACAAGATCCCGGGGGCGCTATTTTTGGTCAAAATGATGATCATACCCCCGCAACGCTACGAGTGGTGATTTGAGGGACCAAACGACGTCGGAATGCTTTGAAACGAAAGCGATAAGCCTTCTCAAGATGTGATGGATAAGATTATCACAAGATCCCAGGGGCGCTATTTTTGGTCAAAATGAAGATCATACACCCGCAACGCTACGAGTGGTGATTTGAGGGACCAAACGACGTCGGAATGCTTTGAAACGAAAGCCATAAGCCTTCTCAAGATGTGATGGATAAGATTATCACAGATCCCGGGGGCGCTATTTTTGGTCAAAATAACGATTATACCCCACAACGCTATGGGTGGTGATTTGAGGGGCTAAACGGCGTCGGAATGCTTTGAAATGAAAGCCATCAGGCTTCTCAAAATGTGATGGATAAGATTACCACAAGATTGCGGGGGCGCTATTTTTGGTTAAAATGACGATCATACCCCCGCAACGCTACGAGTGGTGTTTTGAGGGGCCAAACAACGTCGGAATGCTTTGAAACGAAAGCCATAAACCTTCTCAAGATATGATGGATAAGATTATCACAAGATCCTGGAGGCGCTATTTTTGGTCAAAATGACGATCACCACAAGAACTAGGGGGCACTATTTTTGGTCAAAATGACGATCATACACCCCGCAACGCTACGAGTGGTGATTTGAGGGATCAAACGACGTCGGAATGATTTGAAACGAAAGCCATAAGCCTTCTCAAAATATGATGGATAAGAATACCACAAGATCCTGAGGGCGCTATTTTTGGTCAAAATGACGATCATACCCCCGCAACGCTACGATTCGTGATTTGAGGGACCAAACGACGTCGGAATGATTTGAAATAAAAGCCATAAGCCTTCTCAAGATGTGATGGATAAGAATACCACAAGAACTCGGGGGCACTATTTTTGGTCAAAATGACGATCATACCCCAGCAACGCTACGAGTGGTGATTTGAGGGACCAAACGACGTCGGAATACTTTGAAACGAAAGCCATAAGTCTTCTCAAAATGTGATGGATAAGATTATAACAAGATCCTGGGGGCGCTATTTTTGGTCAAAATGACGATCACCACAAGAACTCGGGGGCACTATTTTTGGTCAAAATGACGATCATACACCCCGCAACGCTACGAGTGGTGATTTGAGGGACCAAACGATGTCGGAATGCTTTGAAACGAAAGCCATAAACCTTCTCAAGATCTGATGGATAAGAATACCAAAAGATGCCGAGGGCGCTATTTTTAGTCTAAATGACGATCATACCCCGCAACGCTACGAGTGGTGATTTGAGGGACCAAACGACGTCGGAATGCTTTGAAACGAAAGCCGTAAGCCTTCTCAAGATGTGATGGATAAGAATACCACAAGATCCCAAGGGCGCTATTTTTGGTCAAAATGACGATCATACCCCCGCAACGTTACGAGTTGTGAATTGGGGGACCAAACGACGTCGGAATGCTTTGAAACGAAAGCCATAAGCCTTCTCAAGATGTGAGGGATAAGATTACCACAAGATCCCGGGGGCGCTATTTTTGGTCAAAATGACGATCATACCCCCACAACGTTACGAGTGGTGATTTGAGGGACCAAACGACGTCGGAATGCTTTGAAACGAAAGCCATAATATGCCTTCTCAAGATGTGATGGATAAGATTACCACAAGATCCCGGGGGCGCTATTTTTGGTCAAAATGATGATCATACCCCCGCAACGCTACGAGTGGTGATTTGAGGGACCAAACGACGTCGGAATGCTTTGAAACGAAAGCAATAAGCCTTCTCAAGATGTGATGGATAAGATTATCACAAGATCCCAGGGGCGCTATTTTTGGTCAAAATGACGATCATACCCCCGCAACGTTACGAGTTGTGAATTGGGGGACCAAACGACGTCGGAATGCTTTGAAACGAAAGCCATAAGCCTTCTCAAGATGTGAGGGATAAGATTACCACAAGATCCCGGGGGCGCTATTTTTGGTCAAAATGACGATCATACCCCCACAACGTTACGAGTGGTGATTTGAGGGACCAAACGACGTCGGAATGCTTTGAAACGAAAGCCATAATATGCCTTCCCAAGATGTGATGGATAAGATTACCACAAGATCCCGGGGGCGCTATTTTTGGTCAAAATGATGATCATACCCCCGCAACGCTACGAGTGGTGATTTGAGGGACCAAACGACGTCGGAATGCTTTGAAACGAAAGCGATAAGCCTTCTCAAGATGTGATGGATAAGATTATCACAAGATCCCAGGGGCGCTATTTTTGGTCAAAATGAAGATCATACACCCGCAACGCTACGAGTGGTGATTTGAGGGACCAAACGACGTCGGAATGCTTTGAAACGAAAGCCATAAGCCTTCTCAAGATGTGATGGATAAGATTATCACAGATCCCGGGGGCGCTATTTTTGGTCAAAATAACGATTATACCCCACAACGCTATGGGTGGTGATTTGAGGGGCTAAACGGCGTCGGAATGCTTTGAAATGAAAGCCATCAGGCTTCTCAAAATGTGATGGATAAGATTACCACAAGATTGCGGGGGCGCTATTTTTGGTTAAAATGACGATCATACCCCCGCAACGCTACGAGTGGTGTTTTGAGGGGCCAAACAACGTCGGAATGCTTTGAAACGAAAGCCATAAACCTTCTCAAGATATGATGGATAAGATTATCACAAGATCCTGGAGGCGCTATTTTTGGTCAAAATGACGATCACCACAAGAACTAGGGGGCACTATTTTTGGTCAAAATGACGATCATACACCCCGCAACGCTACGAGTGGTGATTTGAGGGATCAAACGACGTCGGAATGCTTTGAAACGAAAGCCATAAGCCTTCTCAAAATATGATGGATAAGAATACCACAAGATCCTGAGGGCGCTATTTTTGGTCAAAATGACGATCATACCCCCGCAACGCTACGATTCGTGATTTGAGGGACCAAACGACGTCGGAATGATTTGAAATAAAAGCCATAAGCCTTCTCAAGATGTGATGGATAAGAATACCACAAGAACTCGGGGGCACTATTTTTGGTCAAAATGACGATCATACCCCAGCAACGCTACGAGTGGTGATTTGAGGGACCAAACGACGTCGGAATACTTTGAAACGAAAGCCATAAGTCTTCTCAAAATGTGATGGATAAGATTATAACAAGATCCTGGGGGCGCTATTTTTGGTCAAAATGACGATCACCACAAGAACTCGGGGGCACTATTTTTGGTCAAAATGACGATCATACACCCCGCAACGCTACGAGTGGTGATTTGAGGGACCAAACGATGTCGGAATGCTTTGAAACGAAAGCCATAAACCTTCTCAAGATCTGATGGATAAGAATACCAAAAGATGCCGAGGGCGCTATTTTTAGTCTAAATGACGATCATACCCCGCAACGCTACGAGTGGTGATTTGAGGGACCAAACGACGTCGGAATGCTTTGAAACGAAAGCCGTAAGCCTTCTCAAGATGTGATGGATAAGAATACCACAAGATCCCAAGGGCGCTATTTTTGGTCAAAATGACGATCATACCCCCGCAACGTTACGAGTTGTGAATTGGGGGACCAAACGACGTCGGAATGCTTTGAAACGAAAGCCATAAGCCTTCTCAAGATGTGAGGGATAAGATTACCACAAGATCCCGGGGGCGCTATTTTTGGTCAAAATGACGATCATACCCCCACAACGTTACGAGTGGTGATTTGAGGGACCAAACGACGTCGGAATGCTTTGAAACGAAAGCCATAATATGCCTTCTCAAGATGTGATGGATAAGATTACCACAAGATCCCGGGGGCGCTATTTTTGGTCAAAATGATGATCATACCCCCGCAACGCTACGAGTGGTGATTTGAGGGACCAAACGACGTCGGAATGCTTTGAAACGAAAGCAATAAGCCTTCTCAAGATGTGATGGATAAGATTATCACAAGATCCCAGGGGCGCTATTTTTGGTCAAAATGAAGATCATACACCCGCAACGCTACGAGTGGTGATTTGAGGGACCAAACGACGTCAGAATGCTTTGAAACGAAAGCCATAAGCCTTCTCAAGATGTGATGGATAAGATTATCACAAGATCCCAAGGGCGTTATTTTTGGTCAAAATGAAGATCATACACCCGCAACGCTACAAGTGGTGATTTGAGGGACCAAACGACGTCGGAATGCTTTGAAATGAAAGCCATAAGCCTTCTCAATATGTGATGGATAAGATTACCACAAGATCCTGGGGGCGCTATTTTTGGTCAAAATGACGATCATACCCCCGCAACGCTACGAGTGGTGATTTGAGGGACCAAACAACGTCGGAATGCTTTGAAACGAAAGCCATAAGCCTTCTCAAGATGTGATGGATAAGATTACCACAAGATCCCGGGGGCGCTATTTTTGGTCAAAATAACGATCATACCCCCGCAACGCTACGAGTGGTGATTTGAGGGACCAAACGACGTCGGAATGCTTTGAAACGAAAGCCATAAGCCTTCTCAAGATGTGATGGATAAGAATACCACAAGAACCCGGGGGTGCTATTTTTGGTCAAAATGACGATCATACCATCGCAACGCTACGAGTTGTGATTTTGGGGACCAAACGACGTCGTAATGCTTTGAAACGGAAGCCATAAGTTTTCTCAAGATGTGATGGTTAAGATTACCACAAGATACTGGGGGCGCTATTTTTGGTCAAAATGACGATCATACTCCCGCAACGCTACGAGTGGTGATTTGAGGGACCAAACGACGTCGGAATGCTTTGAAACGAAAGCCATAAGCCTTCTCAAGATGTGATGGATAAGATTATCACAGATCCCGGGGGTGCTATTTTTGGTCAAAATAACGATTATACCCCACAACGCTACGGGTGGTGATTTGAGGGGCTAAACGGCGTCGGAATGCTTTGAAATGAAAGCCATCAAGCTTCTCAAAATGTGATGGATAAGATTACCACAAGATCCCGGGGGCGCTATTTTTGGTCAAAATGATGATCATACCCCCGCAACGCTACGAGTGGTGATTTGAGGGACCAAACGACGTCGGAATGCTTTGAAACGAAAGCCATAAGCCTTCTCAAGATGTGATGGATAAGAATACCACAAGAACCCGGGGGTGCTATTTTTGGTCAAAATGACGATCATACCATCGCAACGCTACGAGTTGTGATTTTGGGGACCAAACGACGTCGTAATGCTTTGAAACGGAAGCCATAAGCTTTCTCAAGATGTGATGGTTAAGATTACCACAAGATACTGGGGGCGCTATTTTTGGTCAAAATGACGATCATACTCCCGCAACGCTACGAGTGGTGATTTGAGGGACCAAACGACGTCGGAATGCTTTGAAACGAAAGCCATAAGCCTTCTCAAGATGTGATGGATAAGATTATCACAGATCCCGGGGGTGCTATTTTTGGTCAAAATAACGATTATACCCCACAACGCTACGGGTGGTGATTTGAGGGGCTAAACGGCGTCGGAATGCTTTGAAATGAAAGCCATCAGGCTTCTCAAAATGTGATGGATAAGATTACCACAAGATCCCGGGGGCGCTATTTTTGGTCAAAATGATGATCATACCCCCGCAACGCTACGAGTGGTGATTTGAGGGACCAAACGACGTCGGAATGCTTTGAAACGAAAGCGATAAGCCTTCTCAAGATGTGATGGATAAGATTATCACAAGATCCCAGGGGCGCTATTTTTGGTCAAAATGAAGATCATACACCCGCAACGCTACGAGTGGTGATTTGAGGGACCAAACGACGTCGGAATGCTTTGAAACGAAAGCCATAAGCCTTCTCAAGATGTGATGGATAAGATTATCACAGATCCCGGGGGCGCTATTTTTGGTCAAAATAACGATTATACCCCACAACGCTACGGGTGGTGATTTGAGGGGCTAAACGGCGTCGGAATGCTTTGAAATGAAAGCCATCAGGCTTCTCAAAATGTGATGGATAAGATTACCACAAGATCCCGGGGGCGCTATTTTTGGTTAAAATGACGATCATACCCCCGCAACGCTACGAGTGGTGTTTTGAGGGGCCAAACAACGTCGGAATGCTTTGAAACGAAAGCCATAAACTTTCTCAAGATATGATGGATAAGATTATCACAAGATCCTGGGGGCGCTATTTTTGGTCAAAATGACGATCACCACAAGAACTAGGGGGCACTATTTTTGGTCAAAATGACGATCATACACCCCGCAACGCTACGAGTGGTGATTTGAGGGATCAAACGACGTCGGAATGCTTTGAAACGAAAGCCATAAGCCTTCTCAAAATATGATGGATAAGAATACCACAAGATCCTGAGGGCGCTATTTTTGGTCAAAATGACGATCATACCCCCGCAACGTTACGAGTTGTGAATTGGGGGACCAAACGACGTCGGAATGCTTTGAAACGAAAGCCATAAGCCTTCTCAAGATGTGAGGGATAAGATTACCACAAGATCCCGGGGGCGCTATTTTTGGTCAAAATGACGATCATACCCCAGCAACGCTACGAGTGGTGATTTGAGGGACCAAACGACGTCGGAATGCTTTGAAACGAAAGCCATAAGCCTTCTCAAAATGTGATGGATAAGATTATAACAAGATCCTGGGGGCGCTATTTTTGGTCAAAATGACGATCACCACAAGAACTCGGGGGCACTATTTTTGGTCAAAATGACGATCATACACCCCGCAACGCTACGAGTGGTGATTTGAGGGACCAAACGACGTCGGAATGCTTTGAAACGAAAGCCATAAGCCTTCTCAAGATCTGATGGATAAGAATACCAAAAGATGCCGAGGGCGCTATTTTTGGTCTAAATGACGATCATACCCCGCAACGCTACGAGTGGTGATTTGAGGGACCAAACGAAGTCGGAATGCTTTGAAACGAAAGCCGTAAGCCTTCTCAAGATGTGATGGATAAGAATACCACAAGATCCCAAGGGCGCTATTTTTGGTCAAAATGACGATCATACCCCCGCAACGTTACGAGTTGTGAATTGGGGGACCAAACGACGTCGGAATGCTTTGAAACGAAAGCCATAAGCCTTCTCAAGATGTGAGGGATAAGATTACCACAAGATCCCGGGGGCGCTATTTTTGGTCAAAATGACGATCATACCCCCACAACGTTACGAGTGGTGATTTGAGGGACCAAACGACGTCGGAATGCTTTGAAACGAAAGCCATAATATGCCTTCTCAAGATGTGATGGATAAGATTACCACAAGATCCCGGGGGCGCTATTTTTGGTCAAAATGATGATCATACCCCCGCAACGCTACGAGTGGTGATTTGAGGGACCAAACGACGTCGGAATGCTTTGAAACGAAAGCAATAAGCCTTCTCAAGATGTGATGGATAAGATTATCACAAGATCCCAGGGGCGCTATTTTTGGTCAAAATGAAGATCATACACCCGCAACGCTACGAGTGGTGATTTGAGGGACCAAACGACGTCGGAATGCTTTGAAACGAAAGCCATAAGCCTTCTCAAGATGTGATGGATAAGATTATCACAAGATCCCAAGGGCGTTATTTTTGGTCAAAATGAAGATCATACACCCGCAACGCTACAAGTGGTGATTTGAGGGACCAAACGACGTCGGAATGCTTTGAAATGAAAGCCATAAGCCTTCTCAATATGTGATGGATAAGATTACCACAAGATCCTGGGGGCGCTATTTTTGGTCAAAATGACGATCATACCCCCGCAACGCTACAAGTGGTGATTTGAGGGACCAAACAACGTCGGAATGCTTTGAAACGAAAGCCATAAGCCTTCTCAAGATGTGATGGATAAGATTACCACAAGATCCCGGAGGCGCTATTTTTGGTTAAAATAACGATAATACCCCCGCAACGCTACGAGTGGTGATTTGAGGGACCAAACGACGTCGGAATGCTTTGAAACGAAAGCCATAAGCCTTCTCAAGATGTGATGGATAAGAATACCACAAGAACCCGGGGGCGCTATTTTTGGTCAAAATGACGATCATACCATCGCAACGCTACGAGTTGTGATTTTGGGGACCAAACGACGTCGTAATGCTTTGAAACGGAAGCCATAAGCTTTCTCAAGATGTGATGGTTAAGATTACCACAAGATACTGGGGGCGCTATTTTTGGTCAAAATGACGATCATACTCCCACAACGCTATGAGTGGTGATTTGAGGGACCAAACGACGTCGGAATGCTTTGAAACGAAAGTCATAAGCCTTCTCAAGATGTGATGGATAAGAATACCACAAGATCTCGGGGGCGCTATTTTTGGTCAAAATGACGATCATATGGTGATTTGAGGGACCAAACAATGTCAGAATGCTTTGAAACGAAAGCCATAAGCCTTCTCAAAATGTGATGGATAAGAATACCACAAGATCATGGGGGCGCTATTTTTGGTCAAAATGACGATCATACCCCCGCAACGCTACGAGTGGTGATTTGAGGGACCAAACGACGTCGGAATGCTTTGAAACGAAAACCATAAGCCTTCTCAAGATGTGATGGATAAGATTATCACAAGATCCCAGGGGCGCTATTTTTAGTCAAAATAACGATCATACCCCGCAACGCTACGAGTGGTGATTTGAGGGACCAAACGACGTTGGAATGCTTTGAAACGAAAGCCATAAGCCTTCTCAAGATGTGATGGATAAGATTATCACAGATCCCGGGGGCGCTATTTTTGGTCAAAATAACGATTATACCCCACAACGCTACGGGTGGTGATTTGAGGGGCCAAACGGCGTCGGAATGCTTTGAAATGAAAGCCATCAGGCTTCTCAAAATGTGATGGATAAGATTACCACAAGATCCCGGGGGCGCTATTTTTGGTTAAAATGACGATCATACCCCCGCAACGCTACGAGTGGTGTTTTGAGGGGCCAAACGACGTCGGAATGCTTTGAAACGAAAGCCATAAACCTTCTCAAGATGTGATGGATAAGATTATCACAAGATCCTGAGGGCGCTATTTTTGGTCAAAATGACGATCACCACAAGAACTAGGGGGCACTATTTTTGGTCAAAATGACGATCATACACCCCGCAACGCTACGAGTGGTGATTTGAGGGATCAAATGACGTCGGAATGCTTTGAAACGAAAGCCATAAGCCTTCTCAAAATGTGATGGATAAGAATACCACAAGATCCTGGGGGCGCTATTTTTGGTCAAAATGACGATCATACCCCCGCAACGCTACGATTGGTGATTTGAGGGACCAAACGACGTCGGAATGATTTGAAACAAAAGCCATAAGCCTTCTCAAGATGTGATGGATAAGAATACCACAAGAACTCGAGGGCACTATTTTTGGTCAAAATGACGATCATACCCCAGCAACGCTACGAGTGGTGATTTGAGGGACCAAACGACGTCGGAATGTTTTGAAACGAAAGCCATAAGCCTTCTCAAGATCTGATGGATAAGAATACCACAAGATGCCGAGGGCGCTATTTTTTGTCTAAATGACGATCATACCCCGCAACGCTACGAGTGGTGATTTGAGGGACCAAACGACGTCGGAATGCTTTGAAACGAAAGCCGTAAGCCTTCTCAAGATGTGATGGATAAGAATACCACAAGATCCCAGGGGCGCTATTTTTGGTCAAAATGACGATCATACCCCCGCAACGTTACGAGTTGTGAATTGGGTGACCAAACGACGTCGGAATGCTTTGAAACGAAAGCCATAAGCCTTCTCAAGATGTGAGGGATAAGAATACCACAATATCCCGGGGGCGTTATTTTTGGTCAAAATGACGATCATACCCCCACAACGCTACGAGTTGTGATTTGGGGGACCAAACGACGTCGGAATGCTTTGAAACAAAAGCCATAAGCCTTCTCAAGATGTGATGAATAAGAATACCACAAGATCCCGGGGCGCTATTTTGGTCAAAATGACGATCATACCCCCACAACGCTACGAGTGGTGATTTGAGTGACCAAACGACGTCGGAATGCTTTGAAACGAAAAACATAAGCCTTCTCAAGATGTGATGGATAATACCACAAGATCTTGGGGGCGCTATTTTTGGTCAAAATGACGATCATACCCCCGCAACGCTACGAATTGTGATTTTGGGGACCAAACGACGTCGGAATGCTTTGAAACGAAAGCCATAAGCCTTCTCAAGATCTGATGGATAAGAATACCACAAGATTCCAGGGGCGCTATTTTTGGTCAAAATGACGATCATACCCCCGCAACGCTACGAGTTGTGATTTGAGGGACCAAACGACGTCGAAATGCTTTGAAACGAAAGCCATAAACCTTTTCAAGATGTGATGGATAGGATTATTACAAGATCCCACGGGCGCTATTTTTGGTCAAAATGAAGATCATACCACCGCAATGCTACAAGTGGTGATTTGAGGGACCAAACGACGTCGGAATGCTTTGAAACGAAAGCCATAAGCGGTCAAAATGACGATCATACCCCCCGCAACGCTACGAGTGGTGATTTGAGGGACCAAACAACGTCGGAATGCTTTGAAACGAAAGCCAAAATCCTTCTCAAAATGTGATGGATAAGAATACCACAAGATCCTGGGGGCGCTATTTTTGGTCAAAATGACGATCATACCCCCGCAATGCTACGAGTTGTGATTTGGGGGACCAAACGACGTCGGAATATTTTGAAAGAAGCCCATGGGGGAGGGCTAATGGGGCACTTTGGAATACATAAGACTTTGAGTGTTTTGAGTGATCATTTCTTTTGGCATAAAATGCGGATTGATGTTGAAAAAATTTGTGAAAGATGCATAACTTGCATGAAAGCTAAATCAAGAGCGCTACCACATGGATTGTACAAACCTTTACCTATACCAAATGAACCTTGGGTAGACATATCCATGGACTTTGTTTTGGGTATACCAAGAACAAAGAAAGGTAAAGACTCTGTGTTTGTGGTTGTTGATAGATTTTCCAAAATGGCACACTTCATTCCATGTAATAAGACCAATGATGCAACTCATATTGCTCATTTATTTTTTAAGAAAATTGTTCGTTTGCATGTAGTACCAAGGACTATAGTGAGTGATAGAGATGCAAAATTTTTGAGTCACTTTTGGCGTGTTTTGTGGGGTAAATTAGGAACTAAACTTCTATTTTCTACTACATGTCACCCCTAAACAGATAGACAAACTGAAGTTGTCAATAGAACATTGTCTCAATTGCTTAGAATTTTAATTCAAAAAAACTTGAAAAATTGGGAAGATTGTTTGTCCTTTGCTGAATTTGCATATAATAGAAGTGTCCATTCTGCTACTAATCACTCTCCATTTGAAGTTGTATATGGTTTTAATCCACTAAGTCCACTTGATCTTATTCCAATACCTATCGACGAACGTGCAAGCCTTGATGGAAAAGCAAAAGCTGGGATGATTAAGAAATTACATGAAAAGGTGAGACTCAACATTGAAAAGAGAACTGAGCAGTACGTCAAGCAAGCTAACAAAGGTCGTAAACAAATCATATTTGAGGCCGGAGATTGGGTTTGGTTACACTTGAGAAAAGAGAGATTTTCAGGCAAGAGAAAGTCAAAATTACAACCACGAGGAGATGGACCATTTCAAGTGATTGCACGAATTAATGACAATGCCTATAAACTAGACCTTCCAGGTGAGTATAGCGTAAGTGCAACTTTCAATGTCACTGATCTTTCTCCTTATTTTGGTGATATAGATTCGAGGACGAATCCTTTTGAAGAGGAAGGGAATGATGGATATCTACCCATGCAAAACCATACAAACAAGACGGATCCTTTGATCATGAAAGATGGGCCAATTACAAGAGCACGGGCTAAGAAGATCAAGGAAGCCATGATGGTTCTTGTAGCTAAAATAAAAGAACAAGTCCAAGAGGCCTCTTCAATGGGCCAAATGATGAATATTATTCAAGTTGGTGGGCTAGATTTTTAATGAAGAGTTGGGCTTAATTCTTATCCAAAATTAAGGCCCAAGTTGAAGGATAAGTTGGGCTTATTTTCTTATCCAAATTAAGGCCCAAGTTGAAGGATTTTCGTCCATATTCCTTTAAGCATTTAAAAATATATCTTCAAGATAATTAAATGTGTTGTTTTAGTGCTTAAAGGGATCCTAGAACATAGTGTACTATCAAGGGATCTTTTGACTAGTCTTTGAGTGAATAAATGTGGTAAAAGAAGTGTCATCAAGATGTTTAGGGTAAAAGTGGTCAAAAGTGTAATTAAGATATTTTCAAGCATCTTAAGAGTCTTTTGTAGCCTATAAATAGGCCATGTAAACATTTTAAGTATAAAATTCTTCTTGAATTTACTATCTCTTGTGAGAGTAATTATTTTGAGAACTTATCAAGATTCTTAAGCAAGATCTTGTGGTGTTCAACATACCAAAGTTCTTGGCTCATCCTATAGCCAACGAGTCGAGGGGACCAAACGACGTCGAAATGCTTTGAAACGAAAGCCATAAGCCTTCTCAAGATGTGAGCGATAAGAATACCACAGTATCCCGGGGGCGCTATTTTTGGTCAAAATGACGATCATACCCCCGCAACGCTACGAGTTGTGATTTGAGGGCCCAAACGACGTCGGAATGCTTTGAAACGAAAGCCATAAGCCTTCTCAAGATGTGATGGATAAGAATACCACAAGATCCTATGGGCGCTATTTTTGGTCAAAATGACGATCATATCCCTGGAACGCTATGAGTGGTGATTTGAGGGACCAAACGACGTCGGAATGCAATGAAAATAAAGCCATAAGCCTTCTCAAGATGTGATGGATAAGAATACCACAAGATCCTGGGGGCGCTATTTTTGGTCAAAATGACGATCATACCCCCGCAACACTACGAGTGGTGATTTGAGGGACCAAACGACGTCGGAATGCTTTGAAACGAAAGCCATAAGCCTTCTCAAGATGTGATGGATAAGATTACCACAAGATCTCGGGGGCGCTATTTTTGGTCAAAATGATGATCATACCCCCGCAACGCTACGAGTGGTGATTTGAGGGCCCAAACGACGTCGGAATGCTTTGAAACGAAAGCCATAAGCCTTCTCAAAATGTGATGGATAAGATTACCACAAGATCCCGGGGGCGCTATTTTTGGTCAAAATGACGATCATACTCCCGCAACGCTACGAGTGGTGATTTGAGGTACCAAACGACGTCGGAATGCTTTAAAACGAAAGCCATAAGCCTTCTCAAGATGTGATGGATAAGATTATCACAAGATCCCGAAGGCGCTATTTTTGGTCAAAATGACGATCATACCCCTGCAACGCTACGAGTGGTGATTTGAGGGACCAAACGACGTCGGAATGCTTTGAAACGAAAGCCATAAGCCTTCTCAAGATGTGAGCGATAAGAATACCACAATATCTCAGGGGCGCTATTTTTTGTCAAAATGACAATCATACCCCCGCAACGCTACTAGTTGTGATTTGAGGGCCCAAACGACGTCGGAATGCTTTGAAACGAAAGCCATAAGCCTTCTCAAGATGTGATGGATAAGAATACCACAAGATCCTGGGGCGTTATTTTTGGTCAAAATGACGATCATATCCCCGCAACGCTATGAGTGGTGATTTGAGGGACCAAACGACGTCGGAATGCTTTGAAACGAAAGCCATAAGCCTTCTCAAGATGTGATGGATAAGATTACCACAAGATCCCGGCGGCACTATTTTTGGTCATAATGACGATCATACCTCCTTTAACGCTACGAGTGGTGATTTGAGGGCCCACACGACGTCGGAATGCTTTGAAACGAAAGCCATAAGCCTTCTCAAGATGTGATGGATAAGAATACCACAAGATCCTGGGAGCGCTATTTTTGGTTAAAATGACGATCATACCCCCGCAACGCTACGAGTGGTGATTTGAGGGACCAAACGACGTCGGAATATTTTGAAACGAAAGCCATAAGCCCTCTCAAGATGTGATGGATAAGAATACCACGAGAACTCAGGGGCGTTATTTTTGGTCAAAATGACGATCATACCCCCGCAACCCTACGAGTGGTGATTTGAGGGACTAAACGACGTCGGAATGCTTTGAAACGAAAGCCATAAACCTTCTCAAGATGTGATGGATAAGAATACCAGAAGATCCCAGGGGCGCTATTTTTGGTCAAAATGACGATCATACCCCCGCAACACTACGAGTGGTGATTTGAGGGACCAAACGACGTCGGAATGATTTGAAACGAAAGCCATAAGCCTTCTCAAGATGTGATGGATAAGAATACCACAAGATCCCAGGGGCGTTATTTTTCGTCAAAATGACGATCATACCCCCGCAACGTTACGAGTTGTGAATTGGGGGACCAAACGACGTCGAAATGCTTTGAAACAAAAGCCATAAGCCTTTTCAAGATGTGAGCGATAAGAATACCACAATATCCCGGGAGCGCTATTTTTGGTCAAAATGACGATCATACCCCCACAACGCTACGAGTTGTCATTTGAGGGCCCAAACGATAACGGAATGCTTTGAAACGAAAGCCATAAGCCTTCTCAAGATGTGATGGATAAGAATACCACAAGATCCTGGGGGCGCTATTTTTGGTCAAAATGACGATCATATCCCTGGAACGCTACGAGTGGTGATTTGAGGGACCAAACGACGTCGGAATGCTTTGAAAATAAAGCCATAAGCCTTCTCAAGATGTGATGGAAAAGAATACCACAAGATCCTGGGGGCGCTATTTTTGGTCAAAATGACGATCATACCCCCCCCGCAACGCTACGAGTGGTGATTTGAGGGACCAAACGACATCGGAATGCTTTGAAACGAAAGCCATAAGCCTTCTCAAGATGTGATGGATAAGAATACCACAAGATCCTGGGAGCGCTATTTTTGGTTAAAATGACGATCATACCCCCGCAACGCTACGAGTGGTGATTTGAGGGCCCACACGACGCCGGAATGCTTTGAAACGAAAGCCATAAGCCTTCTAAGGATGTGATCGACAAGAATACCACAATATCCTGGGGGCGCAATTTTTGGTCAAAATGACGATCATACCCCCGCAACGCTACGAGTGGTGATTTGAGGGACCAAACGACTTCGGAATGCTTTGAAACAAAAGCCATAAGCCTTCTCAAGATGTGATGGATAAGATTATCACAAGATCCCGAAGGCGCTATTTTTGGTCAAAATGACGATCATACCCCTGCGACGCTACGAGTGGTGATTTGAGGGACCAAACGACGTCGGAATGCTTTGAAACGAAAGCCATAAGCCTTCTCAAGATGTGATGGATAAGAATACCACAATATCTTGGGGGCTCTATTTTTGTTCAAAATGACGATCATACCCCCGCAACGCTACGAGTGGTGATTTGAGGGACCAAACGACGACGCAATGCTTTGAAACGAAAGCCATAAGCCTTCTCAAGATGTGATGGATAAGATTACCACAAGATCCCGGGGGCACTATTTTTGGTCAAAATGACGATCATACCCCCCGCAACGTTACGAATGGTGATTTGAGGGGCCAAACGACGTCGGAATACTTTGAAACGAAAGCCATAAGCCCTCTCAAGATGTGATGGATAAGAATACCACGAGAACTCAGGGGCGCTATTTTTGGTCAAAATGACGATCATACCCCCGCAATCCTACGAGTGGTGATTTGAGGGACTAAACGACGTCGGAATGCTTTGAAACGAAAGCCATAAACCTTCTCAAGATGTGATGGATAAGAATACCACAAGATCCCAGGGGCGCTATTTTTGGTCAAAATGACGATCATACCCCCAACGCTACGAGTGGTGATTTGAGGGACCAAACGACGTCGGAATGCTTTGAAACGAAAGCCATAAGCCTTCTCAAGATGTGATGGATAAGATTACCACAAGATCCCGGCGGCGCTATTTTTGGTCAAAATGACGATCATACCCCCCGCAACGCTACGAGTGGTGATTTGAGGGCCCACACGACGTCGGAATGCTTTGAAATGAAAGCCATAAGCCTTCTCAAGATGTGATGGATAAGAATACCACAATATCTTGGGGGCGCTATTTTTGGTCAAAATGACGATCATACCCCCGCAACGCTACGAGTGGTGATTTGAGGGACCAAACGACGTCGCAATGCTTTGAAACGAAAGCCATAAGCCTTCTCAAGATGTGATGGATAAGATTACCACAAGATCCCGGGGGCACTATTTTTGGTCAAAATGACGATCATACCCCAGCAACGCTACGAGTGGTGATTTGAGGGACCAAACGACGTCGGAATGCTTTTAAACGAAAGCCATAAGCCTTCTCAAAATGTGATGGATAAGATTATAACAAGATCCTGGGGGCGCTATTTTTGGTCAAAATGACGATCACCACAAGAACTCGGGGGCACTATTTTTGGTCAAAATGACGATCATACACCCCGCAACGCTACGAGTGGTGATTTGAGGGTCCAAACGACATCGGAATGCTTTGAAACGAAAGCCATAAGCCTTCTCAAGATCTGATGGATAAGAATACCAAAAGATGCCGAGGGCGCTATTTTTGGTCTAAATGACGATCATACCCCGCAACGCTACGAGTGGTGATTTGAGGGACCAAACGACGTCGAAATGCTTTGAAACGAAAGCCGTAAGCCTTCTCAAGATGTGATGGATAAGAATACCACAAGATCCCAAGGGCGCTATTTTTGGTCAAAATGACGATCATACCCCCGCAACGTTACGAGTTGTGAATTGGGGGACCAAACGACGTCGGAATGCTTTGAAACGAAAGCCATAAGCCTTCTCAAGATGTGAGGGATAAGATTACCACAAGATCCCGGGGGCGCTATTTTTGGTCAAAATGACGATCATACCCCCACAACGTTACGAGTGGTGATTTGAGGGACCAAACGACGTCGGAATGCTTTGAAACGAAAGCCATAATATGCCTTCTCAAGATGTGATGGATAAGATTACCACAAGATCCCGGGGGCGCTATTTTTGGTCAAAATGATGATCATACCCCCGCAACGCTACGAGTGGTGATTTGAGGGACCAAACGACGTCGGAATGCTTTGAAACGAAAGCAATAAGCCTTCTCAAGATGTGATGGATAAGATTATCACAAGATCCCAGGGGCGCTATTTTTGGTCAAAATGAAGATCATACACCCGCAACGTTACGAGTGGTGATTTGAGGGACCAAACGACGTCGGAAAGCTTTGAAACGAAAGCCATAAGCCTTCTCAAGATGTGATGGATAAGATTATCACAAGATCCCAAGGGCGTTATTTTTGGTCAAAATGAAGATCATACACCCGCAACGCTACAAGTGGTGATTTGAGGGACCAAACGACGTCGGAATGCTTTGAAATGAAAGCCATAAGCCTTCTCAATATGTGATGGATAAGATTACCACAAGATCCTGGGGGCGCTATTTTTGGTCAAAATGACGATCATACCCCCGCAACGCTACAAGTGGTGATTTGAGGGACCAAACAACGTCGGAATGCTTTGAAACGAAAGCCATAAGCCTTCTCAAGATGTGATGGATAAGATTACCACAAGATCCCGGAGGCGCTATTTTTGGTTAAAATAACGATAATACCCCCGCAACGCTACGAGTGGTGATTTGAGGGACCAAACGACGTCGGAATGCTTTGAAACGAAAGCCATAAGCCTTCTCAAGATGTGATGGATAAGAATACCACAAGAACCCGGGGGCGCTATTTTTGGTCAAAATGACGATCATACCATCGCAACGCTACGAGTTGTGATTTTGGGGACCAAACGACGTCGTAATGCTTTGAAACGGAAGCCATAAGCTTTCTCAAGATGTGATGGTTAAGATTACCACAAGATACTGGGGGCGCTATTTTTGGTCAAAATGACGATCATACTCCCACAACGCTATGAGTGGTGATTTGAGGGACCAAACGACGTCGGAATGCTTTGAAACGAAAGTCATAAGCCTTCTCAAGATGTGATGGATAAGAATACCACAAGATCTCGGGGGCGCTATTTTTGGTCAAAATGACGATCATATGGTGATTTGAGGGACCAAACAATGTCGGAATGCTTTGAAACGAAAGCCATAAGCCTTCTCAAAATGTGATGGATAAGAATACCACAAGATCATGGGGGCGCTATTTTTGGTCAAAATGACGATCATACCCCCGCAACGCTACGAGTGGTGATTTGAGGGACCAAAAGACGTCGGAATGCTTTGAAACGAAAACCATAAGCCTTCTCAAGATGTGATGGATAAGATTATCACAAGATCCCAGGGGCGCTATTTTTAGTCAAAATAACGATCATACCCCGCAACGCTACGAGTGGTGATTTGAGGGACCAAACGACGTTGGAATGCTTTGAAACGAAAGCCATAAGCCTTCTCAAGATGTGATGGATAAGATTATCACAGATCCCGGGGGCGCTATTTTTGGTCAAAATAACGATTATACCCCACAACGCTACGGGTGGTGATTTGAGGGGCCAAACGGCGTCGGAATGCTTTGAAATGAAAGCCATCAGGCTTCTCAAAATGTGATGGATAAGATTACCACAAGATCCCGAGGGCGCTATTTTTGGTTAAAATGACGATCATACCCCCGCAACGCTACGAGTGGTGTTTTGAGGGGCCAAACGACGTCGGAATGCTTTGAAACGAAAGCCATAAACCTTCTCAAGATGTGATGGATAAGATTATCACAAGATCCTGAGGGCGCTATTTTTGGTCAAAATGACGATCACGACAAGAACTAGGGGGCACTATTTTTGGTCAAAATGACGATCATACACCCCGCAACGCTACGAGTGGTGATTTGAGGGATCAAATGACGTCGGAATGCTTTGAAACGAAAGCCATAAGCCTTCTCAAAATGTGATGGATAAGAATACCACAAGATCCTGGGGGCGCTATTTTTGGTCAAAATGACGATCATACCCCCGCAACGCTACGATTGGTGATTTGAGGGACCAAACGACGTCGGAATGATTTGAAACAAAAGCCATAAGCCTTCTCAAGATGTGATGGATAAGAATACCACAAGAACTCGAGGGCACTATTTTTGGTCAAAATGACGATCATACCCCAGCAACGCTACGAGTGGTGATTTGAGGGACCAAACGACGTCGGAATGTTTTGAAACGAAAGCCATAAGCCTTCTCAAGATCTGATGGATAAGAATACCACAAGATGCCGAGGGCGCTATTTTTTGTCTAAATGACGATCATACCCCGCAACGCTACGAGTGGTGATTTGAGGGACCAAACGACGTCGGAATGCTTTGAAACGAAAGCCGTAAGCCTTCTCAAGATGTGATGGATAAGAATACCACAAGATCCCAGGGGCGCTATTTTTGGTCAAAATGACGATCATACCCCCGCAACGTTACGAGTTGTGAATTGGGGGACCAAACGACGTCGGAATGCTTTGAAACGAAAGCCATAAGCCTTCTCAAGATGTGAGGGATAAGAATACCACAAGATCCCGGGGCGCTATTTTGGTCAAAATGACGATCATACCCCCACAACGCTACGAGTGGTGATTTGAGTGACCAAACGACGTCGGAATGCTTTGAAACGAAAAACATAAGCCTTCTCAAGATGTGATGGATAATACCACAAGATCTTCGGGGCGCTATTTTTGGTCAAAATGACGATCATACCCCCGCAACGCTACGAATTGTGATTTGGGGGAGCAAACGACGTCGGAATGCTTTGAAACGAAAGCCATAAGCCTTCTCAAGATCTGATGGATAAGAATACCACAAGATTCCAGGGGCGCTATTTTTGGTCAAAATGACGATCATACCCCCGCAACGCTACGAGTTGTGATTTGAGGGACCAAACGACGTCGAAATGCTTTGAAACGAAAGCCATAAACCTTTTCAAGATGTGATGGATAGGATTATTACAAGATCCCACGGGCGCTATTTTTGGTCAAAATGAAGATCATACCACCGCAATGCTACAAGTGGTGATTTGAGGGACCAAACGACGTCGGAATGCTTTGAAACGAAAGCCATAAGCGGTCAAAATGACGATCATACCCCCCGCAACGCTACGAGTGGTGATTTGAGGGACCAAACAACGTCGGAATGCTTTGAAACGAAAGCCAAAATCCTTCTCAAAATGTGATGGATAAGAATACCACAAGATCCTGGGGGCGCTATTTTTGGTCAAAATGACGATCATACCCCCGCAATGCTACGAGTTGTGATTTGGGGGACCAAACGACGTCGGAATATTTTGAAAGAAGCCCATGGGGGAGGGCTAATGGGGCACTTTGGAATACATAAGACTTTGAGTGTTTTGAGTGATCATTTCTTTTGGCATAAAATGCGGATTGATGTTGAAAAAATTTGTGAAAGATGCATAACTTGCATGAAAGCTAAATCAAGAGCGCTACCACATGGATTGTACAAACCTTTACCTATACCAAATGAACCTTGGGTAGACATATCCATGGACTTTGTTTTGGGTATACCAAGAACAAAGAAAGGTAAAGACTCTGTGTTTGTGGTTGTTGATAGATTTTCCAAAATGGCACACTTCATTCCATGTAATAAGACCAATGATGCAACTCATATTGCTCATTTATTTTTTAAGGAAATTGTTCGTTTGCATGTAGTACCAAGGACTATAGTGAGTGATAGAGATGCAAAATTTTTGAGTCACTTTTGGCGTGTTTTGTGGGGTAAATTAGGAACTAAACTTCTATTTTCTACTACATGTCACCCCTAAACAGATAGACAAACTGAAGTTGTCAATAGAACATTGTCTCAATTGCTTAGAATTTTAATTCAAAAAAACTTGAAAAATTGGGAAGATTGTTTGTCCTTTGCTGAATTTGCATATAATAGAAGTGTCCATTCTGCTACTAATCACTCTCCATTTGAAGTTGTATATGGTTTTAATCCACTAAGTCCACTTGATCTTATTCCAATACCTATCGACGAACGTGCAAGCCTTGATGGAAAAGCAAAAGCTGGGATGATTAAGAAATTACATGAAAAGGTGAGACTCAACATTGAAAAGAGAACTGAGCAGTACGTCAAGCAAGCTAACAAAGGTCGTAAACAAATCATATTTGAGGCCGGAGATTGGGTTTGGTTACACTTGAGAAAAGAGAGATTTTCAGGCAAGAGAAAGTCAAAATTACAACCACGAGGAGATGGACCATTTCAAGTGATTGCACGAATTAATGACAATGCCTATAAACTAGACCTTCCAGGTGAGTATAGCGTAAGTGCAACTTTCAATGTCACTGATCTTTCTCCTTATTTTGGTGATATAGATTCGAGGACGAATCCTTTTGAAGAGGAAGGGAATGATGGATATCTACCCATGCAAAACCATACAAACAAGACGGATCCTTTGATCATGAAAGATGGGCCAATTACAAGAGCACGGGCTAAGAAGATCAAGGAAGCCATGATGGTTCTTGTAGCTAAAATAAAAGAACAAGTCCAAGAGGCCTCTTCAATGGGCCAAATGATGAATATTATTCAAGTTGGTGGGCTAGATTTTTAATGAAGAGTTGGGCTTAATTCTTATCCAAAATTAAGGCCCAAGTTGAAGGATAAGTTGGGCTTATTTTCTTATCCAAATTAAGGCCCAAGTTGAAGGATTTTCGTCCATATTCCTTTAAGCATTTAAAAATATATCTTCAAGATAATTAAATGTGTTGTTTTAGTGCTTAAAGGGATCCTAGAACATAGTGTACTATCAAGGGATCTTTTGACTAGTCTTTGAGTGAATAAATGTGGTAAAAGAAGTGTCATCAAGATGTTTAGGGTAAAAGTGGTCAAAAGTGTAATTAAGATGTTTTCAAGCATCTTAAGAGTCTTTTGTAGCCTATAAATAGGCCATGTAAACATTTTAAGTATAAAATTCTTCTTTAATTTACTATCTCTTGTGAGAGTAATTATTTTGAGAACTTATCAAGATTCTTAAGCAAGATCTTGTGGTGTTCAACATACCAAAGTTCTTGGCTCATCCTATAGCCAACGAGTCGAGGGGACCAAACGACGTCGAAATGCTTTGAAACGAAAGCCATAAGCCTTCTCAAGATGTGAGCGATAAGAATACCACAGTATCCCGGGGGCGCTATTTTTGGTCAAAATGACGATCATACCCCTGCAACGCTACGAGTTGTGATTTGAGGGCCCAAACGACGTCGGAATGCTTTGAAACGAAAGCCATAAGCCTTCTCAAGATGTGATGGATAAGAATACCACAAGATCCTAGGGGCGCTATTTTTGGTCAAAATGACGATCATATCCCTGGAACGCTATGAGTGGTGATTTGAGGGACCAAACGACGTCGGAATGCAATGAAAATAAAGCCATAAGCCTTCTCAAGATGTGATGGATAAGAATACCACAAGATCCTGGGGGCGCTATTTTTGGTCAAAATGACGATCATACCCCCGCAACACTACGAGTGGTGATTTGAGGGACCAAACGACGTCGGAATGCTTTGAAACGAAAGCCATAAGCCTTCTCAAGATGTGATGGATAAGATTACCACAAGATCCCGGGGGCGCTATTTTTGGTCAAAATGACGATCATACCCCCGCAACGCTACGAGTGGTGATTTGAGGGCCCAAACGACGTCGGAATGCTTTGAAACGAAAGCCATAAGCCTTCTCAAAATGTGATGGATAAGATTACCACAAGATCCCGGGGGCGCTATTTTTGGTCAAAATGACGATCATACTCCCGCAACGCTACGAGTGGTGATTTGAGGTACCAAACGACGTCGGAATGCTTTAAAACGAAAGCCATAAGCCTTCTCAAGATGTGATGGATAAGATTATCACAAGATCCCGAAGGCGCTATTTTTGGTCAAAATGACGATCATACCCCTGCAACGCTACGAGTGGTGATTTGAGGGACCAAACGACGTCGGAATGCTTTGAAACGAAAGCCATAAGCCTTCTCAAGATGTGAGCGATAAGAATACCACAATATCTCGGGGGCGCTATTTTTGGTCAAAATGACAATCATACCCCCGCAACGCTACTAGTTGTGATTTGAGGGCCCAAACGACGTCGGAATGCTTTGAAACGAAAGCCATAAGCCTTCTCAAGATGTGATGGATAAGAATACCACAAGATCCTGGGGCGTTATTTTTGGTCAAAATGACGATCATATCCCCGCAACGCTATGAGTGGTGATTTGAGGGACCAAACGACGTCGGAATGCTTTGAAACGAAAGCCATAAGCCTTCTCAAGATGTGATGGATAAGATTACCACAAGATCCCGGCGGCGCTATTTTTGGTCATAATGACGATCATACCCCCTGTAACGCTACGAGTGGTGATTTGAGGGCCCACACGACGTCGGAATGCTTTGAAACGAAAGCCATAAGCCTTCTCAAGATGTGATGGATAAGAATACCACAATATCTTGGGGGCGCTATTTTTGGTGAAAATGACGATCATACCCCCGCAACGCTACGAGTGGTGATTTGAGGGACCAAACGACGTCGCAATGCTTTGAAACGAAAGCCATAAGCCTTCTCAAGATGTGATGGATAAGATTACCACAAGATCCCGGGGGCACTATTTTTGGTCCAAATGACGATCATACCCCCCGCAACGCTACGAATGGTGATTTGAGGGACCAAACGACGTCGGAATATTTTGAAACGAAAGCCATAAGCCTTCTCAAGATGTGATGGATAAGAATACCACAAGATCCCAGGGGCGTTATTTTTCGTCAAAATGACGATCATACCCCCGCAACGTTACGAGTTGTGAATTGGGGGACCAAACGACGTCGAAATGCTTTGAAACAAAAGCCATAAGTCTTTTCAAGATGTGAGCGATAAGAATACCACAATATCCCGGGGGCGCTATTTTTGGTCAAAATGACGATCATACCCCCACAACGCTACGAGTTGTCATTTGAGGGCCCAAACGATAACGGAATGCTTTGAAACGAAAGCCATAAGCCTTCTCAAGATGTGATGGATAAGAATACCACAAGATCCTGGGGGCGCTATTTTTGGTCAAAATGACGATCATATCCCTGGAACGCTACGAGTGGTGATTTGAGGGACCAAACGACGTCGGAATGCTTTGAAAATAAAGCCATAAGCCTTCTCAAGATGTGATGGATAAGAATACCACAAGATCCTGGGGGCGCTATTTTTGGTCAAAATGACGATCATACCCCCCCCCGTAACGCTACGAGTGGTGATTTGAGGGACCAAACGACGTCGGAATGCTTTGAAACGAAAGCCATAAGCCTTCTCAAGATGTGATGGATAAGAATACCACAAGATCCTGGGAGCGCTATTTTTGGTTAAAATGACGATCATACCCCCGCAACGCTACGAGTGGTGATTTGAGGGCCCACACGACGCCGGAATGCTTTGAAACGAAAGCCATAAGCCTTCTAAGGATGTGATCGATAAGAATACCACAATATCCTGGGGGCGCTATTTTTGGTCAAAATGACGATCATACCCCCGCAACGCTACGAGTGGTGATTTGAGGGACCAAACGACTTCGGAATGCTTTGAAACAAAAGCCATAAGCCTTCTCAAGATGTGATGGATAAGATTATCACAAGATCCCGAAGGCGCTATTTTTGGTCAAAATGACGATCATACCCCTGCGACGCTACGAGTGGTGATTTGAGGGACCAAACGACGTCGGAATGCTTTGAAACGAAAGCCATAAGCCTTCTCAAGATGTGATGGATAAGAATACCACAATATCTTGGGGGCGCTATTTTTGGTCAAAATGACGATCATACCCCCGCAACGCTACGAGTGGTGATTTGAGGGACCAAACGACGTCGCAATGCTTTGAAACGAAAGCCATAAGCCTTCTCAAGATGTGATGGATAAGATTACCACAAGATCCCGGGGGCACTATTTTTGGTCAAAATGACGATCATACCCCCCGCAACGTTACGAATGGTGATTTGAGGGGCCAAACGACGTCGGAATGCTTTGAAACGAAAGCCATAAGCCTTCTCAAAATGTGATGGATAAGATTACCACAAGATCCCGGGGGCGCTATTTTTGGTCAAAATGACGATCATACTCCCGCAACGCTACGAGTGGTGATTTGAGGTACCAAACGACGTCGGAATGCTTTAAAACGAAAGCCATAAGCCTTCTCAAGATGTGATGGATAAGATTATCACAAGATCCCGAAGGCGCTATTTTTGGTCAAAATGACGATCATACCCCTGCAACGCTACGAGTGGTGATTTGAGGGACCAAACGACGTCGGAATACTTTGAAACGAAAGCCATAAGCCCTCTCAAGATGTGATGGATAAGAATACCACGAGAACTCAGGGGCGCTATTTTTGGTCAAAATGACGATCATACCCCCGCAACCCTACGAGTGGTGATTTGAGGGACTAAACGACGTCGGAATGCTTTGAAACGAAAGCCATAAACCTTCTCAAGATGTGATGGATAAGAATACCACAAGATCCCAGGGGCGCTATTTTTGGTCAAAATGACGATCATACCCCCAACGCTACGAGTGGTGATTTGAGGGACCAAACGACGTCGGAATGCTTTGAAACGAAAGCCATAAGCCTTCTCAAGATGTGATGGATAAGATTACCACAAGATCCCGGCGGCGCTATTTTTGGTCAAAATGACGATCATACCCCCCGCAACGCTACGAGTGGTGATTTGAGGGCCCACACGACGTCGGAATGCTTTGAAATGAAAGCCATAAGCCTTCTCAAGATGTGATGGATAAGAATACCACAATATCTTGGGGGCGCTATTTTTGGTCAAAATGACGATCATACCCCCGCAACGCTACGAGTGGTGATTTGAGGGACCAAACGACGTCGCAATGCTTTGAAACGAAAGCCATAAGCCTTCTCAAGATGTGATGGATAAGATTACCACAAGATCCCGGGGGCACTATTTTTGGTCAAAATGACGATCATACCCCCGCAACCCTACGAGTGGTGATTTGAGGGACTAAACGACGTCGGAATGCTTTGAAATGAAAGTCATAAGCCTTCTCAAGATGTGATGGATAAGAATACCACAAGATCCCGGAGGCGCTATTTTTGGTCAAAATGACGATCATACCCCTACAACGCTACGAGTGGTGATTTGAGGGACCAAACGACGTCGAAATGCTTTAAAAGAAGGCCATAAGCCTTCTCAAGATGTGATGGATAAGATTACGACAAGATCCTGGGGGCACTATTTTTGGTCAAAATGACGATCATACCCACGCAACGCTACGAGTTGTGATTTGGGGACCAAACGACGTCGGAATGCTTTGAAACAAAAGCCATAAGCCTTTTCAAGATGTGCTGAATAAGAATACCACAAGATCCCGGGGGCGCTATTTTTGGTCAAAATGACGATCATACCCCCGCAACACTACGAGTGGTGATTTGAGGGACCAAACGACGTCGGAATGCTTTGAAACGAAAGCCATAAGCCTTCTCAAGATGATATGAATATTATTAGGAATATTATATTTCCTTTTATTATGTTTTATTTTATATTTAGATAGTTTTAGATATATTTAGTTAGTAATTTTTGGATAAGGAAGATATCGATTTGAATTTATATCCTTCTTTTATTAGGTTTCCTTTATTTGAGAAGTTTACTTAGTTAGCAAGGTCTTTTTTAGTAGGAAAGTAGATTTGGAAAGATATCAATTTTAATTGATATCCTTCTTTTATTAGGTTTCCTTATTTTGAAAAGTTTACTTAATAAGTTTTATTTTTAGTAGGAATTAGATTTTGGAAAAATATCCTTTTGTATAGGATTTTTACCAAAATTAAGTTTATTGTTTTGCCTATAAATAGGCTTCGTTTTTCATTAATAATGTAGAGAATATTTTTGATTTAATTTTGTGAGTTTATTCTCTCGTCGTTCTTCAAGAAAGTTTTGAACTTATCGGATTTTATATCCGTGGCGTTCGTTCCCGACTTATCAAGCGGCAATTCATACCGTTTGTGGCGTCATCATAATTTCGTTCTGAGGTTCGTCTTCATTGACTTCATCGGGTCGAGGTCTTCTATACCAAGGTTCGTTGTCACAATTGAATTCGGGTAAAAGATAACCATCTCCCCAATCAACTCGTGCGCAAACGCTGATCTTGGGAAAATTCCGCAATGAATATTTCCATTATGGAAAGATTCGCATCAGGTGGTATCAGAGCTACGTTTGCCACGTAGTTTTTGAAAAGCCCTACAAGCAGTTATCTCCTATTTGAGGTAGAAGTCTTTTCTATTTCAAATAGAAAGTATCTTTGTTTTTTTTTTCTTTATTTTTTTTTCTAGTTTTTTCGGATTCTATCCGAATTTTTTTTTCTTGTCTAGTTAATTTTCGTACCTTTAGGTCAAAAAAAAAATCGAAAAAAAAAATTAAAAAAATTTTGAAAAAAAAATCGAAAATAAAAAAAACAAATTTTTTTTTCTGTCTAGTTAATTTTTGTACTTGTAGGTCTCGATTAAAAAAAATTAAAAAAAAATTGAAATAAAAAATTCGAAAAAAAAGGTGATGTCTGGAATATTTTCCTAGATATATAAAAGGTGACTTTAGGTTCCTCATGGAAGACTTAAAGGCAGAGATGAGAAGGTTGGTAAGAACTGAATTTGAGCGTCTCTATGAGAGGATGGATCGGTACGAGAGCCAACTCAAGAGAAGGGGTAGTTTTTGCACAAATACATGCTTGGGAACAGGCTTCGGAACGTGCTTGGAAAGCATACCAATGTAAAAAGAATGAGTGGCAAGCCAAACAAAAATCAAAGATGGAGCACAAACAAGAGACAAGCCACCATGAAAACCAAAATGATGAATCAAAGATGGAACACAAAAAAGAGATGAACCACCATAACAACCAAGCCGATAAAGGTCCCAACCCTGATGAGATTCCATCATTGGAGGATTCGAGTGAGGGGTGCATATCTAATGATGCATTAACTTTGGTTTCGAAAAGAACATTGAGCGAACACGTGACGGTGGTTGAAGATAAGGTAAGTAATGTGACTATCGATGATGATAATTGCCCAAATATCGCTAACACATCTACCGTGGAAAAATTAGACATATATGTTTTGGAGCAACCTAAACCATACAAGCTACAATGGGTCAATGATAGTAGTGAGACACAAGTGAATGAACAAGTGATTGTTGCACTAACACCTCAACAAGTTTATGAAGATCAAGTGAAGGTAGAGTGAGCGAAAGCATGTGGCTGGAAAAAATTTCACTGGTGATCATGTTCAATTTCAACAACGCATTGACGATACTGCATACAAATAACGCTTTGGATTTGAGGACAAATCCCTTTCAAGAGGAGGGGAATGATATGAATATTATTAGAAATATTATATTTCCTTTTATTATGTTTTATTTTATATTTAGATAGTTTTAGATATATTTAGTTAGTAATTTTTGGATAAGGAAGATATCGATTTGAATTGATATCCTTCTTTTATTAGGTTTCCTTTATTTGAGAAGTTTACTTAGTTAGCAAAGTCTTTTTTAGTAGGAAAAGTAGATTTGGAAAGATATCAATTTTAATTGATATCCTTCTTTTATTAGGTCTCCTTATTTTGAAAAGTTTACTTAATAAGTTTTATTTTTAGTAGGAATTAGATTTTGAAAAAATATCCTTTTCTATAGGATTTTTACCAAAATTAAGTTTATTGTTTTGCCTATAAATAGGCTTCGTTTTTCATTAATAAAGTAGAGAATATTTTTGATATAATTTTGTGAGTTTATTCTCTCGTCGTTCTTCAAGAACGTTTTGAACTGATCAGATTTTATATCCGTGGCGTTCGTTCCCGACTTATCAAGCGGCAATTCATACCGTTTGTGGCGTCATCATAATTTCGTTTTGAGGTTCGTCTTCATTGACTTCATCGGGTCGAGGTCTTCTATACCAAGGTTCGTTGTCGCAATTGAATTCGGGTAAAAGATAACCATCTCACCAATCAACTCGTGCGCAAACGCTGATCTTGGGAAAATTCCGCAATGAATCAATCCATTAGGGAAAGATTCGCATCACAAGATGTGATGGATAAGATTACCACAGATCTCGGGGGCGCTATTTTTGGTCAAAATGACGATCATACCCCCGCAACGCTGCGAGTGGTGATTTGATGGACCAAACGACGTCGAAATGCTTTGAAACGAAAGTCATAAGCCTTCTCAAGATCTGATGGATAAGAATACCACAAGATCCCGGGGGCGCTATTTTTGGTCAAAATGACGATCATACCCCCGCATCGCTACGAGTGGTGATTTGAGGGACCAAACGACGTCGGAATGCTTTGAAACGAAAGCCATAAGCCTTCTCAAGATGTGATGGATAAGAATACCACAAGATCCTAGGGGCGCTATTTTTGGTCAAAATGATGATCATACCCCCGCAACGCTACGAGTGGTGATTTGAGTGCCCAAACGACGTCGGAATGCTTTGAAACGAAAGTCATAAGCCTTCTCAAGATGTGATGGATAAGAATACCACAAGATCCCGGGGCGCTATTTTTGGTCAAAATGACGATCATACCCCTGCAACACTACGAGTTGTGATTTGGGAGACCAAACGATGTCGGAATGCTTTGAAACGAAAGCCATAAGCCTTCTTAAGATGTGATGGATAAGAATACCACAAGATCCCGAGGGCTCTATTTTTGGTCAAAATGACGATCATACCCCTGCAACGCTACGAGTGGTGATTTGAGAGACCAAACGACGTCGGAATGCTTTAAAACGAAAGCCATAATCCTTCTCAAGATGTGAGCGATAAGAATACCACAATATCTCGGGGGCGCTATTTTTGGTCAAAATGACGATCATACCCCCGCAACGCTACGAGTTGTGATTTGAGGGTCCAAACGACGTCGGAATGCTTTGAAACGAAAGCCATAAGCCTTCTCAAGATATGATGGATAAGAATACCACAAGTTCCTGGGGGCGCTATTTTTGGTCAAAATGACGATCATATCCCCGCAACGTTATGAGTGGTGATTTGCGGGACCAAACGACATCGGAATGCTTTGAAACGAAAGCCATAAGCCTTCTCAAGATGTGATGGATAAGATTACCACAAGATCTTGGGGGCGCTATTTTTGGTCAAAATGACGATCATTCCCACGCAACGCTACGAGTGGTGATTTGAGGGACCAAACGACGTCGGAATGCTTTGAAACGAAAGCCATAAGCCTTCTCAAGATGTATGGATAAGAATACCACAAGATCCTGGGGCCGCTATTTTTGGTCAAAATGATGATCATACCCCCGCAATGCTACGAGTGGTGATTTGAGGGCCCAAACGTCGTCGAAATGCTTTGAAACGAAAGTCATAAGCCTTCTCAAGATGTGATGGATAAGAATACCACAAGATCTCGGGGCGCTTTTTTTGGTCAAAATGACGATCATACCCCCGCAACGCTACGAGATGTGATTTGGGGGACCAAACGACGTTGGAATGCTTTGAAACGAAAGCCATAAGTCTTCTCAAGATGTGATGGATAAGAATACCACAAGATCCCGATGGCGCTATTTTTGGTCAAAATGACGATCATACCCCTGCAACGCTACGAGTGGTGATTTGAGGGACCAAACGACGTCGGAATGCTTTAAAACGAAAGCCATAAGCCTTCTCAAGATGTGAGCGATAAGAATACCACAATATCTCGGGGGCGCTATTTTTGGTCAAAATGACAATCATACCCCCGCAACGCTACTAGTTGTGATTTGAGGGCCCAAACGACGTCGGAATGCTTTGAAACGAAAGCCATAAGCCTTCTCAAGATGTGATGGATAAGAATACCACAAGATCTTGGGGCGCTATTTTTTGTCAAAATGACGATCATATCCCCGCAACGCTATGAGTGGTGATTTGAGGGACCAAACGACGTTGGAATGCTTTGAAAATAAAGTCATAAGCCTTCTCAAGATGTGATGGATAAGAATACCACAAGATCCTGGAGGCGCTATTTTTGGTCAAAATGACGATCATACCCCCGCAACGCAACGAGTGGTGATTTGAGGGACCAAACAACGTCGGAATGCTTTGAAACGAAATACATAAACCTTCTCTAGATGTGATGGATAAGATTATCACAAGATCTCGGGGGCGCTATTTTTTGTCAAAAAGAAGATCATACCCCCGCAACGCAACGAGTGGTGATTTGAGGGACCAAACGATGTCGGAATGCTTTGAAACGAAAGCCATAAGCCTTCTCAAGATGTGATGGATAACAATACCACAATATCCCGGGGGCGCTATTTTTGGTCAAAATGACGATCATACCCCCGCAACGCTACGAGTGGTGATTTGAGGGCCCAAACGACGTCGGAATGCTTTGAAACGAAAGCCATAAGCCTTCTCAAGATGTGATGGATAAGAATACCACAAGATCCCAGGGCACTATTTTTGGTCAAAATGACGATCATACCCCCGCAACGCTATGAGTTGTGATTTGGGGGACCAAACGACGTCGGATTGCTTTGAAAAGAAATCCATAAGCCTTCTCAAGATGTGATGGATAAAAATACCACAAGAACCCGTGGGCGCTATTTTTGGTCAAAATGACGATCATACCCCCGCAACGCTACGAGTGGTGATTTGAGGGACTAAACGACGTCGGAATGCTTTGAGACGAAAGCCATAAACCTTGATGTGGATACGACGAAGGATATATAATGATCTAAGAACCCAACGTATAAGATAAGAATCTCCCTAAAATCGAAAATCTGGTTTGATCTTATATAGAGCTTAAAAAACCTCGACCCGTTGGCTATAGGATGAGCCAAGAACCTCGGTATGTTGAACGCCACAAGATCTTGCTCAAGAATTTTGATAAGTCCTCAAAAGAAAATACTCTCACAAGAGATAGTAAATTCAAAAGAATTTTTATGTTTAAAATTGTTGATGATTTACAAATGTTTACATGGCCTATTTATAGGCTACAAAAGACTCTTAAGATGCTTGAAAACATCTTGATTACACTTTTGGCTACTTTTACCCTAAACATATTGATGACACTTCTTTTACCACATTTATTCACTCAAAGACTAGTCAAAAGATCCCTTGATAGTACACTATGTTCTAGGATTCCTTTAAGTACTAAAACAATACATTTTATTAACTTGAAGAGGCACTTTTATATGCCTTTGGAATATGGACGAAAATCCTTCAACTTGGGCCTTAATTTGGATAAGAAAATAAGCCCAACTCATCCTTCAACTTGGGCCTTAATTTTGGATTAGAAATAGGCCCAACTCTTCATTAATACTCTAGCCCACCAACTTGAATAATATTCATTATTTGGCCCATTGAAGAGGCTTCTTGGACTAGTTCTTTTATTTTAGCTACAAGAACCATCATAGCTTCCTTGATCTTCTTAGCCCGTGCTCTTGTAATTGGCCCATCTTTCATGATCAAAGGATCCGGTGTGTTTGTATGGTTTTGCTTGGCTATCTATCCATCATTCCCTTCCTCTTCAAAAGGATTCGTCCTCGAATCTACATCACCAAAATAAGGAGAAAGATCAGTGACATTGAAAGTTGCACTTACGCTATACTCACCTGGAAGGTCTAGTTTATAGGCATTGTCATTGATTTTTGCAATCACTTGAAATAGTCCATCTCATCTTGGTTGCAATTTTGACTTCCTCTTAATTGGGAATCTCTCCTTCCTCAAGTGTAACCAAACCCAATCGCCGGGCTCAAAGATGCGTTGTTTACGGCCTTTGTTAGCTTGCTTGACGTACTGCTCAGTTCTCTTTTCAATATTGAGTCTCACCTTTTCATGTAGAGTGGTGATTTGAGGGACCAAACGACGTCGGAATGCTTTGAAATGAAAGCCATAAGCCTTCTCAAGATGTGATGGATAAGATTACCACAAGATCCCGGGGGCGCTATTTTTGGTCAAAATGACGATCATACCCCCGCAACGATACGAGTGGTAATTTGAGGGACCAAACGACGTCGAAATGCTTTGAATCAAAAGCAATAAGCCTTCTCCAAATGTGATGGATAAGAATACCACAAGATCCTAGGGGCGCTATTTTTGGTCAAAATGACGATCATACCCCCGCAACGCTGCGAGTGGTGATTTGAGGGACTAAACGACGTCGGAATGCTTTGAAACGAAAGCAATAAGCCTTCTCAAGATGTGACGGATAAGATTATTACAAGATCCCGGGGGTGCTATTTTTGGTCAAAATGATGATCATATCCCCGCAACGCTACGAGTGGTGATTTGAGGGACCAAACGACGTCGGAATGCTTTGAAACGAAAGCCATAATATGCCTTCTCAAGATGTGATGGATAAGATTACCACAAGATTCCGGGGGCGCTATTTTTGGTCAAAATGATGATCATACCCCCGCATCGCTACGAGTGGTGATTTGAGGGACCAAACGACGTCGGAATGCTTTGAAACGAAAGCAATAAGCCTTCTCAAGATGTGATGGATAAGATTATCACAAGATCCCAGGGGCGCTATTTTTGGTCAAAATGAAGATCATACACCCGCAACGCTACGAGTGGTGATTTGAGGGACCAAACGACGTCGGAATGCTTTGAAACGAAAGCCATAAGCCTTCTCAAGATGTGATGGATAAGATTATCACAAGATCCCAAGGGCGTTATTTTTGGTCAAAATGAAGATCATACACCCGCAATGCTACAAGTGGTGATTTGAGGGACCAAACGACGTCGGAATGCTTTGAAATGAAAGCCATAAGCCTTCTCAATATGTGATGGATAAGATTACCACAAGATCCTGGGGGCGCTATTTTTGGTCAAAATGACGATCATACCCCCGCAACGCTACGAGTGGTGATTTGAGGGACCAAACAACGTCGGAATGCTTTGAAACGAAAGCCATAAGCCTTCTCAAGATGTGATGGATAAGATTACCACAAGATCCCGGGGGCGCTATTTTTGGTCAAAATAACGATCATACCCCCGCAACGCTACGAGTGGTGATTTGAGGGACCAAACGACGTCGGAATGCTTTGAAACGAAAGCCATAAGCCTTCTCAAGATGTGATGGATAAGAATACCACAAGAACCCGGGGGCGCTATTTTTGGTCAAAATGACGATCATACCATCGCAACGCTACGAGTTGTGATTTTGGGGACCAAACGACGTCGTAATGCTTTGAAACGGAAGCCATAAGCTTTCTCAAGATGTGATGGTTAAGATTACCACAAGATACTGGGGGCGCTATTTTTAGTCAAAATGACGATCATACTCCCGCAACGCTATGAGTGGTGATTTGAGGGACCAAACGACGTCGGAATGCTTTGAAACGAAAGTCATAAGCCTTCTCAAGATGTGATGGATAAGAATACCACAAGATCTCGGAGGCGCTATTTTTGGTCAAAATGACGATCATATGGTGATTTGAGGGACCAAACAATGTCGGAATGCTTTGAAACGAAAGCCATAAGCTTTCTCAAAATGTGATGGATAAGAATACCACAAGATCAAGGGGGCGCTATTTTTGGTCAAAATGACGATCATACCCCCGCAACGCTACGAGTGGTGATTTGAGGGACCAAACGACGTCGGATTGCTTTGAAACGAAAACCATAAGCCTTCTCAAGATGTGATGGATAAGATTATCACAAGATCCCGGGGGCGCTATTTTTAGTCAAAATAACGATCATACCCCGCAACGCTACGAGTGGTGATTTGAGGGACCAAACGACGTTGGAATGCATTGAAACGAAAGCCATAAGCCTTCTCAAGATGTGATGGATAAGATTATCACAGATCCCGGGGACGCTATTTTTGGTCAAAATAACGATTATACCCCACAACGCTACGGGTGGTGATTTGAGGGGCCAAACGGCGTCGGAATGCTTTGAAATGAAAGCCATCAGGCTTCTCAAAATGTGATGGATAAAATTACCACAAGATCCCGGGGGCGCTATTTTTGGTTAAAATGACGATCATACCCCCGCAACGCTACGAGTGGTGTTTTGAGGGGCCAAACAACGTCGGAATGCTTTGAAACGAAAGCCATAAACCTTCTCAAGATGTGATGGATAAGATTATCACAAGATCCTGGGGGCGCTATTTTTGGTCAAAATGACGATCACCACAAGAACTAGGGGGCACTATTTTTGGTCAAAATGACGATCATACACCCCGCAATGCTACGAGTGGTGATTTGAGGGATCAAACGACGTCGGAATGCTTTGAAACGAAAGCCATAAGCCTTCTCAAAATATGATGGATAAGAATACCACAAGATCCTGAGGGCGCTATTTTTGGTCAAAATGACGATCATACCCCCGCAACGCTACGATTGGTGATTTGAGGGACCAAACGACGTCGGAATGATTTGAAACAAAAGCCATAAGCCTTCTCAAGATGTGATGGATAAGAATACCACAAGATCTCGGGGGCGCTATTTTTGGTCAAAATGACGATCATACCCCCGCAACGCTGCGAGTGGTGATTTGATGGACCAAACGACGTCGAAATGCTTTGAAACGAAAGTCATAAGCCTTCTCAAGATCTGATGGATAAGAATACCACAAGATCCCGGGGGCGCTATTTTTGGTCAAAATGACGATCATACCCCCGCATCGCTACGAGTGGTGATTTGAGGGACCAAACGACGTCGGAATGCTTTGAAACGAAAGCCATAAGCCTTCTCAAGATGTGATGGATAAGAATACCACAAGATCCTAGGGGCGCTATTTTTGGTCAAAATGACGATCATACCCCCGCAACGCTACGAGTGGTGATTTGAGTGCCCAAACGACGTCGGAATGCTTTGAAACGAAAGTCATAAGCCTTCTCAAGATGTGATGGATAAGAATACCACAAGATCCCGGGGCGCTATTTTTGGTCAAAATGACGATCATACCCCTGCAACACTACGAGTTGTGATTTGGGAGACCAAACGATGTCGGAATGCTTTGAAACGAAAGCCATAAGCCTTCTTAAGATGTGATGGATAAGAATACCACAAGATCCCGAGGGCTCTATTTTTGGTCAAAATGACGATCATACCCCTGCAACGCTACGAGTGGTGATTTGAGAGACCAAACGACGTCGGAATGCTTTAAAACGAAAGCCATAATCCTTCTCAAGATGTGAGCGATAAGAATACCACAATATCTCGGGGGCGCTATTTTTGGTCAAAATGACGATCATACCCCCGCAACGCTACGAGTTGTGATTTGAGGGTCCAAACGACGTCGGAATGCTTTGAAACGAAAGCCATAAGCCTTCTCAAGATATGATGGATAAGAATACCACAAGTTCCTGGGGGCGCTATTTTTGGTCAAAATGACGATCATATCCCCGCAACGTTATGAGTGGTGATTTGCGGGACCAAACGACATCGGAATGCTTTGAAACGAAAGCCATAAGCCTTCTCAAGATGTGATGGATAAGATTACCACAAGATCTTGGGGGCGCTATTTTTGGTCAAAATGACGATCATTCCCACGCAACGCTACGAGTGGTGATTTGAGGGACCAAACGACGTCGGAATGCTTTGAAACGAAAGCCATAAGCCTTCTCAAGATGTATGGATAAGAATACCACAAGATCCTGGGGCCGCTATTTTTGGTCAAAATGATGATCATACCCCCGCAATGCTACGAGTGGTGATTTGAGGGCCCAAACGTCGTCGAAATGCTTTGAAACGAAAGTCATAAGCCTTCTCAAGATGTGATGGATAAGAATACCACAAGATCTCGGGGCGCTTTTTTTGGTCAAAATGACGATCATACCCCCGCAACGCTACGAGATGTGATTTGGGGGACCAAACGACGTTGGAATGCTTTGAAACGAAAGCCATAAGTCTTCTCAAGATGTGATGGATAAGAATACCACAAGATCCCGATGGCGCTATTTTTGGTCAAAATGACGATCATACCCCTGCAACGCTACGAGTGGTGATTTGAGGGACCAAACGACGTCGGAATGCTTTAAAACGAAAGCCATAAGCCTTCTCAAGATGTGAGCGATAAGAATACCACAATATCTCGGGGGCGCTATTTTTGGTCAAAATGACAATCATACCCCCGCAACGCTACTAGTTGTGATTTGAGGGCCCAAACGACGTCGGAATGCTTTGAAACGAAAGCCATAAGCCTTCTCAAGATGTGATGGATAAGAATACCACAAGATCTTGGGGCGCTATTTTTTGTCAAAATGACGATCATATCCCCGCAACGCTATGAGTGGTGATTTGAGGGACCAAACGACGTTGGAATGCTTTGAAAATAAAGTCATAAGCCTTCTCAAGATGTGATGGATAAGAATACCACAAGATCCTGGAGGCGCTATTTTTGGTCAAAATGACGATCATACCCCCGCAACGCAACGAGTGGTGATTTGAGGGACCAAACAACGTCGGAATGCTTTGAAACGAAATACATAAACCTTCTCTAGATGTGATGGATAAGATTATCACAAGATCTCGGGGGCGCTATTTTTTGTCAAAAAGAAGATCATACCCCCGCAACGCAACGAGTGGTGATTTGAGGGACCAAACGATGTCGGAATGCTTTGAAACGAAAGCCATAAGCCTTCTCAAGATGTGATGGATAACAATACCACAATATCCCGGGGGCGCTATTTTTGGTCAAAATGACGATCATACCCCCGCAACGCTACGAGTGGTGATTTGAGGGCCCAAACGACGTCGGAATGCTTTGAAACGAAAGCCATAAGCCTTCTCAAGATGTGATGGATAAGAATACCACAAGATCCCAGGGCACTATTTTTGGTCAAAATGACGATCATACCCCCGCAACGCTATGAGTTGTGATTTGGGGGACCAAACGACGTCGGATTGCTTTGAAAAGAAATCCATAAGCCTTCTCAAGATGTGATGGATAAAAATACCACAAGAACCCGTGGGCGCTATTTTTGGTCAAAATGACGATCATACCCCCGCAACGCTACGAGTGGTGATTTGAGGGACTAAACGACGTCGGAATGCTTTGAGACGAAAGCCATAAACCTTGATGTGGATACGACGAAGGATATATAATGATCTAAGAACCCAACGTATAAGATAAGAATCTCCCTAAAATCGAAAATCTGGTTTGATCTTATATAGAGCTTAAAAAACCTCGACCCGTTGGCTATAGGATGAGCCAAGAACCTCGGTATGTTGAACGCCACAAGATCTTGCTCAAGAATTTTGATAAGTCCTCAAAAGAAAATACTCTCACAAGAGATAGTAAATTCAAAAGAATTTTTATGTTTAAAATTGTTGATGATTTACAAATGTTTACATGGCCTATTTATAGGCTACAAAAGACTCTTAAGATGCTTGAAAACATCTTGATTACACTTTTGGCTACTTTTACCCTAAACATATTGATGACACTTCTTTTACCACATTTATTCACTCAAAGACTAGTCAAAAGATCCCTTGATAGTACACTATGTTCTAGGATTCCTTTAAGTACTAAAACAATACATTTTATTAACTTGAAGAGGCACTTTTATATGCCTTTGGAATATGGACGAAAATCCTTCAACTTGGGCCTTAATTTGGATAAGAAAATAAGCCCAACTCATCCTTCAACTTGGGCCTTAATTTTGGATTAGAAATAGGCCCAACTCTTCATTAATACTCTAGCCCACCAACTTGAATAATATTCATTATTTGGCCCATTGAAGAGGCTTCTTGGACTAGTTCTTTTATTTTAGCTACAAGAACCATCATAGCTTCCTTGATCTTCTTAGCCCGTGCTCTTGTAATTGGCCCATCTTTCATGATCAAAGGATCCGGTGTGTTTGTATGGTTTTGCTTGGCTATCTATCCATCATTCCCTTCCTCTTCAAAAGGATTCGTCCTCGAATCTACATCACCAAAATAAGGAGAAAGATCAGTGACATTGAAAGTTGCACTTACGCTATACTCACCTGGAAGGTCTAGTTTATAGGCATTGTCATTGATTTTTGCAATCACTTGAAATAGTCCATCTCATCTTGGTTGCAATTTTGACTTCCTCTTAATTGGGAATCTCTCCTTCCTCAAGTGTAACCAAACCCAATCGCCGGGCTCAAAGATGCGTTGTTTACGGCCTTTGTTAGCTTGCTTGACGTACTGCTCAGTTCTCTTTTCAATATTGAGTCTCACCTTTTCATGTAATTTCTTAATCATCTCAGCTTTAGCTTTTCCATCAAGGCTTGCACGTTCTTCAACAGGTATTGGGATAAGATCAAGTGGGCTTAATGGATTAAAGCCATATACAACTTCAAAAGGACACTTCTATTATATGCAAATTCAGCAAAGGACAAACAATCTTCCCAATTTTTTAAGTTCTTTTGAATTAAAATTCTAAGCAATTGAGACAAAGTTCTGTTGACAACTTCAGTTTGTCCATCTGTTTGGGGGTGACATGTAGTAGAAAATAGCAGTTTAGTTCCTAATTTACCCCACAAAACACGCCAAAAGTGACTCAAAAATTTTGCATCTCTATCACTCACTATAGTCCTTGGTACTCCATGCAAACGAATAATTTCCTTAAAGAATAAATCAGCAATATGAGTTGCATCATTGGTCTTATTACATGGAATGAAGTGTGCCATTTTGGAAAATCTATCAACAACCACAAACACAGAGTCTTTACCTTTCTTTGTTCTTGGTAAACCCAAAACAAAGTCCATGTGGTTGCGCTCTTGATTTAGCCTTCATGCAAGTTATGCATCTTTCACAAATTCTTTCAACATCAATACGCATTTTAGGCCAAAAAAATTGATCACTCAAAACACTCAAAGTTTTATGTATTCCAAAATGCCCCATTAGCCCTCCCCCGTGGGCTTCTTTAACAAGTAATTCACGTATAGAACATTTAGGCATAGTTTACTTCACGAAATAGATATCCTTCATGCCTATAGAACTTTTCAAATGCACCATTTTCACAAGCCAAGTAAATTGAAGCAAAATCAGAATTGTTAGCATAAAGTCCCTTAATTGACTCAAAACCTAAAAGTTTAGAACTTAGTGTAGTGATCAATGCATGCCTTCTTGATAATGCATCAGCAACAATATTTTCTTTCCCTTTTTTATACTTAATCACATAGGGAAATGATTCAATGAATTCCACCCACTTAGCATGCCTCTTACTAAGCTTACCTTGCCCTTTGAGGTACTTGAGAGATTCATGATCAGTGTGGATAACAAACTCTCGAGACCACAAGTAATGCTGCCACGTCTCCAATGCTCTTACCAAAGCGTACAATTCCTTATCATAAGTTGGATAGTTCAATTGAGCTCCCTTCAACTTCTCACTAAAGTATGCAATCGGCTTTCCATCCTGCAATAAAACAGCCCCTATACCTACTCCAGATGCATCACATTCAAGTTCAAAACTTTTGTTAAAGTTAGGCAATGCAAGAATTGGAGCAGTAGTGAGTTTTTCTTTCAAAAGATTAAATGCATGTTCTTGCTTTTCTCCCCAATGAAATCCAACATCTTTTTTCACAATTTCATTTAGTGGTGCAGCAATGGTACTAAAGTCTCTAACAAATCTTCGATAGAAACTAGGGAGACCATGAAAACTTCTTACTTCAGCAATGTTTTTAAGAGTAGGCCAATCTAGAATAGCATTAACCTTATCCTTTTCCATTTCAATTCCATTAGCACTTACAACAAAACCAAGAAAAACAACTTTTTCCATGCAAAAAGAACATTTCTTAAGATTGGCATACAAAGATTCTTTTCTTAAGGTGTCTAACACTATACGCACATGTTCAAGATGTTCTTCTATACTTTTGCTATAGATAAGGATATCGTCAAAATACACAACAACAAACTTTCCAATGAAGTTACGCAAAACATGGTTCATTAATCTCATGAAAGTGCTCGGTGCATTAGTTAAGCCAAACGGCATTACCAACCACTCATATAAACCATATTTTGTTTTGAAAGCTGTTTTCCATTCATCACCTTCTTTGATTCGTATTTGATGATATCCACTTTTCAAATCAATTTTTGAGAAAATTAAAGCACCATACAATTCATCAAGCATATCATCTAACCTTGGAATAGGGTAGCGATACTTCACCGTGATTTTGTTAACGGCGCGACAATCTGTGCACATTCTCCATGTTCCATCCTTTTTCGGGACTATAATCACCGGTACAGCGCATGGACTCATGCTTTCTTGAACTTTGCCTTTAGTCATCAACTCCTCCACTTGTCTTTGGATTTCTTTTGTTTCCTCGGGATTAGCTCTATAAGCTGGTTGGTTTGGAAGTGTTGCACCGGGAATAAAATCAATTTGATGTTCAATGCCCCTCAGTGGTGGTAAACCATTCGGTTCTTCATCCGGATCTTCATATTCCTGTAAAAGAGATACAAAAGAACTAGGCAAAGAAGATGTTAGTTCGTTAGTGTTCAAATATGACTGTTTATGTACCAACACCAACACACTCTTTTTTTCAACAAAAGCTCTTTTTAACTCACTCCCTCTAGCAAAAAAATTCACTCTTTTTGTGGTCTCACTTACTTCCAATTTCTTTTCTCCCTCGGGAACACTCAATTCAGCCCTCTTATTTTTCCCTCCACTCTTTTTTTTGCTCACATTTTGTTCCTCAACTTCTTTTTCTATTCTTGATTGAGTCATTTTGATTTGATCTTCATGAACCTGTTGTGGAGTTAATGATATAAGCATGATGGTTTTATTTTTATGCTTCAATGTGAAACGATTAAGGTACCCATCATATACCACTCGCCGATCGAACTGCCATGGCCTTCCCAAAAGAATATGACTTGCATGCATTGGTACCACAACGCATAGAACCTCATCGTTGTATTTCTCAATAGAGAATGGCACCAAAACCTGCTTAGTAACTCGAATTTCTCCACATTCATTAAGCCATTGAAGTTTATATGGATTAGGATGTTTTGTTGTAGACAAATTTAATTTCTCCACCATATCCATACTAGCCACATTGGTACAACTCCCACTATCAATAATCAACATGCATACCTTTTTTTGCACTAAACATCTTGTATGGAAGATGTTTTCTCTTTGTTGTTCCGCCTCTCCAAACTTTGCTTGCATGTTTAGAGCTCTTCTTACTACCAAAAGTTCTCCCGATTCGGCATTAACTTTCTCCACTTCCTCGTCACTCTCTTTTTCACTTTCAACTTCAGATTCAATCTCTCCATTGTCTCTAAGGATCATCACTTTGTTTGGGCACTCAGATGCAATATGCCCATGTCCCTGACAACATTTAATATCACGACTTCGAGAAGATGAAGTAATATTACCTTTTCCTTTTTCAGGCTCGCTAGGCTTGACTCGTGATGTCTCATTTTGTGACTTTGATGTATTTCCAAAGGTAGCCTTGGGTACTCCTTCCTTCATCTTGCTTGAAGATTGAAAACGTTGCGGATAACTCCTTTGTAGAGAACCCTCCCTCTTCAATTGTCTTTCAACTTTCATGGCTGTATGTACCATGTCTTCAAGCTCCACACAGTGTTGAAGTTCCACAATATTAGCAATCTCTCTTTTCAACCCATTTAGGAAACGAGCCATTGTTGCCTCCCGATCTTCTTCAACATTTGCTCTAATCATGGCAATCTTCATTTCTTTATAATATTCATCCACGCTTTTTGTGCCATGAGTCATAGATTGAAGTTTTTGATATAATTCTTGAAAGTAATGAGATGGCACAAACCTCTTACGCATGATTGACTTCATTTCAGCCCATGTAGCAACCGGCCTTTCTCCATATCGCCTTCGATTTGTAACTAACTGATCCCACCATACTATAGCATAGTCGGTGAACTCGATAGCTGCAAGCCGTACTTTCTTTTCCTCGGAGTAATTATGACAGTCAAAAATTAAATCTACCTTCTTTTCGCACTCCAAGTAGGCTTCGGGATCACTTCTTCCATGGAAAGTAGGGATGTTTATTTTGATGTTCCCCAAGTCTCGATCCACTTCATCATTTCTCCTTCTTCTACCTCCTCGCCTTTGGAATTCATGAGCAGCCCCAATATCATCATCTTCATTGTGCTACATTAGGATTTCTACATTCCCTTGGTGCAGCTTGTTCTAATCTCTCTAGCCGATCCGTGATGCCTTCAAGAACTACACCCAATCTTGCAAATTGTTGTTGCATAGCTTGAAGTGTGAAAGCTTCTTGTGGGTTATTGTGTGTTTCGTCCATGGTATATAATTTGCTCACAAAAACACTCGTGTATCACTCAAAAAGATACCTCACAATCCACTCGTGTATCACTCTTTGGCTTTTACCTCCCCTCTAATGAACTCACCACTCAAGCCTTTTACCTCTCAAATTTTGAGAACAAAATCAAGTTTGAACAATTTCTAGAACCTTCAACAATCCCTTAGTCCTATAGATGTAGGGAACAAGGAATTCTTGAACTTGATTCTTTAGAGTACTAACTCAACAAATCGTATTCTTTTTTTTTTTTCGATTTTTTTTCTCTCTCTTTTTTTTTTACACTTGAACGAAATAACAAGAAAATAAAATTCAGATCAATACCAGATTGCTCTGATACCAAACTGATGTGGATACGACGAAGGACCCATTAGATATAATGATCTAAGAACCCAACGTATATGATAAGAATCTCCCCAAAATCGAAAATCTAGTTTGATCTTATATAGAGCTTAAAAACCCCGACCCGTTGGCTATAGGATGAGCCAAGAACCTCGGTATGTTGAACGCCACAAGATCTTGCTCAAGAATCTTGATAAGTTCTCAAAAGAAAATACTCTCACAAGAGTTAGTAAATTTAAAAGAATTTTTATGTTTAAAATTGTTGATGATTTACAAATATTTACATGGCTTATTTATAGGCTACAAAAGACTCTTAAGATGCTTGAAAATATCTTGATTACACTTTTGACCACTTTTACCCTAAACATATTGATGACACTTCTTTTACCACATTTATTCACTCAAAGACTAGTCAAAAGATCCCTTGATAGTACACTATGTTCTAGGATTCCTTTAAACACTAAATGATGGATATCTACCCATGCAAAACCATACAAATAAGACGGATCCTTTGATCATAAAAGATGGGCCAATTACAAGAGCACGGGCTAAGAAGATCAAGGAAGCTATGATGATTCTTGTAGATAAAATAAAAGAACAAGTCCAAGAGGCCTCTTCAATGGGCCAAATGATGAATATTATTGAAGTTGGTGGGCTAGAGTTTTAATGAAGAGTTGGGCTTATTTCTTATTCAAAATTAAGGCCCAAGTTGAAGGATATTTCGTTCATATTCCAAAGGCCTACAAAAAAGACTCTTCAAAATAATCAAATGCATTGTTTAAGTCTTTAAAAGAATCTTAGAACATAGTGTACCATAGTAGGCATCTTTTGACTAGTCTTTGAGTGAATAAATGTGGTAAAAGAAGTGTCATCAAGATGTTTAGGGTAAAAGTGGTCTAAAGTGTAATCAAGATGTTTTTAAGCATCTTAAGAGTCTTTTGTAGCCTATAAATAGGCCATGTAAACATTTGTAAATCATCAACATTTTAAGTATAAAAATTCCTTTTGATTTTACAATCTCTTGTGAGAGTAATTTCTTTTGAGAACTTATCAAAATTCTTGAGCAAGATCTTGTGGCGTTCAACATACCGAGGTTCTTGGCTCATTCTATAGCCAATGGGTCGAGGTTTTTAAGCTTAATATAAGATCAAACCAGATTTTCGATTTTGGGGAGATTCTTATCTTATACGTCAGGTTCTTAGATCATTATATCTAATGGGTCCTTCGTCGTATCCACATCAATTTGGTATCAGAGCAATCTGGTATTGATCTGAATTTTATTTTTCTTGCTACTTCGTTCAAGTGTAAAAAAAAAAAAAATCGAAAAAAAAATTGAAAAAAAAAATTCGAAAAAAAACAAAAATTCGAAAAAAAAAAAGAATACGATTTGTTGAGTTAGTACTCTAAAGAATCAATTTCAAGAATTCCTTGTTCCCTACATCTATAGAGGACTATGGGATTGTTGAATGTTCTAGAAATTGTTCAAACTTGTTTTTGTTCTCAAAATTTGAGTGGTAAAAGGCTTGAGTGGTGAGTTCATTAGAGGGGAGGTAAAAGCCAAAGAGTGATACACGAGTGGTTTGTGAGGTATCTTTTTGAGTGATACACGAGTGTTTTTGTGAGAAAATTATATACCATAGACGAAACACACAATAACCCACAAGAAGCTTTCATACTTCAAGCTATGCAACAACAATTTGCAAGATTGAATGTAGTTCTTGAAGGCATCACGGATCGACTAGAGAGATTAGAACAAGCTGCACCAAGGAAACGTAGAAATCCTAATGTAGCACAACGAAGATATGAGGAGTGGGAAGAGGAGGAAGAAGATGATGATATTGGGGCTACTAGTGAATTCCAAAGGCGAGGAGGTAGAAGAAGGAGAAATGATGAAGTGGATTGAGACTTGGGGAACATCAAAATAAACATCCCTACTTTCCATGGAAGAAGTGATCCCGAAGCCTACTTGGAGTGGGAAAAAAAGGTAGATTTAATTTTTGACTGTCATAATTACTCCGAGGAAAAGAAAGTACGGCTTGCAGCTATCGAGTTCACCGACTATGCTATTGTATGGTGGGATCAGTTAGTTACAAATCGAAGGCGATATGGAGAAAGGCCGGTTGCTACATGGGCTGAAATGAAGTCAATCATGCGTAAGAGGGTTGTGCCATCTCATTACTTTCGAGAATTATATCAAAAACTTCAATTTATGACTCAGGGCACAAAAAGCGTAGACGAATATTATAAGGAAATGGAGATTGCCATGATTAGAGCAAATGTTGAAGAAGATCGGGAGGCAACAATGGCTCGTTTCCTAAATGGGTTGAAAAGAGAGATTGCTAATATTGTGGAACTTCAACATTGTGTAGAGCTTGAAGACATGGTACATACAGCTATGAAAGTGGAAAGACAACTGAAGAGGGAGGGTTCTCTACAAAGGAATTATCCGCAACGTTTTCAATCTTCAAGCAAGATAAAGGAAGGAGTACCCAAGGCTACTTTTGGAAATACATCAAAGTCACAAAATGAGACATCACGAGTCAAGCCTAGCGAGGCTGAAAAAGGAAAAGGTAATATTACTTCATCTTCTCGAAGTCGTGATATTAAATGCTTTCGTTGTCAGGGACATGGGCATATTGCATCTGAGTGCCCAAACAAAAGAGTGATGATTTTTAGAGACAATGGTGAGATAGAATCTGAAGTTGAAAGTGAAGAAGAGAGTGATGAGGAAGTGGAGAAAGTAAATGCTGAATCGGGAGAACTTTTGGTGGTACGAAGAGCCCTAAACATGCAAGCAAAGTTTGGAGAAGCGAAACAACAAAGAGAAAACATCTTCCATACAAGATGTTTGGTGCAAAAAAAGGTATGCATGTTGACTATTGATAGTGGAAGCTGTACCAATGTGGCTAGTATGGATATGGTGGAGAAATTAAATTTGTGTACATCAAAACATCCTAATCCCTATAAGCTTCAATGGCTTAATGAATGTGGAGAAATTCGAGTTACTAAGCAGGTTTTGGTGCCTTTCTCTATTGGGAAATATAACGATGAGGTTTTATGCGATGTGGTACCAATGCATGCAAGTCATATTCTTTTGGGAAGGCCATGGTAGTTCGATCGGCGAGTGGTATATGATGGGTACCTTAATCGTTTCACATTGAAGCATAAAAATAAAACCATCATGCTTATATCTTTAACTCCACAACATGTTCATGAAGATCAAATCAAAATGTCACAAACAAGAAGAGAAAAAGAAGTTGAGGAACAAAATGTGAGCAAAAAAATGAGTGGAGAAAAAAATAAGAAGGCTGAATTGAGTGTTCCCGAGGGAGAAAAGAAATTGAAAGTAAGTGAGGCCACAAAAAGAGCGAATTTTTTTGCTAGAGGGAGTTAGTTAAAAAGAGCTTTTGTTGAAAAAAAGAGTGTGTTGGTGTTGATACATAAACAATCATATTTGAGCACTAACGAACAAACATCTTCCTTGCCTAGTTCTTTTGTATCTCTTTTACAGGAATATGAATATGTTTTTCCAGATGAAGAACCGAATGGTTTACCACCATTAAGAGGTATTGAACATCAAATTGATTTCATTCTCGGTGCAACACTTCCAAACCGACCAGCTTATAGAGCTAATCCCGAGGAAACAAAAGAAATCCAAAGACAAGTGGAGGAGTTGATGACTAAAGGCAAAGTTCGAGAAAGCATGAGTCCATGCGCTGTACCGGTGATTATAGTCCCAAAGAAAGATGGAACATGGAGAATGTGCACAGATTGTCGTGCCGTCAATAAAATCACGGTGAAGTATCGCTACCCTATTCTTAGGTTAGATGATATGCTTGATGAATTGTATGGTGCTTTACTCTTCTCTAAAATTGATTTGAAAAGTGGATATCATCAAATACGAATCAACGAAGGTGATGAATGGAAAACATCTTTCAAAACAAAATATGGTTTATATGAGTGGTTGGTAATGCTATTTGGCTTAACAAATGCACCGAGTACTTTCATGAGATTAATGAATAATGTTTTGCGTAACTTTATTGGAAAGTTTGTTGTGTATTTTGACGATATTCTTATCTATAGCAAAAGTATAGAAGAACGTCTTGATCATGTGCGTATAGTGTTACACACCTTAAGAAAAGAATCTTTGTATGCCAATCTTAAGAAATGTTCTTTTTGCATGGAAAAAGTTATTTTTCTTGGTTTTGTTGTAAGTGCTAATGGAATTGAAATGGAAAAGGATAAGGTTAATGCTATTCTAGATTGGCCAACTCATAAAAACATTGCTGAAGTAAGAAGTTTTCATGGTCTCGCTAGTTTCTATCGAAGATTTGTTAGAGACTTTAGTACCATTGCTGCACCACTAAATGAAATTGTGAAAAAAGATGTTGGATTTCATTGGGGAGAAAAGCTAGAACATGCATTTAATCTTTTAAAAGAAAAACTCACTACTGCTCCAATTCTTGCATTGCCTAACTTTAACAAAAATTTTGAACTTGAATGTGATGCATCTGGAGTAGGTATAGGGGCTGTTTTATTGCAGGATGGAAAGCCGATTGCATACTTTAGTGAGAAGTTGAAGGGAGCTCAATTGAATTATCCAACTTATGATAAGGAATTGTACGCTTTGGTAAGAGCATTGGAGATGTGGCAACATTACTTGTGGTCTCGAGAGTTTGTTATCCACACTGATCATGAATCTCTCAAGTACATCAAAGGGCAAGGTAAGCTTAGTAAGAGGCATGCTAAGTGGGTGGAATTCATTGAATCATTTCCCTATGTGATTAAGTATAAAAAAAGGGAAAGAAAATATTGTTGCTGATGCATTATCAAGAAGGCATGCATTGATCACTACATTAAGTTCTAAACTTTTAGGTTTTGAGTCAATTAAGGGACTTTATGCTAACGATTCTGATTTTGCTTCAATTTACTTGGCTTGTGAAAATGGTGCATTCGAAAAGTTCTATAGGCATGAAGGATATCTATTTCGTGAACGTAAACTATGCATTCCTAAATGTTCTATACGTGAATTGCTTGTTAGAGAAGCCCATGGGGGAGGGCTAATGGGGCATTTTGGAATACATAAAACTTTGAGTGTTTTGAGTGATCATTTCTTTTGGCCTAAAATGCATATTGATGTTGAAAAAATTTGTGAAAGATGCATAACTTGCATGAAAGCTAAATCAAGAGCGCACCCACATGGATTGTACAAACCTTTACCTATACCAAATGAACTTTGGGTAGACATATCCATGGATTTTGTTTTGGGTTTACCAAGAACAAAGAAAGGACTCTGTGTTTGTGGTTGTTGATAGATTTTCCAAAATGGCACACTTCATTCCATGTAATAAGACCAATGATGCAACTCATATTGCTGATTTATTCTTTAAGGAAATTGTTCGTTTGCATGGAATACCAAGGACTATAGTGAGTGATAGAGATGCAAAATTTTTGAGTCACTTTTGGCGTGTTTTGTGGGGTAAATTGGGAACTAAACTGCTATTTTCTACTACATGTCACCCCCAAACAGATGGACAAACTGAAGTTGTCAATAGAACTTTGTCTCAATTGTTTAGAGTTTTAATTCAAAAGAACTTGAAAAATTGGGAAGATTGATTGTCCTTTGTTGAATTTGCATATAATAGAAGTGTCCATTCTGCTACTAATCACTCTCCTTTTGAAGTTGTATATGGCTTTAATCCATTAAGCCCACTTGATCTTATCCCAATACCTGTTGATGAACGTGCAAGCCTTGATGGAAAAGCTAAAGCTGAGATGATTAAGAAATTACATGAAAAGGTGAGACTTAATATTGAAAAGAAAACTGAGCAGTACGTCAAGCAAGCTAACAAAGGCCGTAAACAACTCATCTTTGAGCTCGGCGATTGGGTTTGGTTACACTTGAGGAAGGAGAGATTCCCTATTAAGGGAAAGTCAAAATTGCAACCAAGAGGAGATGGACCATTTCAAGTGATTGCAAGAATCAATGACAATGCCTATAAACTAGACCTTCCAGGTGAGTATAGCATAAGTGCAACTTTCAATGTCACTGATCTTTCTCCTTATTTTGGTGATATAGATTCGAGGACGAATCCTTTTGAAGAGGAAGGGAATGATGGATAGATACCCAAGCAAAACCATATAAACAAGACGGATCCTTTGATCATGAAAGATGGGCCAATTACAAGAGCACGGGCTAAGAAGATCAAGAAAGCCATGATGATTCTTGTAGATAAAATAAAATAACAAGTCCAAGAGGCCTCTTCAATGGGCCAAATGATGAATATTATTGAAGTTGGTGGGCTAGAGTTTTAATGAAGAGTTGGGCTTATTTCTTATCCAAAATTAAGGCCCAAGTTGAAGGATGAATTGGGCTTATTTCTTATCCAAAATTAAGGCCCAAGTTGAAGGATATTTCGTTCATATTCCAAAGGCCTACAAAAAAGACTCTTCAAAATAATCAAATGCATTGTTTAAGTCTTTAAAAGAATCCTAGAACATAGTGTACCATAGTAGGCATCTTTTGACTAGTCTTTGAGTGAATAAATGTGGTAAAAGAAGTGTCATCAAGATGTTTAGGGTAAAAGTGGTCTAAAGTGTAATCAAGATGTTTTTAAGCATCTTAAGAGTCTTTTGTAGCCTATAAATAGGCCATGTAAACATTTGTAAATCATCAACATTTTAAGTATAAAAATTCCTTTTGATTTTACAATCTCTTGTGAGAGTAATTTCTTTTGAGAACTTATCAAGATTCTTGAGCAAGATCTTGTGGCGTTCAACATACCTAGGTTCTTGGCTCATTCTATAGCCAACAGGTCGAGGTTTTTAAGCTTAATATAAGATCAAACTAGATTTTCAATTTTGGGGAGATTCTTATCTTATACGTCGGGTTCTTAGATCATTATATCTAATGGGTCCTTCGTCGTATCCACATCACTAAAACAATACATTTTATTATCTTGAAGAGGCACTTTTATATGCCTTTGGAATATGGACGAAAATCCTTCAACTTGGGCCTTAATTAGGATAAGAAAATAAGCCCAACTCATCCTTCAACTTGGGCCTTAATTTTGGATAAGAAATAGGCCCAACTCTTCATTAATACTCTAGCCCACCAACTTGAATAATATTCATTATTTGGCCCATTGAAGAGGCTTCTTGGACTAGTTCTTTTATTTTAGCTACAAGAACCATCATGGCTTCCTTGATCTTCTTAGCCCGTGCTCTTGTAATTGGCCCATCTTTCATGATCAAAGGATCCGTCTTGTTTGTATGGTTTTGCATGGGTAGATATCCATCAAACCTTCTCAATATGTGATGGATAAGATTACCACAAGATCCCGGGGCGCTATTTTTGGTCAAAATGACGATCATACCCCCGCAACGCTACGAGTGGTAATTTGAGGGACCAAACAACGTCGGAATGATTTGAAACGAAAGCCATAAGCCTTCTAAAGATGTGATAGATAAGAATACCACAAGATCCCAGGGGCGCTATTTTTGGTCAAAATGACGATCATACCCCCGCAACGTTACGAGTTGTGAATTAGGGGACTAAACGACGTCAAAATGCTTTGAAACGAAAGCCATAAGCCTTCTCCGGATGTGAGCGATAAGAATACCACAATATCCCGGGGGCGCTAGTTTTGGTCATAATGACGATCATACCCCCGCAACGCTATGAGTGGTGATTTGAGGGCCCAAACGACGTCGGAATGCTTTGAAACGAAAGCCAAAAGCCTTCTCAAGATGTGATGGATAAGAATACTACAAGATCCTGGGGGCGCTATTTTTGGTCAAAATGACGAACATATCCCCGCAACGCTACGAGTGGTGATTTGAGGGACCAAATGACGTCGGAATGCTTTGAAAATAAAGCCATAAGCCTTCTCAAGATGTGATGGATAAGAATACCACAAGATCCTGGGGGCGCAATTTTTGGTCAAAATGACGATCATACCCCCGCAACGCTACGAGTCGTGATTTGAGGGACCAAACGACGTCGGAATGCTTTGAAACGAAAGCCATAAGCCTTCTTAAAATGTGATGGATAAGATTACCACAAGATCCCGGGGGCGCTATTTTTGGTCAAAATGACGATCATACCCCCGCAACGCTACGAGTGGTGATTTGAGGGACCAAACGACATCGAAATGCTTTGAAACGAAGCCATAAGGCTTTTCAAGATTTGACGGATAAGAATACCACAAGATCCCGGGGGCGCTATTTTTGGTCAAAATGAAGATCATACCCCCGCAACGCAACGAGTGGTGATTTGAGGGACCAAACGACGTCGGAATGCTTTGAAACGAAAGCCATAAGCCTTCTCTAGATGTGATGGATAAGAATACCACAAGATATCGGGGGCGCTATTTTTGGTCAAAATGACGATCGTACCCCCGCAACGCTACGAGTGGTGATTTGAGGGCCCAAACGATGTCGGAATGCTTTGAAACGAAAGCCATAAGCCTCCTCAAGATGTGATGGATAAGAATACCACAAGATCCTGGGGGCGCTATTTTTGGTCAAAATGACGATCATATCCCCGCAACGCTACGAGTGGTGATTTGAGGGACCAAACGACGTCGGAATGCTTTTAAAATAAAGCCATAAGCCTTCTCAAGTTATGATGGATAAGAATACCACAAGATCCTGGGGGCGCTATTTGATGGAAATCAGCCCATGCGAAACTCTACAAACAAGACAGATCCTTTGATCATGAAAGATGGGCCAATTACAAGAGCACGTGCTAAGAAGATCAAGGAAGCCATGATGGTTCTTGTAAATGAAGTAAAAGATCAAGTCCAAGAGGGCTCTTCAATGGGCCAAATTATGAATATTATTCAAGTTGGTGGGCTAGAGTTTTAATGAAGGAGTTGGGCTTATTTATTACAATCAAAAAGCTGGACTTATTTCTTATTCAAAATTAATGCCCAAGTTGAAGGATGAGTTGGGCTTATTTCTTATCCAAAATTAAGGCCCATGTTGAAGATAATTTTCGTCCATATTCCAAAGGCCTACAAAAGGGACTCTTCAAAAGGGACTCTTCAAAATAATCAAATGTATTGTTTAAGTCTGTAAAAGAATCCTAGAACATAGTGTACCATTCAAGGTATCTTTTGACTAGTCTTTGAGTGAATAAGTGTGGTCAAAAGTGTCATCAAGATGTTTAGGGTAAAAGTGATCAAAAGTATCATCAAGATGTTTTCAAGCATCTTAAGAGTCTTTTGGCCTATAAATAGGCCATGCAAACATTTGTAAACCATCAACAATTTAAGTATAAAAATTCCTCTTGAATTTACTATCTCTTGAGAGTAATTTCTTTTGAGAACTTATCAAGATTCTTGAGCAAGATCTTGTGGCATTCAACATACCGAGGTTCTTGGCTCATTCTATAGCCAACGAGTCGAGGTTTTTAAGCTTAATATAAGATCAAACCAGATTTTCGATTTTGGGGAGATTCTTATCTTATACGTTGGGTTCTTAGATCATTATATCTAATGGGTCCTTCATCTTATCCACATAAGTTTGGTATCAGAGCAATCTGGTATTGATCTGATTTTTATTTTTCTTTTGTTCAAGTGTAGAAAAAAAAAAAGAAAAAAAATTGAAAAAAATAAAATCGAAAAAAAAAAAATTCGAAAAAAAAATACGATTTGTTGAGTTAGTTCTCTTTAGAATCAATTTCAATGAATTCCTTGTTCCCTACATCTATAGGACTAAGGGATTGTTGAAGGTTTTAGAAATTGTTCAAACTTGATTTTGTTCTCAAAATATTGAGTGGTTAAAGGCTTGAGTGGTGAGTTCATTAGAGGGGAGGTAAAAGCCAAAGAGTGATACACGAGTTGATCATGAGGTGTCTTTTGAGTGATACACGTGTGACTTGTGAGAAACTATATACCATGGAGGAAACACACAATAACCCACAAGAAGCTTTCACACTAAAGCTATGCAACAACAATTTGCAAGATTGAGTATATTTCTTGAAGGCATCACGGATCGGCTAGAGAGATTAGAACAAGCTGCACCAAGGGAACGTACAAATCATATTGCAGCACAACGAAGATATGAAGAGTGGGAAGAGGAGGAAGAAGATGATGATATTGGGTCTGCTCATGAATTCCAAAGGCGAGGAGGTAGAAGAAGGAGAAATGATGAAGTGGATCGAGACTTGGGAAACATCAAAATAAACATCCCTACTTTCCATGGAAGAAGTGATCTAGAAGCCTACTTGGAGTGGGAAAAGAAGGTAGATTTGATTTTTGACTGTCATAATTACTCCGAGGAAAAGAAAGTAAGACTTGCGGCTATCGAGTTCACCGACTATGCAATAGTATGGTGGGATCAGCTTGTTACAAATCGAAGGCGATATGGAGAAAGGCCGGTTGCTACATGGGCTGAAATGAAGTCAATCATGCGTAAGAGGTTTGTGTCATCTCATTACTTTCGAGAATTATATCAAAAACTTCAATCTATGACTCAGGGTACAAAAAGCGTGGACGAATATTATAAGGAAATGGAGATTGCCATGATTAGAGCAAATGTTGAAGAAGATCAGGAGGCAACAATGGCTCGTTTCCTAAATGGGTTGAAAACAGAGATTGCTAATATTGTGGAACTTCAACACTGTGTGGAGCTTGAAGACATGGTACATACAGCCATGAAAGTGGAAAGACAACTGAAGAGGGAGGGTTCTCTACAAAGGAATTTTCCGCAACGTTTCCAATCTTCAAGCAAGATGAAGGAAGGAGTACCCAAGGCTACCTTTGGAAATACATCAAAGTCACAAAATGAGACATCACGAGTCAAGCCTAGCGAGGCTGAAAAAGAAAAAGGTAATATTACTTCATCTTCTCAAAGTCGTGATATTAAATGCTTTCGTTGTCAGGGACATGGGCATATTGCATCTGAGTGCCCAAACAAAAGAGTGATGATTCTTAGAGACAATGGAGAGTTTGAATCTGAAGTTGAAAGTGAAGAAGAGAGTGATGAAGAAGTGGAGAAAGTTAATGCTAAATTGGGAGAACTTTTGGCGGTACGAAGAGCCCTAAACATGCAAGTAAAGTTTGGAGAAGCGAAACAACAAAGAGAAAACATCTTCCATACAAGATGTTTGGTGCAAAAAAAGGTATGCATGTTGATTATTGATAGTGGGAGCTGTACCAATGTGGCTAGTATGGATATGGTGGAGAAATTAAATTTGACTACATCGAAACATCCTAATCCATATAAGCTTCAATGGCTTAATGAATGTGGAGAAATCCGAGTTACTAAGCAGGTTTTGGTGCCATTCTCTATTGGGAAATACGAGGATGAAGTTCTATGCGATGTGGTACCAATGCATGCAAGTCATATTCTTTTGGGAAGGCCATGGCAGTTCGATCGGCGAGTGGTATATGATGGGTACCTTAATCGTTTCACATTGAAGCATAAAAATAAAACCATCATGCTTATATCCTTAACTCCACAACAGGTTCATGAAGATCAAATCAAAATGTCTCAAACAAAAAGAGAAAAAGAGGTTGAGGGAAGAAAGATAGAAAATGAGCAACAAAATGTGAGCAAAAAAAAGAGTGGAGAGAAAAATAAGAGGGTTGAATTGAGTGTTCCCAAGGGAGAAAAGAAATTGGAAGTAAGTGAGGCCACAAAAAGAGTGAATTTTTTTGCTAGAGGGAGTGAGTTAAAAAGAGCTTTTATTGAAAAAAAGAGTGTGTTGGTGTTGGTACATAAACAATCATATTTGAGCACTAACGAACTGACATCCTCTTTGCCTAGTTCTTTTGTATCTCTTTTACAGGAATATGAAGATGTTTTTCCGGACGAAAAACCGAATGGTTTACCACCATTGAGAGGCATTGAACATCAAATTGATTTTATTCCCGGTGCAACACTTCCAAACCGACCAGTTTATAGAGCTAATCCCAAGGAAACAAAAGAAATCCAAAGACAAGTGGAGGAGTTGATGACTAAAGGCAAAGTTCGAGAAAGCATGAGTCCATGCGCTGTACCAGTGATTGTAGTCCCAAAGAAAGATGGAACATGGAGAATGTGCACAGATTGTCGCGCCGTCAATAAAATCACGGTGAAGTATCGCTATCATATTCCTAGGTTAGATGATATGCTTGATGAATTGTATGGTGCTTTATTTTTCTCTAAAATTGATTTGAAAAGTGGATATCATCAAATACGAATCAAAGAAGGTGATGAATGAAAAACAGCTTTCAAAACAAAATATGGTTTATATGAGTGGTTGGTAATGCCGTTTGGCTTAACTAATGCGCCGAGCACTTTCATGAGATTAAATGTTTTGCGTAATTTCATTGGAAAGTTTGTTGTTGTGTATTTTGACGATATCCTTATCTATAGCAAAAGTATAGAAGAACATCTTGATCATGTGCGTATAGTGTTAGACACCTTAAGAAAAGAATCTTTGTATGCCAATCTTAAGAAATGTTCTTTTTGCATGGAAAAAGTTGTTTTTCTTGGTTTTGTTGTAAGTGCTAATGGAATTGAAATGGAAAAGGATAAGGTTAATGCTATTCTAGATTGGCCAACTCCTAAAAACATTACTGAAGTAAGAAGTTTTCATGGTCTCGCTAGTTTCTATCGAAGATTTGTTAGAGACTTTAGTACCATTGCTGCACCACTAAATGAAATTGTGAAAAAAGATGTTGGATTTCATTGGGGAGAAAAGCAAGAACATGCATTTAATCTTTTGAAAGAAAAACTCACTACTGCTCCAATTCTTGCATTGCCCAACTTTAACAAAAGTTTTGAACTTGAATGTGATGCATCTGGAGTAGGTATAGGGGCTGTTTTATTGCAGGATGGAAAGCCGATTGCATACTTTAGTGAGAAGTTGAAGGGAGCTCAATTGAACTATCCAACTTATGATAAGGAATTGTACGCTTTGGTAAGAGCATTGGAGATGTGGCGAGTTTGTTATCCACACCGATCATGAATCTCTCAAGTACCTCAAAGGGCAAGGTAAACTTAGTAAGAGGCATGCTAAGTGGGTGAAATTTATTGAATCATTTCCCTATGTGATTAAGTATAAAAAAGGGAAAGAAAATATTGTTGCTGATGCATTATCAAGAAGGCATACATTAATCACTACATTGAGTTCTAAACTTTTAGGTTTTGAGTCAATTGAGGAACTTTATGCTAACGATTCTGAGTTTGCTTCAATTTATTTGGCTTGTGAAAATGGTGCATTTGAAAAGTTCTATAAGCATGAGGAATATTTATTTCGTGAACGTAAACTATGCATTCCTAATTGTTCTACGCGTGAATTGCATGTTAGAGAAGCCCATGGGGGAGGGCTAATGGGGCATTTTAGAATACATAAAACTTTGAGTGTTTTGAGTGATCATTTCTTTTGGCCTAAAATGCGTATTGATGTTGAAAGAATTTGTGAAAGATGCATAACTTGCATGAAAGCTAAATCAAGAGCGCAACCACATGGATTGTACAAACCTTTACCTATACCAAATGAACCTTGGGTAGACATATCCATGGACTTTGTTTTGGTCTTACCAAGAACAAAGAAAGGTAAAGACTCTGTGTTTGTGGTTGTTGATAGATTTTCCAAAATGACACACTTCATTCCATGTAATAAGACCAATGATGCAACTCACATTGCTGATTTATTCTTTAAAGAAATTGTTCGTTTGCATGGAGTACCAAGGACTATAGTGAGTGATAGAGATGCAAAATTTTTGAGTCACTTTTGGCGTATTTTGTGGGGTAAATTAGGAACTAAACTTCTATTTTCTACTACATGTCACCCCCAAACAGATGGACAAACTGAAGTTGTCAATAGAACATTGTCTCAATTGCTTAGAATTTTAATTCAAAAGAACTTGAAAAATTGGGAAGATTGTTTGTCCTTTGCTGAATTTGCATATAATAGAAGTGTCCATTCTGCGACTAATCACTCTCCATTTGAAGTGGTATATGGTTTTAATCCACTAAGTCCACTTGATCTTATTCCAATACCTATCGACGAACGTGCAAGCCTTGATGGAAAAGCGAAAGCTGAGATGATTAAGAAATTGCATGAAAAAGTGAGACTCAACATTGAAAAGAGAACTGAGAAGTACGTCAAGCAAGCTAACAAAGGTCGTAAACAAGTCATATTTGAGCCTGGAGATTGGGTTTGGTTACACTTGAGAAAGGAGAGATTTTCAGGCCAGAGAAAGTCAAAATTACAACCACGAGGAGATGGACCATTTCAAGTAATTGCACGAATCAATGACAATGCCTATAAACTAGACCTTCCAGGTGAGTATAACGTAAGTGCAACTTTCAATGTTACTGATCTTTCTCCTTATTTTGGTGATATATTTTCGAGGACGAATCCTTTTGAAGAGGAAGGGAATGATGGAAATCAGCCCATGCAAAACCCTACAAACAAGACGGATCCTTTGATCATGAAAGATGGGCCAATTACAAGAGCACGTGCTAAGAAGATCAAGGAAGCCATGATGGTTCTTGTAAATGAAGTAAAAGATCAAGTCCAAGAGGCCTCTTCAATGGGCCAAATTATGAATATTATTCAAGTTGGTGGGCTAGAGATTTAATGAAGGAGTTGGGCTTATTTATTACAATCAAAGAGTTGGGCTTATTTCTTATCCAAAATTAAGGCCCATGTTGAAGATAATTTTCGTCCATATTACAAAGGCCTACAAAAGGGACTCATAAAAATAATCAAATGTATTGTTTAAGTGTTTAAAAGAATCCTAGAACATAGTGTACCATTCAAGGTATCTTTTGACTAGTCTTTGAGTGAATAAGTGTGGTCAAAAGTGTCATCAAGATGTTTAGGATAAAAGTGATCAAAAGTGTCATCAAGATGTTTTCAAGCATGTTAAGAGTCTTTTGTAGCCTATAAATAGGCTATACAAACATTTGTAAACCATCAACAATTTAAGTATAAAAATTCCTCTTGAATTTACTATCTCTTGAGAGTAATTTCTTTTGAGAACTTATCAAGATTCTTGAGCAAGATCTTGTGGCGTTCAACATATCGAGGTTCTTGGCTCATTCTATAGCCAACGAGTCGAGGTTTTTAAGCTTAATATAAGATCAAACCAAATTTTCGATTTTGGGGAGATTCTTATCTTATACGTTGGGTTCTTAGATCATTATATCTAATTGGTCCTTCGTCGTATCCACATCACTATTTTTGGTCAAAATGACGATCATACCCTCGCAACGCTACGAGTGGTGATTTGAGGGACCAAACGACGTCGGAATACTTTGAAACGAAAGCCATAAGCCTTCTCAAGATGTGATGGATAAGAATACCACAAGATCTTGGGGGCGCTATTTTTGGTCAAAATGACGAACATACCCCCGCAACGCTACGAGTAGTGATTTGAGGGACAAAACGACGTCGGAATGATTTGAAACGAAAGCCATAAGCCTTCGCAAGATGTGATGGATAAGAATACCATAAGATCCCAGGGGCGTTATTTTTGGTCAAAATGACGATCATACCCCCGCAACGTTACGAGTTGTGAATTGGGGGACCAAACGACGTCGGAATGCTTTAAAATGAAAGCCATAAGCCTTCTCAAGATCTGATGGATAAGAATACCACAAGATCCCCGGGGCGCTATTTTTGGTCAAACTGACGATCATACCCCCGCAACGCTACGAGTGGTGATTTAAGGGACCAAACGACATCGTAATGATTTCAAACGAAAGCCATAAGCCTTCTCAAGATGTGATGGATAAGAATACCACAAGATCCCAGGAGCGCTATTTTTGGTCAAAATGACGATCACACCCCTGCAACGTTATAAGTTGTGAATTGGGGGACCGAACGACGTCGGAATGCTTTGAAACGAAAGCCATAAGCCTTCTCAAGATGTGATGGATAAGAATACCATAAGATCCTGGGGGCACTATTTTTGGTCAAAATGACGATCATATCCCCGCAACGCTACAAGTGGTGATTTGAGGGACCAAACGACGTCGGAATGCTTTGAAAGTAAAGCCATAAGCCTTGTCAAGATGTGATGGATAAAAATACCACAAGATCGTGGGGGCGCTATATTTTGTCAAAATGACGATCATACCCCCGCAACGCTACGAGTTGTGATTTGAGAGACCAAACGACGTCGGAATGCTTTGAAATAAAATCCATAAGTCTTCTCAAGATGGGATGGATAAGAATACCACAAGATCCCGATGGCGCTATTTTTGGTCAAAATGACGATCATATCCCCGCAACGCTATGAGTGGTGATTTGAGGGACCAAAAGACGTCGGAATTCTTTGAAAGTAAAGCCATAAGTCTTCTCAAGATGTGATGGATAAGAATACCACAAGATCCCAGGGGCGCTATTTTTGGTCAAAATGAAGATCATATCCCCGCAACGCTACGAATGGTGATTTGAGGGACCAAACGACGTCGGAATGCTTTGAAACGAAAGCCATAAACCTTCTCAAGATGTGATGGATAAGAATACCACAAGATCGTGGGGGCGCTATATTTGGTCAAAATGACGATCATACCCCCGCAACGCTACGAGTTGTGATTTGGGGGACCAAACGACGTCGGAATGCTTTGAAACGAAAGCCATAAGTCTTCTCAAGATGTGATGGATAAGAATACCACAAGATCCCGATGGCGCTATTTTTGGTCAAAATGACGATCATATCCCCGCAACGCTACGAGTGGTGATTTGAGGGACCAAACGACGTCGGAATGCTTTGAAAGTAAAGCCTTATGCCTTCTCAAGATGTGATGGATAAGAATACCACATGATCTTGGGGGCGCTATTTTTGGTCAAAATGACGATCATACCCCCGCAACGCTACGAGTGGTGATTTGAGGGACCAAACAACGTCGGAATGCTTTGAAACGAAAGCCATAAGCCTTCTCAAAATGTGATGGATAAGATTACCACAAGATCCCGGGGGCACTATTTTTGGTCAAAATGACGATAATATCCCCACAACGATACGAGTGGTGATTTGAGGGACCAAACGACGTCGGAATGCTTTGAAATAAAAGCCATAAGGCTTCTCAAGATCTGACGGATAAGAATACCACAAGTTCCCGGGGGCGCTATTTTTGGTCAAAATGACGATCATACCCCCGCAACGCTACGAGTGGTGATTTGAGGGACCAAACGAGGTCGGATTGCTTTGAAACAAAAGCAATAAACCTTCTCAAGATGTGATGGATAAGATTATCACAAGATCAAGGGGCGCTATTTTTGGTCAAAATAAAGATCATACTCCCGCAACGCTACGAGTGGTGATTTGAGGGACCAAACGACGTCGGAATGCTTTGAAACGAAAGCCATAAGCCTTCTCAAGATGTGATGGATAAGAATACCACAAGATCGTGAAGGCGCTATATTTGGTCAAAATGACGATCATACCCCCGCAACGCTACGAGTTGTGATTTGGGGGACCAAACGACGTCGGAATGCTTTGAAACGAAAGCCATAAGTCTTCTCAAGATGTGATGGATAAGAATACCACAAGATCCCGAGGGTGCTATTTTTGGTCAAAATGACGATCATACCCCTACAACGCTACTAGTGGTGATTTTAGGGACCAAACGACGTCGGAATGCTTTGAAACAAAAGCCATAAACCTTCTCAAGATGTGATGGATAAGAATACCACAAGATCCTGGGGCGCTATTTTTGGTCAAAATGACGATCATACCCCCACAACGCTACGAGTGGTGATTTGAGGGACCAAATGACATCAGAATGCTTTGAAACGAAAGCCATAAGCCTTCTCAAAATGTGATGGATAAGATTACCACAAGATCCCGGGGATGCTATTTTTGGTCAAAATGACGATCATACCCCCGCAACGCTACGAGTTGTGATTTGGGGGACCAAACGACGTCGGAATGCTTTGAAACAAAAGCCATAAGCCTTCTCAAGATGTGATGGATAAGAATACCACAAGATCCCGGGGGCGCTATTTTTGGTCAAAATGACGATCATACCCCCGCAACGCTATGAGTGGTGATTTGAGGGATCAAACGACATTGGAATGCTTTGAAACGAAAGCCATAAGCCTTCTCAAAATGTGATGGATAAGGTTACCACAAGATCCCAGGGGCGCTATTTTTGGTCAAAATGACGATCATACCCCCGCAACGCTACGAGTGGTGATTTGAGGGACCATACGACGTCTGAATGCTTTGAAACAAAAGCCATAAGGCTTCTCAAGATCTGACGGATAAGAATACCACAAGATCCCGGGGGCGCTATTTTTTGTCAAAATGACGATCATACCCCCGCAACGCTACGAGTGGTGATTTGAGGGACCAAACGACGTCGGAATGCTTTGAAACGAAAGCCATAAGCCTTCTCAAGATGTGATGGATAAGATTACCACAGATCCCGGTGGCACTATTTTTGGTCAAAATGACGATCATACCCCCGCAACGCTACGAGTTGTGATTTGAGGGACCAAACGACGTCGGAATGCTACTCTAGCCCAGTTATGTAATCAGTAGCAGAAGACTTGTAATGAAACCAAAATATTTTTATTGATAAAGAAAATTTTACAGAGAAGAGGGGAGTACAAAGCTTATCATTAATGTTTATCTAAATTTTTTGCACACCTAAAACTACAAACAAAGCAACCTTAAATAAGGGAGAAGAAGACTCTGTATAATCACAGATGTCAAAAAGCAAACAGTAAAAAGATACAATAATTACAACTTTATACTATTCATGAATAGTAGTATGTCTAGCAATGAGGTCATGGCTTGCATCACTTCTTTTGTCTTCTTGTATTGACATCATTGCTTACATCATCATTCAGCTTTTACTGTTGAAGATATTTTTGTTCCCCTACTGATTAGGGTCTTGTGCATCCTGCATTGGATCATTTGAGCCAATTGAGTCTTGACTCACCTCCTGACTCATATCATCATCATCGTCTGAATTGGAGTCAAGAATAGCTTTTACCTGCTGTTTAAAATCTCTTTTAGAGGAGCTTGCTAAGAGTTCTTTAAGGAGTTCAGAAGTATTCTTTTTCTCCTTAAGGTGAACAAGCTTTGGAGGTTCGAGATTAATTATCCCTCTGGTGGAAAACATAGATTCTTTGAAAAATTCAAATTTATCCCACCATTTAATCAAAATTCGTCTTCCTAAATAAGGAATATTTGAAACTTTTAAACCCAGGCGATTATAATCTCTATAATCGATAATTGTGTCCCATCTAACAATCCAAGGGACTTGATAAAGAGCTGCAAACATAAGCCCTGGAGCTTTCATAGACGGATTTGTCTTTTCAAAATCTTCAAAAACATTCCTGATTTTATCAGGCAAAATTATGAGATATAATCCCCAGTTTGAGAACCAAACAATAAACCAATTTGGCACCATGGAAAAATCAAGGCCTTTAAATTGGATAAATCAACTATGTTTCTTTTGCCTGTTTTCATAACAAAATGCTATTTCCCAGGCTTTCATGTAGTCAAAATAATGAAACATTTTAGTTCTTATTGGAGCCTTTGAATGAATTTCTTTTAATCTAAAAAGGTCTCCATCCCATTCTTCAGGTTTGATTACCCGCAAGATAGTAGCTTTGGAAAAAGCCCATTCATGACCAGCTCTTGAAGTATTATCAAAATGAACAGAGCTAGTAGCAATAAGAATATCTTGATAAAATTGAAAATCATTGGGATAAACGAATGGATCAGTAAAATTTTTCATATAGAAGTTCATAACTTCATCAGAAGATAAATGAGAGTATTTTCTCTCAAGGGGTGCTATCCATATAGTCGTACTTGGTATATATGGATATACACATTCTTTTGCATTAGCAGATTTTACCGGTATATTATACGCATCTTCGCGTAACTGATCTTCTTTAGGAACAGCCTTTAAGGCTTCCTCTCTAACCTGTTGTTCTGTTTTTTCAATAGCCAACTTATAAGTTGGAATCCTGTATGGTCCAAGTACTCTTGGTCCAAGGGTATTACCCTTTTTTGCAGGCACTTTGGCTTTGCCTTTATCCATTAGTTCCCTGCAAGAATTCACGAGTTAAGAAGTCAGGTAATGAATTACTTGACCCTTTAATAAACTCAATATCAAAATCAAAGACAGACAAAATAGCCTGCCATCTAGCAAATATTTGTTTTGAAGCGATCTTTTTAACGTCTTTCTGCAAAATTTCTTTTGCAGATTTACAATCAACTCTTAATAAGAATTTCTGATTTAGTAAATCACTTTCAAATTTTTGTATACATAATACAATAGCAAGAACTTCTTTTTTCACAGTAGAGTAATTTACTCTAGGTCCTTTCCACACTCCAGAAGTGTAACGAACTAAAGATTCTTTATTATTGATCCTTTGTTTAAGGATCCCACCATAACCTAAATCTGATGCATCAGTTTCAACAATTTTAAAGACATCAGGATTAGATATGGCTAAGCAAGGAATTTCCTTAATTCGAGCTTTGATTTTTTGAACAGCTCGAGTATGTTCAATGTCCCAATTTGGGGGATTCTTTTTTAACCTTTCAAATAAAGGTTTAGCATCATAAGCTAAATCTTTGTAAAATTCTGCAACATAATTTAAGCTGCCTAAGAATCTTTGTAATTGATTCTTATCCCTGATTTCATCAGGAAATTTGTTAGCAAATATTATTGCTCTTTCTTTGGGAAAGATAGTTCATTCCTTGATAATATGACCAAGGAAAGTTATTTCTGTTTGGAAGAGTTTTATCTTCTTAGCATAGACAACAAGTCCTGCTTTAATGACAACATTTATGAAAATATTTAAATGTTTAAAATGTTGTTCTATTGATTCTGAGAATATTAGAACATCATCAATGTAAACAATTGTAAATGCTGAATAAGCATTAAATATATCGTTCATGACTCTCTGAAATTCAGAGGGGGCATTCTTAAGGCTGAATGGCATTACATTCCATTCATAATGCCCAAAAGGGACCGTGAAAGCAGTTTTATAATGGTCTTCTTCCTGAATCTGAATTTGCTAGAATCCAGATTTCATGTCAAATTTTGACATAACTTTGGCTGAATAAAGCCTATTGAGTAAATCTTTTTTATTTGGTATTGGATACCTAATCCATCTAAGAACCTTATTTAAAGGTTTGTAATTGATAACAAGACGCGGTACGCCTCGTTCCAATTTATCAGCATTTTCGACATAAAATGCAGGACAACTCCAAGGACTCTTGGAGGGCCTTATTAATTTTTTGAGTAATAACTCTTCAATTTCTTTTTTACAAATTTCTAAATGTCTAGGCCCCATGGCAATGGGCCTAGCTTTAGTAGGAATTTGACTTTCTTTAAAGTCAGGCTCATAAGGTAGAGCAACAACATGTTTCTTCCTTTCCCAAAAGGCATTAGGAATATCTGAACAAACTTTTTGTTCAATATAGTTTTGTAAGGATTTTATCCTTTGTTGGCAAGCTTCAGAAGATAGCTTCCTACTAAGTTCTTTGTATGATATTTCCTGAGATAAGGAATTTAAGAAATTTTCTTTTCTAGTAATTTTTCTTTTAATTGTGTCAATATTATGACACTTTGGTTGGGAAACAAATGAGAATGTTAATTCTCGCCCCTGAACATTACTAGTGATCCCTTTCCTGCTAATTTCCGTAATAGGATATATCATATGTAAAAAAGGATTCCCTAGAATAACATCATGGGAAAGATTTTTAACCATTATAAATGGCATTTCAAGACATATCCCTTTATTGCAGACGAAAGTGTTTTGTAATTTATAATTCACAACTAACTTTCTGCCATCTGCAGCGTTAAGGATTTCAGTTGTCTTTGAAAAGTATCGAGAGGGTACTAACCCTTCATTGATGCAGTTCAAGTCTGCACCAGAATCTATCATGGCAGTTGCGTCAAGATAGAATTCTTTATGGATGACTATAGTCACCTTGGTATGCCATTTGTGGGTGATCACCCTATCAATCATGTTGATAAAAGTTAAAGGTTTTAACTCTTCATCAGTTTGTGGAAGAATTTTATCTTCTTCTTCATTATCAGAATTGATAGAATTTTCAAGAGATTTTATCTCGAGCGAAGAAATTCTAGATTTCAGTTCTACAATTTCTTGCTTAAGAACTTTAACTTCATGTCTTAATTCAGATATAGAAGTTTCTACCTCTGAAGACTGTGAAGTTGAAGCAGAAATATTAGAGCTTTTAACTCTCTGTAAAATATCTTTGATATTGTAATAATCCGGCTCTTTAAGTTTTAACCGTTTTTCAATACTTTTTTCTTTATGAATCTCTTTATAAGATTCTAAATACTTTTGTAGCATTTCTTTTTTCTCTTGAGGATCTGTGATTTTATCAATAAGATCCAGGATGAAACTTTCTTCTTTTGTTATGACAAATAAGCCATTAGCTTTACATAAAGCTTTGTATTAATCACAATTGCCTTCGCATTGTGATTCTTCTGATTCATCTGATTCATAATCAGAATTAGTATTCTCTGAAGTTTCATCAGAGTTTTCATTTTCTTCTGTAATAACAGAGACTTTAAGATTTTTATTTTCTCTATCAGTATCTTCTATAAGAAGTTTTTTCAAAGCTATCTTTAGATCTTCATCTATGTCCAGACTTTGAATTTTCTTTTTCATATTACACTTATTAGCGTGATGTCCCGGAGCTTTACATTTCTAGCATATTGGGACTTTCTTTTGATTTCCTTTATTAGGAAATTCTTGATTTTGTTTTTCTCTATTAGAGAATTTTTTTCTCTTTTTTCTATAGTTATAGCTATAGTTTTTCTTTTGATAATTCGGTTTGGAGGTAGAGGGTTTATTACCTCTCTTTTCATTAACCGGTTTAATGGGTGTTAACCCAATTTGGTCACAAAAGTCACCAAGGACTTTCTTTCCAAATATTTTTTCTTTTTGTATCTTTTTATGTAATTTTATTTCATTACATAGGCAGATACCTTCTCCGACAATTTCGGATGCTAAATCACCATAAGTATAAAGGTGATAAGGAATAAATCCTTGATTTTTTTGTCTAATTCGAGTTTTTACTCTTTCTGCAAAGAAATGTGGAAGTCCTGTTAAGAACTTTTCTTTCCAGAAATCATGATGACTATCTTCTCTAGTAAAAATCTTAGAGAAGAAATCTTTGTACCACTTGAAGTTTGATAAACTGTGGCATTTTAAATTCATCAATTGTTCTTGAGTTTTATCAATTTGGAAAGAAGTACTTCCAATGAAGTGCTTTGCAATAGTAAATAGTAGCGTATTTACGCAATCAGTAACTGGAGCATTATTCTCCAATTTTGTTGCATTGAATATATGCAATTTAGCTTCATCTGAAAGATGAAAATCCCACCAACCTTTTAGTTGGCCAGTAAAGCCTTGAACAATAGCTTTTGCTATACTAGCATCACTATTGCCTTTGACTTTGCTTGCTGTTGCATACATTATCATATAATGCAACTTAATCTGTATTTGGTATTCAGAATGGCCATCAATATTTCATTCGTCAATAGTAGTACCATCAAAGGTAGCTCTACTCAGATAGTGTTCTTGTTCTTCGATTAATAAATCGACAGGAGTAGGCCTTGGATAGTAAGGCTTTTTATTTTGGGTATTACCAAAAGTAATTTTATTAACCTCATAAGGCTTTTCTTGTTGTTCATTTTTGAACATTTCTTCTATCTGATCAATTTCTTGATCAGAATTCTCAGATTGTTTGTCAGAATCATTATCCTGATCTTCTGTGATAGGAGATAACTCCTTATCATTGATTCCAAGATTTTTTAATCTTTTCATTATCTCATCAAGAACTTCTGATGAGTCTGACTCTTTAGTCAGTTTCAAATCCAATTTTTCAGAAGGTAAAGGTTTAAATAAAACCTTATCTTTTTTCACTGTTTGACTAGTATTACTAGTGTTAGGAATATCCGTGGAATCTTTATTCATATTTTTCTCAATTCTAATTAATTGATTTCCAATTGACTGTAGAGACAGATTAGTAAAATTATTCTGCTTTATTACACCCTTAATTTCTTCACGGTGTTGCTATAACTTCTTCTTTATCAATTTTGATGGCTAAATTAACCTCAGGAGGGTGTATACTTCGTATACTCTTCCCTTTTGGAGTCATATAGTTCTGATATGCAGAGTTTATACTTGCAATCACAACTTTATCCTCAAAATTAGGGAATTGATGAAGTCTTTGTTCAGTTCTATAAAAGACTTTTATCATATCAAAGAAATCTTTTTCAGATTTCATTTTCCACAAATATAATTTGTAGCGTTTAAACCATTTTTTTTGTTTTGATTTTGGTTTCATATAAAACCATTTTCTTTTTATTTCATTTTCTGGAGAAAGGAATTTGTCTTTTAGACTTCCAGAAAATGAAAACTCTAGAGTTTTATCTAGAGTCAAGGGATTTAACCCATAAACACTTCGATCATCATAACCCATATCGGAGGGTGTAGGGGATTTTACCCGAGATGATGACGGAGTTTCAACGTGATATTCTGGTTGATTAACCCCATCTAAGGTGGTTTTTAACCTTACCTGTTCCTTTTCAAAATTAGAAACTGGAACAGATGAAGTAGAATTTCTACTTGACATAAATCCTCTTTTAGAGGTAGAGCCTATATTAAGGCGTGTAATTCGATCCTTTGAGAAACGTATTTCTACATCTCCATCAGGATACTCAATTACTTCTTCAATTTGTTTATTTTCCTGTTTTACAGGAGGATTTGCCTCTTCTAGAACCCATTTGTCAGGTAATTTAACCTGATCCCAAGTTATTAACTTTGGGACAACAATATTACTTTTAGCAATATCCGTGATGAACATAGTTGTTTCACCCGGTTTGTGATTTGAAATCTTTTTCATGTCCGGTATTACCGTATTCATGACTTTATAATAAATCCTGAAAATAAGGAAAACATTTTGTGTTCCAGGCATCATATCAAATCCATCAGATTTAATATCTAAGCACAAAGAATGCTTAAGATTCGGATCTGATAAAGACACCGTAAAATTTGGAAAATACGAAAAGTATATATGTCCATCACATAGACTCGATTCAACTATTCCTAATAAGGAATCATGAAATCTGTTATGACGTTTGTCTCTAACAGCAATAATAGCAGAGGTATTTAAACCTAGTCTAGTTGCTGGTTTTAAAGCAACTTGAATCATTCCAATATGTAGGAATTTAAATTTTCTTTATGGACAGTTATTAGCTTGTCAGAAAATAAATTAAAAGCACTGTATCCTTCTGATAAAGGAATAGACTGTTCAACAGTCTTAATAACATAATCAGTCTTTCTAATAAAACTACCGAAACGACGTCGGAATGCTTTGAAACGACGTCGGAATGCTAAGAGTGGTGATTTGAGGGACCAAACGACGTCGGAATGCTTTGAAACGAAAACCATAAGCCTTCTCAAGATGTGATGGATAAGATTACCATAGATCCCGGTGGCACTATTTTTGGTCAAAATGACGATCATACCCCGCAACGCTACGAGTTGTGATTTGAGGGACCAAACGACGTCGGAATGCTTTGAAACGAAAGCCATAAGCCTTCTCAAGATGTGATGGATAAGAATACCACAAGATCCTGGGGGCGCTATTTTTGGTCAAAATGACGATCATACCCACGCAACGCTACGAGTGGTGATTTGAGGGACCAAACGACGTCGGAATGCTTTGAAACAAAAGCAATAAACCTTCTCAAGATGTGATGGAAAAGATTATCACAAGATCCCGGGGGCGCTATTTTTGGTCAAAATGACGATCATACCCCCGCAACGCTACGAGTTGTGATTTGGGGGACCAAACGACGTCGGAATACTTTGAAACAAAAGCCATAAGCCTTCTCAAGATGTGATGGATAAGAATACCACAAGATCCTGGGGGCGCTATTTTTGGTCAAAATGACGATCATACCCCCGCAACGCCACGAGTGGTGATTTGAGGGACCAAACGACGTCAGAATGATTTGAAATGAAAGCCATAAGTCTTCGCTAGATGTGATGGATAAGAATACCATAAGATCCCATGGGCGCTATTTTTGGTCAAAATGACGATCATACCCCCGCAACGTTACGAGTTGTGAATTTGGGGACCAAACGACGTCGGAATGCTTTAAAACGAAAGCCATAAGCCTTCTCAAGATCTGATGGATAAGAATACCACAAGATCCTGGGGGCGCTATTTTTGGTCAAAATGACGATCATACCCCCGCAACGCTACGAGTGGTGATTTGAGGGACCAAACGACGTCGGAATGATTTGAAACGAAAGCCATAAGCCTTCTCAAGATGTGATGGATAAGAATACCACAAGATCCCAGGGGCGCTATTTTTGGTCAAAATGACGATCACACCCCTGCAACGTTATAAGTTGTAAATTGGGGGACCGAACGACGTCGGAATGCTTTGAAACGAAAGCCATAAGCCTTCTCAAGATGTGATGGATAAGAATACCACAAGATCTTGGGGGCGCTATTTTTGGTCAAAATGACGATCATACCCCCGCAATGCTACGAGTGGTGATTTGAGGGACCAAACGACGTCGGAATGATTTGAAACGAAAGCCATAAGCCTTCTCAAGATGTGATGGATAAGAATACCACAAGATCCCAAGGGCGCTATTTTTGGTCAAAATGACGATCACACCCCTGCAACGTTATAAGTTGTAAATTGGGGGACCGAACGACGTCGGAATGCTTTGAAACGAAAGCCATAAGCCTTCTCAAGATGTGATGGATAAGAATACCACAAGATCCTGAGGGCGCTATTTTTGGTCAAAATGACGATCATATCCCCGCAACGCTACGAGTGGTGATTTGAGGGACCAAACGACGTCGGAATGCTTTGAAAGTAAAGCCATAAGCCTTCTCAAGATGTGATGAATATGAATACCACAAGATCCTGGGGGCGCTATTTTTGGTCAAAATGACGATCATACCCCCGCAACGCTACGAGTGGTGATTTGAGGGACCAAACGACGTCGAAATGCTTTGAAACGAAAGCCATAAGCCTTCTCAAAATGTGATGGATAAGATTACCACAAGATCCCGGGGGCGCTATTTTTGGTCAAAATGACGATCATACCCACGCAACGCTACGAGTGGTGATTGGAGGGACTAAACGACGTCGGAATGCTTTGAAACGAAAGCCATAAGGCTTCTCAAGATGTGATGGATAATATTATCACAAGATCCCAGGGGCGCTATTTTTGGTCAAAATGAAGATCATACCCCCGCAACGCTACGAGTGGTGATTTGAGGGACCAAACGACGTCGGAATGCTTTGAAACGAAAGCCATAAGCCTTCTCAAGATAACCTTCTCAAGATGTGATGGATAAGATTATCACAAGATCCCGAAGGTGCTATTTTTGGTCAAAATGAAGATCATACTCCTGCAACGCTACGAGTGGTGATTTGAGGGACCAAACGACGTCGGAATGCTTTGAAACGAAAGCCATAAGCCTTCTCAAGATGTGATGGATGAGAATACCACAAGATCGTGAGGGCGCTATATTTGGTCAAAATGACGATCATACCCCCGCAACGCTACGAGTTGTGATTTGGGGGACCAAACGACGTCGGAATTCTTTGAAACGAAAGGCATAAGTCTTCTCAAGATGTGATGGATAAGAATACCACAAGATCCCGATGGCGCTATTTTTGGTCGAAATGACGATCATACCCCTGCAACGCTACGAGTGGTGATTTGAGAGACCAAACGACGTCGAAATGCTTTGAAACAAAAGCCATAAGCCTTCTCAAGATGTGATGGATAAGAATACCACAAGATCCTGGGGGCGCTATTTTTGGTCAAAATGACGATCATACCCCCGCAACGCTACGAGTGGTGATTTGAGGGACCAAACGACGTCGAAATGCTTTGAAACGAAAGTCATAAGCCTTCTCAAAATGTGATGGATAAGATTACCACAAGATCCCGGGGGCACTATTTTTGGTCAAAATGACGATCATACCCACGCAACGCTACGAGTGGTGATTGGAGGGACCAAACGACGTCGGAATGCTTTGAAACGAAAGCCATAAGGCTTCTCAAGATCTGACGGATAAGAATACCACAAGATCCCGGGGGGCCGCTATTTTTGGTCAAAATGACGATCATACCCCTGCAACGCTACGAGTGGTGATTTGAGAGACCAAACGACGTCGGAATGCTTTGAAACAAAAGCCATAAGCCTTCTCAAGATGTGATGGATAAGAATACCACAAGATCTTGGGGGCGCTATTTTTGGTCAAAATGACGATCATACCCCCGCTACGCTACGAGTGGTGATTTGAGGGACCAAACGACGTCGAAATGCTTTGAAACGAAAGCCATAAGCCTTCTCAAAATGTGATGGATAAGATTACCACAAGATCCCGGGGGCACTATTTTTGGTCAAAATGACGATCATACCCACGCAACGCTACGAGTGGTGATTGGAGGGACCAAACGACGTCGGAATGCTTTGAAACGAAAGCCATAAGGCTTCTCAAGATCTGACGGATAAGAATACCACAAGATCCCGGGGGGCCGCTATTTTTGGTCAAAATGACGATCATACCCCCACAACGCTACGAGTGGTGATTTGAGGGACCAAACGACGTCGGAATGCTTTGTAACAAAAGAAATAAACCTTCTCAAGATGTGATGGATAATATTATCACAAGATCCCAGGGGCGCTATTTTTGGTCAAAATGAAGATCATACCCCCGCAACGCTACGAGTGGTGATTTGAGGGACCAAACGACGTCGGAATGCTTTGAAACGAAAGCCATAAGCCTTCTCAAGATGTGATGGATAAGAATACCACAAGATCGTGGGGGCGCTATAATTGGTCAAAATGACGATCATACCCCCGCAACGCTACGAGTTGTGATTTGGGGGACCAAACGACGTCGGAATGCTTTGAAACGAAAGCCATATATCTTCTCAAGATGTGATGGATAAGAATACCACAAGATCCCGATGGCGCTATTTTTGGTCAAAATGACGATCATATCCCCGCAACGCTACGAGTGGTGATTTGAGGGACCAAACGACGTCGGAATGCTTTGAAAGTAAAGCCATAAGCCTTCTCAAGATGTGACGGATAAGAACACCACAAGATCCTGGGGGCGCTATTTTTGGTCAAAATGATGATCATACCCCGCAACGCTACGAGTGGTGATTTGAGGGACCAAACGAGGTCGGAATGCTTTGAAAACAAAAGCAATAAACCTTCTCAAGATGTGATGGATAAGATTATCACAAGATCCCGGAGGTGCTATTTTTGGTCAAAATGAAGATCATACTCCTGCAACGCTACGAGTGGTGATTTGAGGGACCAAACGACGTCGGAATGCTTTGAAACGAAAGCCATAAGCCTTCTCAAGATGTGATGGATGAGAATACCACAAGATCGTGAGAGCGCTATATTTGGTCAAAATGACGATCATACCCCCGCAACGCTACGAGTTGTGATTTGGGGGACCAAACGACGTCGGAATTCTTTGAAACGAAAGGCATAAGTCTTCTCAAGATGTGATGGATAAGAATACCACAAGATCCCGATGGCGCAATTTTTGGTCAAAATGACGATCATACCCCTGCAACGCTACGAGTGGTGATTTGAAAGACCAAACGACGTCGGAATGCTTTGAAACAAAAGCCATAAGCCTTCTCAAGATGTGATGGATAAGAATACCACAAGATCCTGGGGGCGCTATTTTTGGTCAAAATGACGATCATACCCCCGCAACGCTACGGGTGGTGATTTGAGGGACCAAACGACGTCGAAATGCTTTGAAACGAAAGCCATAAGCCTTCTCAAAATGTGATGGATAAGATTACCACAAGATCCCGGGGGCACTATTTTTGGTCAAAATGACGATCATACCCACGCAACGCTACGAGTGGTGATTGGAGGGACCAAACGACGTCGGAATGCTTTGAAACGAAAGTCATAAGGCTTCTCAAGATCTAACGGATAAGAATACCACAAGATCCCGGGGGGCCGCTATTTTTGGTCAAAATGACGATCATACCCCCACAACGCTACGAGTGGTGATTTGAGGGACCAAACGACGTCGGAATGCTTTGTAACAAAAGCAATAAACCTTCTCAAGATGTGATGGATAATATTATCACAAGATCCCAGGGGCGCTATTTTTGGTCAAAATGAAGATCATACCCCCGCAACGCTACGAGTGGTGATTTGAGGGACCAAACGACGTCGGAATGCTTTGAAACGAAAGCCATAAGCCTTCTCAAGATGTGATGGATAAGAATACCACAAGATCGTGGGGGCGCTATAATTGGTCAAAATGACGATCATACCCCCGCAACGCTACGAGTTGTGATTTGGGGGACCAAACGACGTCGGAATGCTTTGAAATGAAAGCCATATGTCTTCTCAAGATGTGATGGATAAGAATACCACAAGATCCCGATGGCGCTATTTTTGGTCAAAATGACGATCATATCCCCGCAACGCTACGAGTGGTGATTTGAGGGACCAAACGACGTCGGAATGCTTTGAAAGTAAAGCCATAAGCCTTCTCAAGATGTGACGGATAAGAATACCACAAGATTCTGGGGGCGCTATTTTTGGTCAAAATGATGATCATACCCCGCAACGCTACGAGTGGTGATTTGAGGGACCAAACGAGGTCGGAATGCTTTGAAACAAAAGCAATAAACCTTCTCAAGATGTGATGGATAAGATTATCACAAGATCCTGGAGGCGCTATTTTTGGTCAAAATGAAGATCATACTCCTGCAACGCTACGAGTGGTGATTTGAGGGACCAAACGACGTCGGAATGCTTTGAAACGAAAGCCATAAGCCTTCTCAAGATGTGATGGATGAGAATACCACAAGATCGTGAGGGCGCTATATTTGGTCAAAATGACGATCATACCCCCGCAACGCTACGAGTTGTTATTTGGGGGACCAAACGACGTCGGAATTCTTTGAAACGAAAGGCATAAGTTTTCTCAAGATGTGATGGATAAGAATACCACAAGATCCCGATGGCGCTATTTTTTGTCAAAATGACGATCATACCCCTGCAACGCTATGAGTGGTGATTTGAGAGACCAAACGACGTCGGAATGCTTTGAAACAAAAGCCATAAGCCTTCTCAAGATGTGATGGATAAGAATACCACAAGATCCTGGGGGCGCTATTTTTGGTCAAAATGACGATTATACCCCCGCAACGCTACGAGTGGTGATTTGAGGGACCAAACGACGTCGAAATGCTTTGAAACGAAAGCCACAAGCCTTCTCAAAATATGATGGATAAGATTACCACAAGATCCCGGGGGCGCTATTTTTGGTCAAAATGACGATCATACCCACGCAACGCTACGAGTGGAGATTGGAGGGACCAAACGACGTCGGAATGCTTTGAAACGAAAGCCATAAGGATTCTCAAGATCTGACGGATAAGAATACCACAAGATCCCGGGGGGCCGCTATTTTTGGTCAAAATGAAGATCATACCCCCGCAACGCTACGAGTGGTGATTTGAGGGACCAAACGACGTCGGAATGCTTTGAAATGAAAGCCATATGTCTTCTCAAGATGTGATGGATAAGAATACCACAAGATCCCGATGGCGCTATTTTTGGTCAAAATGACGATCATATCCCCGTAACGCTACGAGTGGTGATTTGAGTGACCAAACGACGTCGGAATCCTTTGAAAGTAAAGCCATAAGCCTTCTCAAGATGTGACGGATAAGAATACCACAAGATCCTAGGGGCGCTATTTTTGGTCAAAATGATGATCATACCCCGCAACGCTACGAGTGGTGATTTGAGGGACCAAACGAGGTCGGAATGCTTTGAAACAAAAGCAATAAACCTTCACAAGATGTGATGGATAAGATTATCACAAGATCCCGGAGGCGCTATTTTTGGTCAAAATGAAGATCATACTCCTGCAACGCTACGAGTGGTGATTTGAGGGACCAAACGACGTCGGAATGCTTTGAAACGAAAGCCATAAGCCTTCTAGAGATGTAATGGATGAGAATACCACAAGATCGTGAGGGCGCTATATTTGGTCAAAATGATGATCATACCCCCGCAACGCTACGAGTTGTGATTTGGGGGACCAAACGACGTCGGAATTCTTTGAAACGAAAGGCATAAGTCTTCTCAAGATGTGATGGATAAGAATACCACAAGATCCCGATGGCGCTATTTTTGGTCAAAATGACGATCATACCCCTACAACGCTACAAGTGGTGATTTGAGAGACTAAACGACGTCGGAATGCTTTGAAACAAAAGCCATAAGCCTTCTCAAGATGTGATGGATAAGAATACCACAAGATCCTGGGGCGCTATTTTTGGTCAAAATGACGATCATACCCTCGCAACGCTACGAGTGGTGATTTGAGGGACCAAACGACGTCGTTTGGGCCCTCAAATCACCACTCGTAGCGTTGCGGAGGTATGATCGTCATTTTGACCAAAAATAGCGCCCCTAGGATCTTGTAGTATTCTTATCAATCACATCTTGAGAAGGTTTATGGCTTTTGTTTCAAAGCATTCCGACATCGTTTGGTCCCTCAAATCACCACTTGTAGCGGTGCGGGGTTATGATCGTCATTTTGACCCAAAATAGCGCCCCCGGGATCTTGCGGTATTCTTATCCATTACATCTTGAGATGGCTTATGGCTTTCATTTCAAAGCATTCCGACGTCGTTTGGTCCCCTAAATCACAACTCGTATCATTGCGGGGGTATGATCGTCATTTTGACAAAAAATAGCGCCCCCGGGATCTTGTGGTATTCTTATCCATCACATCTTGAGAAGGCTTATGTATTTCGTTTTAAAGCATTCCGACGTCGTTTGGTCCCCTAAATCATCACTCGTAGCGTTGCGGGGGTATTATCGTTATTTTGACCAAAAATAGCACCGCTGGGATCTTGTGGTAATCTATCTTATCCATCACATCTTGAGAAGGTTTATGACTTTTGTTTCAAAGCATTCCGACGTCATTTAGTCCCTCAAATCACCACTCGTAGCGTTGCGGGGGTATGATCGTCATTTTGACCAAAAATAGCGCCCCCACGATCTTGTGGTATTCTTATCCATCACATCTTGAGAATGCTTAAGGCTTTCATTTCAAAGCATTCCTACGTCGTTTGGTCCCTCAAATCACCACTTGTAGTGTTGCGGGGGTATGATCGTCATTTTGACCAAAAATAGCGCCCCCGGGATCTTGTGGTATTCTTATCCATCACATCTGGAGAAGGCTTATGGCTTTCGTTTCAAAGCATTCCGACGTCGTTTGGTCCCTCAAATCACCACTCGTAGCGTTGCGGGAGTATTATCGTTATTTTGACCAAAAATAGCGCCCCTAGGATCTTGTGGTAATCTTAACCATCACATCTTGAGAAGGCTTATAGCTTTCGTTTCAAAGCATTCCGACGTTGTTTGGTCCCCCAAATCACCACTCGTAGCGTTGCGATGGTATGATCGTCATTTTGACCAAAAATAGCGCCCCCAGGATCTTGTGGTATTATTATCCATCACATCTTGAGAAGGCTTATGGCTTTCGTTTAAAAGCATTTCGACGTCGTTTGGTCCCTCAAATCACCAATTGTAGCGTTGCGGGGGTATGATCGTTATTTTGACCAAAAATAGCGCCCCCGGGATCTTGTGGTATTCTTATCAATCACATCTTGAGATGGCTTATGGCTTTCGTTTCAAAGCATTCCGACGTCGTTTGGTCCCTCAAATCACCACTCGTAGCATTGCGGGGATATGATCATCATTTTGACCCAAAAATAGCGCCCCCGGGATTTTGTGGTATTGTTATCCATCACATCTTGAGAAGGCTTATGGCTTTCGTTTCAAAGCATTCCTACGCCGTTTGGTCCCTCAAATCACCACTCATAGCGTTGCGGGGGTATGATCGTCATTTTGACCAAAAATAGCACCCCCGAGATCTTATGGTAATCTTATCCATCACATCTTGAGAAGGCATATGGCTTTCGTTTCAAAGCATTCCGACGTCGTTTGGTCCCTCAAATCACCACTTGTAGCGTTGCGGGAGTATGATCGTCATTTTGACCCAAAATAGCGCCCCCGGGATCTTGTGGTATTATTATCCATCACATCTTGAGAAGGCTAATGGCTTTTGTTTCAAAGCATTCCGACATCGTTTGGTCCCTCAAATCACCACTTGTAGCGTTGCGGGGCTATGATCGTCATTTTGACCAAAAATAGCTCCCCCGGGATCTTGTGGTAATCTTTTCCATCACATCTTGAGAAGGTTTATAGCTTTCGTTTCAAAGCATTCCGACGTCGTTTGGTCCCTCAAATCACAACTTTTACTAGCGTTGCGGGGGTATGATCGTCATTTTGACCAAAAATAGCGCCCCCGGGATATTGTGGTAATCTTATTATTTATATCTTGAGAAGGTTTATGGCTTTTGTTTCAAAGCATTCCAACGTCGTTTGGTCCCTCAAATCACCACTCGTAGCGTTACAGGGGTATGGTCGTCATTTTGACCAAAAATAGCGCCCCCGTGATCTTGTGGTAATCTTATCCATCACATCTTGAGAAGGTTTATGGCTTTGGTTTCAAAGCATTTTGACGTCGTTTGGTCCCTCAAATCACCACTTGTAGCGTTGCTGGGTATGATCGTCATTTTGACCAAAAATAGCGCCCCCAGGAGAGAAGGCTTATGGCTTTCGTTTCAAAGCATTCCGACGTTATTTGGTCCCTCAAATCACTACTCGTAGCGTTGCGGGAGTATAATCATCATTTTGACCAAAAATAGCGCCCCCGGGATCTTGTGGTAATCTTATCCATCACATCTTGAGAAGGTTTATGGCTTTCGTTTCAAAGCATTACGACGTCGTTTGGTCCCCCAAGTCATCACCGTAGTGTTGCGGGGGTATGATCGTCATTTTGACCAAAAATTGCACCCCCGGGATCTTGTGGTAATCTTATCCATCACATCTTGAGAAGGTTTATGGCTTTCGTTTCAAAGCATTCCGACGTTGTTTGGTCCCTCAAATCACCACTCGTAGCGTTGCGGGGGTATGATCATCATTTTGATCAAAAATAGCGCTCCCAGGATCTTGTGGTATTCTTATCCATCACATCTTGAGAACGCTTATGGCTTTCGTTTCAAAGCATTCCGACGTCGTTTGGTCCCTCATATCACCACTTGTAGCGTTGCGGGGCTATGATCGTCATTTTGACCAAAAATAGCGCTCCCGGGATTTTGTGGTATTCTTATCCATCACATCTTGAGAAGGCTTATATTTTTCGTTTCAAAGCATTCCGACGTCGTTTGGTCCCCCAAATCATCACTCGTAGCGTTGCAATGGTATGATCGTCATTTTGACCAAAAATAGCGCCCCCGGGATCTTGTGGTATTCTTATCATTCACATCTTGAGAAGGCTTATGGTTTTCGTTTCAAAGCATTCCGACGTCGTTTGGTCCCTCAAATCACCACTCGTAGCATTGCTGGATTAGGATCATCATTTTGACCAAAAATAGCGCCCCCAGGATCTTGTGGTAATCTCATCCATCACATCTTGTGAAGGCTTATGGCCTTCTATTTAAAGCATTCCAACGTTGTTTGGTCCCTCAAATCACCACTCGTAGCGTTGCATGGGTATGATCGTCATTTTGACCAAAAATAGCGCCCCCGGGATTTTGTGGTATTCTTATCCATCACATCTTGAGAAGGCTTATAGCTTTCGTTTCAAAGCATTCCGACGTCGTTTAGTCCCTCAAATCACCACTCGTAGCGTTGTGGGGGTATGATAGTTATTTTAACCAAAAATAGCGGCCTCGGTATCTTGTGGTATTATTATCCATCACATCTTTAGAAGGCTTATGGCTTTCGTTTCAAAGTATTCCGACGTCGTTTGGTCCCTCAAATCACCACTTGTAGCGTTGCGGGGGTATGATCGTCATTTTGACCAAAAATAGCGCCCCCGGGATCTTGTGGTAATCTTATCCATTGTATCTTGAGAAGGTTTATGGCTTTCGTTTCAAAGCATTCCGACGTCGTTTGGTCCCTCAAATCACCACTCGTAGCGTTGCAGGGGTATGGTCGTCATTTTGACCAAAAATAGCGCCCCCGGAATCTTGTGGTAATCTTATCCATCACATCTGGAGAAGGTTTATGGCTTTTGTTTCAAAGCATTCCGACGTCGTTTGGTCCCTCAAATCACCACTCGTAGCGTTGCGGGGCTTTGATCGTCATTTTGACCAAAAATAGCGCCCCCATGATCTTGTGGTATTCTTATCCATCACATCTTGATAAGACTTATGGCTTTCGTTTCAAAGCATTTCGACGTCGTTTGGTCCCTCAAATCACCACTTGTAGCGTTGATGGGCTATGATCGTCATTTTGACCAAAAATTGCGCCCCCGGGATCTTGTGGTATTATTATCCATCACATCTTGAGAAGGCTTATGGCTTTTGTTTCAAAGCATTCCGACGTCGTTTGGTCCATCAAATCAATACTCGTAGCGTTGCGGGAGTGTGATCATCATTTTGACCAAAAATAGCGCCCCCGGGATCTTGTGGTAATCATATCCATCACATCTTGAGAAGGCTTATAGCTTTCGTTTCAAAGCATTCCGACGTCGTTTGGTCCCCCAAATCACAACTCGTAGCGTTGCAATGGTATGATCGTCATTTTGACCAAAAATAGCACCCCCGGATCTTGTGGTATTCTTATCCATCACATCTTGAGAATGATGTGGATACGACGAAGGACCCATTAAATATAATGATCTAAGAACCCAACGTATAAATGAGAATCTCCTCAAAATCGAAAATCTAGTTTGATCTTATATAGAGCTTAAAAACCTCGACCCGTTGGCTATAGGATGAGCCAAGAACCTCGGTGTGTTGAACGCCACAAGATCTTGCTCAAGAATCTTGATAAGTTCTCAAAAGAAAATACTCTCACAAGAAATAGTAAATTCAAAGGAATTTTTGTACTTAAATTGTTGATGATTTACAAATGTTTACAAGGCCTATTTATAGGCTACAAAAAACTCTTAAGATGCTTGAAAACATCTTGATTACACTTTTGACCACTTTTACCCTAAACACCTTGATGACACTTCTTTTACCACATTTATTCACTCAAATACTAGTCAAAAGATCCCTTGATAGTACACTATGTTCTAGGATTCCTTTAAGCACTAAAACAATACATTTTATTATCTTGAAGAGACATTTTTATGTGCCTTTGGAATATGGACGAAAATCCTTCAACTTGGGCCTTAATTTGGATAAGAAAATAAGCCCAACTCATCCTTCAACTTGGGCCTTAATTTTGGATAAGAAATAAGCCCAACTCTTCATTAAAACTCTAGCCCACCAACTTGGATAATATTCATTATTTGGCCCATTGAAGAGGCCTCTTGGACTTGTTCTTTTATTTTAGCTACAAGAACCATCATGGCTTCCTTGATCTTCTTAGCACGTGATCTTGTAATTGGCCCATCTTTCATGATCAAAAGATCCGTCTTGTTTGCATGGTTTTGCATGGGTAGATATCCATCATTCCCTTCCTCTTCAAAAGGATTCGTCCTCGAATCTACATCACCAAAATAAGGAGAAAGATCAGTGACATTGAAAGTTGCACTTACGCTATACTCACCTGGAAGGTCTAGTTTATAGGCATTGTCATTGATTCTTGCAATCACTTGAATGGTCCATCTCCTCTTGATTGCAATTTTGACTTGCTCTTAATTGGGAATCTCTCCTTCCTCAAGTGTAACCAAACCCAATCGCCGGGCTCAAAGATGAGTTGTTTACGGCCTTTGTTAGCTTGCTTGACGTACTGCTCAGTTCTCTTTTCAATATTGAGTCTCACCTTTTCATGTAATTTCTTAATCATCTCAGCTTTAGCTTTTCCATCAAGGCTTGCACGTTCGTCAATAGGTATTGGGATAAGATCAAGTGGGCATATTGTCTTAAAGCCATATACAACTTCAAATGGAGAGTGATTAGTAGCAGAATGGACACTTCTATTATATGCAAATTCAGCAAAGGACAAACAATCTTCCCGATTTTTCAAGTTCTTTTGAATTAAAACTCTAAGCAATTGAGACAAAGTTCTGTTGACAACTTCAGTTTGTCTATCTATTTGGGGGTGACATTTGGTAGAAAATAGCAGTTTAGTTCCCAATTTACCCCACAAAACACGCCAAAAGTGACTCAAAAATTTTGCATCTCTATCACTCACTATAGTCCTTGGTACTCCATGCAAACGAACAATTTCCTTAAAAAATAAATCAGCAATATGAGTTGCATCATTGGTCTTATTACATGGAATGAAGTGTGCCATTTTGGAAAATCTATCAACAACCACAAACACAGAGTCTTTACCTTTCTTTGTTCTTGGTAAACCCAAAACAAAGTCCATGGATATGTCTACCCAAGGTTCATTTGGTATAGGTAAAGGTTTGTACAATCCATGTGGTTGCGCTCTTGACTTAGCTTTCATGCAAGTTATGCATCTTTCACAAATTCTTTCAACATAATACGCATTTTAGGCCAAAAGAAATGATCACTCAAAACACTCAAAGTTTTATGTATTCCAAAATGGCCCATTAGCCCTCCCCCATGGGCTTTCGTAGTACCCTACCCCCAGGGGAATTCGAATCCCCTTCTCTAACAAGCAATTCACGTATAGAACATTTAGGAATGCATAGTTTACGTTCACGAAATAGATATCCTTCATGCCTATAGAACTTTTCGAATGCACCATTTTCACAAGCCAAGTAAATTGAAGCAAAATCAGAATCGTTAGCATAAAGTCCCTTAATTGACTCAAAACCTAAATGTTTAGAACTTAATGTAGTGATCAATGCATGCCTTGTTGATAATGCATCAGCAACAATATTTTGTTTCCCTTTTTTATACTTAATCACATAGGGAAATGATTCAATGAATTTCACCCACTTAGCATGCCTCTTACTAAGCTTACCTTGCCCTTTGAGGTACTTGAGAGATTCATGATCGGTGTGGATAACAAACTCTCGAGACCACAAGTAATGCTGCCACGTCTCCAATGCTCTTACCAAAGCGTACAATTCCTTATCATAAGTTGGATAGTTCAATTGAGCTCCCTTCAACTTCTCACTAAAGTATGCAATCGGCTTTCCATCCTGCAATAAAACAGCCCCTATACCTACTCCAGATGCATCACATTCAAGTTCAAAACTTTTGTTAAAGTTAGGCAATGCAAGAATTGGAGCAGTAGTGAGTTTTTCTTTCAAAAGATTAAATGCATGTTCTTGCTTTTCTCCCCAATGAAATCCAACATCTTTTTTCACAATTTCATTTAGTAGTGCAGCAATGGTACTAAAGTCTCTAACAAATCTTCGATAGAAACTAGCGAGACCATGTAAACTTCTTACTTCAGCAATGTTTTTAGGTGTTGGCCAATCTAGAATAGCATGAACCTTGTCCTTTTCCATTTCAATTCCATTAGCACTTACAACAAAACCAAGAAAAATAACATTTTCCATGCAAAAAGAACATTTCTTAAGATTGGCATACAAAGATTCTTTTCTTAAGCTGTCTAACACTATACGCACATGATCAAGATGTTCTTCTATACTTTTGCAATAGATAAGGATATCGTCAAAATACACAACAACAAACTTTCCAATAAAGTTACGCAAAACATGATTCATTAATCTCATGAAAGTACTCGGTGCATTAGTTAAGCCAAACGGCATTACCAACCACTCATATAAACCATATTTTGTTTTGAAAGCAGTTTTCCATTCATCACCTTCTTTGATTCGTATTTGATGATATCCACTTTTCAAATTAATTTTAGAAAAAATTAAAGCACCATACAATTCATCAAGCATATCATCTAACCTAGGAATAGGGTAGTGATACTTCACCGTGATTTTGTTGACGGTGCGACAATCTGTGCACATTCTCCATGTTCCATCCTTTTTCGGGACTATAATCACCGGTACAGCGCATGGACTCATGCTTTCTCGAACTTTGCCTTTAGTCATCAACTCCTCCACTTGTCTTTGGATTTCTTTTGTTTCCTCGGGATTAGCTCTATAAGTTGGTCGGTTTGGAAGTGTTGCACCGGAAATGAAATCAATTTGATGTTCAATGCCCCTCAATGGTGGTAAACCATTCAGTTCTTCATCCGAAAAAACATCTTCATATTCCTGTAAAAGAGATACAAAAGAACTACGCAAAGAAGATGTTAGTTCGTTAGTGTTCAAATATGACTGTTTATGTACCAACACCAACACACTCTTTTTTTCAACCAAAGCTCTTTTTAACTCACACGCTCTAGCAAAAAAATTCACTCTTTTTGTGGCCTCACTTACTTCAAATTTCTTTTCTCTCTCGGGAACACTCAATTCAGCCCTCTTATTTTTCCCTCCACTCTTTTTTTTGCTCACATTTTGTTCCTCAACTTCTTTTTCTCTTCTTGTTTGAGACATTTTGATTTGATCTTCATGAACCTGTTGTGGAGTTAAAGATATAAGCATGATGGTTTTATTTTTATGCTTCAATGTGAAACGATTAAGGTACCCATCATATACCACTCGCCGATCAAACTGCCATGGCCTTCCCAAAAGAATATGACTTGCATGCATTGGTACCACATCGCATAGAACTTCATTCTCGTATTTCCCAATAGAGAATGGCACCAAAACCTGCTTAGTAACTCGGATTTCTCCACATTCATTAAGCCATTGAAGCTTATATGGATTAGGATGTTTCGATGTAGTCAATCTCAATTCTCCACCATATCCATACTAGCCACATTGGTACAGCTCCCACTATCAATAATCAACATGCATACCTTTTTTTGCACCAAACATCTTGTATGGAAGATGGTTTCTCTTTGTTGTTCCGCTTCACCAAACTTTGCTTGCATGTTTAGGGCTCTTCGTACCACCAAAAGTTCTCCCAATTCAGCATTAACTTTCTCCACTTTCTCATCACTCTCTTCTTCACTTTCAACTTCAGATTCAATCTCTCCATTGTCTCTAAGAATCATCACTCTTTTGTTTGGGCACTCAGATGCAATATGCCCATGTCCCTGACAACGAAAGAATTTAATATCACGACTTTGAGAAGATGAAGTAATATTACCTTTTCCTTTTTTAGCCTCGCTAGGCTTGACTCGTGATGTCTCATTTTGTGACTTTGATGTATTTCCAAAGGTAGCCTTGGGTGCTCCTTCCTTCATCTTACTTGAAGATTGGAAACGTTGCGGATAATTCCTTTGTAGAGAACCCTCCCTCTTCAGTTGTCTTTCCACTTTCATGGCTGTATGTACCATGTCTTCAAGCTCCACACAGTGTTGAAGTTCCACAATATTAGCAATCTCTCTTTTCAACCCATTTAGGAAACGAGCCATTGCTGCCTCCCGATCTTCTTCAACATTTGCTCTAATCATGGCAATCTCCATTTCTTTATAATATTCGTCCACGCTATTTGAGCCCTGAGTCATAGATTGAAGTTTTTGATATAATTCTCGAAAGTAATGAGATGGCACAAACCTCTTACGCATGATTGACTTCATTTCAGCCCATGTAGTAACCGACCTTTCTCCATATCGCCTACGATTTGTAACAAGTTGATCCCACCATACTATTGCATAGTTGGTGAACTCAATAGCCGCAAGCCTTACTTTCTTTTCCTCGGAGTAATTATGATAGTCAAAAATCAAATCGACCTTCTTTTCCCACTCCAAGTAGGCTTCTGGATCACTTCTTCCATGGAAAGTAGGGATGTTTATTTTGATGTTTCCCAAGTCTCGATCCACTTCATCATTTCTCCTTCTTCTACCTCCTCGCCTTTGGAATTCATGAGCAGCCCCAATATCATCATCTTCTTCCTCCTCTTCCCACTCCTCATATCTTCGTTGTTTGGGTGCATTATGATTTCTATGTTCCCTTGGAGCACGTTGTTCTAATCACTCTAACCGATCTGTTATGCTTTCAAGGACCATACTCAATCTTGCAAATTGTTGTTGCATAGCTTGAAGTGTGAAGGCTTCTTGTTGGTTATTGTGTGTTTCCTCCATGGTATATAATTTTCTCACAAAACACTCGTGTATCACTAAAAAAAGATACCTCACAATCTACTCGTATATCACTCTTAGGCTTTTACCTCCCCTCTAATGAACTCACCACTCAAGCCTTTCTACCACTCAAATTTTGAGAACAAAATCAAGTTTGAACAATTTTTAGAACCTTCAACAATCCCTTAGTCCTATAGATGTAGGGAACAAGGAATTCTTAAAATTGATTCTTTAGAGTACTAACTCAACAAATCGTATTCTGTTTTTTTTCGAATTTTTTTTTTCGAATTTTTTTTTGTCGATTTTTTTTTTCTTTTTTTTTCTCTACACTTGAACAAAATAAAAAGAAAAATAAAAATCAGATCAATACCAGATTGCTCTAATACCAAACTGATGTGGATACGACGAAGGACCCATTAGATATAATGATCTAAGAACCCAACGTATAAATGAGAATCTCCCCAAAATCGAAAATCTGGTTTGATCTTATATAGAGCTTAAAAACCTCGACCCGTTGGCTATAGGATGAGCCAAGAACCTCGGTACGTTGAACGCCACAAGATCTTGCTCAAAAATCTTGATAAGTTCTCAAAAAAAAAATACTCTCATAAGAGATAGTAAATTCAAAGGAATTTTTGTACTTTAAATGTTGATGATTTACAAATGTTTACAAGGCCTATTTATAGGCTACAAAAAACTCTTAAGATGCTTGAAAACATCTTGATTACACTTTTGACCACTTTTATCCTAAACATCTTGATGACACTTCTTTTACCGTATTTATTCACTCAAATACTAGTAAAAAAATCCTTCAACTTTGGCCTTAATTTGGATAAGAAAATAAGCCCAACTCATCCTTCAACTTGGGCCTTAATTTTGGATAAGAAATTAGCCCAACTCTGCATTGAAACTCTAGCCCACCAACTTGAATAATATTCATTATTTGGCCCATTGAAGAGGCCTCTTTGACTTGTTCTTTTATTTTAGCTACAAGAACCATCATGGCTTCCTTGATCTTCTTAGCCCGTGCTCTTGTAATTGGCCCATCTTTCATGATCAAAGGATCCGTCTTGTTTGCATGGTTTTGCATGGGTAGATATCCATCAGAGAAGGCTTATGGCTTCCGTTTCAAAGCATTCCGACGTCGTTTGGTCCCTCAAATCACCACTCGTAGCGTTGCGGGGGTATGATCGTCATTTTGACCAAAAATAGCGCCTCTAGGATCTTGTGGTATTCTTATCAATCACATCTTGAGAAGGTTTATGGCTTTCGTTTCAAAGCATTCCGACGTCGTTTGGTCCCTCAAATCACCAATCGTAGCATTGCGGGGGTATGATCGTCATTTTGACCCAAAATAGCGCCCCCGGGATCTTGTGGTATTATTATCCATCACATCTTGAGTGGTATTCTTCTCCATCACATCTTGAGAAGGCTTATGGCTTTCGTTTCAAAGCATTCCGACGTCGTTTGGTCCCTCAAATCACCACTCGTAGCGTTGCGGGGTATGATCGTCATTTTCACCGAAAATAGCGCCCCCGGGATCTTGTGGTATTTTTCTCCATCACATCTTGAGAAGGCTTATGGTTTTCGTTTGAAAGCATTCCGACGTCGTTTGGTCCCTCAAATCACCACACGTAGCATTGTGGGAGTATGATCGTCATTTTGACCAAAAATAGCGCCCCCAAGATCTTGTGGTAATCTTATCCATCACATCTTGAGAAGGCTTATGGCTTTCATTTTAAAGCATTCCGACGTCGTTTGGTCCCCCAAATGACAACTCGTAGCGTTGCAATGGTATGATCGTCATTTTGACCAAAAATAGCGCCCCCGGGATCTTGTGGTATTCTTATCCATCACATCTTGAAAAGGCTTATGGCTTTCGTTTCAAAGCATTCCGACGTCGTTTGGTCTCTCAAATCACCACTCGTAGCGTTGCGGGGGTATGATCGTCATTTTGATCAAAAATAGCGCCCCTAGGATCTTGTGGTATTATTATCCATCACATCTTGAGAAGGCTTATGGCTTTCGTTCCAAAGCATTCCGACGTCGTTTGGTCCCTTAAATCACCACTCGTAGCGTTGCGGGGGTTGATCGTCATTTTGACCAAAAATAGCGCCCCCAGGATCTTGTGGTCATCTTATCAATCACATCTTGAGAAGGCTTATGGCTTTCGTTCCAAAGCATTCCGACGTCGTTTGGTCCCTCAAATCACCACTCGTAGCGTTGCGGAGATATGATCGTCATTTTGACCAAAAATAACGCCCCAAGGATCTTGTGGTAATCTTATCCATCAAATCTTGAGAAGGTTTATGGCTTTCGTTTCAAAGCATTTCGACGTCGTTCGGTCCCCCAAATCACAACTCGTAGCGTTGCAATGGTATGATCGTCATTTTGACCAAAAATTGCGCCCCCGGGATCTTGTGGTATTCTTATCCATCACATCTTGAGAAGGCTAATGGCATTCATTTCAAAGTATTCCGACGTCGTTTGGTCCCTCAAATCACCACTCGTAGCATTGCGGGAGTATGATCATCATTGTGACCAAAAATAGCGCCCCCAGGATCTTGTGGTAATCTCATCCATCACATCTTGTGAAGGCATATGGCCTTCGTTTTAAAGCATTCTGACGTCGTTTGGTCTCTCAAATCACCACTCGTAGCGTTGCGGGAGTATGATCGTCATTTTGACAAAAAATAGCGCCCCCGGGATCTTTTGGTAATCTTATCCATCACATCTTGAGAAGGCTTATGGCTTTCGTTTCAAACATTCCGACGTCGTTTGATCCCTCAAATCACCACTCGTAGCGTTGCGGGGGTATGATCGTCATTTTAACCAAAAATAGCGGCCCTGGGATCTTGTGGTATTATTATCCATCACATCCTGAGAAGGATTATGGCTTTCGTTTCAAAGCATTCCGACGTCGTTTGGTCCCTCAAATCACCACTCGTAGCGTTGCGGGGGTATGATCATCATTTTGACCAAAAATAACGCCCCCAGGATCTTGTGGTAATCTCATCCATCACATTTTGAGAAGGTTTATGGCTTTCGTTTCAAAGCATTTCGACGTCATTTGGTCCATCAAATCACCACTCGTAGCGTTGTAGGGGTATGATCGTCATTTTGACCAAAAATAGCGCCCCCGGGATCTTGTGGTATTATTATCCATCACATCTTGAGAAGGCTTATGGCTTTCGTTTCAAAGCATTCCGACGTCGTTTGGTCCCTCAAATCACAACTCGTAGCGTTGTAGGAGTATGATCATCATTTTGACCAAAAATAGCGCCCCCGGGATCTTGTGGTAATCTTATCCATCACATCGTGAGAAGGTTTATGGCTTTCGTTTCAAAGCATTCCGACGTCGTTTGGTCCCTCAAATCACCACTCGTAGCGTTGCGGGGGTATGATCGTCATTTTGACCAAAAATAGCACCCCTAGGATCTTGTGGTATTCTTATCAATCACATCTTAAGAAGGCTTATGGCTTTTGTTTCAAAGCATTGCGACGTCGTTTGGTCCCTCAAATCACAACTCGTAGCGTTGTGGGAGTATGATCGTCATTTTGACCAAAAATAGCACCCCTAGGATCTTGTGGTATTCTTATCCATCACATCTTGAGAAGGTTTATGGCTTTTATTTCAAAGCATTCCGACGTCGTTTGGTCCCTCAAATCACCACTCGTAGCGTTGCGGGGGTATGATCGTCATTTTGACCAAAAATAGCGCCCCCGGGATCTTGTGGTAATCTTATCCATCACATCTTGAGAAGGTTTATGGCTTTCGTTTCAAAGCATTTCGACGTCGTTTGGTCCCTCAAATCACCACTCGTAGCGTTGCGGGGGTATGATCGTCATTTTGACCAAAAATAGTGCCCTTAGGATCTTGTGGTATCATTATCAATCACATCTTGAGAAGGTTTATGGCTTTTGTTTCAAAGCATTCCGACGTCGTTTGGTCCATCAAATCACCACTCGTAGCGTTGTAGGGGTATGATCGTCATTTTGACCAAAAATAGCGCCCCCGGGATCTTGTGGTATTATTATCCATCACATCTTGAGAAGGCTTATGGCTTTCGTTTCAAAGCATTCCGACGTCGTTTGGTCCCTCAAATCACAACTCGTAGCGTTGTGGGAGTATGATCATCATTTTGACCAAAAATAGCGCCCCCGGGATCTTGTGGTAATCTTATCCATCACATCGTGAGAAGGTTTATGGCTTTCGTTTCAAAGCATTCCGACGTCGTTTGGTCCCTCAAATCACCACTCGTAGCGTTGCGGGGGTATGATCGTCATTTTGACCCAAAATAGCGCCCCCGGGATATTGTGGTATTATTATCCATCACATCTTGAGAAGGCTATTGGCTTTTGTTTCAAAGCATTTCGACGTCGTTTGGTCCCTCAAATCACCACTTGTAGCATTGCGGGGGTATGATCGTCATTTTGACCAAAAATAGCACCCCTAGGATCTTGTGGTATTCTTATCCATCACATCTTGAGAAGGTTTATGGCTTTTATTTCAAAGCATTCCGACGTCGTTTGGTCCCTCAAATCACCACTCGTAGCGTTGCGGGGGTATGATCGTCATTTTGACCAAAAATAGCGCCCCCGGGATCTTGTGGTAATCTTATCCATCACATCTTGAGAAGGTTTATGGCTTTCGTTTCAAAGCATTTCGACGTCGTTTGGTCCCTCAAATCACCACTCGTAGCGTTGCGGGGGTATGATCGTCATTTTGACCAAAAATAGTGCCCTTAGGATCTTGTGGTATCATTATCAATCACATCTTGAGAAGGCTTATGGCTTTTGTTTCAAAGCATTCCGACGTCGTTTGGTCCCTCAAATCACCACTTGTAGCGTTGCGGGGGTATAATCGTCATTTTGACCCAAAATAACGCCCCCGGGATCTTGTGGTATTATTATCCATCACATCTTGAGAAGGCTTATGGCTTTCGTTTCAAAGCATTTCGACGTCGTTTGGTCCCTCAAATCACAACTCGTAGCGTTGTGGGAGTATGATCATCATTTTGACCAAAAATAGCGCCCCCGGGATCTTGTGGTAATCTTATCCATCACATCGTGAGAAGGTTTATGGCTTTCGTTTCAAAGCATTCCGACGTCGTTTGGTCCCTCAAATCACCACTCGTAGCGTTGCGGGGGTATGATCGTCATTTTGACCAAAAATAGCGCCCCCGGGATCTTGTGGTAATCTTATCCATCACATCTTGAGAAGGTTTATGGCTTTCGTTTCAAAGCATTTCGACGTCGTTTGGTCCCTCAAATCACCACTCGTAGCGTTGCGGGGGTATGATCGTCATTTTGACCAAAAATAGTGCCCTTAGGATCTTGTGGTATCATTATCAATCACATCTTGAGAAGGTTTATGGCTTTTGTTTCAAAGCATTCCGACGTCGTTTGGTCCATCAAATCACCACTCGTAGCGTTGTAGGGGTATGATCGTCATTTTGACCAAAAATAGCGCCCCCGGGATCTTGTGGTATTATTATCCATCACATCTTGAGAAGGCTTATGGCTTTCGTTTCAAAGCATTCCGACGTCGTTTGGTCCCTCAAATCACAACTCGTAGCGTTGTGGGAGTATGATCATCATTTTGACCAAAAATAGCGCCCCCGGGATCTTGTGGTAATCTTATCCATCACATCGTGAGAAGGTTTATGGCTTTCGTTTCAAAGCATTCCGACGTCGTTTGGTCCCTCAAATCACCACTCGTAGCGTTGTGGGGGTATGATCGTCATTTTGACCCAAAATAGCGCCCCCGGAATATTGTGGTATTATTATCCATCACATCTTGAGAAGGCTATTGGCTTTTGTTTCAAAGCATTTCGACGTCGTTTGGTCCCTCAAATCACCACTTGTAGCATTGCGGGGGTATGATCGTCATTTTGACCAAAAATAGCACCCCTAGGATCTTGTGGGATTCTTATCCATCACATCTTGAGAAGGTTTATGGCTTTTATTTCAAAGCATTCCGACGTCGTTTGGTCCCTCAAATCACCACTCGTAGCGTTGCGGGGGTATGATCGTCATTTTGACCAAAAATAGCGCCCCCGGGATCTTGTGGTAATCTTATCCATCACATCTTGAGAAGGTTTATGGCTTTCGTTTCAAAGCATTTCGACGTCGTTTGGTCCCTCAAATCACCACTCGTAGCGTTGCGGGGGTATGATCGTCATTTTGACCAAAAATAGTGCCCTTAGGATCTTGTGGTATCATTATCAATCACATCTTGAGAAGGCTTATGGCTTTTGTTTCAAAGCATTCCGACGTCGTTTGGTCCCTCAAATCACCACTTGTAGCGTTGCGGGGGTATGATCGTCATTTTGAACCAAAATAACGCCCCCGGGATCTTGTGGTATTATTATCCGTCACATCTTGAGAAGGCTTATGGCTTTCGTTTCAAAGCATTCCGACGTCGTTTGGTCCCTCAAATCACAACTCGTAGCGTTGTGGGAGTTTGATCATCATTTTGACCAAAAATAGCGCCCCCGGGATCTTGTGGTAATCTTATCCATCACATCATGAGAAGGTTTATGTCTTTCGTTTCAAAGCATTCCGACGTTGTTTGGTCCATCAAATCACCACTCGTAGCGTTGCGGGGGTATGATCGTCATTTTGACAAAAAATAGCACCCCTAGGATCTTGTGGTATTCTTATCAATCACATCTTGAGAAGTCTTATGGCTTTTGTTTCAAAGCATTCCGACGTCGTTTGGTCCCTCAAATCACCACTAGTAGCGTTGCGGGAGTATGATCGTCATTTTGACCAAAAATAGCGCGCCCGGGATCTTGTGGTAATCTTATCCATCACATCTTGAGAAGGCTTATGGCTTTTGTTTCAAACATTCCGACGTCGTATGGTCCCTCAAATCACCTTTCGCAGCATTGCGGGGGTATGATCGTCATTTTAACCAAAAATAGCGGCCTCGGAATCTTGTGGTATTATTATCCATCACATCTTGAGAAGGCTTATGGCTTTCGTTTCAAAGCATTCCGACGTCGTTTGGTCCCTCAAATCACCACTCGTAGCGTTGCGGGGGTATGATCATCATTTTGACCAAAAATAACGCCCCCAGGATCTTGTGGTAATCTCATCCATCACATTTTGAGAAGGTTTATGGCTTTCGTTTCAAAGCATTTCGACGTCATTTGGTCCATCAAATCACCACTCGTAGCGTTGTAGGGGTATGATCGTCATTTTGACCAAAAATAGCGCCCCCGGGATCTTGTGGTATTATTATCCATCACATCTTGAGAAGGCTTATGGCTTTCGTTTCAAAGCATTCCGACGTCGTTTGGTCCCTCAAATCACAACTCGTAGCGTTGTGGGAGTATGATCATCATTTTGACCAAAAATAGCGCCCCCGGGATCTTGTGGTAATCTTATCCATCACATCGTGAGAAGGTTTATGGCTTTCGTTTCAAAGCATTCCGACGTCGTTTGGTCCCTCAAATCACCACTCGTAGCGTTGCGGGGGTATGATCGTCATTTTGACCAAAAATAGCACCCCTAGGATCTTGTGGTATTCTTATCAATCACATCTTAAGAAGGCTTATGGCTTTTGTTTCAAAGCATTGCGACGTCGTTTGGTCCCTCAAATCACCACTTGTAGCTTGCGGGGGTATGATCGTCATTTTGACCCAAAATAGCGCCCCCGGGATATTGTGGTATTATTATCCATCACATCTTGAGAAGGCTATTGGCTTTTGTTTCAAAGCATTCCGACGTCGTTTGGTCCCTCAAATCACCACTTGTAGCATTGCGGGGGTATGATCGTCATTTTGACCAAAAATAGCACCCCTAGGATCTTGTGGTATTCTTATCCATCACATCTTGAGAAGGTTTATGGCTTTTATTTCAAAGCATTCCGACGTCGTTTGGTCCCTCAAATCACCACTCGTAGCGTTGCGGGGGTATGATCGTCATTTTGACCAAAAATAGCGCCCCCGGGATCTTGTGGTAATCTTATCCATCACATCTTGAGAAGGTTTATGGCTTTCGTTTCAAAGCATTTCGACGTCGTTTGGTCCCTCAAATCACCACTCGTAGCGTTGCGGGGGTATGATCGTCATTTTGACCAAAAATAGTGCCCTTAGGATCTTGTGGTATCATTATCAATCACATCTTGAGAAGGCTTATGGCTTTTGTTTCAAAGCATTCCGACGTCGTTTGGTCCCTCAAATCACCACTTGTAGCGTTGCGGGGGTATGATCGTCATTTTGACCCAAAATAACGCCCCCGGGATCTTGTGGTATTATTATCCATCACATCTTGAGAAGGCTTATGGCTTTCGTTTCAAAGCATTCCGACGTCGTTTGGTCCCTCAAATCACAACTCGTAGCGTTGTGGGAGTTTGATCATCATTTTGACCAAAAATAGCGCCCCCGGGATCTTGTGGTAATCTTATCCATCACATCTTGAGAAGGTTTATGTCTTTCGTTTCAAAGCATTCCGACGTTGTTTGGTCCATCAAATCACCACTCGTAGCGTTGCGGGGGTATGATCGTCATTTTGACAAAAAATAGCACCCCTAGGATCTTGTGGTATTCTTATCAATCACATCTTGAGAAGTCTTATGGCTTTTGTTTCAAAGCATTCCGACGTCGTTTGGTCCCTCAAATCACCACTAGTAGCGTTGCGGGAGTATGATCGTCATTTTGACCAAAAATAGCGCGCCCGAGATCTTGTGGTAATCTTATCCATCACATTTTGAGAAGGCTTATGGCTTTTGTTTCAAACATTCCGACGTCGTATGGTCCCTCAAATCACCTTTCGCAGCATTGCGGGGGTATGATCGTCATTTTAACCAAAAATAGCGGCCTCGGGATCTTGTGGTATTATTATCCATCACATCTTGAGAAGGCTTATGGCTTTCGTTTCAAAGCATTCCGACGTCGTTTGGTCCCTAAAATCACCACTCGTAGCATTGCGGGGGTATGATCGTCATTTTGACCAAAAATAGCGCTCCCAGGATCTTGTGGTAATCTCATCCATCACATCTTGAGAAGGTTTATGGCTATCGTTTCAAAGCATTCCGACGTCGTTTGGTCCATCAAATCACCACTCGTAGCGTTGCAGGGGTATGATCGTCATTTTGACCAAAAATAGCGCCCCCAAGATCTTGTGGTATTCTTATCCATCACATCTTGAGAAGGCTAATGGCTTTCGTTTCAAAGCATTCCGACGTCGTTTAGTCCCTCAAATCACCACTCGTAGCGTTGCGGGGGTATGATCGTCATTTTGACCAAAAATAGCTCCCCCGAGTTCTTGTGGTAATCTTATCCATCACATCTTGAAAAGGTTTATGGCTTTCGTTTCAAAGCATTCCGACGTCGTTTGGTCCCTCAAATCACCACTCGTAGCGTTGCGGGGGTATGATCGTCATTTTGACCAAAAATAGCGCCCCCGGGATCTTGTGGTAATCTTATTCATCACATCTTGAGAAGGTTTATGGCTTTCGTTTCAAAGCATTCCGACGTCGTTTGGTCCCTCAAATCACCACTCGTAGCGTTGCGGGGGTATGATCGTCATTTTGACCAAAAATAGTGCCCCTAGGATCTTGTGGTATCCTTATCAATCACATCTTGAGAAGGCTTATGGCTTTTGTTTCAAAGCATTCCGACGTCGTTTGGTCCCTCAAATCACCACTTGTAGCGTTCTAGGGGTATGATCGTCATTTTGAGCAAAAATAGCGCCCCCGGGATCTTGTGGTAATCTTATCCATCACATCTTGAGAAGGTTTATGGCTTTCGTTTCAAAGCATTCCGACGTCGTTTGGTCCCTCAAATCACCACTCGTAGCATTGCGGGGGTATGATCGTCATTTTGACCAAAAATAGCGCCCCTAGGATCTTGTGGTATTCTTATCAACCACATCTTGAGAAGGCTTATGGCTATTGTTTCAAAGCATTCCGACGTCATTTCGTCCCTCAAATCACCACTCGTCGCATAGCGGGGGTATGATCGTCATTTTGACCAAAAATAGCACCCCCAAGATCGTGTGGTAATCTTATCTATTACATCTTGAGAAGGTTTATGGCTTTCGTTTCAAAGCATTCCGACGTCGTTTGGTCCCTCAAATCATCACTCGTAATGTTGCGGCGGTATGATCGTCATTTTGACCAAAAATAGCGCCCCTAGGATCTTGTGGTATTCTTATGAAATCCATTACATCTTGAGAAGGTTTATGGCTTTCGTTTCAAAGCATTCCGACGTCGTTTGGTCCCCCAAATCACAACTCATAGCGTTGCAATGGTATGATCGTCATTTTGACAAAAAATAGCGCCCCCGGGATCTTGTGGTATTCTTATCCATCACATCTTGAGAAGACTTATGGCTTTCATTTCAAAGCATTACGATGTCGTTTGGTCCCTCAAATCACCACTCGTAGCGTTGCGGGGGTATGATCGTCATTTTGATTAAAAATAGCGCCCCTAGGATCTTGTGGTATTCTTATCAATCACATCTTGAGAAGGTTTATGGCTTTCGTTTCAAAGCATTCCGACGTAATTTGGTCCCTCAAATCACCATTCATAGCGTTGCGGGGGTATGATCGTCATTTTGACCCAAAATAGCGCCCCCGGGATCTTGTGGTATTATTATCCATCACATCTTGAGAAGGCTTATGGCTTTCGTTTCAAAATATTTCGACGTCGTTTGGTCCCTCAAATCACCACTCGTAGCGTTGCGGGGGTATGATCGTCATTTTGACCGAAAATAGCGCCCCCGGGATCTTGTGGTATTCTTATCCATCACATCTTAAGATTGTTTATATCTTTCGTTTCAAAGCATTACGACGTCGTTTGGTCCCTCAAATCACCACTCGTAGCGTTGCGGGGGTATGATCGTCATTTTGATCAAAAATAGTGCCCCTAGGATCTTGTGGTATTCTTATCAATCACATCTTGAGAAGGTTTATGGCTTTCGTTTCAAAGCATTCCGACGTCATTTGGTCCCTCAAATCACCATTCATAGCGTTGCGGGGGTATGATCGTCATTTTGACCCAAAATAGCGCCCCCGAGATCTTGTGGTATTTTTATCCAACACATCTTGAGAAGGCTTATGGCTTTCGTTTCAAAGCATTCCGACGTCGTTTGGTCCCTCAAATCACCACTCGTAGCATTGTTGGGGTATGATCGTCATTTTGACCAAAAATAGCGCCCCAGGATCTTGTGGTAATCTTATCAATCACATCTTGAGAAGGCTTATGGCTTTCATTTCAAAGCATTCCGACGTCGTTTGGTCCCTCAAATCACCACTCGTAGCGTTGCGGGGGTATGATCGTCATTTTAACCAAAAATAGCGCCCCCGGGATCTTGTGGTAATCTTATCCATCACATCTTGAGAAGGTTTATGGCTTTCGTTTCAAAGCATTTCGACGTCGTTCGGTCCCCCAAATCACAACTCGTAGTGTTGCAATGGTATGATCGTCATTTTGACCAAAAATAGCGCCCCCGAGATCTTGTGGTATTCTTATCAATCACATATTGAGAAGGCTAATGGCTTACGTTTCAAAGCCTTTCGACGTCATTTGGTCCCTCAAATCACCACTCGTTGCGTTGCGAGAGTATGACCATCATTTTGACCAAAAATAGCGCCCCCAGGATCTTGTGGTAATCTCATCCATCACATTTTGTGAAGGCTTATGGCCTTCGTTTTAAAGCGTTCCGAAGTCGTTTGGTCTCTCAAATCACCACTCGTAGCGTTGCGGGGGTATGATCTTCATTTTGACCAAAATTAGCGTCCCGGGATCTTGTGGTAATCTTATCTATCACATCTTGAGAAGGCTTATGGCTTTCGTTTCAAAGCATTCCGACGTCATTTGGTCCCTCAAATCACCACTCGTAGCATTGCGGGGGTATGATCGTCATTTTAACCAAAAATAGCGGCCACGGGATTTTGTGGTATTATTATCCATCACATCTTGATAAGGCTTATGGCTTTCGTTTCAAAGCATTCCGACGTCGTTTGGTCCCTCAAATCACCACTCGTAGCGTTGCGGGGGTATAATTGTCATTTTGACCAAAAATAGCGCCCCCGGGATCTTGTGGTAATCTCATCCATCACATCTTGAGAAGGTTTATGGCTTTCGTTTCAAAGCATTCCGACGTCGTTGGGTCCATCAAATCACCACTCGTAGCGTTGTAGGGGTATGATCGTCATTTTGACCAAAAATAGCGCCCCCAAGATCTTTTGGTATTCTTATCCATCACATCTTGAGAAGGCTTATGGCTTTCGTTTCAAAGCATTTCGACGTCGTTTGGTCCCTCAAATCACCACTCGTAGCGTTGCGGGGGTATGATCGTCATTTTGACCAAACATGCGCCCCTGGGATCTTGTGGTATTATTTTCCATCACATCTTGAGAAGGCTTATGGCTTTCGTTTCAAAGCATTCCGACGTTGTTTGGTCCCTCAAATCACCACTCGTCGCGTTGCGGGGGTATGATCGTCATTTTGACCAAAATTAGCGCCCTCGAGATCTTGTGGTAATCTTATCCATCACATCTTGAGAAGGTTTATGTCTTTCGTTTCAAAGCATTCCGACGTCGTTTGGTCCCTCAAATCACCACTCGTAGCGTTGCGTGGGTATGATCGTCATTTTGACCAAAAATAGCTCCCCTAGGATCTTGTGGTATTCTTATCCATCACATCTTGAGAAGGTTTATGTATTTCCTTTCAAAGCATTCCGACGTCGTTTGGTCCCTCAAATCACCACTCGTAGCGTTGTGGGGGTATGATCGTCATTTTGACCAAAAATAGCGCCCCTAGGATCTTGTGGTATTCTTATCCATCATATCTTGAGAAGGCTTATGACTTTCGTTTCAAAGCATTCCGACGTCGTTTAGTCCCTCAAATCACCACTCGTAGTGTTGCGGGGGTATGATCGTCATTTTGACCAAAAATAGCGTCTCTGGGATCTTGTGGTAATCTCATCCATCACATCTTGAGAATGTTTATGACTTTCGTTTCAAAGCATTCCGACGTCGTTTGGTCCCTCAAATCACCACTTGTAGCGTTGCGGGGGTATGATCGTCATTTTGACCCAAAATAGCGCCCCCGGGATCTTGTGGTATTATTATCCATCACATCTTGAGAAGGCTACGCTTTCGTTTCAAAGCATTCCAACGTTGTTTGGTCCCTCAAATCACCACTTGTAGCGTTGCGGGGTATGATCATCATTTTGACCAAAAATAGCTCCCCCGGGATCTTCGAAGACTAACATGAACCCATTCTTAACCAAAGAAGATCCGGACACTAGATTTTTGCGAATATTCGGAACATGCAGAACTTCGGTCAATGTCAGCTCTTTGCCTGAAGTCATCTTCAGCACAACTTTCCCCATACCAACCACTGGAGACGTGGCAGAGTTTCCCATATACAACTTTTGTCCATCAGTAGGGGTTTAGGATGAAAATGCCTCTCTATCAGAACAGATGCGGCGTGTAGCACCAGTATTTATAAACCACTCCCTTGGGTTGTCCACCATATTGGCTTCAAACACAACAACCCTGAGATCAAGCTCACTCAGATTGATAGGCACCTAATTATTTGACAGGTCATCGATCATCTCATTGATGGCCTGGTGATCATCAAAAGCAAGGTGCGCCTTATTTTGCACCTGGTTCTGGTTCCTGCCTCTTTGTTGGTTCGAGCCGAAACCTCTTCTTTGAGACTGTTTATTCTTTTTCTTGGGCTCAGTACAATATCTAGCCCAAAGACCATTACGGCCACAATTGTGAAAGGCATCTCCCTTTCTCAGCTTTCCTTTTCTCTTTTTCTGGGAATTTTCTAGGAATTTTCCTTGGAATTTCCGTTTTCGGTTTGAGCTTTTTGGAGCTTCGACAATATTAGACATTGCCCAAACAGGAGCCTTCTTGATAGAAGCTCGATTGTCTACCTCAATTTTGAATCATACAACTAAGTCTTCTAGACTCATCTCCTTCCGCTTAGGTGTCAGGTAATTTTTGAAATCATTCCAAGAAAGTGGGAATTTCTCAATCAACGCCCCCAATTGGAATGACTCACTCAAAACCATGTCTTCAGCGTGAACTTCATGTATTATTATTTGAAATTCTTGGACTTGGTTAGCCACGGACATAGAGTCCACTATTTTGAAGTCTAAGAACATTGCGACCACAAACTTTTTGGTCCGGTGTCCTCAGTTCTATACTTCCTATCCAACGACTCCCAGAGGTCTTTTGCGGTTTTTATAGACAGATAAACGCTGTAAATTGAATCTTCTAAGCTGCTAAGGATGTAATTCCTTCAAAGGTAATGACAATAATTCCAGGCATCATATGCCGTCCTCAGTTGGACATCATCAGAACTTTCAGGGATAGACAAAGCGTCTTCCCTCAAGAACCTCGCTAGGTTCAGCGTGGTCAGATAAAACAACATCTTTCACTGCCACCTCTTGAAGTCAACCCCGCTGAACTTTGACGGTTTTTCAGCTTGTGCCTGTAATACCCGGTAAATTAATTTAAATCACAATACTAAAATGTAATAATAAGTTTAGTAAAATGAATATATATAAATGTCATATAAGCAAAGGTGTAAGATACATTAACTTATTATATTATGTATAATTATGAGTTATCATGATCTAGCAAATGTATATACATATATATTAGACATAATCATGTGAAAAATAAGGTATTGAAATATAAATTATGGTTTATGCTTGGGAAAGTGGTAGTGGCCTAACCTTGCTTTGAACTTATTAATTTGTTGAGATATATAATAAGCTATTGAATCAAGTGGAAGGGTTAGGTGGTTATTTATTTTAGATTATAAATAGGTTAAAGAATAACAATCATGATTCCAACAAATAGCTTAAGGAATAACAATCATGATTCCAACAAATAGCTTAAAGAATAGCAATTGTGGGCAATGAATTATTTTGTACCAATAGGATTAAGATTAGTGTCTAATAAATCAATTTAGATATAGGGGTGGTGTTTAGTGAGAATTATTAATTTCTTAATCAAAAGAGGTGAGTTATTAAACGATTTTGATGAAGAATTCAGTGGGCTATCAATTGTTTTTAAACTAATGTTATAGTGTATGCTGTTAGTCTACATAAGTCTTCAAAATACATACACTCGTATGTATGAGTTAATTTGAATATGTATCAGCCAATTAAGTATTGAGTCTTTAAAATATAAATAAACTAGTATAATGGCAGAAAGGTATTAATTGTAGGCTAATTGATTAGCACTAATTGTAGATTAGCACTAATTGTAGGCATCTTACATTAATTAATTGGAATACAAAAGTTGAGAAAATGATTAGCACTAATTGTAGGCCATCTTACATTAATTAATTGGAATCCCATTAATAGTATTAATTCATACATAAACCTCACTTAATGGCCCACTTTTTTTTCCTAATTACTATATTAACCAATAAAATGGAGCATTATAAATTAGTTTTATAGATTGAAGATACAGTAGTGGTATGGGATAATATAGTGGCGAAGCAGGTTGTTCATATTATCATATTAGAGGGAGATTAGAGAACGTGGAATAAAGGATCTAAATATAGGGGTTGCTGAAAGAATTCCGAGACGCTAACATCGGTGGAGAGGAGAAAGATTTTGGGTTAGTACACATATCCTACTGTTAGTTTCATTATGTTAAATTTGTGAATGAGCTGTCATAGTATATATGGATGTAAGAGTTACGTAATTAAAATCATTGATAATTTGGGGCGACTGTAAATAGGTGAATCTGATAGTAGACATAAATAGGTAGGAGTTCATATATTTAGACACATATACATAGATATAATATAATTATAAAAAAGATGTTGAATGATGTTAATAACATGGATTTTGGGAAAACGTATTGCTGCCAACTAGATCTATAATTAGGTATCATGGCAAAGTTAATTATTTGATTTTTGGATAATGAATGATGAAGAAATTAATTGGTAAGTATAATAATATTGAACAGAAGATTAATTTTACTTAACAGATTAACAGTTATTGATTGGATTTGCAATGTACTAGTACGAACAGTTAATTAGTAACTCTTAACGAGTTTTCGATTAATTATTCAGATTTGGTTGGAGACGGATCAAAGAATTCATAGTGAGTTCATAATTTTAGCTTAAGATCGGATTAATCGAGGTAAGTGATTCTTCACTCTTCTAGTTCTATTAAAATTATATATATACATATATATATATATATATGCAATCGTTTTGGTGTGTGTGACTTTGCAAATTCGGATCGTGCAAGTGTATATATATATGGTTTTTGATAAAGTTAAAAATTTCTATGTTTTCTGAAAAATGTGTTTGAAAAACTAGTTATGATTTTTAATGGCGATACGAACGTGGTTTTGAAAACGTGATTGCTTTGGTGAATGTGTTTGAAAGTGAGATATGACTTGTTGTTATGTGGAATGAACGTGATTATGAAAAACGTGATTTTGGAAACGTGATTGTTTTGGTGAATTTGAAATTGAGATATGACTTGTTGTTATATGGAATGAACGTGGTTTTGGAAAACGTGATTTTAGAAACGTGATTGCTTTGGTGGTGGTTTATAAAACCCATTGTTGAGACCATTACATAGTTTACTATTCCGGAATAGGAAATATGGAGCCGAGACCGTGACCCAGTACAGGGGGGTTGTGCCTGTACCAGGACCCAGTATAGGGGAGTTATGCCTATACCATGACCCAGTGCAGGGGGGTTATGCCTGCACCAGTGACCTAAGACAGGGGGGTTAAGCCTGTCCCTAACCATGTTTGGCTTATGTGTTGGTTTTACGTGGTGATTTTGAATGTGGAGATTGGGTGGTATTTTAAACGTGTTTTTTGTGAACTTCTTTTAAATGGTTTATTTTCGCAGACTCATATGCTATTTTGTTATATATGCTTTCGAAAGGTAAAACTATATTTTTCTGGCTTGCTTGATCCGACTGGTTGAGTGATGTAGTTACTTACGGGGCCATCGAGCTCATCCCATTTTATTAAATTTTTTTCAGGTATCGAAGCTTAGTGGGAGAAAGTTCGTTATCTCGGATGGGTGTATTTTTATGAATTTTATTTCATATTTTAACTAGACTCTATTATCAATTTTATCTTCATTTGGATTTCGTTGGAGGATATTAATTGTTTCGTTTTGGACATTGGATTTGTATTAGTTTATTTGGGTTTGTACGAGGGATACGACTCGAGTTTCTTTTAATGGAAGTATTTTTTTTAAGTTGGGATTATTCGTATCGTTTAGGTATAGATGCTCTATACCAATGTTATCAATAGGTGAGCCTTGCAGGTTATTGAGATGTTTTCATAACTTGCGGCGATTTTCATGGTCCCGGGGCTCGGGGCGTGACAATTTTAGTGGTATCAGAGTTTAGGTTGTGATCTTTATGGGAGTTAAGATGGAAAGTTGTTGAGGAGCATTACTCATGAAACCAATGAGTGATATTAGTATAAGCAACTGACTTATGTATACATTGTGGCCTAATATTATGATCTTAGGAGTTATGGTCAGTGAACATTAAAGAACGTCGTGGAGATTTAGTATGTGTTGTTTTATCCGAACGAGCTATTAAGGTGGTCTTATGTCAATTACGTTGAGACTTTAGAATTGATAATGTGATACTCTACTTAGGTTTCATGATGCATCGTTAATAGTGTTAGTGTTGACATTAGAAACCAGCTAATGAGTTCAGAATTGACTATAAAGTCCCTCATGAGGATTGACAAGGGATAATGGAATTGTTATCATCGATCCATGCATGTGCATGGTATCTACTGCATGATCATGATCTAACAATCGGACTGAGAAGACTAATGTTGTGGCAATGCATTGAGTAGAAAGATAAAAGGAATTTAGCAACTTTTACAACCTCAAAGAGATTTATATTAGAGAGTTTTTATAGACTGCACCTGGATGCAAGAGTGCGAGGAGCTGTAGTAAAATTAGCTAACTTTAGCACCAACCTATTTTAATTGGGAGAATACTAGTTGCTCAATTAAGGACCCTCAACTGTAGGAAGCTCTAAAGGAGCTCGAGGATAGGGTTACTTTGAATTCATGCTACCCAAGGAGGGTCGATGATTCGGGATAGATTGTGTGTACTGCGTTATACATCTTCATTGAAGGACGAGATTTTTCAAGACCCTCATAGTAGTAGCTATACGGGTCATCCTATTAGAACTATAATGTATAAAGATTTGAAGAAGGCATTGTGATGGAGCAATATGATAAGACTAATAGTTGAGTATGCATCAAAATATTAAGTACGCTAACGTGATAAGGCAGAACTTAAGGAGTTACAACCCTTCCCATCCCAAAATGGAAGTGGGAACACATCACCATACACTTCGTGACTGGGCTTTCTCGAACCCAAAAGAATAATACTGCTATTTGGGTTATTGTGGATCGATTGACTAAAATAGCTTACGTCATACCAATCAAGGAAAGAACACCAATAGAGAGATTAGCAGAGTTATACAAGGAGTAAATTTTGAAGTTGCACGGTGTTCCATGTACCATTATATCCAATTGGGTTCCACGTTATGCATTTTGTTTTTGGCGGAGTTTGCTCACATCATTAGGAACTAACTTGCACTTTAGCACAACCTTTTACCCTCAAATTGATGGAGAGTCTCAAATAACTATATTGACATTTAAGGATATGTTGAGTGCATGAACTCTGGATCTAAACAGTTATAGGGAACAATTTTTACCTATGGTGGAGTTTGCGTATAACAATAGTTATCAAGCTAGTATTCAGATGTCCCCATTTGAAGCTCTCTATAGACGAAAGTGTCGTTCTCCTATTCATTGGGACGATGTTGGTGAAAGAAAGATATTGGGACCAGAAATAGTAGAACAAGCAATTGAAAAGATACAACTTGTGAGGGATCGACTCCGTACAGCTCAGAGTCGACAAAAGAGCTATGCAGATATAAGGAGAAGAAGGCTAGAGTTTGAGGTGGGAGATCACGTATTTCTAAGAATTTTCCCGACTAAAGGTGTGATGCGTTTTGGAGTACGTGGAAAGCTAAGTCCTCGATTTATAGGACCATTTGAGATTTTAGAAAGAATTGGAGAAGTTGCATATCGACTCGCCTTACCACCAGCTTTGTCAAGCGTACACAATGTATTTCATGTCTCCATGCTTCGGAAGTATATTCCTGATCCGTGCCATGTAGTGGAATACGAGCCTATACAGTTAAGAGAAGATTTGACTGTTAAAGAAGTTCCAGTCAAGATTTTGGACAAACAAGAGAAAATCCTACGAACTCGCGTGATACCTTACGTCAAGGTGCAATGGAGCAATCACTCTGAGCGAGAGGCCACATGGGAACTCGAGGAGGAAATCAAGAATCAATATCCTCAACTTTTTGTTGATCAAGGTACGTTAAGTTTAGAGGACTAAACTTTTTCTTAGGAGGGTAGAATGTAATACCCGGTAAATTAATTTAAATCACAATACTAAAATGTAATAATAAGTTTAGTAAAATCATTGATAATTTGGGGCGACTGTAAATAGGTGAATCTGATAGTAGACATAAATAGGTAGGAGTTCATATATTTAGACACATATACATAGATATAATATAATTATAAAAAAAATGTTGAATGATGTTAATAACATGGATTTTGGGAAAACGTATTGCTGCCAACTAGATCTATAATTAGGTATCATGGCAAAGTTAATTATTTGATTTTTGGATAATGAATGATGAAGAAATTAATTGGTAAGTATAATAATATTGAACAGAAGATTAATTTTACTTAACAGATTAACAGTTATTGATTGGATTAGCAATGTGCTAGTACGAACAGTTAATTAGTAACTCTTAACGAGTTTTCGATTAATTAATTAGATTTGGTTGGAGACGGATCAAGGAATTCATAGCGAGTACATAATTTTAGTTTAAGATCGGATTAATCGAGGTAAGTGATTCTTCACTCTTCTAGTTCTATTAAAATTATATATATATATATATGTAATCGTTTTGGTGTGGGTGTGTGACTTTGAAAATTTGGATCGTGCAAGTGTATATATATATGGTTTTTGATAAAGTTAAACATTTCTATGTTTTCTGAAAAATGTGTTTGAAAAACGAGTTATGATTTTTAATGGCGATACGAACGTGGTTTTGAAAACGTGATTGCTTTGGTGAATGTGTTTGAAAGTGAGATATGACTTGTTGTTATGTGGAATGAACGTGATTTTGAAAAACGGATTTTGGAAACGTGATTGTTTTGGTGAATTTGAAATTGAGATATGACTTGTTGTTATATGGAATGAACGTGGTTTTGGAAAACGTGATTTTAGAAACGTGTTGGTGGTGGTTTATAAAACCCATTGTTGAGACCATTACATCGTTTACTATTCCGGAATAGGAAATGTAGAGCCGAGACCGTGTGAGGTTGGTTAGTGACCCAGTATAGGGGGGTTGTGCCTGTACCAGGACCCAGTATAGGGGGGTTATGTCTATACTAGGACCCAGTGGAGGGGGGTTATGCCTGCACCAATGACCTAAGACAGGGGGGTTAAGCCTGTCCCTAAATGGTTTGTTTTCGCAAACTCATATGCTATTTTGTTATATATGCTTTCGAAAGGTAAACTTATATTTTTCTGGCTTGCTTGATCCGACTGGTTGAGTGATGTAGTTATTTACGGGGCCATCGAGCTCATCCCATTTTATTAAATTTTTTCAGATATCGAAGCTTAGTGGGAGAAAGTTTGTTATCTCGGATGGGTGTATCTTTATGGATTTTATTTCATATTTTAACTAGACTCTATTATCAATTTTATCTTCATTTGGATTTCGTTGGAGGATATTAATTGTTTCGTTTTGTACATTGGATTTGTATTAGTTTATTTGGGTTTGTACGAGGGATAAGACTCGAGTTTCTTTTAATGGAAGTATTTTTTTTTTAAGTTGGGATTATTCGTATCGTTTAGGTATAGATGCTCTATACCAATGTTATCAATAGGTGAGCCTTGCAGGTTATTGAGATGTTCTCATAACTTGCGGCGATTGTCATGGTCCCGTGCTCGGGGCGTGGTAGTGCCGGTATAACCGAACAGCAGCTGCCTGCACCGATGGTACAGCCGCAACAACGGGTTGCACTGGTGGTACAACCGGAACAATGCTCCTTGAGCCACAGCCAGACCAGACCCACTACCACTACCGAAAACGAACCCGGCACCAGAACCGAATCCAAGGCCGAGGCCAAGACCGGCTCCTGGTCCAGGATCGAAGTCAATAGCAATAACAGCATCATCATCATCAGAAACAGGAACGGTGCACTGGTTGGAATTCCAAAACACCTTGTATAAGAAATATATTATAAAACATCATTATTTATGCTTATACAATTTATGTGTACATGGCACTTATAAAGATAATTTGTTGACATAAAAAAATGTGTAACATGTATTCGGGTATTATATATATTATGTACATCTTACATATGAGAACATAACTTTGTAACGTTATATATTTTAATTTGTTTAACTTAAAGGGTTTATATATATATATATAAATATAAGCTTTTTAATAATATCCTATTGGTATTTAATAATATTTCATTACTTATTTTGATGCACTATAGTTAAATTAATTTATTGTTTTAATATATAGTATTTAAATATTGATTATGGATATATACAAGATTATTGTTTACATATTAATTATTTTTATACTTTTTTGTTGTAAATTCTTTACAAACATGGGTGACACAACATTTACAAATAATTTAGTTAAGAGTTGTGAATTTAATGAAAGCTTTGAAATGTGAATTTGATTTCTTGCGTGATGTGCATAAAATAAACATATTAATTTTTCTTGACACAATTGTACACTTTTGTGGAATCAGATAATTATAACTTAATTCTCAGTTTTGGACTCCAATAGATTATCATGAATTACCGCATTATTCACCAATGATTTTATTTGTTTCTTTACCTCATTTTCTTAAAACTTGCAATTGATTCATTTCCTGTATTATTTCTAGATACAATCTGTCGCACGAACTTGTAATTATTTCTAGCCTGTTCAATTTTCTTTATGTTTGTATTAAATTTGCTGTATTGCACAGTTTAATCATGGCTATTGATTATATTATATTAGGTTCAACGGTATTAGATTTAATGGTATTAGATTTGCGTTAAAATAGTCTAAGAAATATAGTCCAAGAAAGGCAAAATAACTATAATTACTTGCAAAGGGGGCTTAGTTGCATTTTTAAGTTTTTCTTAAGGGGGTTTCTTGTTAACTTCAATATCACATGGAGGTTTTCGAAGAATTCGATATATCAGAAGTCGTAAGTTTTTATCTCGTTTGTTTCATTCCAGAAACAAAATAAGTTGGCCTTGTTCTTAAGAAAAGTTCATGTTACATTAGATTTCCTCATTTGTTTTCAACGATTTTAGTAAAAGATCTAATGCCCGGTAACTCTGAGGGGTTACATCTTTCCCACTTTTTGATCATGCACTATGTATAGATTCCCTGAGTTGCCTCGGCCACGCGTCTGCATCTTGCATATTGCATCTTGCATCTTGCATCTTGCATCACATATGCATTACACATACCTGAGTTATGTGTCGCTCTGCATGTGAGAAACTAAACATGTGTAAAGAACCGGATGTCAATAAATACCGACCTATCCGCCCTTCGTGTTCTTTACAACGAAGTTCTTCCTCTACTGATTTCTTTTTTCTTTTCGAGAGTCTGTTATTCTTTTTATTCGCAATATTTCATGTTTTTTGTGGCTATAGTATGTGAGATTGTGTTTAGGTTTGCAAACAATCTATTTGGCTTTTAAAATGAGACCCTTTTTTTTTGTATCTTTAAAATTAAATAGTACAAAGTACGTGCGTTGCACGTACTACTTCGTTATATTTGCATTATTAGAAAAATATATCCATACATTGTTTCGAGCACTTTCGATCAGAACACTTTGCACATTTCAATTCTCAAAAACCCGAATTATGGACAATACCTTAGTTGTTTCGAGCGAATATATGATTGAAATGAAACGAATAAGGGTGGATACTAGAATTTGTTTTCATATGTTGGGACAACATACTTGGTAACATATAAGATTATATATGAGACACATTATTACCATTTCATTTTATATTATTAGGAAATAATTTTTGAATATATTCCAAAATATCCATGTATAAGAAATATATTATAAAAATTTATTATTTAAACTTACAAAATTTATGTGTGTCTTTATATAGATATATTTGTCTACATAATAAAATGTGTAACATGTATTTGGGTATGTATATTATTGTCAAAAGGTTGAATCCCCAACCCCAAGGGCCCCCCATGCCCCGGCCCGACAGAGCTATGGGAGGAATAAATCATGGTAACCCAGTCAATCACAGGGGCTAGACCAGTGCCCACTGCGCACAAAGAGCCCCCCTCACTTGAGAGGTTGCTCCCACACTGCCGTTGGTGGGACTCGATCCTTGGTCATTGTCCAAACTTCACCCTTCTGTGACCAACTGGGCTGCCCATGCGGGCTGGGTATGTATATTATATACATATAGCTAAGATGCTATATTCTGCAATGTGTCCAATATGAAAATATGTATAAAATATTCAAACTACTCGAGCTCGACTCGTGATCGGCTCGATTAAAGCTTGTTTGAGCTCGGCTCGATGAACAAATTAAACCAAACTCAAACACAATTTTCAAAGCTTTATTGTAGTTCAAACAAACTTGAACACCTATGTGTTCGTCTCGACTAAACTCATTTTCGTCGGTAGCTGAAAAAATTTGGAAAGTAATTAGGAGTGAAATTTTTTAGATGTTTAGGAATATTGGAAAAGAGATGTAAATATGGTTAAAGACTAATGAATGCTCACTTAATTAAAAAAAATTACAGTACACTATTATATATAGTTAAATCTATCATTTCCTAATGTGGACAAATGTATGCAATTGTGAACCATAATAATTCTAATGTATTATTTAATTATTTATACCTTTTTATTCGTATTTGTTCTAAACTAATGATAATATTGTTTGTCATGGAAAGTAATCTAAACAAGACATTCAATTGCCTGTTAAGAGTTTAATATGTTTGGTAATATTATTTTTATTTTGGAAAATGAATCTGATTCCTTAAAGCAGGAATCTAATACCTTGAATTTTTTGAAATTTTATTATAACTTTTTTCAAGATAAAATTAAAACTTTAACATTCATACTTATCAGCAAAAATATTATTTATATATATAACCTTATTATATTTGATCATATAAGAAATATATTATAAAAATCATTATTTATATTTATACAATTTATATGTATATAGCACTTAAATAGATATATTTGTTGACATAATAATTTTGTAACATGTATTTGGGTATATATATATATTATATACATATATATTATGTACATCTTACATAAAAGTATAAGGTTTTAGTAATATTATATATATAAATAAAAATATAAGGTTTTTGTAATATCTTGGTATGAACTATATTTCATTGCTTATTTTGATGCAATACACTCAAATTAATTTATTGTTCTAATATATAGTATTTAAATATTGATTATGAGTACAAGATTATAGTTAACATATAAATAATTTTTATACATTTATGTTGTAACAAACTAGGTTGACAGACGACAGTGATACAACATTTACAAATAACTTAATTAAGAGCTGTGAATTTAATGAAAGCTTTGAAATGTGAGGTTGATTTCTTGCTTGATGTGAATAAAATAAATTTATTAATTCTCCAGACACAATGATACACTTTTAGAATCTAATTATCAATCTTGAATTCCACTTCCTAACAAAACAAATGGAGCCAAAAGATTATCATAAATTACTGCATTATTCACATTATTCACAGTTGATTTTAATTGTTTATTTAAGAAATTTGCTTAGAACTTGCAATTATTCATTTTGAATGAATCTACTTTTGTCACACGAAACTAGTAATTAGTTCTAGCATGTACAATTTTATCTCTGTTTGTATTTATTTTGCTGTGTTGCATAGGTTTAATCTTAACCGTTGATTATATCATATTAGATTCAAAGGTATTTGATTCAATGGTGTTAAATTAGCAATGAAATATCTAAGAAAGGCAAAATATTATAATTATTCGCAAAACAGGGTTAGTTGCCTGTTTAAATTTTACTTAAGGGGGTTTCTTGATAACTTCCTTATCACATGGAGGTTTTGGAAGAATTCAATATAACACAAAGAAGTCATAAAATTTCATCTCGCTTATTTTATGCCAAAACTGGCCTTGTTCTTAAGAAATGTTCACGTTACATTAAATTTTATCTATATCTATACTACTATAAAAGTATGGATTGTTTCTTCCCATTGTGAAAAGACACTATTACCCTTGCCTATTAACTTCACTAATATATGTTACTATTTATTTATTTATTTATACTACAATTACTATCATTCATTTCACCAATATATATGTAATTGTTAATGTTTACTATCATTTTTATCATTCATTTACATTTAATCATAATGTTAATAACTTAAATTCTATTTTACATCCATCTATTTTCTAAAAGTGAAGTTGAAAAATCATCCATTGATTGTTGAGTATATATTATTACACTATGAAATATAACCATTTATATCTACAACAATATATTTATCTATTAGCACTTTGTTAGGCCTAAAATCAATTCTAACTTAATAAAAATATTTCTTCATATTGTGAAATGACATTGTTGTCCTTACTTAATTAATCTTTAATTATAATAATCATAATTATAAAAACAATCATGATTATTTACTTATACTATGAAAAATGATATTACTATGCATATATGTATATATATATATATAAAGTGTCTCTTTACTTGCTATTCATCAATTATAGGGCTGTTTAATTTTGTAACAATCATTTTCCTAATAAATCATACAATAAAAATATAACATCTCAAATATTCTCTTTAATGACACAATTATAATCTTCAATGATAATTTTTAATTATAATAATAATTGCTACAAACAATCATTACCATTCACTTATTCTATGATAAATGATATTATATTTATATATATTATTAATAACAACACTCAAGGATATTCATTTATTCTATGATATATATTATATACATATATATAAGTGTCTCTTCACTTGCTATTCATCAAATTCTAAAAGTATGGGCATTTATTGTTATTTCCTCCAATTGTGAAATGACATTGTTGTCTTTACTTAATTAATCTTTAATTATTGTAATAATTATTCTTAAAAATAATTATGGTCATTTATTTATTTTATGACAAATAATATTATTATTTTAAACAATGAAATACAACATTTTACCTATACTTAAAAACTTCATTAATATATTGTACGTTAATATTAATATTCACATCAATATTTTGTGATTTATACTTCATTTATTACTGTACTTCTTCTCAATAATTTACACATTAATATATATGTATATAATAATAATATCATTTATAGTAAAATTTTGTAAAAATTATTTTCCTAATAAATTATCCACTAAAAAACTAACATCTCAAATATTCTCTCTAATGACATTATAATCTTTAATGATAATGTTAATAATAATAATAATTGTTACAAACAATCATTACCATTCACTGATTGTATGATAAATGATATTTTATATATATAAATATATATATATATATATTAATAACTTATTCTATAATAAATGATATTGTTTTATATATATATAGTGTCTCTTCACTTGCTATTAATCAAATTGTATAACTCTTTTCAATTTAAAAGTGCGGATAATTTTTGTTATTTCTTCCCATTATGAAATGACATTATTGTCCTTAATTAATCTTTAATTATTATAATAATAATTATTAAAAACAATCATGGTCATTTATACTTATTCTATGATAAATGATATTTTTATTTTAAACAGTGAAATAGCGCAATTATCCCTTCTTAAAAACTTCATTAATATATTATAAAATATTGCTACTAATACCATGATAAATTTAATTCATTTATAATTAATTATTTTGCTCATAAATCATAATAAAATTTGAATGAAAACTAATAACATTGAATAGATATATAAAAAGTATTTTGTAACAACAAATTCTTTTAACATGGTATTAATAAATTAAGAATATAATCAATGATAGTTAGTGGCGGATATGAAGTGCATTCTAGCTTTCCATCTCCTAAAAATTTCAATTAATTAAAATGAATGGAGGATGGCAAGATCTTTAAATTCTAAGACAATATTACCCTTGCTTATTAACTTCATAAATAAATGTTACCATTAATCTATACTATCATTCACTTTACTAATATATTTGTTACTATTAATTTATACTACTATTATTATCATTCATTTAGATTTAATCATTAATGTTAATAGTTCCATCCGTTTTCTAAAGTGAAGTTGGAAAATCATTAACTTGTTGCTAGGTATATATAATTACACTAAAACATATAACCATATATACTTATAATAATATAATTTTTAAATGTTAGCACTTTGTTTCAAAGTTCAAAATGGATTCTATCTTAATAAAAATGACTAGAAAATACTTGATCTACAACTAACCAAAATGAATGGAGGATATCAAGAGCTTTACAAATAGATTCTTTGACATGGTAGAAATAAATTATAAATTATATAACATAATAGTTAGTGGGGGATATGAAGAGCTTTCTGTCTATCCATCTTCTAAAATTTTAGCATTTGAGTTGACATAACAAATATAACACTTAATTAGCTCTACTAATATTTAAATTTATATTGTTCTACATATATTTTTCTTTTGTATTATTTTTATTCTATTCAAAACCTTGTATCCATATAACATAATCACGTTGGTGGAATGGAGAACCCAATTCGGAAAGTCATTTAAATCCACTTTAGAATCAGGGAATTGCATTGGATTTCCAGTGGTCAATTGCAATGACTTAAAAAAATATTCGAACACCTCTAACTATGCATCGTGCAATGGCGTAATGCTTACCACATATACTCTATACTACCGAAGTTGCATTGGCTACGCGTCTGCATATTGCATCATGCATCACTTATGCATTACACGTACTTGAGGTATGTGTCACTCTGCATGTGAGAAAGTAACCAAGTATAATGAACTACTGGACATCAATAAATACCTCCCTATCTGCCCTTCGTGTTATGCACACCGGAGATCTTTCTCTACTGATTTTCTTCTTCTTTTCGAGAGACTGTTATTCCGTTTATTCGCAATATTCCCTGTTTCTAGTAGCTATGCTATGTGGGATTGTGTATAGGTTTTCAAAAAATCTATTTGGCTTTTAAGATGAAGCCTTCTTTTCTATATCTTTAAGATTAATAATGTGCGTTTCTAGTTTTGTATGAGGGGACTTTCCAGTCATAATGATATAACGAAAACATTCTATTACCTGGTTGTACGAGTCGTGGAGGATGCAGAAATGGGCAAAATCGTTTACTTAGTTAAAGAGAAACATAGGCGAACATTTCGCACAAATGGAACACGAACAAGAAAGGCTTATTTGTTCGTGATAGTAATTCTTTCATGGCTCAATAGTGGGTGTCGAATCCAATAAAAATAAATACTTACTTAAAAATATCTGTAAATAGCGATAAGCAGGGTCGATCCACAGGGAATGGTGTAGAATTAATTCCTAAATTACTAATATTAATTTAAAAGGGGGGGGGGTTGAAGTGGTTAACTAAAATAATTAAAAACGTAAACAAACTAAATTCGAATTCAATAAAGTGAGAGATTCTAGTCTTCGGATATCTCGGTATTGATTCTATAACTCGATCATCGATTATAATGATAGTTCAATATTCTCAAGTAAATTAGCTATAGCCGTTAACAAGCTCTAACGACCTTATTTTTCCTTATGTCGTTGATAATCAAAACAAGCTCTTTGATTACTTCTCTTATCAGTTAGACAACCCTAAACAAGTACTTAAGATTTAATCTATCAATAGCATTCATGTACTAGAAAAACACCGATTCTAATCAATAAACACATAAACTCAGTTTATTTAAACTAGATTACTAATTCCAATAGCAACTAATCGAAAACTTGTCCATAATCGACGTCACTAACTGCTATGAATATTAGGGTTTACCAAACAATTATGGATTTGGGCCCTAATTAGCTTAATATGATTTTAACAATTAAATAGTTGATCAGGCTACCTAATTGAATGAAATATATTGACAACAGAGTATAGAGAAAAAGTAAATACTTGAAGAACAAAGAAATTTAAAGCACAAATCAAATCTAACGAATTAGTAGAAATCAAACCTCGAAAATCCTTTGACTAGAATTATGTGTTTAGCAACACATAATCAAAAACGTCTACAATGTCTTGAATTCGAAAACTCCGTAGAGAACGTATGTATAGAACGTGAATAAAAAATAATGAAGAGAGAGTCTTGTGGAATAAAATTCCACTTATTTAAACCTAAAAGAGTCTTAACTCAATAAGAAAACTAATTAGAATAGGATTTTAAGAATCCTACCTACACTAAAACTCTTCAAAAAGGAAATAAAATCAAAGGAAATAATTCCTAGAGACTAGGAAACATAATTCCAGCAGATTTCTCTCGGTTCCAGCCATCCAAGTCGGGTTCCAACAAATTTTCGTTTTCTGGGCAGAATGTTTATAGAAGTTAAGCGTGATCACACTTAACTCTAAAGAACTTTCTGCTGCCATATTTTTGCATCAAACCAACTTCATGTCTTTTCAAGCCCTTTTTAGCATCTTTTCATCTCTTTTCCACACCAATACCTAATCGTATCAATAAAAATATAAATCCATGAGATAAAGAGTGAAAGCATGACAAATAACGTAATAATAACCAAGAATAACATGTATAAAATACACGTTAACAAATACCCCCACACTTAAGTTATTGCACGTCTCGGGCAATGTTTGACATTTAGGCAACTCGAAATCAACAAAATTCTATTACCCGATCAAAAAGACATAGAGAATTATGAAACGAAGAACAAAAATTGAGAATGACAAGTTGACACGTGCAAATAATCAAAGATTTCAATGCCTCATTAGATTAAAAAACAACACAACGATTTCATTTTGAAACATAAGCATGCATGCTATTAGACAACTATTCTCACAATACTCCCCAAACACTCGTGTATCAGGTTTAACGTGTATCGCTCAAGTCTTAACATGTCAGTGTAATCCCATAGGCTTGCTTATACACCAAAGTCGCCATCACTTTCGAAAATATGCACAAATGAATCAAAAGGTCTTTTAATCAAGGTTGTAGTGGGGCTAAGGCTCGGGGTCGAAGTAAAAGGAAGGAAAGGATAAGTCCGTAAATTTATATCAAGACGCTATTGGGTAATTCTAGCAATAAGGACCCAAATACCTATGTTTTCATCCTCTCGGGACTCGCTTCATCATTTTTCGTTATTTTCGTCATTTCTTTTTCGAACTTTTTCATTTTTTCTCTCTCTCTCTCTCTCTCTCTTTTTTTTCTAAATTTTTTTTTCCTTTTCTTTTTGGTAGACACCCTTTTTATTTTCAAAGGTTCCCCCACACTTAATCGAAACACATCATTGTTTTTGAATGCCCAAACAAATATTGATATATCTCGATGTTCGACTGATTTTCGGACGGGTAAAACAAAGAGATAAATATACAAAAGTGGTAGAGGTTCAAAGTTCGGGTTTTCAAAACAAAGAATAGGCTAATAAGCTCAAGTGGGCTAACTAGAGGAAAATTAAAGGGTAGGTTAATTTGGCTAAGTGGTTTATTCCTAATGCCTTTATCACATTCAAAAGTGCACAAATTCATGTAATCTTGACATGGTTCAAAGCAAGTTCTAGAATATACAACGACATGCAAGAGTCACACACAAGAAAGGAGATAGATTGACATGGATGTTCAATCAAAACGACGGCTTCAAAGGCTCACATGGTGGGTGTAAGTCGAACTAAAGCATGCAATTTTATCATTCGCATTCATTCGTTATACTAGCAAAGATCATCATGTGACAAGAAAATCAATCAATCATTACGCAGTCAAATCACACAAACTCAACTCGTTCAACATAATCCATAACAAACTACATTATTCAATCACAAAGCGAAAGGATTTTGAAAAATTTAACGTGCCAAAAGTAAACAACACCAAAGAACATGCAACGCAATGGAAATCACCCCCCACACTTAGAATAGACATTGCCCTCAATGTAAAAACACATAAGCACCGACAATGCATAAAAGTTAATAAACGATGAAAGAGTGACTTTCCTGGGGCATCACTCGGTCGTGATGCCGAAATGTAGTAGTAATTGAGCAAGTCTGGCTTTGATTGCGTCAAAATAAGCTTCAGGATGGTGGACGGAGGTCAAGGAGCTGTGGCCGGTGGCGCTAAAATATGGAGAAGAAGATGGATTAGTGGTGGCGGCTGTGATTGAGGTTTTTTTTTAAATACGGATAAAGATAAAAACGAAAATGTAAATAAAAAACTAAAATGGAAAAATAAGGGAAAAAGGATGATAAGGGCAGAAAGTTTGTAAAGTTTAAGCGTGATCACGCTTAACTTTCATAAACTTTCTGCCATACCAAAACAGAATGTTTTTAAATTTTAAGTGTTATCACGCTTAAAATTCACAAACTTTCTTCTCGAAAAAATAAAAATAAAACTAAAGCAAAAAAATAAAGGAACGAAAAATCAAAAACGAGCACGGGTTACCTCTCAAGAAGCGCCATTCTTTTATGTCATTGGCTAGACGATGCTATGCCTTAAATGGCTTAAGTCGGAGGTTCAAAACCATCACTATGCCATGCTACCTTAAGTGGATCATCATCATTAAATTCAAAAATTCGCTGCATCACAAAGTTAGTAGCATCTAAACCAAACACAGAGCAATCATTAGTAGAATATTTCATGTAATCATATAGGTTAAACATGATAAATTCGTCTTCAAATTCCATAGTAAGAGTTCCATCATGAACATTAATTTTAGCCCTAGATGTTTTCAGAAATGGTTTTCCCAGAGGGATAGGGGCTAACTTACTAGATTGATCTTCATCCATATCAACAACATAAAAATCAGCAAAAAAAACTAAGTCATTAACATGGACTAATACGTTCTCAAGAAAGCCATTAGGAGGTGCCTTAGACCCATCAGTTAATTGTATAATCATGTCCCTTTTTCTCAACTTTTTCACATTCAAAGACTCATAAATAGAACGAGACATGATATTTACAGAAGATGCAAGGTCTAACATAGTGTTCTCAAATTGCACATCACCTATCTTGCAAGAGATAAGAAACATACCAGAGTCTTTGCATTTTGGAGGTAATTCATTTTCGAATGTTGGAGATTCATCTTCTATATCCACCTCTTCGTTGTCACTAATCTCATCTTCCCCAAAAATCTCGTATTCTCTAACTTCCTTCTCATATGTTTGAGGAGCTACTTCAATAAGCTTGGATTGCTCGGTAAGTGTCTCCGTTGGTTTTATGAATTGATGTTCCACATTTTCCTTTTTCAACTCACCTTTCACCTCACGTTTAGAGTTAGCAAAACGACCAGGAAACGGAGGAGGTATCACAAATGGCTTACGCTCCGGTAACACCTTTTCACTCCTTACTATGATTGCACTAACATTTTGCTTTGGATACCCAATAGTTTGAGAGTAGTGTTTGCTCGAGTTTTGTCAGTCCAGCTCGTTCACAGTGGTGGTCATTTGATTCACTTGATTCTCCAGGTGTTTGATTGCAGTTTGACTCTCCAGTTGAAATTGTTGTGTGCGAAATTGTGTGTTAGTTACCAAAGCTTTTATCAATTCTTCTAAAGACATACCTGATGTTTGAGTCATTTGAGGAGCTTGTGGAGCATCCAAAAATCCAGTATCATAAGCTCGTTCATATGACTCATTCCAAAGTGTAGAACACATCTCAGTGATATGCCCAATGCTTGAACAAAGCCCACATGCTTGCACCTGTTGTGTATTGCCTACAACGAATTGTTGCACAAGAGACATCATATCATTTATACGTTGACTAAGTGAAATTACCTCATTCGCCTCCTTCGATGCATAATCGTGTTTAATGCTGAATTGTTGGGATTGAAAGCCATGTTGGAGATCAAATTTCTTGCTTCAGCGGGAGTTTTGTACATTAGTGCCCCTCCACTTGCAGCATCTACCATGTTCCTATCCATCATAGATAACCCTTTATAGAAATATTGGATGAGAAGTTGTTCGGGTATCTGATGATGTGGCCAACTAGCGATCAATCTCTTAAATTGCTCCCAATACTCATATAAAGTTTCTCCAATCATTTGCCTAATCGCACAAATCTCTTTTCTGATCTTCGTAATGCAGGAGGTAGGGAAGAATTTCTCTAGAAATTGTGTCTCCAATTGAGTCCATGTCTTAATTGAACCAAATGACAAATTGTAGAACCAATCCTTAGCTTTGTCTGCTAAAGATAAATAAAAGGCTCGAAACTTGATTTGATCTTCACAGATATCCTTTGGTTTCACTATTGAAGATACCACGTGGAACTCTTTTAGATGCTTGTGAGGATCATCTCCTACAAAACCACGAAAAATAGGAAGTAAGCAAATAAATTCATATGTTAACTCAAAATGAACTTCAAAAGTAGGATATTGAATGTAAAAAGACTGCTCATTAAAATTTGGCATAGCCAACTCCCTTAAAGTCCTCTGGACGGTAGCCATGGGATTTAAGAATATTGCATGATCTCTTTCTGTAGAAGTTGAGCTCTTTTCTTGATTTGAAATTCACCTATATGAAGAGATCCTGCAATACAATACACTAAACAAAAATATTAGTAACAAAAGAAATAAATCTAATAGCACCAATCCCCGGCAACGGCGCCAAAATTTGGTGGGTGTCGAATCCAACAAAAATAAATACCTACTTAAAAATATCTGTAAATAGCGATAAACAGGGTCGATCCACATAGAATGGTGTAGAATTAATTCCTAAATTACTAATATTAATTTAAGAGGGGGGGATTTTTGAAGTGGTTAACTAAAATAATTAAAAACGTAAACAAACTTAATTCGAATTCAATAAATTGAGAGATTCTAGTCTTCGAATATCTCGGTATTGATTCTATAACTCGATCATCGATTATAATGATAGTTCAATATTCTCAAGTAAATTAGCTATAGCCATTAACAAGCTCTAACGACCTCGGTTTTCCTTATGTCGTCGATAATCAAAACAAGCACTTTGATTACTTCTCTTATCAGTTAGACAACCCTAAACAAGCTCTTAGAATTTAATCTATCAATAGCATTCATGTACTAGAAAACACCAATTCTAATCAATAAACACATAAGCTCGATTTATTTAAACTAGATTACTAATTCCCATAGCAACTAATCGAAAACTTGTCCATAATCGACGTCACTAACTGCTACGAATATTAGGGTTTACCAAACAATTACGGATTTGGGCCCTAATTAGCTTAATATGATTTCAACAATTAAATAGTTGATCAGGCTACCTAATCAAATGAAATATATTGATAAACAGAGTACAGAGAAAAAGTAAATACTTGAAGAACAAAGAAATTTAAAGCACAAATCAAATCTAACAAATTAATAGAAATCAAACCTCGAAAATCCTTCGACTAGAATTATGTGTTTAGCAACACATAATCAAAAACGTCTACAATGTCTTGAATTCGAAAACTCCGTAGAGAACGTACGTACAGAACGTGAATAAAAAATAATGAATAGAGAGTCTTGTGGAATAAAATTCCACTTATTTAAACCTAAAAGAGTCCTAACTCAATAAGGAAACTAATTAATTTAGTGACCGATTATTTCCGTCTCTGATTTTATATCTTAAATTAATGTTTAGTGACGGATTTAGAGATCGAATTTACTTCCTTCTCTACATCCGTCACTAAATCCGTCTCTAATTTAACATTTAGTGACCGATGTTTCTCGTCTCTAAAATTCCGTCTAAAAAATTAGCGTTTAGTGATGGAATTAGCGACCGCATTATGTCCGTCGCTAAAGCCGTTGCTAATATCATATTTATTTTAAAAAATGCGACGGAATATTATAGCCGTCACTAATCCATCGCCAAAGAGAGACGGAGTGAATATCCGTCACAAAATCCGTCTCAGATACCCTGTTATTAGAGACGGATCCAAATCCGTCTCTGATACCCTATTTTCTTGTAGTGCTAAACTAAAACTCTTCAAAAAGGAAATAAAATCAAAGGAAATAATTCCTAGAGACTAGGGAACATAATTCCAGCAGATTTCTCTCGGTTCCAGCCATCCAAGTCGGCTTCCAACAGATTTTCATTTTCTGGGCAGAATATTTATAGAAGTTAAGCGTGATCACGCTTAACTTTAAAGAACTTTCTGCTGCCATATTTTTGCATCAAACCAACTTCATGTCTTTCCAAGCCCTTTTTAGCATCTTTTCATCTCTTTGCCATACCAATATCTAATCGTATCAATAAAAACATAAATCCATGAGATAAAGAGTGAAAGCATGACAAATAACGCAATATTAACCAAGAATAACATGTATAAAATACATGTTAACACTCAAGCATCTTTCGTGTAATTCGTGCCCACTGATCACAAGAATAGCTATGAACAGAATTAGCGTAAGCATCTAAGTATCACTTTCAATAAAAGAAAGAGAAATCTTGAATAATATAAAACTACATTAATAATATTATTGATGATTATATATATATATATATATATATATAAAGTTAAAAACTAGACAATAAAGGTAAATAAATCTAAATTAGGAAAACATAAATACATGAAAATATAATAAGTAAGGAAATAAAGATATCTTCTAACATATTCTAACAAAACTAAAAGATTGAATAACCGAGAAATCAATATCATGTCTCAGCCAACAAAGGAACGAACGACTCTAATGTGAATGCAACTGGATTAAGTGTAGGGCAGCTGCGGAGAAGTTTGATTCTTTCTCGTCGAGTATTCCAGAGCTCAATGATGTGAACTGGATATACACAATGAGGCTCAAAGTAGAACTTCCCGTAGTAATACATTTGACACAATTGCATCCCTTGAATCATGTTCACTTCCTTCCACGTGAGTATATTTTACCCACAAGAAAATTTTATTTCCTGATTTCTCGATTTTAAGTACATTTGTTATCGTTAATAAGGGCGATAATTTAGTTATAAGTTCTTGTTTTGTTTTGTAGGAGAGGATGTTCCCGTAGTTATGATGTGAAGTCGAAATCTTCATTGCTCTGCTTCTCTCCCTGTAAAAAATATACGGACGACGATAATGAGAAAGAAGAGGGTGAGAAGCGAAGATGGAACGATGAACACGAAGATTGAACGTGATAAAATTTGTATCATTTGTATATTATTGGACTTTGCATTTTGGCAAGGAAAAGAAAAATTGATACAATAGATGGAAGTGTAAATTTTTTTCTTTGAATGTTGTTGATTAGGATAGAAGACAGTTTTACATAGTTGATGCAATAAAGTTCTTTAATTCTTTTGCAAATTTATGTTCCATTTTGTGGTATTAATTCGGACAATTTTATAACATATTAGATTGGTCCAATATTATTTGATCAGAGTCACAATGGGCAACATATTTCGAGTTCTATTCTCAACTATCACTCTAATTTATTAATAGTGTTAATTACTTGTAAAACTTTGCTAAACCGATTGAAACTAATAGTTGTCTACCATATCATTGCCTGGGCAAATCTTCGGCGACGGTAATTTTGTATTCGACCTTGTGATCAGGCAGTTGCCCATCGTTGTTTCGGGTTAACATCATTTATTGGCAATGCTACGTTATTCATAGGAATCATATTTTCTTCAAATGCAAGTTCACCAGAGAAATTCACCAACAATGCTGAATAAAGATGGGGCATAGAAACAAAATGCTAAGGTTGGAAGGCATTTACGGTGGGGCACCAGAGTAAGGAGAGGGAAACCAAAAGTTGCAAACGGAGGGCTACGACGGTTGTGATTGTCTACTATATTTGGATAGAGAGAAATAGGAGGATTTTTCGAAAAAAATATAATTCTATTGAAAAATTAGGTGAGAATAGGATTGAACATTGAACTAAGCTGCTCGAAAATCGACTCTAGCTCAATCGCTAAAAGCTCGGTTCGAGCTCGGTTCGATAATTTACCAAACCAAATTTGAACAATATTCAATAAATTTTGAAGTTCGACTCAAGCTCGGCTCAATTAGCAAAAAAAATAACAAAAATATGTATAAAATATTCAAACTACTCGAGCTCGAATCGTGATCGGCTTGATTAAAGCTCGTTTGAGCTTGGCTCGATGAACAAATCAAACCAAGCTCAAACATAATTTTCAAAATTTAATTATAGTTCAAACAAGTTTGAAAACCTATGTATTCGGCTCGACTAAACTCATTTCCGTCCGTAGCTGAGAAAATTTGGGATGTAATTAGGAGTAGATTTTTAGATGTTTAGGAATATTGGAAAAGAGATGTAAATATGGTTGAAGACTAATGAATGCTCACTTAGTTAAAAAAAAAAATTACAGTACACTACATTTATAGTTAAAACTTGAGACTAGTATTAATACGATACTTTCAAAATTCATTGTAATCTTTATCTTTCTTCAATAGTAAAATCTATCATCTCCTAATGTGGACCGATGTATGCAATTGGTGAACCACAATAATTCTTATATATTATTTAATTATTTATACCTTTTTATTCGTGTTTGTTCTAAACTAATGATAATATTGTTTGTCATGGAAAGTAATCTAAACAGCACATTCAATTGCCTATTATCAGATTAATGTGTTTGATAATATTATTTTTATTTCCAAATAGAAAATCTTATTCCATATCTAAATACCTTGATTTTTTGAAATTTTATTATTACTTTTTTCAAGAGAAAATTAAACCACAATGAATTGATATTATACATGAATATATTTAATTAGTTACAAAAAATTAGTTGAAACATGAATATAATTAATAAAACATATATAAATTCAGTTATTTTCAATACATATATACTAAATTTGTTTAATTTAAAAAGTCTCTCTTTTAATTATTAAAATATTAATTTATCGATATATTAATATCTCTCTAAATTAAGATTGCTTTTATTTTAGAACTGAATCACATTCCTCAAAACAAAAGTTACACCCCAAAATAAGGGATCTTATACCATGATTTCTTGAGGTTTTCTTATTCCTTTTTTAAGAGAAAAATTAAAACTTACCAGGTACAAGACATTTTTATTATTCATATTATATGAATAAAATGTTGTTTATATATAAAATTACTATGTTTAATCATATAAAATCGACCACATGTCATATATCAAACCCCGTGCCCTCGTGGATGCTAACCACATGTACTCGATAATACCGAGGTAGGCTCAGCTACACGTACGCATATTGCATCATGCATCACATATACATTACACGTACCAGAGGTATGTGTCTCTGCATGTGAGGAAATAAACAAGTGTAATGAATCGGATATCAATAAATACCGATCTATTTGCTCTCCGTGTTTTGCAAACCTGAGATCTTTCTCTACTGATTCTCTTTTTCTTTTCGAGAAATTGTTATTCCGTTAAATCACAATTTTCCCAGTTTCTAGTGGCTATGCTATGTGGGATTGTGTACAGGTTTGCAAACAATCTATTTGGCTTTTAAGATGAGGGCGTTTCTTTTATATATCTTTAAGATTAATAATGTGCATGTCTTGTTTTGTAGGAAAGGACTTTCCGGTCATTATAATATGAAGAAAATATTTTGCCCACTGATAGCAAGAAAAGCTATGAACACAACATGGGTACGCATCTAATTAAGTATTTATTACTTTCAAGAAAAATAGGGAGACTTGAATAATATTAAATTCCGTTAATAACATTATTTATGATGAACTATATATATATATAATTATAACACTTGACAATTTATAACAATTGACAATTAAGGTAAGCGTAACTAAACTATGAATGTAATACCCGGTAAATTAATTTAAATCACAATACTTAAATGTAATAATAAGTTTAGTAAAGTGAATATTTATGTAAATAACTAAATACTAGTGGATAAAACTTCTAACTAATTAAGGGGTAATATGAGTAATTAGTGGGTTATCATTATCTAACAAATGTATATACATACATATTAGACATGATCATGTGAAAACTAAGGTATTGAAATATAAATTATTATTTAGGCTTGGGAAAGTGGTAGTGGCCTACCACAAGATCGTGGGGGCGCTATAATTGGTCAAAATGACGATCATACCCCCGCAACGCTACGAGTTGTGATTTGGGGGACCAAACGACGTCGGAATGCTTTGAAACGAAAGCCATATGTCTTCTCAAGATGTGATGGATAAGAATAGCACAAGATCCCGATGACGCTATTTTTGGTCAAAATGACGATCATATCCCCGCAACGCTACGAGTGGTGATTTGAGGGACCAAACGACGTCGGAATGCTTTGAAAGTAAAGCCATAAGCCTTCTCAAGATGTGACGGATAAGAATACCACAAGATCCTGGGGGCGCTATTTTTGGTCAAAATGATGATCATACCCCGCAACGCTACGAGTGGTAGAATCAAGTGGAAGGATTAGGTGTATTACATTATGGTTATTCATATTAGATTATAATTAGAGCTTTGTTGATGGAAATTGGGTACGCTATAGTAGTTATGATAATTAGTAGATTTATTTTCTTTTAGTCAATTCATGATTATGTTAGGAGTGTTCATTAGCAATTGTTTAGTTAATTCTTGTCCAAATTTCTAATTGGATTGAATAATTAAATCTCATATAGGCAAAGGCATAAGATGCGTTAGAGTATTATATGTTATTGGTGATTATGAGTGAATCATGAATCCAACACATAGCTTAAAGAATAACAATCATGAATCCAACAAATAGCTTAAAGAATAACAATCATGAATCCAACAAATAGCTTAAAGAATAGCAATGGTTGGCAATGAATTATTTTGTACCACTAGGATTAGGATTAGTGTATGATATATCATTATAAGGACTCTACCTTATTAATAGGTATAAGAGTTAAGTTTGTAAATCCAATCCTATTATATACAATACATCTCCTTTTCTCGGTGAACAACCTATAGCGGCTGGAGAAGAAATAAGGACGGCAGGTAAGCAAAAGCTTTGAAGTTTTAGATCACAACGCTTTAATTAATTGGAACTAGAAATTTGATTAATTTGATTAAATTGAGAGATTAATACAAAAGTTGAGAAAATGATTAGCACTAATTGTATGAATCTTTTAATCTTAATTTCATCTTTCAATTTTTATGCATCTAACTTTATGAAATTTATCTACTCACACGTGACCAAAAGCATATTGATTGGGGAAGTGGGATTTATGGTTAGATAAATACAATACATGATTTGCATATATATATATATATATATATTATAATGTTTCATCATACACATTAGTTTTCTTAATGGGGTTTAATTGTTCTCAACTTATTGGAGATAAACTAGATTTAATCATTAATATATCATGAGAATAATTGCAGAAAGTATATTTCTGAATTGCTTTAGATTGAGGGAGGTTAATTGTTGGGCTTTGATAGTGGCACACAAAGATGCATGATAGAACGAAATTTATTATATGTAATTGAGATTTACATATGGAAGTGAGGAGTTAATGCTTACGGTAAATTGCATATATGTAGGGAATTAATATTTCAGGTTCTTTGTCTCTTATTTGATTATTATAGATTAATATCGGTATTATTTATATTTGGTTAGAGACGGATCAAAGAATTCATAGCGAGTACTCAATTTTTAGCTTAGGATGAGTTAATCGAGGTAAGTGACTTTTTCACTCTTCTAGTTCTATTAAAACTATATATATATATAATCATTTTGGTGTGTGTGCGTGATTTTGAACTTGGATCGTGCAAGTGTATATATATGGTTTTTGATAAAGTTAAACGTTTCAATGTTTTCTGAAAAATATGTTTTTGAAAAGCGAGTTATGATGTTTAATAGTGATACGAACATGGTTTTGGAAGTGTGATTGTTTTGGTGAAAGTGTTTGAAAGTGAGATATGATTTGTTGTTATGTGGAATAAACGTGGTTTTGGAAAACGTGATTGCTTTGGTGATGGTTTGTTATGCCTGCACCAGGACCTAAGACAGGGGGTTAAGCCTGTCCCTAACCATGGTTGGCTTATGTGTTGGTTTTATGTGGTGATTTTGAATGTGGAGATTGGATGGTATTTAAAACGTGCTTTTCGTGAACTTCTTTTAAAATGGTTTATAAATTGTTGGAAACTCATGTGCTATTGTATTATATATGTTTTCGAAAGGTAAAACTATATTTTCCTATCTTGCTTGATCCGACTGGTTGAGTGATGGAGTTACTTACGGGGCCGTCGAGCTCATTCCATTTTATTAAATTCTTTTCAGATATCGAGGCTTAGTAGGAGAAAGGTCGTTGTTCTCGGATGGGCGTATCTTTATGGACTTTATTTCATATCTTAACTAGACTCTATTATCAGTTTTATCTTAATTTGGATTTCGTTGGAGGACATTAATTGTTTCGTTTTGGACATTGGATTAGTATTAGTTTATTTGGGTTTGTACGAGGGATACGACTCGAGTTTCTTTTAATAGAAGTATTTCTTTTTATAGTTGGGATTATTCGTATCGTTTAGGTATAGATGCTCTATACCAATGTTATCAATAGGTGAACCTTGCAGGTTATTGAGATGTTCTCATAACTTGCGGCGATTGTCATGGTCCTGGGGCTCGGGGCGTGACAATTTTAGTGGTATCAGAGCTTACGTTAGAGCTTGGATTGCGATCTTTACGGTGGTTAAGATGGAAAGTTATGGAGGAGCATTATTCGGTGAGTAAGTAGTAATATCCGTTACAAGCAACTAACATGAGTAAGTACATGTAAAGCATCATGTTATGAGTTTTAGGAATTACGGTTAGTGGGAATTAAAGGACGTGCAAGTTAAGAGGTGATGATAGCCTAATGAGCGGAAGGTGGTGGTCTTATGTCAATTGATACTCTACTTAGGTTTTTGTGTTAGTGATACTAACACATTGAGATTTTAGAACTGATAATATGATACTATGATACTATACTTAGGTTTTATGATGCATCGGTAATAGTGTTAGTGTGGGCATTAGAAACCAGCTAATGAGTTTAGAATTGACTATAAAGTCCCTCATCATGAGGATTGTTGACAAGCGATATTGGAATTGTTATCATCGATCCATGCATGTGCATGGTATCTACTTCATGATTATGATCTAACGATCAGACTGAGAAGTATAATGTTGTGGCTGATGCATTGAGTATAAGATTAAAGGGAATTTAGAAACTCCTACGACCTCATAAAGATTTGAATTAGAGAATTTTGATAGACTGCACCTGGATGGAAGAGTGAGAGGAGTTGTAGTAGAATTAGCTAACTTAGACTCTAATATACCTAATTGAGAGAATTCAACTGGCTCAAGTTGAGGACGCCCAACCGTAGTTAACTTTGAAAAAGCTAAAAAAAAAAGGAGTTAATTCGAAATTCATGCTTCACAAGGAGGGTCACCTGATGTTTCGAAATAGATATTGCGTATCAAGTGATACATCACTGAAGGATGAGATTCTTTAAGAGCCTCATAGTAGTGACTATACGGATCATCCTAATAGAACTATAGCTTATCAATACTTGAAGATAATATTTTGGTGGAGAGCATAATAGCTTAGTATGTCTCGAAATGTTGGTGTGTCTTGAGTTAAAAACGGAACACAAAGAGAAAGCGGAAAAAGTTACAACCTCTCCCCATCTAGAGTGGAAGTGGGAACATATAACCATGAATTTCGTGACAAGACTTCCTCGAACCCAAAGGAATAATACTGCTATTTGGGTTATTGTGGATCGACTGACTAAAGTAGCTCACTTCAAACCGATCAAGGAAAGCACACCATTAGAGAGGTTAGCAGTGTTATATAAGGAGCAAATTCTGAAGTTGCATGGTATTCCATGTACTATCATATCGGATCGGGATCCACGTTTTGTATCTCGTTTTTGACGGAGTTTGCATGCAGCATTAGGAACTAACTTGCACTTTAACACAACCTTTCACCCTCAGACAGATGGGCAATCTGAGAGAACTATTCAGACTCTTGAGGATATGCTGAGAGCTTGCATTCTAGATCTAAAGGGATCTTGGGAACAACATTTACCTATGGTGGAGTTTGCGTATAACAATAGTTATCAAGCTAGTATTCAGATGTCCCCATTTGAAGCTCTCTATGGACGAAAGTGTCGTTCTCCTATTCATTGGGACGATGTTGGTGAAAGGAAGTTATTGCGACCAGAAATAGTAGAACAAGCAATTGAAAAGATACAACTTGTGAGGGACCGACTCCGTACAGCTCAGAGTCGACAAAAGAGCTATGCAGATGTAAGGAGAAGAAGGCTAGAGTTTGAGGTGGGAGATCACGTATTTTTAAAAATTTCTCCGACTAAAGGTGTGATGCGTTTTGGAGTACGTGGAAAGCTAAGTCCTCGATTTATAGGACCATTTGAGATTTTAGAAAGAATTGGAGAAGTTGCATATCGACTCGCCTCACCACCAGCTTTGTCAAGCGTATATAATGTATTCCATGTTTCCATGCTTCGGAAGTATATTTCTGATCCGAGTTATGTAGTGGAATATGAGGCCATACAATTAAGGGAAGATTTGACTGTTAAAGAAGTTCCAGTCAAGATTTTGGACAGACAAGAGAAAATCCTACGAACTCGCGTGATACCTTACGTCAAGGTGCAAGGGAGCAATCACTCTGAGTGAGAGGCCACATGAGAACTCGAGGAGGAAATCAAGAATCAATATCCTCAACTTTGTGTTGATCAAGGTACGTTAAGTTTAGAGGACTAAACTTTTTCTTAGGAGGGTAGAATGTAATTGTTAAGTCGTGTTTTGTGCATATTTTACATGTCTATATTTGGGTTGTTTGTTACGTTTACTCTTCTTATTTTGTGACTTTAGGTTGATAATTGGATTTATGAAGATTAAAAGGAGAAAGAATCAAATGATACGAAAAAGAAGAAAAAGGACGAAGAAAAGAGTTTGACGAAAAGAAGGCAGCAGAAGATTTAGAAGAGTTAAGCGTGCCCACACTTAAATCTCCAATTGCTTCTGCCTGGAAAACCAAAAAAACGGGAAATTCGGGAAAAATTCAGTTTCAAGATTCGGACTCAAGATTCGGTTACCCAGCTGTCAAATTCGGATTCTATATCCGTTTTATTACTATTAAGACACTTTGTTGGGATTTATTCCCTTTTATTATTTAGGATTTTATTTCCTTATTTCTAGATATTGCAAGATTTTATTTTGTTAAGTTTGTTAGGATCCTAATCTTGGTTAGTTACCTTTTAGATTATGATTTTACTATTATAAGTATGTGGAATTTTATTCCACAAGACACCTTTAATTCTGTTTTTAATTCAAGCACGTTTTTCCCTTCCATCAAAGCTTTCGATTTTTAATATTTTTGCATACGTTTGATTATGAGTTGCTAAACTCATCCTTCTAGTCGAGGATTCATCAAGGTTTGATTCTTTAAATTCGTGAGATCGAATTGTGCCATAATTTCTTTGTTATTAAGTATTTACTTTTTCTCTGAGCTCTGTTGATAATATGTTTCAATAGGTTAGATAACCTGATCAGTTATTTAATCTTTGAATTCGTATTTAGCTATTTAGGACTAAATCCGTGACTGGTGAACCCTAATTTTGTAGCAGTTAGCGACGTTGATTATTTAATCGTTTTCGATTAGTCGTTATGGGAATTAGTAATCTAGTCTAAATAAACCGAGCTTATGTGTTTGTTGGTTAGAATTGGTGTCTTTCTAATACGTGCATGCTATCGATAGGCTAAATCCTAAGAGCTTGTTTAGGGTTGTCTAATTGGTAAGAGAAGTAATCAAAGAGCTTGTTTTGGTTATCGACGACTTAAGGAAAGACTAGGTTATTAGAGCTTGTTAATAACTATAGCCAATTTATCTATAAAACATTGAATTATCATTGCATCAGTGATCGAATTAATTGAATCAATACCGAGAAATTCGAAGACTAGAATTCCTCATCATATTGAAAATCCGAATTCTGCTTTAATTGCGTTCTTTTGAAATTGTGTTTTTAAATCTTACGTTTTTATTTTCATCTTTTAATTTCGATTTTAGCTAAAAATCTCAAATCCCCCCTTTTAATCGATATTAGTGATTTAGGAACTGAATTTTACACCATTCCCTATGGATCGACCCTACTTATCGCTGATTACAAATCTTTTTAAAGTAGGTTTTTATTTTTGTTGGATTCGACACCCACCAAATTTTGGCGTCGTTGCCGAGGAACGGTGTTATATATTTATTTCCGTTGTTGCTAATATTTTCGTTTTAGTTTTGTTTTTTTAGTTTTTGTATGCCTAGGACCTTTCGTGGAAGTGAATTCGAATACGATCCCGAGATCGAAAAACGAGCCCGCCGACTACGAAAAAAGACACGGCAACGTCACTTCACTACTCAGCACGTTTCATCGTCTAGGACTGAATCTATGTTTCCTTCTAGCGATTCAGAAGAGGAAGACGAATCAATGGACAACGCTAATGATGCACCTGCTAATGGTGCCAATGCCAACGCCAATGGCAATGCCAATCCCGACGTCATCGAAAGAACGTTGAAAGACATGGCCATGCCAAATCCGAACCAACAACCTCTCTGCATACCTTACCCTAATCTTGAGGTAGATTTTGGAACTATTCATTTACTACCTATTTTTCATGGTTCTGCAAGAGAGGATCCACACAAGCACTTGAAAGGATTCCATTTGATTTGCTCAACAATGAAACCTAAAGACATAATCGAGGATCAAATGAAATTGAGGACTTTTCCTTTTTCCTTAGCCGATAAAGCAAGAGACTGGCTATATTTCCTACCTCCCGGCTCGATTGAGACATGGAACGAGATGGAAAGACAATTCTTAGAGAGATTTTTCGCAGTGTCTCGAGTCGCAAATGTAAGGAAGGAGATTTGTGGAATTCGCCAATTTACGGGTGAGACATTATACGAGTATTGGGAACGTTTTAAACAGTTGGTTGCTAGTTGCCCACAACATCAAATTCCAGACCAACTCCTCATACAGTACTTCTACGAGGGATTAATGGTCATGGATAGGAATCTGATAGACGCTGCAAGTGGGGGAGCATTGATTTACAAAACTTACACCGAAGCAAGGAATTTAATTTCAAATATGGCATCTAACTCCCAAAAGTTTAGTACCCGACAAGAACACCCAACGAAAGAAACGAATGAAGCTACTATAGCATTACTCAATCAACGCGTAAACGATATGACTGCCCTCATGCAGAAGATGGCTATGGGAAACACACAACAAGCCAATATGTGTGGTATTTGCTCTGGAATCGGACATATGGCCGAGATATGCCCCACTGTCCAAAATCAGACACTTGAGCAGGCTAACGCAGCTGGATTTCCTGGGTCCGTTCAACGAAAATACGACCCTTTCTCGAACACGTATAACCCTGGATGGAGGGATCATCCCAACTTAAGTTACGCGCCGCGACCACGTTTTCAAAAGCCTCAACGACCTCCGTTTTCTCAACAAAACCAACCTTCAGGTACATCTTTAGAAGATATGATGAAAACATTGATTGCTAACACTCAACAATTTCAACAGGGCGTACAACAGGTTCAACAAGAAAATCACAATGCTATCAAGAATTTGGAGAAACAAATAGGGCAAGTTGCTACCGCCGTAAACGAGTTGGTGTCCCAGAGTTCGAGTAAACTGCCGTCCCAAGTCATAGTGAACCCAAGGGAGAACGCCAATGCAGTTACGTTACGAAGTGGTAAGGAATTGAAAGAAGCAGAACCATTTCAAGAATTAAGCGTGCCCACGCCTGAATCTCAGAACGCTTCTGTCGAGGACACTTCAAAACGCGAACTCGAAAAAGAATTGAAAAAGAAGAGGAGCCTATTGTCGAGCAGAAAACAGTGAAATTTATGATTCAACCACCTTTCCCGGGTCGATTTGCTAAGTCAAAGAAAGAGGAGCAAGAAAAAGAGATACTCGAAACATTCAGAAAAGTTGAGGTAAACATTCCGCTTCTTGATGCCATTAAGCAAGTACCTCGTTATGCTAAGTTCCTTAAGGAACTGTGCACGACAAAGAGAAAGCTTATAGGCAACGAGAAGATACACGTAGGTGAGAACGTATCCGCGGTTCTTCAAAAGAAAATACCACCTAAGTTTAAGGATCACGGTATGTTTACTATCCCTTGTAAAATAGGTAAAATTCGAATTGAAAAACTTAGGAGCCTCGATCAATGTTATGCCACGATCAATCTATGAGTCACTTAATGTAGGCAATTTGAAAGAAATTGGTGTAGTTATTCAACTAGCCGATAGGTCTAATGCTTACCCCGATGGTGTTTTAGAAGATATTTTGGTACAAGTTGATAACTTAATATTTTCCGCTAATTTTTATGTGGTCGATATGGGCCATAACGATTTTGGTAAATCCGCACCTATTTTACTTGGACGACCATTCTTGAAAACGTCTAGAACAAAAATTAACGTAGAGGACGGTACTTTAACTATGGAATTCGATGGTGATGTTATACAGTTTAATATTTATGATTCCATGAAATACCCTCCGGATGTCCATTCTGTTTTTGGTATAGACGTTGACGATTGTCTAGCGCAGGTTATGTTCGAGTTAGAGAACGAAAACCTCATGCAAATCGTGTTAACCACGACTGACTTCGAGGCAAAAGAGCGAGACTTCGAACTATCCGAGGAACTAGAGAATCTTAAATCAGCCCTCGATTCCCTTCCTTCTTTACCTTTAAACGTTTCTCATATTTCATTGCCAATTTCTACTACTAAACTTCTACCTTCGATTATGCAGGCACCTAAATTGGAACTTAAGGAACTTTCCGGGCATCTCAAGTATTTGTATCTAGGGGAAGAAGAGACTTTACAAATGATCGTATCGAATAAATTAACTCCTTTTCAAGAAGATCAATTAATACGATCATTGAGGGATTACAAGGAAGCGATTGGTTGGACTATAGCCGACATTAAGGGGATCAACTCTTCCATATTCATGCATCGAATACTAATGGAAGAAGGAGCTAAACCCAAAATTCAAGCTCAAAGACGACTAAATCCATCGATGATGGAAGTAGTGAAGAACGAGGTACAAAAGCTTCTCGATGCAGGTATTATCTATTCAATTTCCGATAGTGCTTGGGTAAGTCCAGTTCAAGTCGTTCCTAAGAAAACCGGTATTACCGTGGTCGAAAATACAGAGGGTGAGTTAGTTCCAACCCGTGTTCAAAACGGTTGGAGGGTATGTATTGATTATCGGGGTTTAAACACCTTGACTCGTAATGATCATTTCCCTCTCCCTTTCATTGATCAAATGTTAGAGCGTTTAGCCGGCCGTTCTTACTTTTGTTGTTTAGATGGTTATTCAGGTTTTCACCAAATCCCAGTCGCACCAGAAGATCAAGAGAAAACGACATTCACTTGCCCTTTTGGCACATTCGCATATCGAAGAATGCCGTTTGGTTTATGCAATGCTCCGGCGACTTTTCAAAGGTGCATGGTTAGTATATTTTTCGACTACGTCGAAGACATCATTGAGGTATTTATGGACGATTTTACGGTACATGGTGACTCTTTCGATTAATGTTTAGCTAACCTTAGAAAAATATTAGACCAATGTATTAAATCGAACCTTGTACTTAACTATGAAAAATGTCACTTTATGGTAGAACAAGGTAATATTTTAGGTCATATTGTTTCATCTAGAGGGTTAGAAGTTGATAAAGCAAAAATTGACGTTATTAAAACCTTGCCTTACCCCACATGCGTGCGGGAGATTCGCTCTTTTCTTGGACATGCAGGTTTTTATCAACGCTTCATCAAAGATTTCGCAAAAATTAGCAGACCCTTGTGCAATTTATTGCATAAAGACGTCACCTTTGAGTTCGATGACGAATGTCGAAACGCCTTCAACATGCTCAAACACCTTCTAACCACCGCGCCGATAGTGAAACCATCCAATTGGAGTCTACCCTTCGAGATAATGTGCGACGCAAGCAATTACGTTGTCGGAGCTGTCCTTGGTCAACGAGTTGATAAAACGCCACACATTATATATTATGCCTCAAGAACTTTGGATAGTGCTCAATGCAACTATTTAACGACGGAAAAAGAACTTTTTGCCATTATTTATGCTTTAGAAAAATTTCGATCTTACTTACTTGGTACTAAAGTTATTGTTTATTCTGATCATGTCACTTTATGATATCTGCTAAGCAAGAAGGAGGCGAAACCGCGACTTATACGATGGATCCTTCTACTCCAAGAATTCGACTTAGAAATTAAGGATAAAAAAGGAGCTGAAAATCTAGTGGCAGACCACTTAAGTCGACTAATTAATTGCGAAGAATCCATGCCACTTAGAGACGAGTTTCCCGTGAGCACCTATTCGCAATAAACTCCGAATTTCCATTGGTACGTAGATATTGTGAATTACCTAGCAACTAAGACCCTACCAGATGACTTAACTCGAAATCAAAAGAATAAAATTAAAAGTGAGTCTAAGTACTATGTGTGGGAAAACCGTACCTTTGGAAACATTGTTGGGACCAAGTCTTGCGAAGATGCGTCCAGGAAAGTGAGGTACCCTCTATTCTTCGTTTTTGTCATGCCTTTGCATGTGGAGGGCATTTTGGCTCAAAACGTACCGCTCACAAAGTTCTCGAGAGTGGTTTGTTTTGGCCAAGCATTTTTCATGATTCGCACGTATTCAGCAAAACATGTGAAAATTGTCAAAAAACGGGTAACCTAGGACATAGAGATCAAATGCCATTAAATTCAATACATGTTTGCGAAATATTCGATATATGGGGTATTGATTTCATGGGCTCTTTTCCACCTTCTTTCGGTTTCAATTACATATTATTAGCGGTGGATTATGTTTCTAAATGGGTCGAGGCTAAAGCCACAAAAGCTGATAATGCTAAGGACGTCGTGAATTTCGTCAAGTCTAACATTTTTAATAGGTTCGGGACGCCAAGGGCTATAATCAGTGATCGAGGAACACACTTTTGCAACAAGGTATTCGAGTCGATCTTGAAAAAGTACAATGTAACTCATCGAATTTCCACTGCCTACCATCCTCAAACAAATGGACAAGCCGAAGTGTCAAACCGAGAAATCAAGTCTATACTTGAGAAAACGGTCAACCTAAATAGGAATGATTGGAGTACAAGGCTAGATGACGCTCTATGGGCGTATAGAACGGCGTATAAAACACCAATCGGAGTGTCCCCGTTCCGTATAGTTTTCGGAAAACCATGCCATCTTTCCGTTGAGTTAGAGCATAAAGCATTTTGGGAAATCAAACAACTCAACATGAATTTGGACGAATCGGGAATTCAAAGGAAGTTGCAACTACAAGAACTCGAAGAATCCAGAATGAGGCGTATGAGAACGCAAAGCTATACAAAGAAAAAACGAAAGCTTTCCGAGATAAAACAATCATGAGAAAAGATTTTGTCATAGGGCAAAAAGTCCTTTTTCATTCTCGTTTAAAATTATTTCCTGGTAAACTTCGTTCTCGTTGGGTTGGGCCATTTATTGTTACTGACAAATTTTCATATGGTGCGGTTAATGTTCGAGTCCAACAACGGGTAAAACTTTCAAGGTAAACGGACATCGTTTGAAACCTTTTTACGCAGGATTTCAAAAATACGATGTCGAAACGACGGACTTAGAACCAATGAAGAAGGCTACATAACCTTGTAGCAACGTCTAGCCAACGACGTTAAAGAATGGCGCTGCATGGGAGGCAACCCATGAGTTTTTCTTTCCCTTATTTACTTGTCTTTTATTTTCAGCTTTATTTTTTTACAGAAGCGTTTCAAAAGTTAAGCGTGCCCACGCCTAACTTACGAATCCCTTCTGTTTCGCACTTTCAATTTTAACAGAAGACTTTGAAAAATTAAGCGTGCCCACGCTTAAAACATCAAAACCTTCTGTTTCGCACAGTTCGGTTTTTCACGCTTATATATTTATATATATACAAAAAAAATATGGAAAATATAAAACCGCAAAAAGACAAACCCTAGTCCTCATTTTCCCCCCCATTTCTGAAAACACAAAAATCGCGCCGTCGCTTACCTTCTTCTCCGGCTGAAATTGCAGGTCCTCCGATCATCTTCTTCAGTCCATTTCAACGCAACACCATGGGCGACACATTCTCCACTTTGGCAAACCATGGCGAAACTCCGTCGCCACCCTCGGCTCAAACCTCTCGAACCCCTACCCTTACCGAAAATCACCCACAACCGATAACCACTGAAAACCCTACCGAAAACCCGTCACCGGTCCTAAACCAACCACCACCGGTCCTAAACCAACCACCACCGGTTGTCGCTTCGACCCCCAACGCTCAAACTACTGCTATCATACCTGCCCCGTCAAAAAGCCCTAACCCGACTCAACCGCCTCCGCCCACTGAACATACTGAACCCTCAGCCGCCGCCGAACACACCTCTTCACGGTCGCCTTCTCCACCGCCTCGCCGCGTCCTACGCCGGTCCACTCGCCAACAATGGCGCACTAACCCTAGGGTTCCGCCCACCTCTACTCAACAACCCCTAATTTTGGACCCCTCATCGGAGTCATCTCAAGAACCCGTCGCCGAAACCCCTGCTCCAACATCCACCGCCGCTCAGGCCAGTCCACAACCTACCCCCAATAGCCCACCCTCGCGGGACTCCATGGACTCTGACCCAGTTCCACCCTCGCCTAACCGTCCACCACGGCGACCGAGGGCAAAGATGTACAGCTCGAAGCTCCGACAACTATACCTTGCAAGAGCCTCTGCACAAGCCGCCGTCAATCCGGCGCCTCAAGTCCAACCCACACCAGCGGCGACACTTGCCGTAAATCCGGCTAACACTCCGACAACTGTCGTAAATCCGGCTAACACTCCGACAACTGAAACTGCCGCTACTCAGACCGAGGGGCCTTCTACTTCACGACGCCGCCCCAAGGCCGCACCTGCTGCTGACCCACCACAAAAGAGTCGCCGTTTACATACACCATCACCACCACCTCCTGTCGACACACCGGCTTCGTCACATCCACCGTCCGATTCAATGCCGGCCCTGGAGCCGAGTTCTGATAGTTTCCCCGCACCGTCTCCACCATCTGCAACTGCTGCACCACCCCAAAATCCCACCCAAAGCCGTACCCGACTTGGACTCGGCAGAAATATTCTGCCCAATACCGCAACTAGTGGACATTGCACTTTCCGCTCACCCACCGACCGCAAACGGTACGCAGAAATCTCAACCCGCACAATAGTGCCCTGTAAGTATTTCGATTTACATACATTAGACGTTTTACAAATGCGTGCAGAAATTTTGGATTTAACTGATGGTGTTGGACTGCGCCCGTATTTTGATATTCGTTGCCCCGCGTTTGTTGAGTTGACCCGGGAGTTTTATACGACATTTCAATTTAAAACAAAATCTGATTTAACGTTGTCGACTCCCGGGGTTATTAAGTTCCGGTTAATGGGCAAAATTTTTAGTTTTTCAATCACGGAATTTAATATCAAACTTGGCTTCGTTTCAAATGAGTTTGCAAAATCGCCCATTTATTTGAATTCAACAATTGATTATTGTAGCGATTTCAAACCTTATCAACTTTGGGATGAATGGTCGGTCTGCCGCGATGCCTATAACTCGAGCTCGTCGAAAGCTTCATTTTTAAAAGACCTTGTTTTGAAACTAATTCAACGCTTTCTAGCTTTTAATTTTTTGGGTCGACGGGACAGCTCCGGGACGTTAACAAAGGCTGAATTTTTCATACTTTGGTGTATGAAAAACAAAGTCTTTATTAACTTAGGTGTTTGGTTGGCCAAACAATTTGAGTCCGCGGGTAATCGAAAAAGGCCATGAATATTAGGATCGATTATTACACACATCGCTGTTTCACTTGGTCTTTTAGACGTGCAGGACACGGACATGCGGCTTGCTTGCGATATGGAACCCCTGGACATTGCATGCCTCACACGAATGGGCATCGTAGTAGCCGACCACGGCCGTCATTCCTTCACCCCACCCGGCCAACACACACCCGCCACCGCAACTCCTCGCCAAACTCGGTCGTATACGACCGCGGCTCGTTCCACTCCTGCTCCGTCACCGCCCGAAGACCAGGCCACTACTAGTGCGGCTGCCGCCCATCCAACTCCACCGGACTCGACCACCAATTCAAGAGCAACTTGACAATCTCGCCACCCAAATTCAATCCATCATATCACGACCGAGTGATGTCGTAGGGAAGTCCCCCTCCTTGATCCTTTATTTTTTCTATTGCGTTGCATGTTTGTTTATGTCTTATCCATTGAGGGCAATGCATGATTTAAGTGTGGGGGGAAGTTTTCCTATGCGATTGTGTGAGCCTTGGTGTCCTTTGCTTACTTGTGACTATGTGAAACAAATTTTTTTTAAGTTTTTGGCATTTTTAGACTACTTTAATTTGTGTTTCTTTTGAACGGTTAGACTTGGATAAATGAGCATGCTTTGATTGAATTTTTGTGCCATATGAAGTTTGTGTTATGTTCAATAATTAAAAGTGAACATAGGAACGCATGTTTTAGTCGACTACCCTACCTTGCGAGAACTTGTGCCATTTGATCGATAATTCACGATATGATCTCTTTTTTGTGTGACTCACGTGTTTTTGAAATTCTAGAACTTGTTTTGAACCTTGTCAAAATTACATGAGTATGTGCATGATTGAATATGATAAAGGCATTTAGGATTTAGCCCCTTTGCCAAATAAACCGTACCTTTGCATTATCCCCTAATTAGCCCACTTTGAGCCTTTTTATCCTATTTTCTTGGTTTACCCCGAATTTGAGCCCTTACCATTTTTTATGCCTCTTCGTTTTACCCGTCTAGAAAATAAGTCGAGCATGGAGGTTGTATATTATTTGGGGACGAAAAGTCAAGAAGATGATGTTGTTGAATAAGTGTGGGGGAAACTCGTAGAAAATACAAAGAGTATCAAAAAAAAAATATGAAAAAATTTAGAAAAATCGGAAAAAAGAAAAAAAATCGAAAAGAAAAGAAAATAAAAAGGGAGAGTAAAAGAGAAATTCAAAAATTGATGAGGTACTGAGCCCCGAGAAAGAAAAAAAAATGTGTGGTATTTGGGTCCTCAACGTAAAATATACCCAATAAGATCTCGATGCTCGATAAAATTTTCAGACTTAGCCACTTTTTCGACCTCTCTTTTCACTCCTACCCCGAGCCTTAGCCCCGTTACAACCCTTAATAAAGACATTTTGATTTGATCGTGCACACTCTCAACCGTAGTGGCGACATTGGTAGCCTATAGAATGACACTAACACGTTGAGACTTGAGCGATACACTTATAACCATACACGAGAGTTGAAGAGTATTTGAGTGAAAGTCGACTTAAATTTTTGTTTTCCTTGTTCAATTGAGGTCATTGTTCTAGCATGAAATTAATGTGGTATCGAGAATTTCGATTGATTACGTGTTTCGTGCTTTCGAATTTGATTTTGTTCTTTTGATCACACTATTGAATGGTTTAATTTGCCGCATGGTACTGTTTTGAGTAGTTTTTACATAGTTAACTTTTGAGCGTAGCCCGAGGACGTAAAATGGCATAAGTGTGGGGGTATTTGTTAAGTCGTGTTTTGTGCATATTTTACATGTCTATATTTGGGTTGTTTGTTACGTTTACTCTTCTTATTTTGTGACTTTAGGTTGATAATTGGATTTATGAAGATTAAAAGGAGAAAGAATCAAATGATACGAAAAAGAAGAAAAAGAACGAAGAAAAGAGTTTGACGAAAAGAAGGCAGCAGAAGACTTATAAGAGTTAAGCATGCCCACGCTTAAATCTCCAATTGCTTCTGCCTGGAAAACCAAAAAAGCGAGAAATTCGGGAAAAATTCAGTTTCAAGATTCAGACTCAAGATTCAGTTACCCAGCTGTCAAATCCGGATTCTATATCCGTTTTATTACTATTAAGACACTTTGTTGGGATTTATTCCCTTTTATTATTTAGGATTTTATTTCCTTATTTCTAGATATTGCAAGATTTTATTTTGTTAAGTTTGTTAGGATCCTAATCTTAGTTAGTTACCTTTTAGATTAGGATTCTACTATTATAAGTATGTGGAATTTTATTCAAGCACGTTTTCCCCTTCCATCAAAGCTTTCGATTTTTAATATTTTTGCATACGTTTGATTATGAGTTGATAAACTCATCCTTCTAGTAGAGGATTCATCAAGGTTTGATTCTTTAAATTCGTGAGATTGAATTGTGCCATAATTTCTTTGTTATTAGGTGTTTACTTTTTCTCTGAGCTCTGTTGATAATATGTTTCAATAGGTTAGATAACCTGATCAATTATTTAATCTTTGAATTCGTATTTAGCTATTTATGACTAAATCCGTGACTGGTGAACTCTAATTTTGTAGCAGTTAGCGACGTTGATTATTTAATCATTTTCGATTAGTCGTTATGAGAATTAGTAATCTAGTCTAAATAAACCGAGCTTATGTGTTTGTTGGCTAGAATTGGTGTCTTTCTAATACGTGCATGTTATCAATAGGCTAAATCCTAAAAGCTTGTTTAGGGTTGTCTAATTGGTAAGAGAAGTAATCAAAGAGCTTGTTTTGGTTATCGACGACTTAAGAAAAGACTAGGTTATTAGAGCTTGTTAATAACTATAGCCAATTTATCTATAAAACATTGAATTATCATTGCATCAATGATCGAATTAATTGAATCAATACCGAGAAAATTCGAAGACTAGAATTCCTCATCATATTGAAAATCTGAATTCTGCTTTAATTGCGTTCTTTTGAAATTGTGTTTTTAAATCTTACGTTTTTAATTTCGTTTTTTAATTTCGATTTTAGCTAAAAATCTCAAAATCCTCCCTTTTTATCGATATTAGTGATTTAGGAACTGAATTTTATACCATTCCATGTGGATCGACCCTACTTATCGCTGATTACAAATCTTTTTAAAGTAGGTTTTTATTTTTGTTGGCTTCGACACCCACCAGTAATACCCGGTAAATTAATTTAAATCACAATACTTAAATGTAATAATAAGTTTAGTAAAGTGAATATTTATGTAAATAACTAAATACTAGTGGATAAAACTTCTAACTAATCAAGGGGTAATATGAGTAATTAGTGGGTTATCATTATCTAACAAATGTATATACATACATATTAGACATGATCATGTGAAAACTAAGGTATTGAAATATAAATTATTGTTTATGCTTGGGAAAGTGGTAGTGGCCTTACTTTGCTTAGAACTTATTAATTTATTGAGATATATAATAAGCTATAGAATCAAGTGGAAAGATTAGGTGTATTACATTATGGTTATTCATATTAGATTATAATTAGAGCTTTGTTGATGGAAATTGGGTACGCTTTAGTAGTTATGATAATTAGTAGATTTATTTTCTTTTAGTCAATTCATGATTATGTTAGGAGTGTTCATTAGCAATTGTTTAGTTAATTCTTGTCCAAATTTCTAATTGGATTGAATAATTAAATCTCATATAGGCAAAGGCATAAGATGCATTAGAGTATTATATGTTATTGGTTATTAGTGAGTGAATCATGAATCCAACACATAGCTTAAAGAATAACAATCATGAATCCAACAAATAGCTTAAAGAATAACAATCATAAATCCAACAAATAACTTAAAGAATAGCAATGGTTGGCAATGAATTATTTTGTACCACTAGGATTAGGATTAGTGTATGATATATCATTATAAGAAGGACTCTACCTTATTAATAGGTATAAGAGTTAAGTTTGTAAACCCAACCCTATTATATACAATACATCTCCTTTTCTCGGTGAACAACCTATAGCGGCTGGAGAAGAAATAAGGATGGCAGGTAAGCAAAAGCTTTGAAGTTTTAGATCACAACGCTTTAATTAATTGGAACTGAAAATTTGATTAATTTGATTAATTGAGAGATTAATACAAAAGTTGAGAAAATGATTAGCACTAATTGTATGAATCTTTTAATCTTAATTTCATCTTTCAATTTTTATGCATCTAACTTTCTGAAATTTATCTACTCACACGTGAGCAAAAGCATATTGATTGGGGAAGTGGGATTTATGGTTAGATAAATGCAATACATGATTTGTATATATATATATATTATAAAGTTTCATCATACACATTAGTTTTCTTAATGGGGTTTAATTGTTCTCAACCTATTGGAGATAAACTAGAGTTAATCATTAATATATCATGGGAATAATTGCAGAAAGTATATTTCTGAATAGCTTTAGATTGAGGGAGGTTAATTGTTGGTCTTTGATAGTGGCACACAAAGATGCATGATAGAACGAAATTTATTATATGTAATTGAGATTTACATATGGAAGTGTGGAGTTAATGCTTACGGTAAATTGCATATGTGTAGGGAATTAATATTTCAGGTTCTTTGTCTCTTATTCGATTATTATAGACTAATATCGGTATTATTTATATTTGTTTAGAGACGGATCAAAGAATTCATAGCGAGTACTCAATTTTTAGCTTAGGACGAGTTAATCGAGGTAAGTGACTTTTTCACTCTTCTAGTTCTATTAAAACTATATATATATATATATGTAATCATTTTGGTGTGTGTACGTGATTTTGAAGTTGGATCGTGCAAGTGTATATATATATATGGTTTTTGATAAAGTTAAACGTTTCAATGTTTTCTGAAAAATATGTTTTTGAAAAGCGAGTTATGATGTTTAATAGTGATACGAACATGGTTTTGGAAGTGTGATTGTTTTGGTGAAAGTGTTTGAAAGTGAGATATGATTTGTTGTTATGTATAATGAACGTGGTTTTGGAAAACGTGATTTTAGAAACGTGATTGCTTTGGTGGTTGTTTATAAAACCCATTGTTGAGACCATTACATCGTTTACTATTCCGGAAAAAAAAATGTAGAGCCGAGACCGTGTGAGGTTGGTTAGTGACCCAGTATAGGGGGTTGTGCCTATACTAGGACCCAGTATAGGGGGGTTATGCCTATACCAGGACCGAGCTATGCTTAGTTCAGTTCCTCCAGTCCACTTTTTTGTTAAGCCAAAAAAAAGTGAACTTTAGGTAAGTAAGTAGTCCCGTATTCAATTCATAAAACATTCATATCTGTTGAGGAGGTCAATCTTAAGTGTTGGAAGCTACTGCTAAGGGACTCCCCCTCGGATAGGCAATTGAGAGAGAATAGGGCGATAGCCCGGTTTTGATTGAATATCCTTTCCTGTGCTTGTCTTGTATTGAGGTATACGACCCAGTGCAGGGGGGTTATGCCTGCACCAGGACCTAAGGCAGGGGGGTTAAGGCTGTCCCTAACCATGGTTGGCTTATGTGTTGGTTTTACGTGGTGATTTTGAATGTGGAGATTGGATGGTATTTTAGAACGTGCTTTTCGTGAACTTCTTTTAAAATGGTTTATAAATTGTTGGAAACTCATGTGCTTTTGTATTGTATATGCTTTCGAAAGGTAAAACTATATTTTCCTATCTTGCTTGATCCGACTGGTTGAGTGATGGAGTTACTTACGGGGTCATCGAGCTCATCCCATTTTATTAAATTCTTTTCAAATATCGAGGCTTAGTAGGAGAAAGGTCGTTGTTCTCGGATGGGCGTATCTTTATGGACTTTATTTCATATCTTAACTAGACTCTATTATCAGTTTTATCTTAATTTGAATTTCGTTGGAGGACATTAATTGTTTCGTTTTGGACATTGGATTAGTATTAGTTTATTTGGGTTTGTATGAGGGATACGACTCCAGTGTTTCTTTTAATGGAAGTATTTCTTTTTATAGTTGGGATTATTCGTATTGAGATGTTCTCATAACTTGCGGCGATTGTCATGGTCCCGGGGTTCGCGGCGTGACAATGAAAATAAAAATATACTAGAAATTGTTATAGGAAAGAAAGAATTTACAGAAAGCTACACAAAATGAATGAAAATTAATGAAGATATTCTAAAATATTCTAACAAAACCAAAAGATTGAATAATCAAAAAATCGATATCATGTCTCAGGCAGCTTTTGGAACGAATGACTTTAATGCTTATGCCAACCGGAATAAGTGTAGGGCAGCTGCAGAGAAGTCTGATTCTTTCTCGTCGAGTATTTCAGAGCTCAATGATGTGAAGTATATAAACACGACGAAGCTCAAAGTAGAACTTCTCATAGTAATACACTTGATACAATGTCATCTCTTGAAGATGATCACTTCCTTCGACCGTAAGTATATTTTACCCACAAGAAAATTTTATTTCCTGATTCTTGATTCTGAGTAAATTATGATATCGTTAATAAGGGCAATTATTAAATATAAGTTCTTCTTTTGTTTCTAAGGAGGGGACTTTCCAGCATCATGATGTGAAGTTGAAAAATGCAGACGAATGATGAGAAAGAAGAGGGTGAGAAGGAAAGATGGGAATGATGAAGAAACGGACCGAACGTGATAAACTTTGTATAATCTTTAATAGTTGGACAAAGGAAAGATGAGAATGAGGAAGACACTCGAAACGTGATAAACTTTGTATAGGTTGTATATCATTGGGTGATGAGAATGATGAACACGAAGATTGAACGCCATGAAATTTGTATAGGTTATATATTATTTGACGTTGCATCTTAGAAAGGGAAATAAAATCGACAAAGATGGCAGTGTAAATTATTCTATTTAATGATGTTGATTAGAATAGAAGATAATTGTATAGAGTAGATGCCATAGAATTATTTAATTCTTTTGCAACTTTATGTTCCAGTTTGAGGTATCAATTCGGATAATTTTGTAACATACTGGTCAGATTATCAATCTCAAATTCATAATGGGCAAAAATTTCCAAGTTCTATTCTCACAGTCACTCTAATTTATCAACAGTGTTAATTAATTATTACAGTATTTATATTAACAAATCTTATGACACTTGATTATGTACGCAAATATTGAAGCCAAAATTAATATTACCAGATTTTGTTACCTTACTTTTGCAAATTTGCCATAAATATTTTTTTTAATGTATTGCCAAAAGCAAAAAGATATCAATTTTGCTTTCTCTTTTTTTATACTACTATTACTTTTTATATCTTCGAGTTTGAATGCATATGGCAATGCATTTATATATAAACATATGGAGTATCACAAAATAGATACTTAAAATACATAATCTTTTTCCTCTTTATTTAAGTATATGGGCTATGCAAATGTAAGATCTTATACGAACAATAACATTAACTTGTACAACTATATATGTGTTGATTTATATTTACATTACAAATTCTCTTTTGTTGTATATCAATTCCTTGACAAATTTAATTATTGATATTAAGTAAGGAAAAATATTAAATTATGTTATTATAGTTTGTAAGTAAAATAACCCCCACACAAGCACATATAAAGTAACGTTTATGTGAAATACATAAAATCATATACCACTTATACATATTTCATCCTCACAAACGTATTGTATTTCCTTTTTCTTTTTTCTTTTTTCCATGTTAATACCCTCAAGTAATTCATTTATGTAGAATATGCATGCAATTCAAGGGCACTTCGCCTCTCTATTACAATTCTTCATGTTTTTATAACAAGGGCACTACTCCTTATTCACGTAAGTACCCAAAGGAAAACGATTACATTTCTCAAAATATATTCTAAGTATAAGTTTACGAACCTACAACTGTCAATTGGTGGGGAATAATCAAACCCAATTTTGTACCATCAGAATATTCACAATTTTTTTTTCGAACTGGGCCAGACCCGAACACATACCCGATGGGTCGAGTACAATTCAGGCCGGTCCAAGTAGGGTAAGACATGCAAATAAATTTCGGTTATCGTTCAGGTAAAGTCCCGTGGATATTTTTCAAGGGTAAATTTCGGGTAAACTTTGAGTTATTTTGGATATTTTTTGGATAAAATAATCGTGAGCGAATATTGGACCGGGACTTGAAAAACCTAACATCATCTGCTGGGTCGAGTTTGTGCTTGACACCCTACGGGTTGAGTAAAATTTAAATTGCACGAGTTTGGTTCCACTGACAGGCATATATGTACCTACGTTGCCAACCCGCCTTCGATCAGAGCACCACACATTTCGATTCTCAAAAACCCGAATTATGGACATTATCTTAGTCGCTTCGAGCAAAGATAAGATTAGAATGAAACAAATAATGATGGATACTACAATTTGTTTTCATATGTTGGGACAACATATTTGGCAATGTGTTAGGCCTGGCATTGGGTGGGTCGGTCCCAGACCCAGGGTTTGGACCCAAACCCATAGTTTTGGGTCTAGACCTGGACCCAGACCCAATGGGTCTCATGTGTGGTTCTAGACCCAATGTTTTGAGTTTGGGTCTAGACCCAATCTTTAAGAGGTCCGGACCTAGACCCAATTATTTTCTTTTATTTTTTATCCAAAATATTTTTAAATCTGGTATATTTTTGTAATTTTATAATAAATATGGTATAAAATAATTTTATAAAAATATATCAGATTTTCAAAATAACTTTATAATCTGGTATATTTTTGTAATTTTTATAAATCTGGTATTTTATAATAATTTTACAAAAATATACCAGGTTTTCATTCAACGGGAATCTGGTATATTTTTGTAATCTTATAATAATTATTTAATTATGAAACAGTTTCTATTATTCTGTAAAATAATATATCATTGCCAATATAAAGTAATTGTAAGAATTATATATCACTGATAATAATAAATTATTGATAATATAAAATAAATGTATAAATTATATCACTGCTAATTGTAAAAATAATAAATCATTGCTAATCCTGGCGATCAAACCAAATTTTATAAAAAAAATATTTTATGTTTTTAATTTTTGATATAAGTACGTGTTTGGCCCAAACTGTTTGGGTTTTGGGTCTATGGGTCTCCAGAATTTTTATTGGGTCTAGGTCTGGGTCCAAACCCAATGATATGTTTTGGGTCTAGGTCCGAACCCAGACCCAAAATTTTGGATCTGGGTCTGGGTCTAGCCCACCCAATGCCATGCCTACAATGTGTCGTGTCGCATACCTGATCGGACACTTCAAAAAGCACAATTTGTCGTGTTGCATACCTGATCGGATACAACACTCGACCGACACACTCCAGCAATGTGTCCAATATGAAAATAAATTTTTCTGCTTAAATAAAATGAAAAATAAAATATGAACACCGTAATGGACATAGTTTGAGTATATGTCAACTATGTATTAGTTTGAGTGTATGTCAACTATGTATTTATTATTTGTGTCACTTGATGTTATTTCACTTATTTCTATAATTTTGAAAACTGAAGTATTTATTTCATTTCAAACATATATAACTTTACAAATCAAATATAAATTTATAATGTACAATAGTCATTCTTATAGTTTATTTATCTGAGTAGTCATATTTAAATTAGAATGAAAAGACTAATTTATATATTTTAACATAAATTAATGAACACATATATGTATATGATATATATACCAATTTTATTAGCAGTATCGAGACTGTGTGGTGTCCAAATATTTTTAAAATGCCGTATTACACGTTCGTGTTGTGTCGTACGTTGTGTCCCGTGTCCGTCCATCATAGTATATGAGACACATTATTACCATTTCACTTTATATTATTAGGATTTTTACACAATTTTTTAATACATTCCAAAACATTCATGTATAAGAAATATATTATAAAAAATCTTTATTTATGCTTATACAATTTATGTGTACATGGCACTGATATAGGTAATTTGTTGACATAATAAAATGTGTAACATGTATTCGGGTACTATACATATGAGAACATAACTTTATAATGTCATATATTTTAATTTATTTGACTTAAAGGGTGCATATATTTATAAATATAAGCTTTTTAATAATATCCTATTGGTATTTAACAATATTTGATTACTTATTTTGATGCACTATAGTTAAATTAATTTTGATGCAGACGGATAATGAGAAAGAAGAGGGTGAGAAGCAAAGATGGGAATAACAAAGAGACGGATTGAACATGATAAACTTTCTATAAGCTTTAATTGTTGGACAAAGGTAAGTTGGGAATGATAAAGACACTCGAAACGTGATAAACTTTGTATAGGTTATATATTATTTGACTTTGTATCTTAGCAAGGGGAAAAAATCGACATAGATGGCAGTGTAAATTGTTTTAATGATGTTAATTAGAATAGAAGATAATTTTATATAGTAGATGCAATAGAATTCTTTAAATCTTCTGCAACTTTATGTTCCATTTTGTGTTATCAATTTGGATAATACTGGTCAGATTATCGATCCCAAATTCATAACGGGAAAAACTTTATGGGTTCTATTCTCACGGTCGCTTTAATTTATCAACAGTGTTAATTAACTGTTACAGTGTTAATATTAACCAATCTTATACGACACTTGATTATGTACGCAAATATTGAAGCCAAAATTAATATTACCAAATCTTCTTACCTTACTTTTGCAAATTTACCGTAAACATTTTTTTAATGTATTGCTAAAAGAAAAAAAGAATCAATTTTTCTTCGTCTCTCTTTTATATACTACTATTTTTTATATTTTCAAGTTTGGATGCCTATGGAAATGCATTTGTATATAAACATCTAGAGTATCACAAAATAGATACTTAAAATACATAATCTTTTTCCTCTTTGTTTTATAAGTATATGGCCTATACAAATATAAGATCTTATACAAACAATCGATAACATCTCACATATATTTATATAAGATCTTTTTCCTAACTGATAGCTTTTATTTATACTTATACAATTTATGTGTATATGGCACTTAAATAGATATATTTGTTGCATAATAAAATGTGTAACATGTATTTGGGTATATATATATATCATATACTTATATATTATGTACATCTCACATATAAAGTGAAATGGTAATAATGTGTCTCATATATTTGGGTATATATATATATATATCATATAGTTATATATATTAATTTATTGGACTTAATGTTTATAAATGCATAAATATAAGCTTTTTAGTAATATCCTATTGGTACTGAACAATATTTTGGTACTTATTTTGATGTGTTATAGTCAAATTATTTTATTGTTCTAATATAGTATTTGAATCATAATTATGAATACAAGATTATTGTTAAAATATTAATTATTTTCATACATTTTTGTTGTAAATACTTTGGGTAACACAACATTTACAAATAACTTAATTAAGAGCTGTGAATTTAGTGGAAGCTTTGAAATGTGATTTGATTTCTTGTGTTATGTTTTGATGGGTGTCGAATTCAACAAAAATAAAAATCTATTCAGAATAATTTGTAATCAATGATAAGTAGGGTCGATTCACAGAGAATGGTATAGAGTTAATTCCTACATTACTAATATCACTTTTAAAAAGGGGGGAATTTTGGATTTTAACTAACTTAATTTAAAAGTCGTAAATTAATTAAAAGCAATAAGAATTGATTCGGATTTAATAAAGTGAGAGGTTCTACTCTGCGGATATCTCGGTATTGATTCTGTAATTCGACCATCGATTGTAATGATAGTTTGATGTGCCTAAACCGCAAGTGCACGGCTTCGGTGCAGTACAAAAGATATCGTTCCCACGAGGACCGAATAATCAAGCACTAGCCTATCACTTATCAGTAATCTAAGCCTAATCAAAAGCACGAGATAAATTGTAAAGAAAACTAAACAGAACACAAGAAAATTGATTCGAGTTATATATGATTGGAAATTCCGGAATTAGGGTTCACCACGATAAATATTATCGACTCAATTATATTACCGATGAAGTTACGATCGCTACTTATGAAGGACACTATCCTATTGTACTCGCTACCTTCTGTCGAAGCATAACAATATACCCAAGCTAATTAATCAACTACTTTCGTGATGATTAGACTAAACTCAGACTCATTAATCTCTATGATAGTGTATCGATTCCTCAAAAGACCTAAAACTACTTTCGTGATTTAGGATCCTAGGTTTGAAATCTAGGGTTCTGATATAGATGTCACCTTTCAGAATTTTCACCTAATATCTATGATCATGCAAATATGTGGCCAGCAAATTCACAAGCATTAATAATCAAGAAAGCAAATCATAAGCATACGCGATGTAAAATCAACGATTCTATAACCTATATCGATAACATGCTATCGGGCTATTCCCAATTCCAGAATAATATGAATTACTCCATAGAAACGAAAGCACAATAAAAAATTAATAAAGCAAACATCATAAACGACGAGAATTCAAAGAGATTAAAGAAGATAATTTCGATAAATCCCGTTGTCGAATAAACTGTTTACAATCGTTCTTGAATTTCGTGTCTCGATCTCCAATCTTAACCCCTCAATTCAAGAAAATAAAGTTTGAACCCTAAAACAATGTTTGGAGGGGGTATTTATACCTAATCTAAAACATAAACCCGAAGTTGGGCCAAATATGGGCTTCAGCGTATCAATTCAGAATATCGCGCGTACGTACGCCGTTTAAGACGGCGCTTGTACGCCGTTTAAGTTGGCGTCTGTACGCCGTTTAAGTTGGCGTCTGTACGCCGTTTAAGTTGGCGCCTGTACGCCGTTTAAGTTGGCGCCTGTACGCCGCACAAATCGGCGCTTGTACGCGAGAATGCTTAAATTCTCTGCCTTCGTTGTTTGGGCGCGGATTAACACGGCGCTCGTACACCGTGTATTGTGTCGCTCGTGCGCGGTTTATAGCGGCGCTTGTACGCCGTTTTATTTGCAACTCTCGATCAAATTGTTTTCGATTTCAACTGGCAATTGGTGTTTTCCGTTTGCAACATAGAAACTCCCTACGGCACTCAAAAGTGACATTAAACGCATTTGCGGGATAGAAATATGATGCAAATACATAAACAAACGTGTCGAATGAATGATGAAAGTTGCGTAAAAATGAGGTTTATCATAGTTCAATGTTCTTAAGCAAATTGGCTATAGCCGTTAACAAGGTCTAACGACCTAGTTTTACCTTATGTCGTCGATAACTAAAATAAGCTCTTTGATTACTCCGTTTATCAATTAGACAACCCTAAACAAGCTTTTAGGATTTATCCTATCGATAGCATTCATGTACTAGAAAAATACCGATTCTAATCAATAAACACACAAGCTCGGTTTATTTAAACTAGCTTACCAATTCCCATAGCAACTAATTGAAAACTTGTCCATAATCAAGATTAACTAGCGTAATATAATTAGCCCATAAGGAATTACCAAATAATTACGGATTTGGGTCCTAATTAGCGTAATATAATTCCAATGACTAACTAATTGGCAAGATTAATCAATCGATCAAAATATATTGTCAACAAATCACCGGAAAAAAGTAAATACTTGAAAAACAAAGAAATTAAAAAGCACAAATCAAATCTCACGAATTAATAGTACTTTCTCGTTGCCTATAAGCTTTCTCTTGGTCGTGCACAATTCCTTGAGGAATTTAGTATAACGAGGTACTTGTTTAATAGCATCGAGAAGTGAGATATTTACATCAACCTTTTGGAATGTCTCGAGTATCTCCTTCTCTTGTTCTTACTTTTTCGACTTGGCAAATCGGCCCAGAAAAGTAGGTGGTATCACGAACGTTGGTTTCTTCTTGCTAGGTTTCTTTTCTTTCTTTTCTAACTCCTTCTCATTTTCATGCTTACAGCTTCTTTCGGGTTCCTTCAATTCTTTCCCGGTCCTCAAAGTAACGGCATTTTCATTTTTCCTTGGATTCACAATGACTTGAGATGAAAGTTTACTCGAATTTTGTGTCACCAATTCATTCACCGTAGAGGCCATTTGAGTGATTTGGTTCTCGAGATTCTTGATGGCGTTTTGACTCTCATTTCAAAATTGTTGCATTCCTTGTTGGAATTGCTCAGTGCTCTGCTGAAATCTTTGAGTACTTTGCTGAAGTTGTAGTGTATTTTGCTGCAACTGTTGAGTGTTAGTCATCAAAATTTCAACCATATCTTGCAAAGATGTACCTGACCACTGAGACATTTGAGGAATCAGGGGCCCTTGTGGCTTTTGATAAGGAGGTCGCGGGGCGTAGCTCAAGTTAGGATGATCCCTCCATCTAGGATTATATGTGTTAGAAAAGAGATCGTATTTCCTTTGCAAAGGTTCAGGAAAACCAGCGGCATTGGCTTGCTCGAGTGTCGCGTTTTGAGTTGTAGGGCATACCTCAGCCATATGTCCAATTCCGTATGTCCAATTCCGGAACATATTCCACATATGTTGACCTGTTGAGCGATTCATATATTCTATTTTTATGCAAACCGGAGGTTTTCCTAGAGCCATTTCCTGCATAAGAGCTATCAGTTCGTTCATACGCTGATTAAGTAAATTAACATTTACCTCATTTACTTCCTTAGGTGCGTGATCTTGTCGTATGCTGAATTGTAGGGAGTTGCAGCCATATTGAAAATCAAATTTCTCGCTTCAGTTGGAGTATTGTAAATTAACGCACCACCGCTTGCAGCATCAATCAGGTTTCTATCCATCATTGTAAGCCCCTCATAAAAGTATTGGATAAGGAGTTGTTCAGGGATTTGATGTTATGGGCAGCTTGCAACCAACTGCTTGAAGCGCTCCCAATATTCATAAAGAGTTTCACCCGTGAACTGTCGAACTCCACAGATTTCTTCCTAATGATCGCCACTCGAGATGCTGGAAAGAATATTTCCAAGAATTTCTTTTCCATCTCGTTTCAAGTGTTGATCAAGCCGGAAGGAAGAAAATAGAGCCAATCTCTAGCTTTGTCGGCTAAAGAAAAAGTGAAGGCTCTCAACTTTATTTGGTCCTCAGAAAAGTCCTTCGGTCTCATCGTTGAGCAAACCATGTGGAATCCTTTAAGATGCTTATGTGGGTCATCTCCTGCAAAACCATGAAAGGTAGGTAGTAAGTGAATGAGTCCAAATTTTAACTCAAAATCTACCTCAAGATCAGGATAGGGTATGCAGAGAGGTTGTTGATTCAGATTTGGCATGGCATCCTTCAAAATTCTTTTGCTGACGTTAGCGTTAGCCATGGGTTCATGTTCTTCCTCTGAATAACTAGAAGAATCGGTCCACTACAGTATCAAGTTCAATTCGGATGAAATCTTTGGGGTGGTTCGATTGCGTTGTCTCGTTTTCTTACGCAAGTGACGAGCTCTCTTTTCGATCTCAGGATCGTATTCTAGTTCACCTGCACGAAGATTTCTAAGCACACAAAAACTCAAACAAAAATATTAGTAACAAAAGAAATAAATCTATTTGCACCAATCCCCGGCAACGGCGCCAAAATTTGATGGGTGTCGAATCCAACAAAAATAAAAACCTACTTAAAATAATTTGTAATCAGTGTAGAGTCGATCCACAGGGAATGGTGTAGAGTTAATTCCTAAGTTACTAATACCACTTTTAAAAAGGGGGAATTTCGGATTTTAACTAACTGAATTTAAAAGTCATAATTTAATTAAAAGCAATAAGAATTGATTCGGATTCAATAAAGTGAGAGGTTCTAGTCTCTGGATATCTCGGTATTGATTCTATAATTCGATCATCGATTGTAATGATAGTTCAATGTTCTTAAGCAAATTGGCTACAGCCGTTAACAAGGTCTAATGACCTAGTTTTTCCTTATGTCGTCGATAACCAAAATAAGCTGTTTGATTACTTCTCTTATCAATTAGACAACCTAAACAATCTCTTAGGATTTATCCTATCGATAGCATTCATGTACTAGAAAAACATCAGTTCTAATCAATAAACACATAAGCTTGGTTTATTGAAACTAGATTACAAATTCCCATAGCAACTAATTGAAAACTTGTCCATAATCAACGTCACTAATTGCTATATAGATTAGGAATTACCAAACAATTACGGATATGGGTCCTAATTTGCGTAAAATAATTCCAATAACTAACTAATTGGCTAGATTAATCAATCGATCAAAATATATAGTCAACAAATCACTAGGAAAAAGTAAATACTTGAAGAACAAAGAAATTAAAAAGCACAAATCAAATCTCACGAATTAACATAAATCGAACCTCAAAAATCCTTCTGCTAGAATTATGTGTTTAGCAACACATAATCAAAAAGCGTCCACAAAGTTCAAAGAAATCCAAAGCTAGAGGGAAAACGTACGTGAAAAGATGGAATAATCTATGTGGAATAAATTTCACTTATTTAAATCTAAAAGAGTCTTAACTAAACAAGGAAACTAATTCAAATAGGATTCTAAGAATCCTACCATAACTATAATTGTTCGAAAAGGAAACAAAAACAAATAGAAATAATTCCCAACAAATAAAGCAAATAAAATCAATTCCAGCAACAAAAGTCGAATTCCAGCAGAATTTTTCATCTCTCGGCAGATTGCTCACCAATTTTAAGCGTGGGCACGCTTAATTTTTGTGACCAATCTGCTGCCATTTTTGTACCAAGCCAATCTTCATCGTTTTCCAAGCCTTTTATCACCTTTTCATCCCTTTCTCATACAAACACCTAATCATATCAATAAAAGCACAAATATATGAGATATAGATTAAAAACATGACAAACAACGCATATTAAACATACGAAACGTGTATAAAATACACGTTAACAACATGAGATAAAAATATTAATTTTTCTAGAAACAATTATACACTTTTTATGGAATCAAATAATTAGAACCTAATTCTGAATTTTCGATTCCACTGGATTATCATGAATTACTGCATTATTCATAGTTGATTTTATTTGTTTCTTTACCACATTTGCTTAGAACTTGCCATTGATTCATTTGAATAAATCTATCTTTGTCGTACGACACTTGTAATTATTTCTAGCCAATTCAATTTTCTTTATGTTTGTATTTATTTTGCTATGTTGCACAAATTTAATCTTGGCCATTGATTATATCGTATTAGGTTCAACAGTATTAAATTTAGGCTCCGTTTGTTTGGCATGGAATGGAATCTAAAATGAGAATAAGATTTCTGGTAATTTGATTACTAGAAATCTGATTCCATTAATAGTGTTTGCTTGTCTACAAAAAATTGGATAAGGATATATATAATGTTTATTTTTTTATGTTTGGTTCAAACACATATAATAAAGAATAGAATCTAAATTAAAAACTTTGACTTAAATATACCCTTATTTTAAACCATATTTGTATAATCTAACTATAAATTTTCAACATAGTAGAATATTTGATATTATATATATAAGTGTATATACACATATATATTTAATTTGGTTAAATAATAAAAAATAAATAAGATATCAATTTAATTCAATTGCATTATCCTCTTTTAGAAAAATGATAATTAAATTGAACATGCTTATATTTTATTTACATATTTTTTGACTTTTAAAAAAATTGATACATATATGGATTTTTCATATACAAATGCATTGATAATTATTTTAGGTCGGAAACTTATTATTCGTTAATAAATAAAATATATTAATTATATGTGACCAACACCCATTTCAAAAGTACTATCACAAAAACAACATAACAAATTTTCAATTTCATTTAATAAATAAATATCAAATAAAATGAAATTACGATCTATTTTGACAATAGAATTATTTTAAATAAATTAAAAATACAAAACTATTTTTTCATAAATAATAACTTAAATGAAATGAAGAAATAAATAACTATTTTTGTTGATTTTGTATTATATTTTATATAGTGGTAGTAAGAGCATTAAATTATTGTATTTATGATTACCTTGATATGGTAATCACATTACCTCCAATAAATAAGGTATTGTGATTCCCTTATTTGAGATGATAATTCTCATATGTTGCGAATTAGATTGTATTCCATTATATCAAATAAAAAATACCAAACAAGGTTATTTAATTTTTGGGAATTATATTCCCTATTTTGATTCCATTCCCTTGACAAACAAACGGAGCCTTAATGGTATTAAATTAGCGATGAAATAGGCTAAGAAATATATTATAAAAAATCATTATTTATACTTATACAACTTATGTGTATATATGGCACTTAAATAGGTATATTTGTAGACATAATATAATGTGTAACATGTATTTGGCTATATTATATATATATATTATATACATATATATTATGTATATCTTACATATAACACCATAACTTTATGGAGTTATATATATTAAATTTTTGGACTTAATGTTTATAAATACATAAATATAAGCTTTTTAGTAATATCCTATCGGTGCTGAACAATATTTTAGTACTTATTTTGATGCGTTATAGTCAAATTATTTTATTGTTCTAATATAGCATTTAAATAATAATTATGAATACAAGATTATTGTTAACATCTTAATTATTTTCATTTTTTTGTTGTAAATACTTCACAAAATTGGGTAGCACAACATTTACAAATAACTTAATTAAGAGCTGTGAATTCAATGAAAGCTTTGAAATGTGATTTGATTTCTTGCGTGATGTGCATGAGATAAAAATATTATTTTTTCTAGAAAAAATTATACACTTATTATGGAGTCAGATAATTAGAACCTGATTCTCAATTTTCGATTCCATGGATTATCATTAATTACTGCATTATTCACCGTTGATTTTATTTGTTTCTTTACCTAATTTGCATAGAACTTGCAATTGATTCATTTGAATGAATCTATCTTTGTCGCACGAAACTTGTAATATTTCTAGCCTGTTCAATTTTCTTTATGTTTGTATTTGTTTTGCTGTGTTGCACAGATTTACTCTTCACCATTGATTATTACATATTAAGTTCAACAGTATTAAATTTAATGGTAATAAATTAGCGATAAAATAGTCTAAGAAAAATAGTCCAAGAAAGACAAAATAACTATAATTTAGAATATTTAAGTTTTTCCTAAGGAGGTTTCGTTTTAACATCCGTATCACATGGAGGTTTTTCAAGAATTCGATATATCACATAGCAGTCGTAAGTTTTTATCTCGTTTATTTCATGCCAGAAATAAAATAATCTGGCCTTGTTCTTAAGAAATGTTCGCATTACATTAGATTTCCTTAAAAAAGTGTTATATCCACCGTTCAGTTTTCAACGATTTTTCACCCGATGTTTAATAAAGTAAGATATCTTTTTCTTAGAATAATGGTGAAAATCTACACATATGTACCGAAGTTATACTTCAAATTTACAATATCCAATATGGATTTGTAAATGATATGATTCATCACTTTGAGAAATAAATTTCCAACTTGTTAATAATGATATGCTACAATCTCATGGTATAATTTTTATTAGTAACATGATACTGTAATTTTTTCATTCCAATTCTTACTTCTACATACTGATAATAGATTATGAAGTGGTGTGAGTTCTAATCTTGTAGTAAAAGATCTACAGCTCGGTAACTCTTTGAGGGTTTACATCTTTCCCAATTTTCGATCATGCACTATGGTTTGAGGTACGCATCGTGCAATGGTGTAATGCATGAGCGATATCAACCACATGTCATGGATCTACCCTATTGGATCGTGCCCTTCGTGGATGCTTACTACATATACTCGATACTACCAGAGTTTCCTTGGCTACGTTTTTGCATTTTGCATCATGCATCACATATGCATTACACATACCTGAGTTATGTGTCACTCTGCAGTGAGGAAGTAACCACGTGTAATGCACCGGATGTCAATAAATACCGCCCTATCATCCTTTCGTGTTATGCACAAAGGAGATCTTTCTCTACTGATTTTCTTTTTCTTTTCGAGAGACTGTTATTCCGTTTATTTGCAATTTTCTATGTTGTTAGTGGCTATGCTATGTGGGGTTGTGTATATCTTTTCAAACAATCTATTTGATTTCTAAGACGAAGCGTTCTTTTCTTTTCTGTATCTTTAATATTAATAATGTGCATTTCTTATTTTGTAGGAGGGGACTTTCCAGTCATTATAATATGAAGAAAACATCTGTTATCTGGTTGTACTTGTCGTGGAAGATGCAGAAACGGGCAAGATCGTTTACTTAATTAACGAGAAACATACGCGAACCTTTCGCACAAATGGAACACAAACAAGAAAGGCTTATTTGTTTGTGACAGTAATTCTTCCATGGCTCAAGCATCTGTGGTGTAATTCGTGCTCACTGATCACAAGAATAGCTATGAACGGAACTGGAGTAAGAATTTCAACAAAACAGAGAGAAATATTGAATAATATAAAACTACGTTATTAATATTATTGATGATTAAATATATTATGTAAAAAGTTAAAAAGTTGACAATAAAGGTAAATAAATCTAAATTAGGAAAATATATATATAAGAAAATATAATACGTAAGGAAATAAAGATATTTTAAAGATATTTTCTAATATATTCTAACAAAGCCAAAAGACTAAATAACAGAAAAATCAATACTATGTCTCAGGCAGCTTTGCTGATGGAACGAACCACTCTAATGCAAATACCAACTGGAACAAGTGTAGGGCAGTTGCGAAGAAGTTTGATGTGAATTCGATATGGAACAAACGACTCTAATGCGAATGCCAACCGCAATAAGTGTAGTATATATATGTACACGACGCGGCTCAAAGTAGAACTTCCCGCTGTATTACACTTGACACAATGGCATCTCTTGAATCATGATCACTTCCTTCAACGTGAGTATATTTTGCCCACAAGAAAATTTTGTTACCTGATTTCTCGATTCTAAGTATATTATGTTATCATTAATAAGGGCTATAATTTAAATATAATTTCTTTTTTTGTGTTTTGCAGGAGAGGACTTTCCAGCATTATGATGTGAAGTCGAAATCTTCATTACTTTGCTTCTCTCCCTAACAAAAATGCTGACGACGATAATGGGAAAGAAGAGGGTGAGAAGAGACGATGAATAACGAAGACACATATCGAACATGATAAACTTTGTATAAGATTTAATCGTTGGACAAATGTAAGATGAGAATGAGGAAGACACTCGAAACGTTGGAGGATGAGAATGATGAACACGAAGACTGAACGTGATAAAATTTGTATACGTTGTATATTATTTGACTTTGCATCTTGGCAAGGGAAAGAAAAATCGACACAGATGGAAGTGTAAATTGTTTGCTCTTCAATGATGTTGATTATAATAGAAGACAATTGTATATAGTAGATGCAATAGAATTCTTTAGTTCTTTTGCAACTTTAATTCCATTTTGTGTGTTCTATTCTCACCGATCACTCTAATTTATCAACAATGTTAATTAAATGTAACAATGTTAATATTAACAAATCTTATATGACACTTGAATATGTATGCTATTGAAGTCAGAATTAATATTACCGGATATAGTTATCTTACTGTTGCAGATTTACCATAAACATTTTTCTAATTGTACTGCCAAAAGAAAAAATATTCAAGTTTTCTTTGTCTCTTTTTTATACTACTATTATATTTTAAATGGGAAAATTGCATTTTTAGTACACTAATGTGGCATGTACGTTTCTTTGGTGCACTATTATGGGGATGGCAATTTGGGTATATTAATGTGGGTATGTATGGCAATTTAAATACAAATTTCGCCGAAATCTTCGATTTTTGCCGGAATATTAGTTAATTTTGAGTAAAATTGGAGATTTTTTTCATTTTGACCATAAATTGAGAGAAATTGACTTATTGTTTTAGGGGATTGACTAAATTTTACTTATAATTGGATTAATTAAATTATATTTTACCAAATTGCCCACAATCCTCAATTATTTCTCCAAATTTTATCTTCTTCCCCACCACCATCATTGTGGCTTCTATCACCAGCTCAAAAAATGGTTTTCCCACAAGTCAAAATGAATTTCATACAAGTTGAGAAAATAGCTTTCATATGGGCTGCAAACTAATGGTGCTCGAATGAAAATGGTTAAATTCAAACATAGCAATAGCAAATGCAAACTTTAGGGCTCGATGGAATGTGTAATATGGTCATAAAATTTGATGGTAATGCCACAAAGAAGTGTGAATCAGTGGAATTAGAAAATGATTGGTGGTGAAAAATGGTGGTTCTGTGGTTGTGGATTAGTGGTGGATTGTGGAAGAAGAAGACAGTGGGGTGGGAAGAGGAAGACAAAAATGAGAGAAAAAATTAAAGAAAAAAGAAAAGTAATATTAGAAAAAAAATATAAAATTGAAAATTCTTGGAAACTTATGAAAAATGATCAATTTTGGTCAAAATTACGCAAACCACAAATTTCAGTCAAAATTCAAAATTTAAGTCAAATTACTAATTTTTGTCAAAATCAATCAATTTTCCGGCGAAAATCGAATATTCGGGCAAAATTTGTACTTAAATTGTCACACATACCCCACATTAAAATGACAAAATTGTCACCCCCATATTAGTGTATCAAATAAACGTGCAAGGCACATTAGTGTACCAAAAATACAATTTTCTCTTCTTTATGTCTTCGAGTTTGGATGCCAATGGAAATCCATTTACATATAAACATAACAAAATAGATATTTAAAAACTATCTAAGTATATGGCCTATATAAATGTAAGATCTTATATAAACAATCGATAACATTAACCCCGTACAACTATATATGTATTGATTTCTATTTACATTGTCCAAATTCTATTTGGTTGTATAGCAATGCCTTGACAAATTTAATTTTTGATATTAGGTAATATAATATCAAATTATGTTACTATTGATTGCAAAAAAAGTAACCCCTACACAAAAACATATAAACTAATGTTTACGTGTAATACATATAATTATATACCACTTGGACATATTTCATCCTCACAAACTTATTATATTTCCATTTTTGTTTTTCATGTTAATGCCCTCAAATAATTCATCTATGTAGAATATGTATGCAATTCAAGGGCACTTCGCCTCTCTATTACAATTCTTCTGTGTTTTTATAACAAGGGCACTACCCCCTTTCGGCATAACTGCATAAGTACCCAATGGAAAACAATGACATTTCTCACAAAATATTCCAAGTACTTATGCACCTATAATTGTTAATTGGCGGCAAATACCCAGACCTCAGTCCGTACCAGCAAAATACCTATAATGTTTTTCAACCCGCCTAGACCCGAGCACATACTCGATGGGTCGGGTACAATTCAGGCCGGTCCAACTAGGGTAAGATCTATGGCTAAATTCCAGGTATTGTTCAGATAAAGTCTGTGGATATTTTTTGAAGGGTAAAATTCGGGTAAACTGAGGGTAATGTTCAAATATTTTTTGAGTAAAATACCCTTCTATAAAAATTGGACCGAACCGAAACAACCTAATATCATCGGGTTTGAGTCATGTCCAGGTTTGACACCCTACAATCTGGTAAAATTTAAATTGCATGAGTCTGGATATCGGTAATTTTCGCCCATTGACAGTCCTTCATGCACCTATGTTGCCGACCCTACTCCAATTATCGCACTGCACATTTCAATTCTCAAAACCCTGAATTATAGACTGTAGCCTTAGTCGTTTCAAACAAATATATGCTTATAATGAAGAGAACAAGGGTGGATACTAGAATTTGTTTTCATATCTTGGGACAGTTGCTAACATATAGGATTATATATGAAACACATTATTACTGTTTCACTTTATGTTATTTAGGACACAATTTTATAAGACATTCCAAAACATCCATGTATAAGAAATATATTATAAAAAAATCATTATTTATATTTATATAATTTATATGTATATAGCACTTAAATAGGTATATTTGAGGACATAATAAAATGTGTAACATGTACTTGGGTATATATATATTATGTACATGTTACATATTATAAGAACCTTAACTTTATGAAGTAATAGATTTTTATTTATTTGACTAAAGTGTGTACATATATAAATATAAGCATTTTAGTGATATCCTATTGGTACTGAACAATATTTCGTTACTTATTTTGATGCATTATAGTCAAATTAATTTATTCTTCTAGTGTAGAGTATTTAAATATTGATTACGAGTACAAGATTACTGTTAACATATAAATTATTTTTATACTTTTTGTTGTAAATACTTCACAAACTTGGGTGACGGCGACACAACAGTTTCAAATAACTTAATTAGGAGCTGTGAATTTAACTGAAGCTTTGAAATGTGAAGTTCATTTCTTGCTTGATGTTCATAAAATAAAAATATTAATTTTCTAGCTATACACAATTATACACTTTTATGGAATCAGATAATTTGAACCTGATTCATAATTTTGGATTCCACTTTCTACAAACAAATAGAGCCACAAGATTATAATTAATTACTGCATTATTCACACTTGATTTTAATTGTTGCTTTACCTCTATACTTAGAACTTGCAACTGATTTATTTGAATGAATATACCTTTGTCACACGAAACTGGTAATTATTTCTATTGTTTGTATATATTTTGTTATGTTGCATACGTTTAATCTTAACCGTTGATTGTACCATATTTGGTTCAAATGTATTAGATTCAATGGTGTTAAAAGCGATAAAATAGTCCAAGAAAGGCAAAATAGTTACAATTAATCGCAAAGGGGGTTTAGTTGCATATTGAAATTTTTTAAGGGGGTTTCTTGATAAATTCCATATCACATAGAGGTTTTTGAAGAATTCGATATATCACAAAGAAGTCGTAAGTTTTTATCTTGTTTGTTTGATGCCAGCAATAAAATAAGTTGGCCTTGTTCTTAAGAAATTTTCCCGTTACATTAGATTTTCTTAAGAAAAGTGTGTATACCACTGTTCATTTTTCAACGATTTTTCACCAACACCTTAATAAGGTAAGATATCTTTTTCTTAGAAAAAGGTGGAAATCTACAAATATGCACTGAACTGATACTTCAAATTTACCATATCTGATACGGATTTGTAAATGATAAGTTTCATCATTTTGGGAAATAAATTTCCCACTTGTTAATATTGATAGGCTACTAACTCATGCTATAATCTATATTCTTTACCAGTAACATGATATGGTGTAATGCATGAAAGACATCAACCACATGTCATGGCTCTACCCCCTCGACTCGTGCCCTTCGTGAATGCTTTCCACATATACTCGATACTACCGAAGTTGCCTTGGCTACGCATCTGCATATTGCATCATGCATCACATATGTGTTACACGTAGTTGAGGTATGTGTCGCTCTGCATGTGAGAAAGTAACCAAGTGTAATGAACCGGATGTCAATAAATACTGACCTATCCGCCCTTCATGTTCTTCACATCGATGATCTTTCTCTATTGATTTTCTTTTTCTTTTCGAGAGACTGTTATTACGTTTATTCGCAATTTTTCTTGTTGACGGTGGCTACGCTATGTGGGATTGTCTATAGGTTTGCAAACAATCTATTTGGCTTTTAAGATGAAGCCTTCTTTTCTGTATCTTTAAGATTAATAATGTATAATTCTTGTTTTGTAGGAAGGGACTTTCCAGTCATTATGATATGAAGAAAACATTCTGTTACCTAGCTCTACCAGTCGTGGAAGATGCAGAAACAGGCAAAATCATTTACTTAGTTAATGAGAAACATAGGCGAACCTGTCGCACAAATGGAACAATGATAAGAAAGGCTCCTTTGTTGGTGACAGCAATTCTCCCATGGTTAGAGCATCTTTCGTGTAATTTCTTCCCGTTGATAGCAAGAAAAGCTATGAACACAGTTGAGGTAAGCATCTTAGTATTACTTTCAATAAAAATAGAGAGAAACCCGTTGAATAATATAAAACTTCGTTTATAATATTATCGATGATGAAATACATATAGAATTACAAGACTTGACAATTGTGGTAAACGTAACTAAACTACGAAAACAAAAATATACTAGAAAACATAATAGGAAAGAAGGATCCTACACAATGCTACACAAAATTAATGAAAATATTCTAATATATTTCAAACAAAACCAAAAGATTGAATAACCGAAAAATCATTATCATGTCTCATGTAGCTTTGCTGATGGAACGAACGACTCTAATGCGAATGCCTGTAGTATATGTACACGACGCGGCTCAAAGTAGAACTTCCCCTGGTAATACACTTGATACTGTTAAGTCGAGTTTTGTGCATGTTTTATATGTTCAAGATCGAGTTGTTTGCTACAATTATGCTCCTTATTTCGTAATATTATGTTGATATTTGAATTCTAGGTGATTACGTAAAGAAAGGAGCCAAATGAGATGAAAATAGGAGAAAAATGAACATAAACCGAATTGGCATAAAAAGAGCAGCAGCAGAAGACTTTCATGAATTAAGCGTGCCCACGTTTAATTCTCTGAACGCTTCTGCCGAGAAACGCGTTTTCAAACGCGTTTTCTAAAGATTCCTGAAGATTTCCTGCTAAAATTCAGATTTTCTGGATTTTATTGTTACCCAATTTGTTGGGATTTATTCCCTTTTATTTTATTAGGATTTTATTTTCTTATTTCTAGATATTTCAATATTTGAGTTTGTTAAGTTTGTTAGAGCCATAATTAGTTTCCTTCTTGGATTAGGACTCTTTTAGTTTAAATATGTGGAATTTTATTCCACAAGACACCTTTGATTTTATTTTCAATTCAAGAACGTTTTTCCCTTTTATTCATAGCTTTCGAATTCTATATTTTGATGAAGTTTTTGATTATGTGTTGCTAAACATATAATTCTAGTCGAGGATTCATCAAGGTTTGATTCTTAATATTTGTGAGATCGAATTGTACTTTAATTTCTTCGTTCATCAGGTATTTACTTTTTCTCCGAGCTTTGTTGACAATATATTTCAATTGATTATTTAGTCTGGCCAATTATTTAATCGTTGGAATTATATTTAGCTATTTAGGGCTAACTCCATGACTGGCTAACCTTAATTTTGTAGCAGTTAGCGACGTTGATTATTTAATCGTTTTTGATTAGTCGTTATGAGAATTAGTAATCTAGTCTAAATAAACCGAGCTTATGTGTTTGTTGACTAGAATTGGTGTTTTTCTAATACGTGAATGCTATCGATAGGCTAAATCCTAAGAGCTTATTTAGGGTTGTCTACTTGGTAAGAGGAGTAATCAAAGAGCTTGTTTTGGTTATCGACGACTTAAGGAAAAACTAGGTTACTAGAGCTTGTTAGTAACTATAGCCAATTTATCTGATAACGTTGAATTATTATTGCATCAGTGATCAAATCATAGAATCAATACCGAGATAATCCGAAGACTGGAACTTCTCAACATATTGAATTCGAATTCTATTTTAATTTTGCTTTTTAATTTTAAGTCTTTTTATTTTATTTTAGTTAATCAAATCCAAAACCCCCCTTTTTATCGATATTAGTAACTTAGGAATTATTTCTACACCATTCCCTGTGGATCGACCCTACTTATCGCTGATTACAAATCTTTTTAAAGTAGGTTTTTATTTTTGTTGGATTCGACACCCACCAAATTTTGGCGCCGTTGCCGGGGAGTGGTGCTAATTGATTTATTTCTTTTGTTACTAATATTTTTTTGTTTAGTTTTTTTTTTTTTTGTATTATTAGATCTCTTCATATAGGTGAACCTCAAATTGAGAAAGGAGCTCAACGTCTACAAAAAGAGATCTTGCAACGTTCTGAAAAGCCATGGCTACAGTCGAGAGGACTTTAAAGGAGTTGTGGGCTATGCCAAACATTAACGAGCAATCTTCTTACATTCAATTTCCTACCTTTGAAGTTGATTTTGAATTAACATATGAATTTATTTGCTCACTCCCTATTTTTCATGGTTTTGTAGGAGATGATCCTCATAAGCATCTAAATGAGTTCCATGCGGTCTGTTCAGTAATGAAACCAAGAGATGTCACTGAAGATCAAATCAAGTTTCGAGCCTTTCCTTTATCTTTACCAGACAATGCTAGGGAATGGTACTACGATTTGTCCTTTGGTTCAATCAAGACATAGACTCAACTGAAAGAAAAATTCATAGAGAAATTCTCCTCTGCCTTCCGTGTTCAAGAGAAGTCATATGGACAAGCTTATGATGGATTCTGGGGTGTTCCACAGAGTAATTATAATCCATACTCCAACACTTACAACCCAGCATGGAATTATCACCCCAGTTTGAGTTATGCTCCAAAACCACCTTACCAAAGACCTCAAGAACCTCCGTTGCCTCAACAGACTCAATCATCTGGTACGTCTCTAGAAGATATTGTTAAGATGTTGATGACTAATACTCAACAATTTCAACAGAGTACCCAGAAGTTTCAGCAAAGCACCGAGCAATTCAAACAGGAAATACAACATGGCGTACAAAAGATTCAACAAGAAAACCAAAACGCCATCAAGAATCTGGAGAAGCAAATTGGTCAAATGGCTACCACCGTGAACGAATTGATATCACAAAATTCCAGTAAACTGCCATCCCAAGTCATAGTAAATCCGAAGGAGAATGCCAATGCAGTTACCTTACAAAGTGGGAATAAATTGAAAGAAGCAGAACCGTTTCAAGAATTAAGCGTGCCCACGCCTAAAACTCAAAACCCTTCTGCTGAAAATACTTCGAAACACGAAGATGAGAAAGAGCTGGAAAAAGAAGAGGAGCCTGTTACCAAGAAGAAACCGATGACATTTGTGATACCTCCTCCATTTCCTGGTCGTTTTGTCAACTGTAAACAAGTGATGGATATAGAAGATGAATCTCCAACATATGAGAAGGAAGTTGGAAAATATAAGATTCTCAGAGAACGTGAGATTTTTGGGGAAGATGAGTTTCTTAGAGTATATGGGATGCTTGAGGAAGATGAGATTAGTGATGATGAAGAGGTGGAAGGTGAGTCGAGAGAGAAAAATGTGGACCATCAACTCACAAAACCAACGGAAACACTTACCGAGCAATCTAAGGTTATTGAGATCACTCCTCCAAAATATGAGAATGAAGTCACAGAATATGAGATTTTTGGGGAAGACGAGATCAGTGACGATGCAGAGGTAGATATAGAAGATGAATCTCCAACACTTGAAAAAGAGGTAATTTCAAAATGCAAAGACCCTGGTAAGTTTATTATCTCTTGTATGATAGGTGATGTGCAACTTGAGAATACTATGTTAGACCTTGAATCTTTTGTAAATATCATGTCTCGTTCTATTTATGAGTCTTTGAATGTGAAAAAGTTGAGAAAAACGGACATGATTATACAATTAACTGATGGGTTTAATGCATCTTCTAATGGCTATCTTGAGAACGTATTGGTTCATGTTAATAACTTAATTTTTCCTGCTGATTTTTATGTTATTGATATGGATGAAAAACAATCTAGTAAATTAGCCCCTATCATTCTTGGAAAACCATTTCTGAAAACATCTAGGGCTAAAATTAATGTGCATGATGGAGGGCTAAAATTAATGTGCATGATGGAACTCTTATTATGGAATTTGAAGATGAATTTGTGATGTTTAATTTATATATTTCCATGAAATATTCTACTAATGATTGCTCTATGTTTGGTTTAGATGCTACTAACCTTGTGATGCAGCGAATTTTTGAATTTAATGATGACGATCCACTAAAGGTAGCTTGGCATAGTGATGGCTTTGAACCTCCGACTTAAGCCACTTGAGGCATAGCTACGTCTAGCCAATGACGTTAAAGAATGGCGCTGCATGGGAGGCAACCCATGAGTTTTCTTTCCCTTATTTAATTTTCTTTTATTTTCAGTTTTTTTTACAGAAGCGTTTCAAAATTTAGGCGTACCCACGCCTAATAATTCAAACCCTTCTGTTTTGCACACTTGAGTTTTTTTCAGATTTATATTTATTTTCTAAAAAAATAAGAAAATAAAAAAAAAAAATATTGAAATTAGGGATTTCTAACCCTAATTTCTTACCCCAAATCGCCATCCATAATTTCTTACCTGCCATCACTCATCTCTTCTCCGTCCCGATTTGCAGGTTTTTCGATCACTTTCCGACGCCATCGCATTAATGGTTGAAGTGATGCCTTCTCTTGCTCAGCATCATGATGACTCGCCATCACCACCGCCAGAACTGATCACCTCCACCTCCTTCTTCCACCCAAATCATCCACTTCAGGTCATCAACCCTTAACCTACCAACGCCACTACCGAAAACCCTGCTGCCACTCCTGCGCCGAACGAGACTGCTCCGCAGCCCCTCCAAACACAACTCGACAACCTCGCATCACAAATCGCATCAATCACCGCCACCTTGAAACTCATCACCGATCGCTTGAACATCACGACCGAGTGATGTCGTAGGGAAGTCCCCATCCTTGATCCTTTATTATTATTATTTTTTTTTTTTTGATTGCGTTGCATGATTGTTTATAGCTTATACATTGAGGGCAATGCATGATTTAAGTGTGGGGGGGAGTTTTCCTATGCGATTGTGTGCCTTGGTGTTTTTGCTTAATTGTGACTATGTGAAACAAAATTTTTTTCGTTTTCGGCTTTCTTAAACTTTAGTTTGTGTTTCTTTTGAACGATTAGACTTGGATAAATGAGCATGCTTTGATTGAGTTTTCGTGCCATATGAAGTTTGTGTTACGTTCAATGATTAAAAGCGAGCATAGGAACACATGTTTTAGTCGATTACCCTACCTTGTGAGGTCTTGTGCCATTTGATCGATAATTCACGATATGATCTCTTTCTTCTTGTGTGACTCACGTGTTCTTGAAATTCTAGAACTTGTTTTGAACCTTGTCAAAATTACAAGAGTGTGTGCATGATCGAATATGATAAAGGCATTTAGGATTTAGCCACATTACCAAATAACCGTACCTTTGCATAATCCCCTAGTTAGCCCACTTTGAGCCTTTTTGCCTTCTTTTCTTGATTAACCCCGAACTTGAGCCTTTACCGTTTATATATCTCTTCGTTTCACCCGTCTAGAAAATGAGTTGAGCATTGAGATTATTGTTGATTGGGGAGAAAGTCAAGAAGATGATGTTGTTGAATAAGTGTGGGGGAAACTCGTGAAAAATACAAAGAGTACAAAAAAAAAAAAAAAAAAAGGCGAAACAAAAAGAAAAAAAAAATAAAAGAGAAGTTCGAAAATTGATGAGGTATCGAGCCCCCGAGAAAGAAAAAAAATGTGTGGTATTTGGGTCCTTAACGTCAAATATACCCAATGAGATCTCGATGCTCGATAAAATTTTCAGACTTAGCCATTTTTTTCGACCTCTCTTTTCACTCCTACCCCGACCTTAGCCCCATTACAACCCTTAATAAAGACCTTTTGATTCGATTGTGCACACTCTCGACCGTAGTGGCGACATTGGTGTATAACCAAGCCTATGGAATGACACTAACACGTTGAGACTTGAGCGAAACACATATACCCATACACGAGAGTTGGAGAGTTTTTGAGCTAAAGTCGGCTGAAATTTTTGTTTTTCTTGTTCAATTGATGTCAATGTTCTAGCATGAAACTAATCTGGTATCAAGAATTTCGATTGATTACATGTTTCGCCCGTTCGAGTTTGATTTTATTCTTTCGATCACAATGCTAAATGGTTTAATTTGCCGCATGATACTGTTTTGAGTAGTTTCTACATAGTCAACTTTTGAGCATTGCCCGAGGACGTACAATGGCATAAGTGTGGGGGTATTTGTTAAGTCGAGTTTTGTGCATGTTTTATATGTTAAGATCGAGTTGTTTGCTACGATTATGCTCCTTATTTCGTAATATTATGTTGATATTTGAATTCTAGGTGATTATGTAAAGAAAGGAGCCAAATGAGATGAAAATAGGAGAAAAATGAGCAGAAATCGAATTGGCATAAAAAGAGCAGCAACAGAAGACTTTCCTGAATTAAGCGTGCCCACGCTTAATTCTCTGAACGCTTCTGCCGAGAAACGCGTTTTCAAACGCGTTTTCTAAAGATTCCTGAAGATTTTTCTGCTAAAATTCGGATTTTCTGGATTTTATTGTTACCCAATTTGTTGGGATTTATTCCCTTTTATTTTATTAGGATTTTATTTCCTTATTTCTAGATATTTCAATATTTGAGTTTGTTAAGTTTGTTAGAGCCCTAATTAGTTTCCTTCTTGGATTAGGACTCTTTTAGTTTAAATATGTGGAATTTTATTCCACAAGACACCTTTGATTTTATTTTCAATTCAAGAACGTTTTTCCCTTTTATTCATAGCTTTCGAATTCTATATTTTGATGAAGTTTTTGATTATGTGTTGCTAAACACATAATTCTAGTCGAGGATTCATCAAGGTTTGATTCTTAATATTTGTGAGATCGAATTGTACTTTAATTTCTTCGTTCATCAGGTATTTACTTTTTCTCCGAGCTTTGTTGACAATATATTTCAATTGATTATTTAGTCTGGCCAATTATTTAATCGTTGGAATTATATTTAACTATTTAGGGCTAACTCCGTGACTGGCTAACCCTAATTTTGTAGCAGTTAGCGACGTTGATTATTTAATCGTTTTCGATTAGTCGTTATGAGAATTAGTAATCTGGTCTAAATAAATCGAGCTTATGTGTTTGTTGGCTAGAATTGGTGTTTTTCTAATACGTGAATGCTATCGATAGGCTAAATCCTAAGAGCTTATTTAGGGTTGTCTACTTGGTAAGAGGAGTAATCAAAGAGCTTGTTTTGGTTATCGACGACTTAAGGAAAAACTAGGTTACTAGAGCTTGTTAGTAACTATAGCCAATTTATCTGATAACGTTGAATTATTATTGCATCAGTGATCAAATCATAGAATCAATACCGAGATAATCCGAAGACTAGAACTTCTCAACATATTGAATTCGAATTCTATTTTAATTTTGCTTTTTAATTTTAAGTCTTTTTATTTTATTTTAGTTAATCAAATCCAAAACCCCCCTTTTTATCGATATTAGTAACTTAGGAATTATTTCTACACCATTCCCTGTGGATCGACCCTACTTATCGCTGATTACAAATCTTTTTAAAGTAGGTTTTTATTTTTGTTGGATTCGACACCCACCAGATACAATGGCATCCCTTGAATCAAGATCACTTCCATCGACGTGAGTATATTTTACCCACAAGAAAATTTTGTTACTTGATTTCTCGATTATAAGTATATTATGTTATCGTTAATAAGGGCGATAATTTAATTATAAGTTCTTTTTTGTTTTGTAGGAGAGTACTTTTCAGCAGTCTCATGTGAAGTCGAAATATCATTGCTTTGATTCTCTCCCTGTTAAAAAAATGCGGACGACGACAATGATAAAGAAGAGGGGGAGAAGCGAAGATGAGAATGCTGAAGACACAAACGAACATGATAAGATAAGAATGAGGAAGACACTCGAATGTGATAAACTTTGTATACGTTGTTTATCGTTGGACGGTGAGAATGATGAACATGAAGATTGAACATGATAAAATTTATATAGGTTGTATATTATTTTACTTGGCTTCTTGGCAAGGGAAAGAAAAATCAACACAGAGGGAAGTGTAAAGAAGTGTAAATTGTTCTCTTTAATGATGTTGATTAGAATAGAAGATAGTTGTATATAGTAGATGCAATAGAATTATTTAATTCTTTTGCAAGTTTATGTTCCATTTTGTTGTATCAATTGAGATAATTTTATAACATACTGGTCAAATCCAAATTCATAATGGGAAAAAAAAATTTACGTCCTATTCTCACCGATCATTCTAATTTATCAATAGTGTTAATTAATTATTTGTTAATATTAATAGATCTTATATGACACTTGAATATGTACGCTCATGGCAAATATTGAAGCTAGAGATCTTGTTATCCCTACTGTTGAGGATTTACCATAAACATATTTTTTCATTGTATTCCCAAAAGAAAAAAATATTCAATTTTTCTTTGTCTCTCTTTTTTATACGTACTACTACTGTTCTTTATATCTTCGATTTTGAACGCCTATGAAAATTCATTTATATAACATATGGAGTATCACAAAATAGATACTTAAAAAACATAATCTTTTTACTCTTTGTTTTAATATATGGCCTATACAAATGTAAGATCGTATACAAACAATCGATAACATTAACACCGTACAACCATATATGTGTTGATTTATATTTACATTCTAGAAATTGTCTTTGGTTGTATATTAATGCATTGACAAATTTAATTTTTGATATTAAGTAACAAAAAGTTAAATTATGTTACAATTGTTTGTAAGAAAAGTAACCCCCACACAAACACGTATAAACTAATATTTATGTGAAATACATATAATTATACCCCACTTGTACATATTTCATCCTCACAAACCTATTGTACTTCCTTTTTCTTTTTAGCATGTTAATACCCTCAAATAATTCATTTATGTAAAATATGTTCGAGGGCACTTCACCTCTCTATTACAATTCTTCGTGTTTTTATAACAAGGGCAGTACTCCCTATTCACATAAGTATCCAAAGGAAAAGAATGACATTTCTCACAACATATTCCAAATATTTTATGTACCTACAACTGTTAATGGCAGGAATACTCAAATCCAGGTTCGTACCTAAAATTCTCACAATTTTTTTTCGAACCACCCAGACCCGAACACATACCCGATGGGTCAGGCACAATTTCAGGCCGGCCTAAGTAGGGTATAAGACTTGCAGGTAAGTTTCGGTTATCTTTTTGGTAAAGTCGCGTGGATATTTTCGAAGGTTAAGTTTCGAGTAAACTATGAGTAATATTCAGATATTTTTCAGGTACAATAATTGTGAGTAAAAATTCGACCGGGACCTGAACAACCTAATATCAACGGGTCTGGGTCAGTCATAGTTGGACACCCTACGGGTCGAGTAAAACTTAAATTGCACGAGTCTGGATATTGATAATCCAGGAGGGTTGTTTGCCCGGGTGACTGAACTACGGGAAGTGGAAAGGAAAGCCCTTTTAAACCATCAGCAGGAAAAAATCAGACGGCCTTTTGCCGGGGTCAGGACTCGTCAAGAGATGAGACGTAGCTAATGCTCTTTGATCACCGTCACGAGATGCAGCTACTATAGCTAATCAATCTCCTGCTTTCATTCCGTTTGGAATCTTAATGCGATCTGAGAGCGGATAAGCAATTCAAAGAAAGAACTTTGACCTGAGAATGCATAACCGGCTGGCTGTTAGCAAGAGATGGCATGAATATTTTCAAATGCCACAGACAGAATCGAATAAGCCACGCAAGAATTCGTCGTCCGATTGAATCTGCTTGTTCCTGGATGCTCGCTCTTCTAATTGCTTAGAAGGGTTCTTGAACCCTTTACATCTAGGGCTTCGATGAGGATGAGGATTCTCCCATGTGAACTGATGATTCAGTGTCCTCCTGTATAGAATCTTTCTCTCTTTCCGATGTCTACTCAGCGAAAGACTAGCTCTTATTTTTGACTAGAAGGGATGGGAGTCTTTAACTACCCTTACGCTCCTCAGGGACATGGTCTAATCATGAGGGTAGTATTTTATCATGGTGTCGGATCCTAAGTTTTTATGTGATGATAGATATCACATTACCTATTATATAAGGGTAGGCAACGAAACAAACAGGTTTTTATTCCACTGTGGACATTGACCTCAATGCTAATGGTTATCCCCAAGGTTCACGGCTCGGTTTTGCCCCGTAGATGCGGCTGCCTCCGATTGGCCTCCTAGGGGGACAGTCACACCTTCTTCAGCACGTGCCACAGAATGAGCTATAGTCACCCGGCGTTTTTGTGCAATAAACCCCTCCGGCCGAAGACTAGTGGTAGGTGGTCCCGCGGAGCCTTACTTGCCTTACCTTACATTCGGGCTATCATCTCAATCAAGTGGGGTAGGCTAGCTACTAGTTGTCCTAAAAGAGAGATCTTTGTTTTGCTTTAGCAAGAGGCCTTCCTTGGGCAGTACCTCCCAACAAGATTGATCCCTTTGGATCTTGGTCCATGATGGCCTTTTTATTGATTTTGACGATTGGATCTCTCTATGAATGGAAAAGGGGTGCTTCGGATCGGGTCCAACGCCTTGGCTGACGTACGATCCCCGCGAAGCTCCACCTTCAAAGGGTGTGAAGTCCGCCTATCAATCCTAATCAAAGTATGCCCTAATCCCTGGCCATGCATTGACAGTCATGTATGCACATATGTTGCCGACTGGCTTCAATCATCACACCGCACATTTCAATTCCCAAAAACCCGAATTATTGACGGTATCTTAGTCGTTTCGAGCAAAGATATGATTAGAATGAAGAGAATAAGGGTTGATACTAGAATTTGTTTTCATATGTTCGGATACTATACTTGGTAACACATAAGATTATATGTGAGACACATTATTATTTGTTTCACTTTATGTTATTAGGGGACAATTTTTTAATACATTCCAAAGCGTCCATGTATAAGAAATATATTATAAAAAATCATTGTAGTTTATATTTATACAATTTATATGTATATGGCACTTGCATAGATATATTAGTTGACATAATAAAATGTGTAACATATATTTGGGTATGTATATATATATTATAGGATAAATTACATCGACCCCCCTCTCTAATGTGGAAATTACAGAAAAATCCCCTCACTTTTCCATAATTACTCGAACCTCCCTCTTCACAAATTCTTTTATAACAGGGCACCCCTTGTCCTTGTTTTTGGGGCAGATTTTTGTTGATGTCATCGAAAAACTTTTGCACTTTTTCTATTTTACCGCTGATGGCAACAACAATTGATGACGTCATCATTTTGGCAAGGATGTCAGTTTGTGGAGTGACGAAAATACCCTTGGGCAACAATTCGCTGATGTCCATTGCTAAGGAAAGGCACTCCTCCATAAACCTCAATGCACAGAATTTGCATATTATTGCAGACTTGTTTTGGTGCGGGATAAGATGCCGATGGAATATAGATTTCAGATCTGGGACTTATATATAAGAACTTAACTTTATGAAATTATATATTTTAGTTTATTTGACTTAAAGTGTATATATATATAAGCTTTTTTGTAATATCCTCTTGGTACTGAACAATATTTCATTACTTATTTTGATGCATTATAGCAAATTAATTTATTGTTCTAGTATATAAATATTAACTATGAATATAAGATTATTGTCAACATCTATAATTATTTTTTCACTTTTTTGTTGTAAATACTTCCACAAACATGGGTGACACAACATTACAAATAACTTAATTAAGAGCTGTAAATTTAATGAAAGCTTTGAAATGTGAATTTGATTTCTTGCTATGATGTGCACTGAGATAAAAATATTAATTTTTCTAGACACAATTAGAATCTGATTCTCAATTTTCGGTTCCACTGGATTATCATGAAATACCGCATTATTCACCGTTGAGTCTTTACCTCATTTGCTTAGAATATATCTTCGACGCACGACACTTGTAATTATTTCTAGCCTATTCAATTTTCTTTATGTTTGTATTTATTTTTGATGTGTTGCACATGTTTAATCTTGGTCATCGATTACATCATATTAGGTTCAACGGTATTATATTTAATGATATTAAATTAGCAATAAAATAGTCTAAGAAAAATAGTTCAAAAAAGGCGCAATAGCTATAATTACTCGCGAAGGGGGGTTAGTTGCATATTTTAGTTTTTCTTAAGGGGGTGTTTCTTGTTAACTTCCATATCACATGGTGGTTTTTGAAGAACTCGATATATCACATAGATCTCTTCAGTTTTCATCTCGCTTATTTCATGCAGGGAATAAAGTAAGCTGGCCTTGTTCTTAAGAAAAGTTCATGTTACATTAGATTTCCTTAAGAAAAGTGTTATATATCGCCGTTCAGTCTTCAACGAATTTTCATCGATGCTTAATAAAGTAAGATATATTTTTCTTAGAAAAAAAGTGAAAATCTACAAATATGCACCTAACTTATACTTCAAATTTACAATATCCGATATGGATTTGTAAATGATAAGATTCATCACTTTGAAAAATAAATGTCCAACTTGTTAATATTGACAGGCTACTAACTCATTCTATAATTTTTACCAGTAACATGATATGGTAATTTTTTCATTCCAATTCATACTTTTGCATCATACTAAATATAGAATATGAAATGGTGCGATTTCTAAGCTTGTAGTAAAAGATCTACAGCCCTGTAACTCTCGAGTTTATATCTTTATCATTTTTCGATCATGCACTATGTATAGATTGCACGTATTTGAGGTATGCGTCATGCAGTGGTGTAATGCATGAGAGATATCAACCACATGTGATGGATCTACCTCATTGGCTCGTGCCCTTTGTGTTCTTCACACCGAAAATCTTCCTCTACTAATTTTCTTTTTCTTTTTGAGAGCCTGTTATTCCGTTTATTTGCAAGTTTTTCCACGTTGGCAGGGGTTATACTATGTGGGATTGAGTATAGGTTTGCAAACAATCTATTTGGTTTTTCTTTTTTGTTTCTTTAAGATTAATAACGAGCATTTTTTGTTTTGCAGGAGGGGACATTCCAGTCATTATGATATGAAGAAAACATTATGTTACCTGGCTGTACGAGTCGTGGAATATGCAGTAACGGGCAAAATAAAAAATTTAGTAAATGAGAAACATAGTCGAACATGTTTCACAAATGAAACACAAACAAGAAACACTTATTTGTCGGTGATAGCGATTCTTCCATGGGTTAAACATCTTTTGTGTAATTCGTGCCCACTGATAGCAACAATAGCTATGTACAGAAATGGGGTAAGCATCTAAGTATTTCTTTCAATGAAACAGAGAGAAATCTTGAATAATATAAAACAAACTTGCCAATTAAGGTAAACCCAACTAAATTAGTAAAATATAAATACAAGAAAACATAGTACATAAGGAAAAAGAAAGATCCAACACAAAACTAATAAAGATTTTATTATATATTGTAACAAAATAAAAATTCTAACAGAATTAAAAGATTGAAAAACAGAAAAATCAATATCATGTCGCAGGCAGCTTTGCTAATGGAACGAACGACTCTAATGCGAATGCCAACCGGAATAAGTTTGATTCTTTTTCGTCTAGTATTTCAGAGCTCAATGATGTGAAGTACATATAGACGACGAGGCTCAAAGTAGAACTTCCCGTAGTAATACACTTGACACAATGGCATCCCTTGAATAAGGATCTCTTCCATCGACGTGAGTATATTTACCCACAAGAAAATTTTGTTACCTCATTTCTTGATTCTAAGTATATTATGTTATCGTCAATAAGGGCGATAATTTAATTATAAGTTCTTATTTCATTTTGTAGGATAGGACTTTCCAGCAGTATGATGTGAATTGTAAAGTCGAAATCGTCATTCTTCTCCCTATAACAAAAATGCAAATGACAATGATGAGAAAGAAGAGGGTGAGAATTGAAGATGAGAATGATAAAGAGCCAGATCAAACTTGAAAACTTTGTATAGGTTGTATATCGTTGGACAATGAGAATGATGAACATGAAGATTGAACGTGATAAAATTTGTATAGGCTGTATATTATTTGACTTTGCATCTTGGCAAGGGAAAGAAAAATCGACACAATTTGAAGTGTAAATTGTTCTCTTTAATGATGTTGATTAGAATTGAAGATAATTGTATATAGTAGATGCAATAGAATTCTTTAATTCTTTTTCAACTTTATGTTCCATTTTGTGGTATCAATTCGAATAATTTTATAACATACTGGTGAGATTATTGATCCCAAATTCATAATGGGCAAAACAAAATTGTAGTAAATTCTCACGGATCACTCTAATTTATCAACAATGTTAATTACTTGTAGCAGTGTTAATATTATTATAGTACTAACGTGCGCACGAACCCAAAATGGCAAAAAAGCGAGGTCGGAAGCCGGCGACAGGGGAGGTGAGTGAAACAAAAATTCAGGAGGAGGAACAGAGGGAGACACCCCTATCTGCAAAGGGGTTAGGAAAGAGCGAATCATGGGCGACGGAGGTGGAACAAGCGGAAGAGGTGCAAAAATTGGGAGAGACTTCAAAGTTGAAATCGGAGAAGTTAAATGAGGGGGATAATACAGAAAAGAGTGAGGAACCAAAAGGGGAGCCAAATTTGGGGAAAAAACCCTGGCGAGATTTGTTTGCGGCTAATCGAAATTGAGAAGGTGGGATGAAGCTTGAGAAGGTACTGCTGGAGGAGGAAGATGTTATGGTAACTCTTGAGGAAATGGAACCAGAACAACAATACTGGAAATACTCTGTGTTTGCATATATTTTGGGGCAAGAGATCCCAGCTACAGTTATGATAAATTTCCTAAAGGACAGATGGAAAGGGCTGACTATGCCTAAAGTGGTGAAGTATGATAAGGGATTTATCCTTCGATTTGAATCGCAGGAGGAGATGGATGCGGTGAATCGGAAGGGAATCCAGTTCTTCTATTCCAAACCTCTGATACTACAACCATGGAAAGGGGAGGGGGAAAGGTATGATACTATCACATCGATACCGGTTTGGGTACAGCTGCCGAAGCTCCCCGTTGGCTTATGAGGAGCTCAAACGTTAAGCAAGATAGCAAGTAAAATTGGAGAGCCAGTCTATACGGATGCCATGACAGCCTAGAAGTTGAGACTCGATTATGCCAGAATACTTGTTAAGGTGGAAATGGGCAGTGAGCCCATACAGGAAGTTCCTATAAGATTACCAGGGAGGGAGGATAGATTGATGCAACCGATTCGGTACGAATGGTTCCCTAGCAAGTGTAACAAATGTGGGAAGTGGGGGCATCGTGTAGAGGAATGTCGTCAACCACTAGTGAGATGGGTCAGGAAGCAAGAGGAACAAAAGGGAGAGAAGGAAGGGGTCGAAGAAGAGCAGAATTAGGGAATACAAACTATAGGTGAAGGGAATAAGGGGAAAGATGATGTTGAGAATCCAAAGGAAGGGGATCACACTCCACAATCAAAAATGAAGGATAAACTAGTGGAATGGAAGAAAGTAAGTAGAGGGAAACAGAGAAAAGGCCAAGGTTGGGCTGACAAAACTAGTAACGTAGAGGTCCAACATGCATTGAGTAATCTGTTTCAAGTGCTCAGTAATGTGGGGGGCATGGTGGAGGAGGCACAGAGACCAGGCATCCCATCACCTATATGATGAATGTTGGAGCCTAGAATATTAGAGGGATGTGTACGGTGGTGAAACAACAGGCAGTGAGGAAGTTTAGGAAAGATAATAAACTTGATGTTATGGCTGTGTTAGAGACTAGAATTAAACCGCAGAAGTTTGGAACAATACGAAAGGGGTTTGGGGAAGATTGGGAAGTCAGTAATAATTACGCTCAGGCGGTTAATGGGCGTATTTGGTTGACGTGGAATAAACATCAGGTAAAGTGTCAAATTGGGGCTGTCACAGACCAAATGATGGACTGTTGGGTATAGAAAGGGCGATATAAGTTTACGCTTACTATTGTCTATGCACATAATGATGAAGGCCAGAGGAAACAACTTTGGGAGAGTCTTGTAAGCAGGAATCAGAGGGGCCGTGGGTCCTGATGGGGGATTGGAATGCTACTTTACGGGCAGAGGAAAAAATAAACTCGGTAGGGAGTTATGTGGGGGGAAATGCAGATATGCAACGTTGTTTTGATCAAATTGGGTATGAAGACATACCATATCTGGGGAATCTGTTCACATGGACTAATAATCAGGATGAGGGATCCCGACTCTACTGCAATTTAGATAGGGTGATCGCTAATGTTGATTGGTTTACGGAGATGGAGGGATTTCATGTTAAAGTTTTGGATAGGGATGTTTCGGATCACAGCCCCATGGTCCTGGAAATGCGGGATGTTTGAGTGGGTAAGAGACCATTTAGATTCCTCAATGGATGGAGACATCACCCCGAGTTTGGTGATATCATTGCAGCGGCCTGGAAACAAGAAGTGATAGGATGTAAAATGTATCAGGTGGTTACTCGAAGCAAAGCAGTGAAACATGCGCTTCGGGCTATGCATCGGGCTAATTTTAATGACATTGGAATCCAACTTGATAAGAAAAGAGAGGAAATACAAGAGATAAGACAGTGTCAGATGAGTCGCCCACATGATCAAGAGTTGATTACTAAGGAACGGAAGCTGTTTAGGGACATCACTCGAATGGCCCTGATGGAATTTGAATCCCTTAAACAGAAGGCGAAGGCAGACTTATACACTAGCGCTGATGAGTGTACAAAGTATTTTTTTGCTAGAATAAAAGCTAGAAGGGTGGGAAATGCTATTCAGTGTTTGAAAATTAAGATGGGCGTCTGCTTAATGATAAGACGAAAATCCAGCAGGAGATCACTTCGTACTATACAAGGCGGTTAGGATCAGTGGAGGATATGAGAGTGGATATGAGAGTGGGAATAAGACTTGTTAAGCCAGAGATTGTTAGCAGGGGATATATACTCCAAGAGGCAGACAAGGTGGCAGTGTCTCGAAGTGTTACGGTGGACGAGATCAAACGTGCGCTTTTCTTAATCCCAGAGGACAAGAGTCCTGGGCCTGATGGCTTCACCACTGGTTTCTATAAAAATGCATGGGGTTTGGTAGGACAGGAAGTTATGGGTGCAATACAACACTGTTGGATAAAACGGAGACTATTGAAGGAAATTAACTTTACAATGTTGCATCTTATACCAAAGAAGAAAAATCCAGAAAGTATACAAGAGTTCAGGCCGATTGCCTGTTGTTCCGTGGTGTACAAAACCATCTCGAAGCTGATATGTAATCGATTGAAGACCGTCTTACCCAAGTTGGTGGATCAGGCCCAAGGGGCATTTGTTCAAGAGCGCTCAATTGCGGAAAATGTTATTTTGTGCCACGAATTGATAAGAGGTTATGGAAGGAAAAACATTTCACCACGCATTGTAATGAAGGTTGATATTCGAAAAGCATATGACACTGTACGATGGGATTTCTTGGAGGAGGTGCTGAGGGCTTATGGATTCCCGAATGAATTTGTTGACTTAATCATGCTCTGTGTAACAACCCCGATGTATTCCATTTTGTTGCAAGGGGAGGTATTTGGGAGAATACAGGGTAGGCGGGGATTGCGGCAGGGGGACCCTATGTCCCCATACTTATTCGTGTTAGTCATGGACTATTTAACGAGAAGTTTTTGGACATTGCACACAGATTCAGACTTTAAATTCCATCCAAAATGTAGAAAGGTTGGGCTCATTAACCTCTGCTTGACGATTTAATGATGTTTTGTAGAGGGGACAAGGATGCAACAAGTAAGATCAAGGAGGTGTTTGAGGGATTCTCTGAGGTGACTGGTCTGAAGGCGAATCTGGAGAAAATCCAGATTATCTTTGGTGGTGTGTCTGAGGAAACAAAGGAGGAAATTCTTCGAGTTACAGGTTTTGTGGAGGGGGAATTGTCGATGAGATATCTGGGAGTACCCCTCATCTCTTCTAGACTTACAGTGAGTAATTGTCAAATGCTTATTGATAAAATTCTAAGTAGAATTCAAACATGGACTGCGCGGTTCTTGTCGATGGCGGGGAGAGCTTTACTCATCAAAGCTGTTATTTTTGGTATTCAAATGTATTGGTCCCAAAATTTCCCATTACCGATCACTGTAATTAGGGAAATTGATAGATTGTGTCGTCGCTTCCTCTGGAGTGGAAAGACGACTGGGAATTACAATGCGGCGGTCAACTGGAATGATGTTTATAGTCCAAAAGAGGAAGGTGGGCTGGGGATAATATCGATTGAAAAGTGGAATATGGCTGCTATATTTAAGAATATTTGGACAATTGCCCAAAAATCGAATACCCTATGGATTAGATGGGTACATGCGTATTATCTGAAAAATCAGAGTATTTGGAGTGTTCAAGAAAAGGGTGTGGACTCATGGTTTTGGAAGAGACTATTAGGAATCCGTACGATGTTCCTTGATGCCGTCAATGTAGTGCAAAGTAAGTGGGTTAGAGGGCAGTTTTCGATCAAGGCAGCGTACGAACATATCACTGAACATAGTGACATTGTGGAATGGAAAAAGGTGGTGTGGGGGAAGGGGCCGGTTGCACGACACAGAGTACTGGTATGGCTAGCAGTCCGTAATAGGCTCAAAACGAAGGATAGACTGGGACAATGGAAAGAGGAATTAGATGATGAATGTGTCGTATGCACCGGGGGGAGAGGGAATCGAGAGATCATCTATTCTTCCAGTGCAGATTTGCTAAGGAAGTGCTTAAGGAATGTTGGGATAGATTTCATATTAAATGCAAATATGAGAAATGGGAGGACGTTCTCCAATGGATCGGGAGAATTAGCAAAGGGAAAGCAAGGGGGAGTCAAATCCGAAGAAGTGTATTTGCTAATTTGGTGTATGCAATCTGGAGAGAGCGTAATCTGCGAATTTTCGAAAAGGGGCAACATAGGCCGACGGATATTGTGGATAGTATAGTGGCAATGATATTTTGTAAATTTGGTAGTCTAAGTTAGCTGTGATGTTGGATTTACTTGTACATGTTTTAACAATTGAATGAAAATTAATGCTTATTTCTTCAAAAAAAAAAATATTATTAGATCTTATATGACATAGTGTTAATATTATTAAATCTAAATGCCCTAAAACATTTTTTTATTGTACTGCCAAAAGTAAAAAATATTTAATTTTTCTCCATCTCTCTTTTTTATACTACTATTATTTTTCATATCGTCGAGTTTGGACACCTATGGAAATGCATTTATGTATAAACATATGGAGTATCCCAAAATAGATACTTAAAATACATAATCTTTTTCCTCTTTGTTTAACCCAGTACAAATATATATGTATCGATTCATATTTACATTGTACACATTCTCTTTGGTTGTATATCAATGCGTTTGACAAATTTAATTTTTGATATTAAGTAATAAAAAAATTAAATTATATGTAGAATTCAGGAAAGTCATTCTTGAATATATTGAAAGACTATCTTGAAGAGAAAGAAATACAGAGTGTAAATGGATTTTGATATATCCGGCCTTATCATCCACTCACTGTCTATATACCCATAAACTAATAACAAGGGTATATTAGTAAATACCACTATATAAAATACATATATATATATCTTAACACCCCCTCTCAAGGGGAACAGCTGCATAAAACAAATCTATAACACCTAAAGTGGACAGCAGCAGTTCAGCTTGCTCTTTACTTAAGGACTTTGTAAGAATATCAGCAGGTTGTCTTCTAGTTGGAATATAATGTGTGGAGATCACACCATCCTTGATCTTATCCCGAATGAAGTGACAATCAACTTCAATGTGTTTGGTTCTTTCATGAAACACAGGATTTGCCCCAATCTGAATTGCAGAGCTACTATCAAAGAAGATTGGAACTGGTTCTTTCTGGACAATCTTCAGGTCTTTCAAAATGCTCAGAATCCAAACAACTTCACAGGTGACTGTAGCCATAGCCCTGTACTCAGCCTCTGCAGAAGACCTAGATACCACTGTCTGCTTCTTTGTTTTCCAAGACACAAGAGAGTCTCCTATCTGCACTCCAAATCCAGTAATAGATCTTCTAGTCATAGGACATGTGGCCCAGTCAGAGTCACAAAAAGCTTTCACCTGCAATGAGCTGTTAGCTGACAAGAAAATACTCACCCTTGGCTTACCTTTAAGATATCTCAATATCCTAAAGGCAGCCTCTAAGTGAGAATGTTTAGGCTTATGCATAAATTGTGTAAGGATATGAACAGTATGACTTATGTCAGGCCTAGTAATACACAAATAGAGAAGTTTACCAACAATTCTCTGATAAATGGATGCATCACTTAACAGCAATTCTCTGATAAATGGATGCATCACTTAACAGCTTGTCATCAGATGCAGAATTAATCCCAATGTCATAATCATAAGATGTCAGCTTGACATTAGTATCCATAGGAGTGCCAACAGGCTTACACCCCAACATACCTGTTTCACCAAGAAGTTCTAGAACAAATTTCCTTTGATTTAGACAAATACCTTTAGTACACCTGGCAATCTCAATGCCCAAAAAATACTTTAGCTCACCTAAATCTTTCATAAGAAACATGTTATGTAAGTAAACCTTACACTCAGCAATCATAGAATCATTGTTCCCAGTAATCAAAATATCATCCATATAAACAAGTAAAACAAGAGTATCACCCCCTCTTGATTTAACAAAGAGGGAGTAGTCCCCTTTAGACTGAGAAAACCCATAGGCAAATAAGGCTTCAGTAAACTTTTAATTCCATTGCCTAGGGGCCTGCTTCAAGCCATAAAGAGACTTATGTAACTTACATACTTGTCCAGAAGAAGCATGAACACCAGGAGGAACCTCCATATAGATCTCTTCTGTTAAATCACCTTGAAGAAACGCATTAGAAACATCCATATGATATATAGACCACTGAAAAATAGCAGCAACAGACAGAATAATCCTAATAGTAACATGCTTAGCTACAGGTGCAAAAGTCTCAGAATAGTCAATCCCTTCTACCTGAGTAAAGCCCTTAGCTACTAACCTAGCTTTATACCTATCTATGGTCCCATTACTATGGTATTTAATAGTGTATACCCATTTACACCCAATAGGTACCTTACCTGAAGGCAGATTTACTAAGGTCCATGTATTATTCTTCTCAAGAGCCTGAAGCTCCTTGGCCATAGCATCTTGCCATTTAGGACTGAGGGAAGCTACCTTATAGGTTTTAGGAACTTCTTCTTGATCAATGGAAGTAATAAAAGCTTTATAGGTAGAGGAACACATACCATAATCAAGAGAATTAGAAATAGGATATAAAGAGGCAGTAGAAGGAGATGAAATATAAGGAGACTAAAAATCTTTGGCCCAAGCAGGAGGTTTAACCTGTCTACTAAACCTTCTCAAAGGCTCAGTAGTAGTAGATGTGCCTTCAGTGTTCTGAACAGAATCATGGACAACTTCAGAACCAAAATCAGTATTAGGAACAGGTATATTATCATGAGATAACTCATTATTAGTAGAAGATAAACTGGAATGATCAGAATTAACATGATAATGATCAGTAGAATCACTATGATACACATCTTGATCTGTGGAAACAAATTTATCAGTGTGCACATCAACAGAATCAGCAAAAGGTAGAATTCCTTCATGAAATACATCCCTGGATACACAGAAGGTATTATCTTCCAGACATAGCAATTTGTACCCTTTTTGAGTATTAGAGTACCCAATGAAAATGCAAGGTTTACTTTTCTCATGAAATTTGTCAGTGTTGTGAGGGACTTTAACAAAGCATAAACACCCAAAAACTCTCAAGTGACTGTAATCAGGTAAAGCATTATATAGTTTAAAGTAAGGTGTTTGGCCATTTAACAGCATGGTAGGAGTTCTGTTAATTAATGGACAGCAGTCAACACACAATTGCCCCAGAACTTGATAGGAATTTGAGACTGGAATTTTAAAGCCCTAGAAACCTCTAAAATGTGTCTATGCTTCCTCTCAACCACTCCATTTTGTTGAGGAGTATAAACACAACTACTTTGATGCACAATACCATGGGATTTAAACAAAAGAGTACACTCAGAGCTATAGAAGTCCCATGCATTGTCAGTTCGTATAATCTTTATTTTAGTATCAAACTGATTTTCAGCATATAAAACAAAATTGGTGAGTAATTGAACCACCTCTGTTTTGAATTTCATAAGGAACACCCAACAAAATCTTGTAAAATCATCAACAATAGTAAGAAAGTACCTTTCTTGATTATAAGTTGGTTCCCTATAGGGCTCCCAAATATCAATATGAAGAAGTTGAAAACTCTGAGAAGTTTTAGATTTGCTGACAGGGAACTTAAGTCTGGTTTGTTTAGCTAAAGGACATATAGGACAAACACTGCTTTGTATAGAATTTTGACTAATATTCAATTGAGGTAACCATTTAAGTCTGTCAAAAGCTAAGTGACCTAATCTACAATGCCATAGATCACTTTTATTCCTTATAAGGTCCCTGTTATTTCTATTACAAAGTAAGGTATTACATGTATTGTCACTATCTGTAGCCCTATAATCCTTCTCAAGAAAGTACAGCCCTCTTATCAGTCTACCAGCCCCCTTGGTTTCTCCATTCCTGAGCCCCTGTATCAAACAAACTCCAGATTTGAACTGAATATTATATTCATTATCAGCTAAAAGTTTAGAAACAGATATTAGACTAAACTCAAACTCAGGAACATAGAGGACATTTTGTAGAATAAGGTCTTTACTTAGAGTGACATTCCCTATATAAGTAACAGAACTTAAGTTTCCATTAGGAAGCTTAACCTGGATATTATTAGAGCATTTGGACACATTGTGATCAAGAAGACTATACTTATGTGTTATATGGTGATTAGCTCCTGAATCAATGATCCAGGCTTCTTGATCACTGATATTATGATGTGAGATATTCATACAGATACCTGTAAGTGCAGTAGGTTTAGTCTTATCCTCTGCAGCAGCTTGCCCAATGAGATAAAGTATCTGCTGATATTGTTGTGAGGTGAACCCACTGTTATTTCCTTGTTGTGCAGTATGTTCATGCTCTTGTCCAGGCTTAGGCTCAGTGAAAGACTGATTTATGCTAACTTCTCGAACTTCCCTTCAACCTCTGCCTTGAGTGTATCTCCCTCCTTGGGAACGGCCTCCTTTCCTACCTCTTCCCTTTCCTGGTGGATATCCAATAACTTTGTAGCAGGTTTCTTTTGTATGTCCATTATAGTTGCATACTTCACATTTTACCCTCGGTTTCTCTGCTTGAGTGGAAATTCCAGAGAGAAGATTGGAGCTGGAGCTGAAGGCTGCAGATTCTTGAATGCTATGACTGGAGCCAATATTCCTCTGACCCTCCTCATTGCAAACAATTGAAAAGGCCTGAGCATGGGAAGGTGGAGGTGTCATCATCAAAATCTGAGACCGAGTGTTGGCATAACAATCATTGAGGCCCATCAGGAATGTCATAGTCTTGAGTTGTTGGGTGAATTCCATATACTCTTTAGTGACTTTTTGGCTGGTCTCGGTATCAAGGATTCATACTCATCCCATAGATTCTTGAGCCTTGAGTAATATTCTGTAACCGAATTGGATCCCTGCGCGATTGTGTTAATTTGTTTGTACAAGGAGTACATCTGAGCGCCATTGATTCTGTCGAATCGTTCTTTAAGATCCTTCCAGATCAACGCAACAGTATCATGGTAGACAACCCCATGCACGAGTTCTCTAGACAGGGACCGTGTAATCCATGACTTTACAAGGGCGTTACACCTTTTCCACAATTGATATTGAGGCGAGTCTTCTCCAGGATTCACACACTCTCCAGTGATAAACCCTAATTTGTTCTTTGCTTCGAGAGCCACCACCATCTCACGGCTCCAAATTTTAAAATTTTCACTCCCTTTTAGGGTTTCAGTCACCAAATCTAAATTTGGGGAATCTGAAGGTGAGATATATAGTGGATCGAGGAAATCAATCTTACCCAGCAATTGAGTGCTTACAGTTCCGGATGCCCTTGTTGTCTCGCCGGAGTCAGCCATCTTAATGACTTCACGAACAAATCAGACACCACACTGCTCAAGAATGAGGATGAAGATGCACATGCACAGCGGAATTGAAGAGAAATTAACCGATCGCAATCAAGATTGGCTCTGATACCATGTAGAATTCAGGAAAGTCATTTTTGAATATATTGAAAGAACTATCTTGAAGAGAAAGAAATACAGAGTGTAAATGGATTTTGATATATCCGGCCTTATCATCCACTCACTGTCTATATACCCATAAACTAATAACAAGGGTATATTAGTAAATACCACTATATAAAATATATATATATATATATCTTAACAGTTACTTTTGTTTATAAGAAAATAACCCCCAACACAAACACATATAAACTAATGTTTTTGTAAAATACATATAATTATATACCACGTGTACATATATCCTCACAAATGTATTTTATTTCCTGTTTCTTTTTTTCATGTTAATAATACCCTCAAATAATTCATTATGTACAATATCTTCGAGGGCACTTCGCCTCTCTATAACAATTCTTCATGTTTTTATAACAAGGGCACTACTCCTTATTCGTATAAGTACCAAAGGAAATCGATGATATTTCTCATATTCCAAGTACTTTATGCACCTAATGGGCGTGGAATACTCAAACCTAGGTTTGTACCAACAAATTACTCATAATTCTTTTTCGAACTGGCCCTGACCCCAATACATACCCGATAGGTCTGGTATAATTTGGGCCAGTCCAAGTAGAGTAAGAAATGAAGATAAATTTCGGATATCGTTTAGGTAAAGTCTCGTGGATATTTTCAAAGGGTAAATTTTAGGTTAATTGTGGGAAATATTCGATATTTTTCATGTAAAATAATTGTGATAAAAAATTGGACCGGGACCTGAACAACCTAATATCATCTGGTCCGGGTTGGACACCCTACGGGTCAAGTAAAACTTAAATTGCACGAGTCTGAGTATGTGTAATTCACGCCCATTGACAGTTCTATAAACTTGCCTTCGATCATTCCGCACATTTCAATTCCCAAAAACCCAAAGTATGGACAATATCTTAGTCATTTTGAGCGAAGATATGATTAGAATGAAGAGAGTATGCGTTGATACTAGAATTTGTTTTCATATGTTGGGACACTATACTTGGTAGCATATAAGATTATATATGAGACACGTTATTACCGTTCCAATTTATGTTATTAGGACACAATTTTTTAATACATTCCAAAACATCCATGTATAATAAAATATATTATAAAAAATCATTATTTATACTTATACAACTTATGTGCATATGGCACTTAAATAGATATATTTGCTGACATAATAAAATGTGTAACATGTATTTGGGTATATATATATTATATACATAAATATTTTGTGCATCTTACATATAAGAACATAACTTTATGAAGTTATATATATATATATATTAATTTATTGGACTTAATGTTTATAAATACATAAATATAATCTTTTTAGTAATATCTTATTGGTACTGGACAATATTTTAGTCAAATTATTTTATTAATATACTATTTAAATAATAATTATGAATACAAGATTATAGTTAACATATTAATTATTTTCATACTTTTTTGTTGTAAATACTTCACAAACTTGGGTAACACAACATTTACAAATAACATAAGTAAGAGCTGTGAATTTAATGAAAGCTTTGAAATGTAATTTGATTTATGCATGATGTGCATTAGTTTTTCTAGAAGCAATTATACACTTTTTATTTGAATCAGATAATTAGAACCTAATTCTCAATTTTCAATTCCACTGGATTATCATGAATTACTGCATTATTCACCGTTGATTTTGTTTGTTTCTTTACCTAATTTGCTTAAAACTTGCAATTGATTCATTTGATGAATCTATCTTTGTCGCACACAACATGTAATTATTTCTAGCCTGTTCAATTTTCTTTATGTTTGTATCTATTTTGCTGCGCTGCACAAATTTAATCTTGGCCATTGATTATATCATATTAGGTTCAACAGTATCAAATTTAGTGCTATTAAATTAGCGATAAAATCGTTTAAGAAAAGTAGTCCAAGAAAGGAAAATTAACTATAACTTTGCATATTTAAGTTTTTCCTAAGGGGTTTTCTTGTTAACTTCCATATCACATGGAGGTTTTTGAAGAATTCGATATATCACATAGTAGTCGTAAGTTTTTATCTCGTTTATTTCATGCCAAAAATAAAACAAGCTGGCCTTGTTCTTAACAAAAGTTCGCGTTACATTAGATTTCCTTAAGAAAAGTGTTAGGTACCACCATCCAGTTTTCAACGAATTTTCACATGACGCTTAATAAAGTAAGATATCTTTTTCTTCGAAAAAGTGTGAAAATCTACAAATATGTGTTATACTTCAAACTTACGATATCCGATATGGATTTGTAAATGATTTCATCACTTTGAGAAATAATTTTTTCAACTTGTTGATATTGATATGCTACAAAGTAATGGTATAATTTTTACCAGTAACAAGATAGGGTAATTTTTTCATTCCAATTCTTACTTCTACATACTGATCATAGAATATGAAATGGTGCAAGTTCTAATCATGTAGTAAACGATCTTCATCCTGGTAACTCTCGAGGGGTTACATATGTCCTAATTTTCGATCATGCACCACTTGTAGATTACACATTGTTGAGGTACGCGTCGTTCAATGGTGTATTGCATGAGAGAAATCGACCACACGTCATGGATCTACCCCCTTGGCTCGTGCCCTTCGTGGATGCTAACCACATGTACTCAATACTACGTTGTTGCCTTGGCTACTTTTTCATGCATCACATATGCGTTACACATACCTGATTTATGTGTCGTTCTGCATGTGAAAGTAACCAAGTGTAATTGATGTGCCTAAACCGCAAGCGCACGGCTTCGGTGCAGTACAAAAGATATCGTTCCCACGAGGACCGAATAATCAAGCACTAGCCTATCAATTATCAGTAATCTAAGCCTAACGAAAGTATGAGATAAAAATAAACAAAAAAAATGGAACAGAACGTAGAAAATCGGTTTTGATTATAAATGATTAGCAATTCCAGAATCAGGTTTCACCACGACATACATTATCAGTTAAATCATACAATCAATTCAGTTACCATCAGCACTTATGAAGGACATTATCCAATAATACTTATTACCTTCTGTCGAAGCATAACAATTTATCCAAGTTAATTAATCAACTACTTTCGTGATGATTAGACTAAGCTTAGATTCATTAATCTCTATGATAATGTATCGATTCTCAAAAGACCTGAAACTACTTTCGTGATTTAGGATCCTAGGTTTGAATTCTAGGGTTCCGATATAGATGTTCAGAATTTTCACCTAATATCTATGAACATGTAAATATGTGGCCAGCAAATTCACAAGCATTAACAATCAAGAATTCAAATCATAAGCATATGTGATGTAACGTAAACGATCATATAATTCAGGCTGATAACATATTATCGGGCTATTCCCAATTCCAGAATAAAATAGACTACTCCATAGATGCAAGAGCACAATCAACGAAAATCAAAGTAAACATGATAGATATACGAAAATTAAAAGAGAATAAAAAGATAAACTCGATAAAACCCGTTGTCAAAGATCCTGTTTACAATCAATAGTCGAATCTCGTTCTTGGATCTCTAATCCTTACAATCAATCTCCGAGAAATAAAGTTCGAACACTAAAACAATGTTGGGAAGGGGTATTTATACCTAATCTAGAACATAAACCCGAAGTTGGGCCGAATATGGGCTTTCAGCGTATAAATTCAACCTAACGCGCGTCTGTACGCCAATTAAAGCGGCGTACATACGCAGTACAAATCGGCGTACGTACGCGAGATAGCCCCAACTCTCTGCCCTCGTTGTCTGAACGCCAATTAACACGGGGTATGTACGCCATGTATTTGGTCCGAATTTGGCTTTGGGGTCTTCTACAAAGTTGTAGCTCTATGTCTTAGCTTTCCAACCCAACTAATTTAGATCAAATCCAAGTTGTATAACTCCAGTTATGATCGTTTTACCAGGACTGCGCCATTTGGTTCGTAACAGAGCGTATTTATAACTTTTGAGTCTTCAAACGTTTGAACCGGATCTTGTTCTCTTCATAAGACTTTTAGGTAATTGTCTTAGCTTTCTAATCATATAAGGCTCATTAATATTGGAGGTTTGTAGCCCAAGATACGATTGTATTTCCAAGCATCGCCAATTTACCTCCTTTCGTACGTTTTTCGCCCTTTTCTCGAAATTAATGATTTTTTCCTACGAACATGTAACAAACCTATTAAACGCATATGGGGTATAAATCATGATATAAAATGATATATAAACGACTAATCTTAGGCTAAAAAACACGTATAATTGAGGTTTATCAACCCCCTCAAACTTACTTTTGTTCGTCCTCGAACAAACGGTAAAGCAAAGAAAACAAAAACAAAAACATAAACTAAAGATAAACTCATTTTCGTAGAGTACACGATTGCACTTAGCATGTGCAACAAGCCTTTAAACCTTTTTGTTACCCAAAAAGGACGAGTTATAGTCTCGTGAGGGTTTGCAGATGATGTACCCACAAAATCGATGAAATTTGAGCTATGTCCAGATAATACAACTTATAAAAATTAACAAAAGACTAATGGCATAACATCATTAACAATTAAGCTCAAAAGTATGTACATATCTCTCAATTTTGCCACATATTAACACTAAGAGTCGAATTAACTTCCAAAGTGGTGCATGCAATCATAGGCATTATAGTCGAGTGGCATCCTTACCAAATTTTGGATATAATCCCCATTTTTATCAACTTTCAATTATTCAAAAGGCACTGAGTTTTATAGGCAGAAGTACACACTTCAAAATCAAAGATTTTAAGAATTTTTTTGACTTTCTACACATTTTTGTGTGGATTTCTATTTAGCTCATTAGACCATGTGCAATGCTTGTTCCCTTAGGCTTTCTATGGCACCCATGTAACGAGTTTTGGGTCAACGACTCCGAATCTAGATAGCTTTAGGGCGTTGAGTGTTGAGACACTCCTTTTGGACTTAATCACTCGAGTGTCAAAGGCCACGAAACAAGCTAGGTCTTTATTTGAGTTAGCTTCACATTGTCATAATAATCCAACACATCAATATTTTCAAATTTTAAGCATTCATTATGAAGTGTGACTATGTAACTCTATACCTTGTAAAAAATTTAATTAATATCTTTGGGAATTACTCCTTACGTGTCTCAAGATGCAACATCCACTCAACTCCTCTCCCATAGATTGTGTGTAAATATCTAAAGAAGCAAATCCTAATCTTAGGTCGACATAAGCAAAAATCGAGATATGCTTGTTCCATTAGTCCAGATTATATATTGAAGTCATGCCATCTATCTTAAGTTAATTCTAGCAAATTGTACAATTTGACAAGCTAAAACTCATAACAGAAAAAAAAATAAAGCATGCCCTATGAATAGCTCAAACTCCCCCAAACTTAAGCGAAACAAACTCATATGATATATAAATATGCTAAGTCGAATTCCACCCCCAAATTTAAACTATACATTGTCCTCAATGTTATCACACATAAGTAGTGGGAAATGAAAACTTAACCTAACGGGATGTTGAAAAACATGCCCGAATACCAAAAGAAAATTTGCGTTCCAAGTAAAGGTGTTGCATCATCTTTATCATCCAATGTAAGCTACTCATGTACCTTGTATGACAAAACAAAAACAAAGCATGCAAAGATTTTTTTTTTTTTTTTGTGTTAAAGAAAAAAAAAACATAAAGAAAAAGAACAAAAACAAAAACAGAAAAAAGAAAACACTTGGGTTGCCTCCCAAGAAGCGCTTGTTTATAGTCATTAGCTTGACTTTACCATGTTAACTCAGCTTTGTAGATCTCGAATTGGACCCGATGATTTGGCAATTCTCCAATCGACTTTAGAATCTCGATTTATTGGTAAAGAAACCTCTGGTGCTTGTCGAATGGAAGAACTAAATTGCCCCTTTTTGAGTTTTTGTCGAGGAATCTTTTTCTCATACAACACCTTAATGCCGTCCTTTTCAATCCTTGCATTCTCATGCGCATCAAATTTAAACTTATCTGGTTCGCGACATCGAAACTTTCTCTCCTCTCTAGTTATGTTTGATGTCAACAATGAGTTTCCATCAAACAGTCGAGCAATATCAGCGATGACTTCATCTTCTTCCTCAATCGAGCCACCACTCAACAATCGTGCTTCTAATGGATCCGTATAGTGCTTCCTAGCGAGCTTGTCTTTAGTTATAGCCTCGTCAATCCTGTAACAAGAGTTCTCGATAGAGCGGTTAGCAGCAGATTTATATAGACTAAATTCAACTCGCTCATCCCCAATATTCAAGGAAAGCCTTCCATTCTTAACATCGATAATAGCTCCTGCTGTAGCTAGGAATGGCCTACCAAGAATAATTGGGATTTGAGAATCCTCATTTATATCGAGAACAATGAAATCCGTAGGAATAAAAAACTCACCAACCTTGATAGGTACATCCTCTAACATACCTATTGGATACTTAACAGAACGATCGGCTAACTGTAAAGTTATGGTGGTAGGCTTTAAATCACGTATGTCTAATTTTTTCGCAACAGACAATGGCATGAGACTAACACTAGCTCCAAGATCACATAGAGCATTATTAAAACTTATATTGCCAATGACACAAGGAATTGAGAAACTATCGGGATCTCTAAGCTTAGGAGGTGATTTATTTTGAATTATAGCGCTACACTCCTCAGTTAAAGCGATAGTTTCATAATCCTCTAGCTTCCGCTTGTTAGATAAGATTTCCTTCAAAAATTTAGCATACGAAGGCATTTGTGCAAGTGCATCAGCGAATGGAATATTAATGTAAAGTTTTTTCAAAACTTCTAAAATTTTTCCAAACTGTTTATCTAATTTCGCCTTAGCTAATCTTTGAGGAAAGGGTACGGGTGGCTCATATGGTGGTGGAGGTACATAGGTTGGTTCTTTTTTAGTTTCATTCTTTTCGGTTGGTTCACTTTCGATCATCCCATTAGGCATTTTTGAATCTTCATAATTGGTTCCACTCCTTAAAGTAATTGCATTACAATGTTCCTTTGGATTTGTCTCAGGTTGTCCGGGAAAAGAACCGGAAGTCCTACTTGAGTTACTAGCTTGTTGTGCAATTTGAGTTTCTAGCATCTTATTGTGAGTTGCTAAAGAGTCGACCTTAGTTGCTAGTTGCTTAATTGCATCATTCACTATCTCGTTTTGTTTAGTCTGGGCAACTACAAAACTCTCAAGAAGGGATTCTAAGTTCGATTTCTATGGTGGAACAGGATTGTAAGGCTTCTGTTGGAATCCAGGTGGCGGCCTAAAGTTAGGATGTGGAGCTGCATTTTGGCTTGGGTTGTACGAAAAATTAGGGTGATTCCTCCAACCAGGATTAAAAGTATTTGAAAACGGGTCGTTCTTTTGGTTGAAGTTATTCACAAAGTTGGCTTGTTCCATAGAGGGATCTTTAGGTACACTAGCTAGTTGACACTCTAATGCAACATGACCAACCATATCACATATTTCGCACATAGGGGGTGGGGTAGTGACAGAGTTGACATGCATGTTCATGGAATCCAATTTCTTAGACATGGCTTCTACTTGTGCAGATAGTAGAGTAATAGCGTCAAGATCGTACTTACCTGGTGTCTTCTGTGGCGTTGATCTTTCGCTTGACCATTGGTAGTGATTAAGTGCCAAGTCTTCAATCAAATCGTATGCTTCGTCAACACTCTTATTCATCAGAGCCCCTCCAGCTGCTGCATCGATTGACATCCTCGTGTTGTAAATCAGCCCATTGTAGAACGTATGGACTATAAGCCACTTCTCCAGCCCATGGTGTGGGCACAGTCGGAGAAGATCCTTGAATCGTTCCCAAGCCTCATATAATGATTCACCCTCTCGTTGAGCATAAGTCGTGATTTGGTTTCGCAGATGTACAGTCTTGCTCGGGGGAAAATATCTCGCTAGGAAGCATTGCATGAGCTGATCCCATGTTCTGATGGAACCCGATGGTAGCGAGTGTAGTCAAGCTCTCGCCTTGTCTCTCAGTGAGAATGGGAATAACCTCAGCCTGATAGCATCCTGGGAAACCCCGTTCATCTTCAAAGTGTCACAGTACTCTAAGAACATTGACAAGTGGAGATTCGGCTCTTCAGTAGATCCACCCCCAAACTGATTCTGCTGAACCATTTGCAGAAGGGATGGCTTAAGCTCAAAGCTATTCGCTTCTACAGTAGGTCTGTTGATGCTCGAGTGAAGGGTCTGCGCATTGGGTGCTGCGAAATCCTTCAGAGACCTCGCATTTGCGTTTGCGTTTCCGTTTGCATCTGCATTTGCATTCGCATTAGCGTTTGCTTCAGCCATTGTTGCGCTTCTCAGATCAACTCGTTTCAGTCTTTGTAATTTTCTCCTAGCACGAAGAAAAGTTTTCTCGATTTCTGGATCTAGTTCGAAATCGATCTTACTTCGCATACAAGAGAAAAATCGAAATCCTGAAATAAACAAAAAAATAAAAATTAAAAACGAAAAATAAAATAAAATAGTTTAGTCTCACTAAAATCTGATAAAAACTAATATTGACTATTCAAGTCTCCGGCAACGGCGCCAAAAACTTGATGTGCCTAAACCGCAAGCGCACGGCTTCGGTGCAGTACAAAAGATATCGTTCCCACGAGAACCGAATAATCAAGCACTAGCCTATCAATTATCAGTAATCTAAGCCTAACGAAAGTATGAAATAAAAATAAACAAAAAAAATGGAACAGAACGTAGAAAATCGGTTTTGATTATAAATGATTAGCAATTCCAGAATCAGGTTTCACCACGACATACATTATCAGTTAAATCATACAATCAATTCAGTTACCATCAGCACTTATGAAGGACATTATCCAATGATACTTATTACCTTCTGTCGAAGCATAACAATTTATCCAAGTTAATTAATCAACTACTTTCGTGATGATTAGACTAAGCTTAGATTCATTAATCTCTATGATAATGTATCGATTCCTCAAAAGACCTAAAACTACTTTCGTGATTTAGGATCCTAGGTTTGAATTCTAGGGTTCCGATATAGATGTCACCTTTCAGAATTTTCACCTAATATCTATGAACATGTAAATATGTGGCCAGCAAATTCACAAGCATTAACAATCAAGAATTCAAATCATAAGCATATGTGATGTAACGTAAACGATCATATAATTCAAGCTGATAACATATTATCGGGCTATTCCCAATTCCAGAATAAAATAGACTACTCCATAGATGCAAGAGCACAATCAACGAAAATCAAAGTAAACATGATAGATATACGAGAATTAAAAGAGAATAAAAAGATAAACTCGATAAAACCCGTTGTCAAAGATCCTGTTTACAATCAATAGTCGAATCTCGTTCTTGGATCTCTAATCCTTACAATCAATCTCCGAGAAATAAAGTTCGAACACTAAAACAATGTTGGGAAGGGGTATTTATACCTAATCTAGAACATAAACCCGAAGTTGGGCCGAATATGGGCTTTCAGCGTATAAACTCAACCTAACGCGCGTCTGTACGCCAATTAAAGCGGCGTACGTACGCAGTACAAATCGGCGTACGTACGCCGTACAAATCGGCGTACGTACGCGAGATAGCCCCAACTCTCTGCCCTCATTGTCTGAATGCTAATTAACACGGCGTACGTACGCCATGTATTTGGTCCGAATTTGGCTTTGGGGTCTTCTACAAAGTTGTAGCTCTATGTCTTAGCTTTCCAACCCAACTAATTTAGATCAAATACAAGTTGTATAACTCAAGTTATGATCGTTTTACCAGGACTGCGCCATTTGGTTCGTAACAGAGCGTATTTATAACTTTTGAGTCTTCAAACGTTTGAACCGGGTCTTGTTCTCTTCATAAGACTTTTAGGTAATTGTCTTAGCTTTCTAATCATATAAGGCTCATTAATATTGGAGGTTTGTAGCCCAAGATACGATTGTATTTCCAAGCATCGCCAATTTACCTCATTTCGTACATTTTTCGCCCTTTTCTCGAAATTAATGATTTTTTCCTACGAACATGTAACAAACCTATTAAACGCATATGGGGTATAAATCCTGATATAAAATGATATATAAACGACTAATCTTAGGCTAAAAAACACGTATAATTGAGGTTTATCAGTAATGAACCGAATGTCAATAAATACCTACCTATCTACCCTTCGTGTTTTGCACACCTGCGATCTTTCTCTACTGATTTTCTTTTTCTTTTCGAGAGACTCTTATTCCGTTTGTTCGCAATATTCCCTGGTGTTAGTGGTTGTGCTATGTAGGATTATGTATAGGTTTGTAAACAATCTATTTGGCTTTTAAGATAATGTTCTTTCTCTTGTGTAATAGCCTGCGAACCACATAAGAGAGTTAAACCAGCCTATATTGCTCATAGATAACAAGCTCATAGTAGAGAAGTAGAGAAGACAATAGGTATTTCTTCAGCGGGAATCGAACCCCTGACCAATGCCACAAGATTCAGCTACTCTACCAACTCTACCAAGGGTTGCCCCCAATAATGTTCATTTCTTGTTTAGTAGGTGGAGACTTTCCAGTCATTGTGATGTGAAGAAAAAATTTTGTTACTTGATTGTGCGTGCCATGGAAGATGCAAAAAAGGGCAAAATCGAACACTTACTTAACGAGAAACATAGGCTAACCTGTCGCACAAATGGAACACGAACAAGAAAGGATCATTTGTTGGTGATTGATTCTTCCATGGCTTAAGCATTTTTCATGTAATTCGTGCCCACTGATCACAAGAATAGCTACGAGCATATAAACTAATATTTATGTGAAATAAAAATAATTATATACCACTTGTACATATTTCATACTCACAAACATATAGCTTTGTTTGTTTATGTTTTTGAAATAAAATTTTGAAATTTTATCGAGATTTAACTACTTGGAAATTCGTGTGGAAATTCGCACGATACATGTATTATTTCTAGCCTGTTAAATTTTCTTTATGTTTGTATTTATTTTTCTGTGTTGCAGAGATTTAATCATGGTCATTGATTATATCATATTATGTTCAACAGTATTAAATTAGAGATAAAATAATCTAAGAAAAATAGTCGAAGAAATGCAAAATAACTATAATTTTGCATATTTAAGTTTTTCCTAAGGGGGTTTCTTGTTAACTTCCATATCACATGGAGGTTATTGTAGAATTGGATATATCACATAGCAGTCAGTAATTTTTTATCTCGTGTATTTCATGCCAGAAATAAAATCAGCTGGCCTTGTTCTTAAGAAATGTTCGTGTTACATTAGTTTCCTTAAAAAAAGTGTTATATATCACCGTTTAGTTTTCGATTATTTTTTACCAACGTTTGATACAAGAAGCTATCCTTTTTTTAGAAAAAACGTGAAAATCTACAAACATGCACCGAACTTATACTTCAAATTTACAATATCCGATATGGATGTGTAAATGATAAGTTTCATCACTTTGAGAAATAAATTTTCAACTTGTTAATACTGATATGCTACAAACTCATGGTATAATTTTTACCAATAACATGATATGGTAATTTTTTCATTCCAATACTTACTTCGACATACTGATCATAGAATATTAAATGGTGCAAGTTCTTATCTTGTAGTAAAAGATCTTCATCCCGGTAACTCTCAAGGGGTTACATATGTCCTATCATGCACTATGTGTAGATTACACGTTGTTGAGGTACGCGTCGTGCAATGGTGTATTGCATGAGAGAAATCAACCATATGTCATGATCTACCCCCTTGGCTCGTGCTCTTGGTGGATGTTAGCCACATGTAATTGATACTACGGAGTTGCCTTGGCTACATTTTCATGCATCACATACGCGTTACACGTATCTGAGTTATGTGTCATTCTGCATGTGAGGATGTAACCACGTGTAATGAATTGAATGTCAATAAATACCGACCTATCTGCCCTTCATGTTTTGCACAATGAAGATCTTTCTCTACTGGTTTTCTTTTTCTTTTCGAGAGACTCTTATTCCGTTTGTTCGCAATATTCCTTGTTGTCAGTGGTTGTGCTATGTAGGATTATGTATACGTTTGCAAACAATCTATTTGGCTCTAAGTTGAAGCCTTCTTTTCGTATCTTTATGATAAATAATGTTCATTTTTTTTGGATGATGGGGGAAACCCACAGCCGCTACCATTAGGTGTACACTGAGCAAACTTCGCTTTTGTGTAATAGCCTGCAAACCACACAAGAGAGTTAAATCAGCCGAGGTCACCTACAGCTGACAGACTCACTGTATAGAAGGCAATAGGCATTCCTTCAGCGGGATTCGAATCATGACGAAGACCACAAGATTCAGCTGCCCTACAAACTCTACCAGGGGTTACCCCAATAATGTTCATTTCTTGTTTTGTAGGAGGAGATTTTCCAGTCATTATGATATGAAGAAAACATTTCATTACCTATCAGAATGTTGAAAGTCATAGAAATCGACAACCACAAATTTAGCGTTAAGCTTGTTGCAATATCGAGGCAAGAGACTACTCTCTATCCTTAACACTAAATTGTCCCGCCTAGGTGGTACGGATGTTTGCAATCAACGTCCCAAGATACACCGATATATCAGTTCGATATCAAAATCACTTTTGATATCCGAACGAAACAAGACTAATACTTTGCTTATGAACTAAAGAGAATATCAGAGAAGAGCTGATGTTGTTGTGTCTTTTCCATCTGCGGGAGAAGGCCTTACATAGGCTAAAAAATGGACAAAGAATTAATCACCATTAAACCTCATCATTAGTGTGAGAGTACAATGTTAATCAGTTTTTGGAGGTTACCAAAAACGTCTCTAACGTTTACAACACACTAAAAACAATTTAATCTATATAAAAAACGTGGCCATCGTTTTTCATATAATGTGTGAAATATTCTTTGACCATTTTCTGTTGGAGACTAATTGGACCCAAAAATAATTAAAAGAGAATTCAATTAAATTTGGCCAAAAAAGATAAGGCCCTTGAGCACAAGGTTATGACCACGACCCGGACCCGACCTGCCTGCCTAGTCGGTGGCGGCAGCAGCGGCGGTGGCGGCGGCGCGCGCCTGTGTGTGTACGCGAGGTGGATCTAGCAATGCTAACCATAGCTAGGTCCTCCCTCCTCTAAACCCTCACAAATATGATATGACCCAAGGTCCATGCCCTTATCTCAACACCAAGGTAGATATACTTGATTAAACTTTGGTAAAGTTCCAATGTGGGATAGCCACTTTTAACACTTTTAACCAACTTAGACTTGAGCAAGAGTCATCGAATAAAAAAACATGTTACAATTTTTGTTCTTGTGTTGAAAGATAAATTATATTTTAATCTGATCTAGTTGTTAATCAAATAGAGTTTGAATGAGGTTAAACTGGAGTGGCTCAATATTTTAGTAATATTAATTGAGTTAAGTATGCAGCGAGCTTAAACTAAGCTTGAACGAATTAAAATTTCTCTCAAGGGGTGGCCTGTGGCGTGAGGTGATGTGAGGGTGGTCACCATTTCAACGTTTTCTTTCGTTTTTACCTATTTTTTAAAATAAAATAATTTTGAAAAATGAAAAAGGTGGTGGTTGGATTATTTTGCTTATAGTCTGGCAAAAACGAAATATATGTGATGTTGTATTAAGTCTTGATTTAAAATTATTTATACAATCAAGAAATTCTATTATCTATAGAGAGAGAATTTACTGTTGTGAAAAATGCAAACAAACTTCTTGTGGAAATGGTTTAGTCGAGGCACGAGTTACTCGATTTCCTTAACACAATTACGCCCCGCTCTCGATAGTTACAGAATATGGCATTTGTGTCCCAAGATACAACGACTAACATCTTAGAAATAGGATCACTCCAAATTTCTAAGTCTAGCGAACAAGTTTTGTGCTATAACTCTTGTAAGAAGGAAAGAAAGAAGAAACGCTATGAAGTTAATACTTCGGTGTAAAAATCTAAAAATAGGAGGATCCTATTTATAGATTTCCAAAGGTTGAGGCCGAAAAGATGCAATTTTTCGAAAACTGCAAAACAACCCCTGAAAAATGAAAAGGCGTCTTTGCACTCACAACGATTGTCATTCCAGTGCGAACGGGTGCACCACGCACCTCGTCGTCCATTGCTCGACATTGTTCACAATTATCACATCTTTTGTCCAGGACTCAACAACTCCATATTCTTTCATTTTCCATATAACAATCACAGAATGATCATGATATCAACGAGACAGGGGTGATCCTGTATTGAAGTCAACTTCATCCAAACTATACTCAACTCCAATCCATCTTGCACCACTTTGGTGCAACTATAGTAAATCCATTCTAAACCAGTACACTATTCAGTTCACCAAAAAGGAATTTTACAGAATATTCCATTTTTCCATCTTTTATATAATATTACAATCTTTGATAAATAAAACTCAAAAGTTTTACGTATTTTACATTTTTACCCAAAAAATATACTTTGTTAATATGATTCAAATAAATAAAAATATTTTATTATTAAATATAACTTATATAATTTATTTATGACAGATTATATCTTTATGGAATAAATTAAAGCAAGTCAAACTAGTTAATAATAAAATATACATTTTATATAATTTAATATAAAATATAATTTAATAATAAACTTAAATTAATATATAATTGAATAAAATATAATTAATAGTATATAATTGTAACTAATTAAATTTATAGGTGCTAAATTAAAAATAGTTCAAACTTTATAAACTTAAAACAGAGTAAAATGGAAACAAGCCTAAAGCTAAAGGACTGATATGCAAACCATAAAAAACAAAATAAAAATTAAAAAAGGAGCTGCCCAGAAATGGCGTAGCTTTTGGCGTTGGGATGGAGACAACCCAGCGCCATTTCCATCACTATTTTGGCGTGGGTTGGAGATGGTCTATAGACTTACAAAATCCTAACCCATATTCCATAGATATATAATAACTCTATAATACTCTAACTTCTGGAAACTTAATATACTCTCCCATGATTGGATTGCAGATATAAGATGTTTCAGCCCCAAAATGACATATTGAGAAGCAAAGAAGACCATTGCATGTATTTTGAGGGAACAAAAGTGGCATTTCTAATGACCAACAACGGATCTTTGGCGTAAAGGTTTTCTCAATAATCTCCAAAATTCTCAGAAATTTAAACCAAACCAAACTAATATCCTATCGTGATCAAAGGTTCCACAAATATAATTCTTCTAAAGTTCACTCCCTAAGGTCAAGGCAGTCAAAACCCACAGACAACAATGTTGATATACTCGCATGTATCTATATCAATGCCTACGAGAGAATGAACCAACATAGAATACAACCAGGATCTAACAATTTCGGCCTTCATCAAATAGAGATGTTTTTGAAAAATTTAAAATTGTTGAACTCGAGTTCACCATTTAAGAAATTATGCCCTCAGACAATCTATGTGAAAAAGGAAATAAGAACTAATTTTGGACAAATATACGCGTATCTTGCATTTAAAACTTAAATGTAAAGCATAGAGTATTACCATAAGAAACTCAACTAGAACAAGTGTCGATTTACTTTGATTGTACTCAAATCATGTTCCTTCATAACTTCCTTGAGCGACGAAAAACTTGGAGCATAAGAAACACTTCCGCATAAAGAAACCATGATTGTATTAAGTATCTTTTTTATTGGATTATACGAGGTGGCATGGTTCTGGAATTGATGAGAAAGAAGTATATTTCCATTTTTTGATATTCTTACTGAATAAAGCATCATCGATGTTGCCACGCTGATGGAATGTTAAATATCACATCTTTTGTCCTGGACTTAGCAACTCTATATTATTTCATTTTTCATATAACAATAACACAATGATCATGAATATCAATGAGATAGATCTGATCATGTATTGATGTCAACTTTATCCAAACTATACTCAGCTCCAATCCATTGGGAGGCGAAATGTGACCATATATTTCTTACTCAATATCGAAAGTAAGTATTCAGCTATTACGATTATACATGATAAGCCAATGAAAAACGCCATTAATAGTAACCATTTTGTCACTAGAAAAGGACTGGCGTTAAAAGTGTCGCACAAAACTCTTCATTTATAATCAACACCAATGGTAAAAATATCACCTTTCTCTTCATCAGATGGCATCTCTCCTCCACTGATAAATCTAAAGACCTTAGGGCATCTCAACTCAAAATCATATTTTTCACCAATTTGGCGCAACTACAATAAATCCACTCCAACCAGAACACTATTCAGTTCACCAAAAAGGAATCTTACAAAATATTTTATTTTTTCCATCTTTTATATAATATTACCGTCTTTCACAAATAAAACTCAAAACTTTTACTCATTATACATTTTTACCCCAAAAAAATATAATTTGTTAATAAAATTCACAAGAATAAAAATATTTTAGTATTAAATATAACTTATATGATTTATTTTTAACAATTTATTTTTATGGACTAAATTAAAGCAATTCAAACTAGTTAATAATAAAATATAGATTTTGTATAAATTAATATAAAATATAATTTAGTAATAAACTTAAATTAATGTACAATTGAATAAAATATAATTAATAGTATATAATTGTAATAAATTAAATTTATAGGGGCTAAATTAAAAATAATTCAAACTTTGTAAACTAAAAACGGACTAGAATGGAAACAAGCATAAAGCTAAAGGACTGAAATGCAAACCCCAAAAAATAAAAAAAATAAAAAATAGGAGCTGCCCAGAAATGGCGCAGCTACAGTGTTGCTTCCCCACTACTGGCGTAACTTTTGGCGCTGGGTTCAGCGCCATTTCCGTCACAACCCACGCTATTTTGGCGTGGGTTGGAGATGGTCTTATAATTATTAGTAGACTTACAGAACCCTAATTCATATTCCATAGAGATATAACAACTCCATAATACTCTAAATTTTGGAAACTTAATACTCTCTCCCATGACTGGATTGCAGATATAAGTTGTTTCGGCCCCCAAATGACATACTGAGAAGCAAAGAAGGCCATTGCATGTATTTTGAGGGAACAAAAGTGGCATCTCTAACTACCAACAAACGGATCTTTGGCGTAAAGATTGTCTCAATATTCTCCAAAATTCACAGAAATTTCAAGCAAAACCAAACTGATATCCTATAAGGATCAAAATTTTCCACAAATATATTTCTTTGAAAGATCACTCCCTAAGGTCGAGACAGTCAAAACCCACAAACGACAATTTTCATATACTCGCAATGTATCTATATCAATGCTTACGAGTAGGGGTGGCAAATTAGACCCAAAACTATGGGTCCAACCCGATCCAATTAGTTTTGGGTTTGGATGGATCTTAAAAAATAGAATTATGGTTCCAACTGGTTTTGCATTTATTGGATTTTCAAGACCTTGGTTTCATATGATTTTTGATTGGGTTCAAATTGGTTCCAATAACAGGCCTATTTTGGTTCCTAATTGGACCTAATTATAAAATGAAAAATAATTCTCCCTTTTTTCTTTCTTAGACCCAATTGGTTTTCTTTATTTAAAATTTCACTTGTAGAGAATATGTGATTGCTTAAGAACTAAACTCATACTTGTTTTAGTCATTTGAACTTATACTTTAAATAAATTTTTATAGTAAGATCAAAAAATTATTTTATATTATTTTTAGTAATTTGAGCTTTTTTATATTTTAATATATATTTTATTTTTATTATTATATTAATAAATATATATTAAAACTTATTTTTTATTTGGCTCGACTCGAGCTGGAATCCATGCTCACGATCTCGAAAATTTTGGGCTCGACGAGCTCGAGCTAGCGAGTTTGGGCTCGGCTTGCGCTCGAACCCATGTTCACGAGCTCGAGCCCGAGCTCGAAAATTTGGGCTCGGCGAGGTCGAGTTCGGGCTCGAGCTTGAACCCATGCTCACGAGCTCGAAACTGTGGGCTCGAGCCCGAGATCGAGCTCGAGCTTGAAAAAATTGCAAAGCTCGGCTCATTTACACCTCTATTCTGAACCGACTAACTTTCAAATAGTAACATAAATTATAACTTAGTATCAATTAATATATCTTTAATTTCTGTAACCGAAAAAAAATATTATGTTTTTAATTTTTGTAACCGAAAAAAAAATTATATCTTTAATTTTTCTACATTAATTTTTTCGTTACAAATTAAGATACATTAGTTAATAATATATTTTACATATAAATTATTACATTAGTATAATACGATTGGAATTTTTATAAGAAAATTATAAAAATATAATGTGATAAGTTAGTTAGTGAACAGAAAAAAGAAATTTGTTTGCATTATATTGGATTAGTTGGTGAAAAAGAAAAAAAGATTAGTGATTAGTATACAAATGTTTGCATTATGTTGGATCCATAAGTCACCAACTCACTATATTGGATCTATTATGGTTCTACAATGGTTGTTTTTGTATAAGAACCATTTGGAACCAATCAAACCTAATGAGGACCCAATTCATATTGAAAAAGACATTTTAGTTTCTTGCTGGTTCCAACTTATCTTTTTTACAAATCCAATTGGACCCAACCCAAATCCGATCCACCCATTTGCCACCACTACTTACGAGAGAATGAATCAACATAAAATGCAACCAAGATCTAACAATTTCGGCCTTCATCAAATAATAGAATGTTTTTGGAAAATTTAAAACTGTTGAACTCAAGTTCACCATTTAAGAAATTATGCCATCAGACAATCTCTCATGTGAAAAAGGAAATAAGAACTAGTTTTGGACAAATATAAGCGTAGATTGCATTTAAAACTCAAATCTAAAGCACAGAGTATTACCCTAAGAAACACAACTGGAAAAGGTGTCGATTTACTTCGATTGTACTCAAATTCTGTTCCTTCATAACTTCCTTGAACGACAAAAAACTTGGAGCATCAGCAACGCTTCCGCATAAAGAAACCATGATTGTATTAAGTATCTTTTTACCGGATTATACGAGGTGGCATGATTCTGGAATTGATGAGAAAGAATTATATCTCAATTTTTTGATATTCTTATTGAATAAAGCATCATCGGATGTTGCCATGGTGATGGAATGTTAAATATCACATCTTTTGTCCAAGACCAGCAACTCCATATTTTTTTATTTTCCATATAACTATCACAGAATGGTCATGATTATCAATCAAACAGAACTGATCATGTATTGATGTCAACTTCATCCAAACTCAATTCAGCTCCAATCAATTGGGATGCGAAATGTGACAATATTTTTCTTACTCAATATCGAAAGTAAATATCCAGCTATTACGATTATATGTGACAAGCCAATGAAAAACCTCATTAATAGTACCCATTTTGTCACTAGACCAAGGACTGGCTTTAAAAGTATCGGGCAAATCTCTCCGTCTATCATCAACACCAATGGTAAATATATCACCCTTCCTTTTGTGAGATGGGGAAAAATCTAATGACGTCCCTAGTTCTCAGACAAATCTAATGTCCTTATAATTATTAGTAAACTTACAAAACCCTAATCCATATTCTACAGAGATATTACAACGCATACACTAAGTTCTGGAAGCTTAATACACTCTCGCATGATTGGATTGCAAATATAAGTTGTTTCAACCCCCCATGATGTAGTGAGAAGCAAAGAAGACCATTGCATGTATCTTCAGGTAACAAAAATGGCATTTCTAATGACCACGAACTGATCTTTGGCTTAAAGGTTGTCTCAATAATCTCCAAATTCTCAGAAATTTCAAGCAAAACCAAACTAATATCTCTTTTTGAGGTCAGGAAGAGTCTTTCATATGCAGAGTTTTTTGAATAACTTATACAAATATGAGGGCCTGATACGAGCTTATACAATGATATATAGACAAGCTTTACCTTCATGAGAGAAGCTATGGGTAGTTTGAACAAAATTTCGAATAACACAGCTATTGGGAGATCCATAAGGGACAATTCACATACCGAATTTGCTGTTCTTCGGGTCTTGCGATCTTCAACATTTCTCCAGAAATTCTTCTTCCACATTTCTCCATTGATGAGTGTATGTGAGCTATGACAACAATTAAAACGGCGGCCTCTGATTTGGGTTGGAAAATGAGTGAGGCAGAAACACATAGATATATATATATATACACACTGAATTACGGATCAAATAACATTTTTTTATGTTTGTATTATAAGCTCTTGACACTTTTGGTCCTCTATATACTATAATTAGATATTTAATTCTAGAATCTGGACAATCAATTTAATTTTAATTTATTTCACAATTTCAGTCATTTTTAATATATTTAGTTTAATTGGCCAATTTTTCTCACATTTTGGTCTTGCTATGTTTAAATTGAAAATTTTAAAAAATTCCGATCAATTTTAAATTGCAAAGCATTATAGGTATGTCACAACATGTCAACAAGTTTTGAACAATATTTGTCCGTGATAAATTAAGACAACCTAAAAAGATTTCACCCAGAAATATCAAAACACTTTACAACTCATCCGTAACTTCTCAAAATAACAAAAAACCTACATCTCTATCCAAAATTTATGTTAATCCATCTTCTCACAAAATCAAGAACATAGGGAATCAAAAAATCAAGAACAGAGGGAATCACAAAATCAAGAAGATGCTCCTAGGATCGCATTTTTATGTAAAAAATAAAGGGCAAAAATTGATGAGCCTCGATATTATGCATTTTTTAGACTAGTTTTTGTAATTTTGTATTACTTTATGTCATAATTTTATATTTTATATGCATTTAATAGAATCATGAATATCAAGAGAAATGGCAGAAAAAAGTGTCAAAAAAGCCAAACAAGAACGAAAAGTGAATGGTTAAACGATTTGATCCAGCGTTTAAATGCTCCCGACGTTTAAACATTCCAAAGGTTAATGTTTTTATTGCTCTAGACGCTTAAATGCTACACCATTAAACGATGTTTAAATGTCGCATTCGGCCATATCTTTTTCGGAAAGTTTCTAAGAGGGTGTTTGGCTAAGCTTATAAGATGTTTGAGAGCTTATAAAGCTATATAAAAATATTAGGATATTTTTTTTAAAAAAAAGCTTATAAGATCAAAAAAAAAAAAATGTTTGGGTCTTATAAGCAAATAAAAAATAAGTTGGCCTAACCCACCTTATTTCAAAATCTTAAAGATTAGATGTTGTTTATATTTTTTAAAAGACATAAATAATTCTAATTACTTTTATTCTTTCCAGCAATACCTTTCTTTGAAAAAATATTTGTTTTTATTATTGCACAATTCTCTCGTATAACAATTGAAAACATCTTATAAGTTCAATAGACTTATTTTATTCAAACACTTACTAGCTTATTTTTTAAATAAGACCAAATATCTTACAAGCTATTAAAACATCTTATAAGATATAAGAACTTATAAGATGTTTTAAATAAGTTTAGCCAAACACCCTGTAAATCTTATTTGAACGCATTTTCTTTCTCTTATTTTTATCCCATCTTAATACATTGTTAGGGTACTTAAAAAAGATTCAGTAGAAAACAGTATGTTAGTGCTAGGAATTCGTCTTTTGAAAGCTTTAAGAAATTCAAGAAGAAAAGATATGTCAATTCTTGTGCAATTGTGTTCGAATATTCAATGAATGTTTTAAGAGAGAATAAAGTTCTCTCTTTATAAATCTTTCTTAATCATCATTGATTTATCATGTTCACAACTATGTATTTTGTTTTAATTTTGTGGAGTAGCTTCTTCATTTTAAAATTGGAAGTAGCCCAATAATATTGTATCGATCATGTTATAGTTTTTCTCGATTTTGTGAAAGTGTATGCTAGTGATTCAATTTCTAGTACGTGTAAATGCTCCTGAATTTGTTGGCCGCTTAGTTGCATGATCGTAGCTATTGTGTGAAAATTGTTTAAGTAGCATCTTGATATCGTAACCTTATAATGAAATCTAATATCCTAAACCGTGAAAGTAATTTTAAATCTTATGAGGGTTTTACACATCATCATAGGGCTAAATCAACTTTAGTTAAGGTTAACCATCATGAATGTATATGTTTAATTAATTGACTATATTATTACAGTATGAAAGAAGATAGTAATTAAGATCTAGTAATGTCCTAAATAAGTAGCATTCGCAAACGAGAGAAAAACGTAATAAAGTAGATAACTTTAACTTCTGTGAATCCCAATCCTAAAATCTTTAATCAATTGATAAATCCCATTTTCTATATCTTTTCGTTTCATTAGATATTAATTCCCACTTTTTATTAGATAGTAATTATATCTTCTAATTTGCTAATACGTGAAAAACTAGTACTTAACTATCAAGTTCCCATGGGAATTACAACTTAAATGCTATAAGATAAGTCTTGCGCGTGAGGATTTTACACATCAAATTGACAAAATGAGCACCTATAATATTATACCATTCACATGCATAAATCACCTTATATTTTATATATCATTAATCAAAGAACAACTCCAACTGTATTCTTTACTATATTATTACAGTATGAAAGAAGATAGTAATTAAGATCTAGTAATGTCCTAAATAAGTAGCATTCGCAAACGAGAGAAAAACGTAATAAAGTAGATAACTTTAACTTTTGTGAATCCCAATCCTAAAATCTTTAATCAATTGATAAATCCCATTTTCTATATCTTTTCGTTTCATTAGATATTAATTCCCACTTTTGTTGAGTTATGGAGCCTGAAAGACTGTAAATAGGCCCAAAAGTATTCTGATGGGCTTATGTCATTCTCCTATTAGGGTTAGGTATATTGTATTATAAATAACCCTAATATCATTGTAACCCTTAGAGTCCTAATACTCTCATGGTAATCACGGATCTCATCAGAAATATAGTGAAAATCCTGGCTTGGCAGTGCCCCCAGACGTAGTCAAAATTGATTTTGACGAACTGGGTCAACAATTCGTGTGTTTTCTATTGTTCTTTTCTTTCGTGCGTTTATCACCGGCATCATATTCCTAACAACTTTTTATTAGATAGTAATTATATCTTTAATTTGCTAATACGTGAAAAACTAGTACTTAACTATCATGTTTCCATGGGAATTACAACTTAAATGCTACAAGATAAGTCGTGCGCGTGAGGATTTTACACATCAAATTAACAAAATGAGCACCTATAATATTATACCATTCACATGCATAAATCACCTTATATTTTATATATCATTCATCAAAGAACAACTCCAACTGTATTCTTGCATTTGAATACCACATTTTTCGGTTCATATGTCATTGTTGGTTGAACTAAATTCCATATTTCAACATTGTTGTTGAAACAGAACTAGTGTTGGAAAAACTCTGCTTTTTAGGTTAAGTTTAATGTTGAGGGGAACATTAGAGAAATTTGTGGACGAATGAATTTTAAAATTTAGAGAATTTAGGCCCCAATTGGTTGGTCAACTCTACTCCAAATATATGTTTCGAAATAAAAAATCATAAACTTCTTTTGGTTGGTATCTCATTAAATTTATCTGAAAAAATCTCTTAAAATTTAAGAAAATTTCCAACAAAATCTTGCCAATAAAAGAAAAAATAATTGTACTATTCATAATATAACAGTTACCATTATCGATAAAAATAAATTTTTATTTTTGTATATTTCAATTCCTAAAATTAAATCAATGACATTTTCTAATGCGACAGAATCCAACATTCAAAATAAGATTCATTGTGAGTATTTATGTTGCTAAATTGATAACTTGAACTAATTATTTAATAAACATAAATTTAAATATCAACTCAAACAAATATTCACAACAAAAAGATATCATTTGAACCATAATCATTACATATTTTCTTTAAGATAACTAATCAAAATTCACTTCTCAAACCATATTTCTTATCAATAATTATTTTCACTTTTATCATGAAAAAAAATTGCTCAGACGAATATATCATCCAATTGTGACTTTATAAACCCTTAGTCATTCTTATAAACATTGTAGTGATGTAGATGTTTTTCTTTTTTCTCATTAAAAGCCCAAACATTTTGAATTTTTTAATCTAACAATATCAAACCAGACCAAATGTGAGTATAAAATTGGCAAAATCTATATCTATATTCATTCTAAAAGTCTGAAAAATTTACATGATCACATCTCTAACTTTTTTGTTTCGACAAAAATAAATGTATAATAATAAATTAATATTATCTATAAATGAAATCAAGTTTTTAATTATTATTAAATGAATGTATAACAAAAAAAAAACAATCAGTCATTCATTCTAATCTACATTTTTCTCTTTCTCTTTATAATTATTAAATTATATATTAATACGTGACTTAATTAATATAACCAATCGCACATCAAACCAACCACTTTTTATTTGAAACATTTACAAGTTCCAACTGTATTCAAAAAATTTAAACAAACACATTCATATCACATCATTTTATGCAGTAGAAATTCCGGAAAAAGAAAATTAAAATCTTATTCAAAAACAGAAGCAAACATAATATAAGTATTTTATATTACGGTTAATTTATTTGATGTTATGGAGAAGAGACTTCATAATGTTAATTATTCTCATGATTTGTTATAGTGAAATTCTTACACCAATGGAGTAGGTGAATTATGAGATGAAATTTTCCATCTAACAAATTTGGAAAAACTTGTATTTACAAAGAGGCTCAGTAAATCTTTTATAGTATGTTTGGATTGAAGGATTAGAAAATTAAGCATTTCAAATTTATCGATAAATTCATTTAAGTTTATTTGGATGAATTCATGTTATGATAGATTTCAAATCCATTGGTATTCCTTTGAGCTATTTTCTTCACAACTATGGTGCATTTTAAATCCTTCCTCCAAATCTAAATCACTCGATCCAAACACACCATTAGATGTAAAAGAATTAGAATAACAAGAAGGTTACTATTAGTAGCTTTTTGACATATAATACATATATTCTTTGTAATTCTCTTGTATTTTTATTCCTCCTTTACCTTGAAGCTATGAAATTTCTAAGGTATTGTAACTCATAACAACATGCGCGCCTACAAGAAAACAAGGCATCCGCTTCGGGCCATTTCGTAGCTATTGCTCATAAATCCATAGCAATAGCTACAAAATGTTTGTCGCTTGCCTCCGTAGCGGATACCTCCGTAGCTAAATTTTTGCAACGGAATTTAAAATTTTGTAGCTATCTCTTAGCTACGCAATTTCGTAGCAATTCCTCGTAGCAATGTCAAGTATGCACTTCTTGTAGCTATTTGTGTAGCTAGAGTGGTGGAATGGTCATTGCGAATTCAATAATAATTTTCGTAGCTATTCATAGCAAAGATTACGAAATCTCATAGCAAATTTATTGCAAGGGCGACGAATAACTCGTTTCTATCACGTTGCCATGGAATATAATTTTCTTAGCAAATTTTGTTGCGATAATAACGAAAATCCGTAGTAGACTTTGTAGTTTTGGTGACAGAAATTAGTAATAATATTTATCGCCATGGCTACAAATTTTCTGTAGCAATTTTCATCACAATAATGACAAAATATTCGTAGCCGAATTTAGTGCAATAGCTACAAAATATTATTGTAGTTTTGTTGTTATAGCAACAAAGAGTGTATAAAATTTTTGTTTCTATTTTGAAACCAAGACGATGGATTGTTGTAGCTATATTTATATTAAACCTATTATTAGCTACCAATTATATGTATTGGCACTCATTAACAATTTTGTAGCAAAGACAACAACTGTAATTCTCAATATAATAATCCGCATAAAAATAAAACCAATAAAAACTTAAAACAACCAAAATGCGATTAGACAATGTTTAGATAACTCAAATATCCAACAATTAATAATTTAAATTAGTTTAAACATCAAATAAAAGTAAACATAATATGCTATAAATACTTAAGTGTCAAAAGAATCTAAACACCCAAACCCTAAATGACTCTTAATACTCTAACTCTCGTCATCATATTCTTCCTTGTTTATATCATCAATGCTTCTTGTATTTTCACGAACAAACTCTTGCTCTCTCAAACATGATCCATCAGCATTAGTGTGGTTCGTCCATTGAATTTCTTGTGACATTCTACATATACTATCAGGGAGATGTATGGTTGTAGCCTACAAAAATAATGTCATTCAATTTATGCATATATTAGTTTATTAAACCACGTGACATATATGGTATAGCAATAAATTATTTTAGAGAAAAAAGTAAACATAATAAATATTATTTAAATTAAATTAAAGGAAGAATTTATCATATAAACTGCATATAAAAATTTTGTACCTCAATCTGATATTCATGGAGTGTTAACAAAAACCCTACTCAAAATGCTAAATTTCCATCCGAAAAATTGCTAAGAAATCTTAAAATAATCAATTAAAATAGTAAGTTGGAATCACTTATTAAGAAGCATTTTACCTTAATCTGAATTCTATAACGAACTATATCAAGAACCCCACTAAAATTGCTAATATTCCAGCCAAAAAATCGATAAATTGCTTGGTGTAATCCAAAAATTCGATACAAGTTTCAAAGTAAGTGTGGAATCACTTCATGTGAAGCATTTTACTCAATATGAATTTGATGGAGAATTATATCAAAAACCCAACTAAAAATGCTAAAATTCCATACAAAAGATCTATAAAACTTCTTACGATAATCCAAATACTAAAAAAAATCAAAGGCTTAGTGTAAAATCACATATTTATAAGAATTGTACCTCAGTTTGAATTTTATGGAGAGATTGTTCATTTGCTCTTGTTGAAACACAACTAATCATATTGTCCCTCTTCTAATCAAATCCAGAAGCACTTTTGAAAAAGGGAAACCAATGTGTTCATTGAGGCTACTCTTGATTAAGATTTCAATCAAGCATATTAGAAACTAAAATAATTTGTGTTCTTACTTGATTGAAAGAGAATACTTGTTTTCACAAAAATTATTTTGATAGGTTGGAAACTTGGAATTTCTTTTGGGAGGTTGGAATTGATGGGATTGATGGGAATGTAAAGGATTTGAAGATGTATCCGTGGGTGATTAGGAAAAAGGTAAGATTTTGAAGAAATGGAAATATTGAAGTAATTTTGGCAAATAATTGTAATTAACATACTATATTGCCGTGAATGATCCATTTCCATCTTTGTTATTTGATATGATATATTATAATTACCAATAATTAAATAATATTACCAAAATAATTATAAGACTATATGAAAAGTTAATTTTATATCTTGTAGTTGATTTGGAAGCAAATAATATAATTATTTTTATAACTTATTCTCTAACATTATCGTATTTAGGGTATCAATTTAGGGTGTATAAATCGATTTAAAGCTTGTAATCTCGATTTAAATTTTTCATTGAATTGTGAGTTAGGGCTTGAGTTCAGATTTAAGTCGAACATGAATTATTCCAAAATGTATAATACTAACTTCTGAATTAATTATAACTGAAAAGATTAAATATTAAAATGTCAAATTTAAGTTGGCTCGGGCTCAACTTGAAGCTCGTCAAGTATTACTAAGCATTGGATGCAAAATCACGTTTAATATCAATTGCTAAACTTGATCCCATATAAACTCGATTTGTTCGACTTGACTTAAATCCTATTCACAATGACTTTTCACTTATTATAGTTATAAAATTATAATATTACAGAAATATTATTACTAAATTGGTTCGATATTATAAATAGATTAAAACAATCAATTTTTTACGTAATTATATATATATATATAATATAACTATCTAACTCAATGATTAAACATGTTGACTCAATATTTGATATTCATGTGAATATGATTTTGAAACTTTATGAAACTATCGCAAAAGTTGGGTCCTCATATAAATGGTCAAATTTTTAAAAAATTTAATCCATTAAATTGAGTCTAGTTGACTTAAAATCAATCTAACATCATGTAACTTTAAGTACTATAAAATCATATTGCTATCTATACTATATAATTTAGATTTTATAAAATTAGAATGAATGACTAAATATTAATTTATACATTAATATAATATAATATATTGACATGATGATGGATTAATATAAAATTTGCATAGGGCTAACCTAAACCCTAAATTGTAAATCCTAAACCCTAAACCCTAAATTATAAACTCTAAACCCTAAATTGTAAATATTAAACCCTAAATATAATTCTGAAATCGATTATAGAAATTTAGCTCCAACATTTTTTTATACCACATCTAATTTGCAAATTCATTATACAAAACTGAAAATTTTGAATTTTTATTTAATAATAATACATAAAAACCTTATAATTAGAAATTAATTATATATTTACTAATAGTAATAGTAAGAATAATGGATTAAGTGGTCCGATAATAATTATAGCTTTTCAAGTTTTGTTTGAATTACATTCACACAACAAATAGACTTAAAATGCTATTTCACATTAATTTGATTATAATTTAAACAATTTATTCTCCGGTGTTGAATAATTGTTACTTTTTTCAAATGTTTCTTTAGACGCTAAATTTGTAGCTCTTCGTCGTTGCACTAATGTATATATCGGTGCAATACCTAGCAACAAAGTAACTATGAATTTTAAATACATAACAAGAACTACAAATATCATATAGTAAAGTGAATCTGATGCTATTTTCTAGCTATTTCTGTCGTTGCGCTAGCGACGAAAATCGCAACAAATGTATATATCGTTGCAATACCTAGCAACAAGGTAACTATGAATTTTAAATACATAGCAAGAACTACAAATATTATGTAGTAAAGTGAATCTGATGCTATTTTCTTGCTATTTTTGTCGTTGCGCTTGCGACGAAAATTGCAACAAATGTATATATCATTGCAATACCTAGCAACAAGGTAACTATGAATTTTAAATACATAGCAAGAACTACAAATATTATGTACTAAAGTGAATTGATGCTATTTTCTAGCTATTTTTGTCGTTGCACCAGCAACGAAAATTGCAATGAATGTGTTTTTTGTTGCAACAGCTACGAACAAATTAACTACGGATTTGAAGTTCATAATAAGTGTCACAATTATTATGTATCTAGCATATTTTATTTATTTTTAAATTCTTAAAATAATTTGTACAATGAATAATTAGAAGCTAATCTGTCGCGCTAGAAATGAAACTTGCAACGAAAATACGATTTGTTGCTAATCCAATGCAATTCTGTCGCTGACTTATTCGTATATGTTTATTTATTCTGAAAATACATTTACCTACGGAAAATTTATAGCTAAGTTATGTCCTTATCTACGAAATTAAGTTTGTAGCAATTTTATTTGTAGCTGATGCCCTGTTTTCTTGTAGCATGCCTATGAAGCTTTATCTAAATCAACAAAGTTGTTTTGAAGCTAACGTTTCATAATTTCATTATCGACTTATGTTTTTTTCTTGAAGGCTCTAACGATTATCACCATCTAATTTTATGCTGTTGAAATCTTATGTTAGTACAAATGCAATATCCTCGATAATAAACAAATCTGTGATAAGTGTACTTTTAGGGTGTGTTTGGATTGAAGGTTTTGAAATCCATGGATTTTAAATTCATGGACAAATCCATTTAAGTTCGTTTGATGAATTCATGTTACGATGGATTTCAAATCCCTTGTCAGAGCATTTTGGCGCTGGGTTCATGTCTCCAACCCAAAGCCAATTCTGGCGCAACACTGTAGTTGCGCTATATCAGCGCAATTATTAATTTTTTTATTTCTTTATTAGATTTTGCATTTTGGTCATTTGACTTTTTATTTATTTTTAATTTAGTCATTTTCAAATTTATAAAGTTTAAATTATTTTTAATTTAACTCTTATAAGTTTAACTAGTTATAATTATATCCTAATTATTATATGTTATTCAATTATGCTTTTAATTTAAATTTATAATGAAATTATAAATATTTTTTATTACAACTTATAAAATACATATTTTATTATAATTATTTTGAATTTTATTTGTGTGAATATTATTTTTATTAAAATATATATAATTAATATAATTTTTCTAAATTTTATTAACATAATATATTTTTTGGGTGAAAATGCATATTCGTAAAAGTGTCTAGAATATTCCTTTTTGGTGCAGTGAATAGTATTTCTGTGTTGTAGTGAATTTACTGTAGTTGCACCAAATTGATGTAATTTTTGCGCCAAATTGATGCAAAACCACTATTTCTAGATAGTATTATTCACTTTTAGTTGTCATTTCAAATCCTTTCTCTAATTTTCCTCCTCAAAACCAAATCACTCAATCAAAACACACCCTTACGGAATTGAGACACATTCACAAGTCAACAGATTGCACAAAAACACTAAACGAACTCAAAATATACACATACGTGGTTGAAAAATCGCGAGATTGAACATAAAGACAAACTTCTCAACTTCACATTTCATACTTAAGCTTCCACTAATACGAATTCACATATTAAAATTCTAAAAGATACACACCCAAAACACCAAAAAAAAAAACATAAATAAGACAATTGAAAGGAATATTCATTGTAAACTAATGTATGAACAACAAAATCTGATGTGGATTCTCATATACACTCAACAAAGACGTTTCTCATGCCCTGTTGCCTTCTACGGACAAGTTTCTGCACTTGAAACCAGGTTTAAAAAACATCAAAATTCAAATATGTCGTCATAATCTCTTGTAGTGTAAGAAAGATCGTGAATTGAATAAATGTAAACTCAACTATCCAAAGAAAAGGTGAGATCGAAAATAGGTACTGTGCAATAATCTATATCTGTATAGAGCTAGAAGTTTGGTGACAGTATCAACAACAAAAACAAGAAAAAACAAGAACAATAGAGGAAAAACAACACACATATATATAGTTCATGAAAACGGGAATTATAGTTGACGAAAAAAATATGGGTAATAACCAACAGCTACAAATTAAACTAAAATTATACCATGTTTAGAAGGTAATGTTAATTGTTCTCATATTTATATGGAAACCAAATATTTTGAAAAATAATTTATAATTCTATATGGAAAAGAACTATTGGAATTAATAAGAAATTCATAATTAGATTAATGTTATCTAATGCAAATAAATCATGGTGAAAGTCGAATGGATAACTAAATACTCGATCCACATGAATGAGCTTCATGAGCAAGCATTTTTCTCACCAAATATATCCTATCATGATCACCAAATAATAGAGATGTTTTTGGAAAATTTAAAATTGTTGATTTAAACTTAAATGTAAAGCATAGAGTATTACCATAAGAAGCACAACTAGAACAAGTGTCGATTTACTTTGATTGTACTCGAATCCTTTCCTGTTAAAGATCAAATCCAAAACACAAGTAAATTGCTAGACAAATACTTGCCCAAAAGCCGTAGCCTCCTTTATTCAATAACAAAGTGCATAACTGAAACATAAACCTATTGAGTTATATTTATATCCTCAAAACCAAACTAGGATACTCCAAATAAAAGGTAACTAACTAAAAATAAAGATACTAATTAAACAGGATCCCTATAACTAAGAATCCCGGGCTGCTCGACTGAACTTGGGCTGGGCTTAATTAAACAACTCAATGAATACTTAATTAGACGAATAAGTCACGTGGGCCGGGATCGCTGGTGCGCCACCCCGATCTTGACGTCTCTCGTAAACTCGCCACGGACCCCGCCTCATATCAATTTCCTCCTCCTCTAAAAACGCCTTGTCCTCAAGGCGAAAGTTGGGAAATTGACTGCGGAAGTCGTCCAAGGAAATCCACGTTGCATCCTCCGGTGGTTTCCCGCGCCATTCGACCAACACCTCGTGCACCCATGTCTCATCCGTCTTCTTTCTTCGCCAGTACTCGCTGACCCGTTGAGGCTCAGAAATCCCGGTGTCGTTTTCTTCTAAGGTTGGCGGTAATGTGGTCTCGACCCAATAAGACGAGCCCATGGCCCAACAAAGATTGCTATATATACAATCTTAATCAGTTAGATTGATCATTATCTGGTTTACACTAAAAAAATTAAAAATATTCATTCATCTATAAAATCTACGAGATTGAGGAGTACAATACCTAATAACTATGAAGAGGCTTGATCCTACCAAAGTACATACGTAGGCATCTTAAAAGATTAGGTGTTTCTTATTGTCTTGCAAACTCTCTCTATTTACTTATTGCTTATTATTTTGATCATTATTTCTTATCTCATAATCTAGTAATATTTAACACTAATTTGAGTATTGAATAGTGCAATTCTTTGTAGTGTTCATAACTTGATCTACGATAAGTTTTCAAATATAATAGTCTTTGTTTACGAAAACTTTTTGAAGTTTAAAAGTAACTTCATGCTGTATCTGCCTGACCTTTCGTGTACTTGAGACAAACACAAATGATTTACATTATCTTTTGTTTTTGATTTGATTTATATTTATGTTTTCTCAAAAGATATATTAATAAAATTAGTGTTTTCTCAATCACAAGCAAAATTATGGAGCAAATTGTCCCGTTTAGGAAAAAAATAATGACACAAAGAGCTACAGTAAAATCAAATGAAAAAAAATATATAAATTGAGAGGACATTTTAATACCTTCAAAAGTCGGAAGCAACATAAAGTAGTAAATTGAGAATACGATGTTAATTCATTCATCCGAATATTCTTTTTGGCTCTGTTTGTTCGACAGAGAATGGAATCTAAATGAGAATTAGATTTCAAATAATTTGATTATTAAAAACCTGATTTCATTAATAGTGTTTGGTTGTCTACAAAAAAATTGGGTAACGAAATAGATTTTTATTTACTTTTATGTTTGGTTCAAGCACATATAATAAGGAATGAAATTAAAAATTAAAAATCTTGACTTAAATACTATTATTTTAAATCATATTTTTATAAATTAATTGTAAATTTTCAACCACCATAGTAGAATATTTGATATATATATATATATATATGAAAACGGGGAACTCAAGCCTTTGTTATCAGAAGTCGGTGCAAAGAAGTGAGAGGGATTAGCATTTACTCGGAGTGATTTTTCTCCTTTACTCCTTTGGATTCTAAGAACATTTCTCCTTGGATTCTAACATTTCTTCCTGGTTTATGACAATTATTACATCTTTTTGTATTTAGATTGCTGCTTTTATTGTGCATTCTTTGGTGTCTAAAGTTTACATTCTCAATTGTGTGTAATGATCTAATATATTATGATTTCTTGTATTTCTGAACCAAAAAGAGTGAGAGTAAGAAAATTATTGCTGTGTTATTGAATAGGAAACATTACACACAGGCCCCAACTTTATTGTGTACTTATCAATTTAATATATATAGAAAATTGAAGATTGTACTGGACGTTTGGATGATCCGGTCCGAAGTTTAAATGCGACCGAAGTTTATACATTCCGAAGGTTAATGTTCTAACATTGGAAGTAGAATCAACCTGAAACTTTCTGCTCTGGGCGATTAAAAAATACACCATTAACGTTTAAACAATCGTGATGTTTAAAGGTCGCATTCTGCCGTATTTATTATGGAAAGTTTCTAAGTCCCACTACAAGAAATTTCACATATAATAAGGAAATAATTCGTCACAATACATGAATTTTTTGTTACTAGAACTTTTGGTAACGACTTAGTCGTCACACTTTTTTGTGCTGCAAAGCTTGTCGCGAGAAGTTCTTACGACAATGCACGACTTGGATCGACTCGATATGAAATTCTCAGGATCAACTTCGAATTGGATAATGCACGAATATCCTATCGAATTCGACTGCTACAACAAACCTCAGTATTATTAACCTTGACCTGATGAAGTCAACCAACACGAACCTCAGAATGAAATGATGTTACAAACGGGATGGAAAACCATTTGATAAGTTAGGAAAACAAACCCCACAGATATAAAATTCGATAAGTTAAAAAATGTTATTAAAGAACGATGAAAGTTAAAAACTCACAAGTTTACTTCTATATGTTATTGACGGATTTCGTAGCCTAACTACATGCAAAAAATACAAAAAATTTAATTTTGGAAGGAATCCTAATAAAAGAAGGATATCAATCCAAATTAAAAAATTTCCTTATACAAACCATTAAAATATATCTAAATAAGAAAATACAAAAATCTAATGTAACTCAAAATATATTTGTATTAATGACCTTTGAGTGTGAACCAAATGAAAATGATCACCCTGATTCTTTACCTTTGTTAGTTTCTCTATTGTACATCTATTATGTATATTATAGCAAAGCGGTACGTTGACCATAATGCTAATTTTGAATTGAAATCCAAATGTTTTAGAATTTTGAGTTTATTTAATATAATGAAAAATTCTTATTGGTTGGTTTAATTTTTTTCAATATTAATTATTCTTCCTAAATCAATCATTTAATTCTAATTGATACTTCCTAATGTAGTATACAACCGAAATGGAAAGATTTTAATTAGGATTTGTCTTTAAATGAAAAGGCTCAATTTGCTCTCAGATTTAGTTCTCATCACCTATAATAAGAATAGTCAAGATTTTCTCCCAATTTTTGGTCATCAATTAATCAATTACTATATATTATATACATAACTGATTTCGAGATTAATACTTTCCTAATGTAGTATACAACTGAAATGGAAATATTAAATTAGAATTTCTCTTAAAAATAGAAAGGCTCAATTTGATCTCTAACATTCAGTTTCCAATTAAGAATAGCCAAAATTTTCTCCCAATTTTTGGTTATCAATTACTAATTTTCTATATAATATATATATATATATTATATATTATATAATTGATTTGGAATATGAAAAATAAAAGAAACTTATGATAAAGAAGACAATTTTTTTAAAGAAAATTCAGCATAGCTAAATAAACTCTAGGACCAAAAAAGTAGACAAATTTTTTGAAGGTAATAAACTAATTTGACATGCATACGTTGACAGTGTTGCTTTCATTTTACTATTTTGTATATCATAGTGTTGCTTCTGTCATTGATAAAAAAATATGTTTATGACAGTATGTACATACGATCTTAATTTTGATTAAGATATATGAAAATAAAAATATGTTTATGAATTTCTACCAACCCCTTTTCTTTTTTTAGCCGAATTTGTAAAATGACAGTTTTTTTGTTTTTGAAGCATAATGAAAACTACTTGCCAAATCTAATTTTTATCTGTATTTGAATGAGTACCTAACAGTCATCAGAATTCTATTGTCCACTCTACTGTCCACATTGATAGGTATGAACATCCCTATCTTAGTACTTTCTTCCCAAATTTTTGAGTATATATTCTTCATATTGCTATTTTGTTTAACGTTTCCTTTCAGAGTCATTTATGGAGTTGGGTTGGTGAGAAATCTTCAATTATAACAAAATTTATTTCAATTTGTAAAATTTGGAAACACTGCTTGATCTCAGCGAAGGAAGTGAGTACGATTTGAGCTGCTACGAGATTAAGCATTTGCTTGTGGTGAGAACAAATTTCCATTAATTCATTCATGCTTACTATATTGAATGTCAATTCAATATCATATGTTATTTTCAAGATGAAGTTGACTATTATATTTTGAACATAATATCCAATTCTGATTAAATGTAATACGTTTAGAAAATTATAGGATCAAATGTGAGGAATATGTTATATAGCACCAAACTTAAAACGGGACTGATTTTTAGAGCAAACAAAGTGTTTCTAACTATTAGAGTATAATTCATACAATCTCTTGTGTATACTTTTTGTTGCACAAATATAGGTATTTTTGTTATCGTTTTTCTTATGTATTTGTACATTCCTTTGTATTTGATTATCAAGTGAAATATACAAGAATTCATACGGCGTATTAGGAAGACCAAAGTATGTATACACTTTCTTATTTTATTACTTTTATGTAGATATTTCAGAGAATTTTATTTTACGGCATTTTAGTTTGAATTGTCTAAACTTTGAATTGACTGAAGCAATTTAAATAAATATAAGGTTAAGAATTATGGTAGCTCAAGTCAGATAAAAGAGTGTGTAAATAAATTGTATAGACTGCCTTAAGGTTAGATCTATGTACAAAAAACTCCACTTTTTTTACATAATATCACACATATTAAAATGTGTAAATTGTATGGACTGCCTTAAGGTTAGATCTATGTACAAAAAACTCCATTTTTTTACATAATACCACACAAATTATTGAAGTTTATGACTTTCGCCCCTGAAAATGAAGTTCATTCTACTTTTATCTGTCTCAAAACGTTTGCTTCGAATTATAAATATACATATTATTATTAAAAAGATACGTGATACTGTAAAAAAAGTCAAAATATTGGTGCCAAAGTCACAATTGGCATACTTATGAACCAAATAATAATTTTGCATAGGTGGAGTTATATAGGATGGGCCACCCAAATAAAATAAATTATATATTTAAAATTTTAATATTTAGTCACCACTCATTTATAAAATCAATATCTATTTCTATATAAAGGCTAACTCACACTTGTAGAAAAATCACCCAAGTAAGAAAAAAAATGGATTTCATTACAATTTTATTTGTTCTATTTTGCCTCTCATGGACATGGTTTCATTTCATGATGTCCAATTCAAGTCGCCGGAAAGGAGCCAAGCTTCCTCCGGGACCTTACCCTTTTCCGATAATTGGAAACATGCATCAACTTGGCCAACAACCCCATAGATCATTAGCCAAATTATCCTAAACTTATGGCCCTATAATGTCTCTCCATCTCGGAAACATATACACAATCGTCATTTCCTCACCGGAAATGGCCCGAGAAATTCTACAAAAACACGACCAAGTTTTCTCCGGCCGTACCATTGCAGCTGCAGCACAAGCACATGACCACGACAAGATGTCGTTAGGGTACTTACCCATCGGAGATACATGGCGTAAATTTCGCAAAATTTGTAGAGAACAAATGTTTTCGAATATTCGTCTCGATCAAAGCCATGGCCTTCGTCAAGAGAAGTTGAAAAAACTGTGTGAATATGTGGATAAATGCAGTGTTAATGGACGAGTAGTGAATATTAACGAAGCTGCGTTTATAACGACGTTAAATCTCATGTCGGCTACATTATTTTCAGCTCTGATTTTGAATCTGATGCAACTCAGGAGTTGAAGGAAGCTATTGAGGGTGTGGCTAGAATTGTGGGAGTTTCAAATTTTGCTGATTATTTTCAACTTCTTAAAGCCTTTGATCCACAGGGAATTAAACGAAAAGCCCATGTTTTATTTGGAAAATTGCTTGGTTTGATTGATGATATAATTAATCAAAGTTTGGAAGAAAGAAGAACATCTAATGGATCTCCAAAGAAGAAAGATTTGTTAGAAACACTGCTTGATCTCAGCGAAGGAAACGAGTACGATTTGAGCTGCTACGAGATTAAGCATTTGCTTCTGGTAAAATTTTAATTTTTGATTATTTTGTTTTTAACGTATTAATGAAAATATGATCCATATTAAAAATGCAAGTTACATTAGCAAGAGTCATAATAAAGTTTTTAAAAAACCCATATCAAAAAAATAAATACTATACTTATGGAAAATCATAATTTTTATTTTTTTTTATTTCTCTTGTTGTGTTAGGACTTATTTGTTGCAGGATCAGACACAACAGCAAGTACAACAGAATGGACCATGACAGAACTACTACTAAACCCTAAAATAATGTCAAAGGCTAAAGATGAGCTTATACAAGTCATTGGAAAAAACACACAAGTCCAAGAATCAGATATTTCGAAACTCCCATACTTGCAAGCAATCATCAAGGAGATATTTCGATTTCACCCTCCGGGCCCGCTTTTAATTCCTCGTAAATCTGAAACCGACGTACAAATCCATGGTTATATGTTCCCAAAAAACACACAAATACTTGTTAATGTGTGGGCTATGGGTAGAGACTCGAGCCTATGGTCGAACCCAAACTCGTTCGAGCCTGAACGATTTTTGGACAAAAATATAGACTTTAAAGGCCAAGATTTTGAGCTTATTCCTTTTGATCCTGGTCGAAGAATTTGCCCTGGTATGCCACTGGCCAATAGAATGTTACATCTCACAGTGGCAACTTTGGTTCATAACTTTGATTGGAAGTTTGAAGAAGGGATTATAGCAGAAGAATTGGACATGAATGAGAAGTTTGGGCTATCACTACGCAAGGAAGTTTCATTGAAAGCTATTCCAGTCAAGCTCATATGAAGTTTATTTTCATAAAATAAAATAGATTACCATGTTATATGGTGATTTTAATATGTATTATATATATAAAATATGTATAAGTTTGAATAATCGAATTTGTGTTTAAAATGGTAATATGATTGTCCAAATTTGAATGATATGTAGTTTCAATTTATTTATTTTTCATGTGGTATTTGGTAATATATAATCAACAAACACTAAAAAGTAAAACATTTGTGATAAAATGGTAAATGTTCAAAATTAAAATTGTCACGGATTATAAATATTCAATGACAGTAATTTGTGTTTTGTGAACAAAATTTGTTCCACTAATTTAATAGTGACAAAAATTGTATACAAGTTGTCACTCTTAATAATTAATGATAAATTCTTTGTCACTATTGAGAATTAGTATCACATTTTCAGTAATAACTTAACCCCAACCCTCCTACAAGAAAAAGTCAAAAAAGAAGAAAGAAAAAATGTTTTATCTGAGATTAACTATTAGTAAGTGATATAATTATTTTGTGGAATCAAAATAAAAGTGGTGCAGCTCAATGTATTATTTTTAACGGCCACAAAAAATAATATTTGAAAAGTAGTTCCACAGTTAGATAAGAAAAGTCATGTGGCGCCTAAGTTTGAATTTTTCAAATCAGATACTGCCAACTGGATATTAATGTACAACTTTAGTCATATGTAGCATATCAATATTAATATTAATTCAACTTATTTATCTTAAACATATAAAAGTATTTATGTAAAGTATATCTAGTACTACTGTAAAACTATAAATATTTCAATATTACATTTGCAGTAAAATAATATGTTTCTTCTTAAAACTACAAGACTTATCAGTATATCTAGTACTACTGTAAAACTATAAATATTTCAATATATTTGTAGTAAAATAATATGTATCTTCTTAAAACTACAAGACTATATCAGTTTCTCTATATAACATAAGACTAAATAATTATATTTATGTTTAATATTAACTTTACATCAAATCATAAATGAATATAGCTATTTAATATAGTAAATATATAAACATTTCCATAAGTAAGAAATTCAAGTGTTATTTAATATACTAAATATATATACATGTTAGGAATTAATTTTACGTTAGAAGTATTAATAATGAAAATAAAATTTATCTCTCTGTATCCTGTAACGAGCGTAACAACTAACAAGCATGCTTATAGTCTTATCTCTGAAGCAATCTTGGATCAATGTGCGGCTCGTATTATGCAATGGCAAAAAAAATATTACCAACTATAGTTCATTTTTTTCCCTTCATTTAACTATAATATGAATTGACTGCAATTTAATTTTTTGTATTTCATATGTATCATAACAAAATAAATATTTTACATTATGAAAGATCAGTGAAAAATAAATAATGATATATCACAATTTGCAATAAATAATATTATTGATAAGGGATGAAATGATAACATAAATATTCCAATATCATGTATATCAAGAATAAGTTACACTTTTGATTCCACTCAAAGTTAAGACATTTCAGTGATAGTTATGGTACCACCCTTTAGTCTCAATATTTCAAGATAATTGAAAGTTACATACCTTAAACAAATTGTTGAAATATAAATAAATTTTTGGACCCTTATATTCAGTCAAATTATTGTTATGACCATTTGCATTAAAAAGATAAATAAATTGTTGAAAATGTATTTTTTTCGTTCATTTGACTTTGCAAAAGAATCTAATATTTATCTTAGAAAGTGTAAAAAACATTGAATTTCATATAAGAGAGTGTAAAGTTAAAAATGTAAGAACTCAAAAGGTTTGCTTTAGTATTGTTTTTACCCCTATTTTCTAATGGTTGGAAAACTCTTATCAATAGTTGTCGTGTTTAACCTGAGATAAATTCATGATTAAAATAATGATTTTGAAATATTTGTATAAAAATAAAATTATTTTATGTGAAAACATATTTTTTTTATTTTACAAATTCAATAGTGACAATAAGTTGTTACTATATTTAATGGGATGCAACTTGACACTTAAAAGATTTGTCCTATAAATTTAGAGAGAGTATATTTATGATATAACTAATTAAGTTCACTACAAGAAAAATGGTCCTAGTGATGAAAAAAGTCCACATATGATTTTGTCTCTAATATATAATTGAAATGCATATTCATCCCAAAGTGAGTAGGGTAAATCCTGCGCTAATTAGAGATTAAAATTCAAATATCATCGATAAATACTATATCAGCGACAATTTAAAATTCTTTAAGTATAATTTTGTCAGTAAAAGTAATTTTTTTCTTATACTCATAATTGGGTAATTTGGTTTTTTAAAACTAGAAAATATTAAATTAAGATTAGAGAATTAACTAAAACTAAATATTAGAGACAAGTAACTAAGAGATTAGAGAATTAACTAAAACTAAATTTTGAATTAAGATTAATTAAGAAACTAAAAGAAAATAAACTTAAACTAAGGTAATTAAGTCAGACAAATTAAAGTAACTTAATTAATATAAATATTTTTCAAATTATAAAGATATGAAAATCACTTAATTTATATTTTTCATTTTCGATACCTATTATTAGATAAATATTTCATTCAAACATCTACTTTGAATGATGATTTGAAAAGTAATTCATGTCAATTTCTATTAGAAAATCAAATTGGAACTATAGGGTTGTTCAAGTTGCAAGTTTTATAATGCGTAAATAAAATTCAACAACGGTTGGCTACATGCTATTAACTTGTCCTCATAAAAACTAAACGACGTAACACAAAATTCATGGAAATATTTACATAAAATGACAAAAAATGAGGAAATAGTACAAACTTTCAGACTGACTATATTAATAGTCAAGAAGAAAGTAAACTGTTGGAAAAAATTATTTTTCAGGGGATAAGGAGACAAATAATATTTGTATAAGGCTTGTTTAATATATATTTTTAGTTGAGGGGCAAAATGCAATTTATAATGACAAAAATAAAGTATGAGACTAACATTACTATAAAAAAGACTAATATTGCAACTAAAGTTAAATTAATATTGGAACATTTTCTAAAATCCCCTCAAGTGTAGGACTACACTAAAATCACGATATCTTATGCTACTAAAATTAGAATTTTCCCATTTGAAATGATTATTTTTATCATGAGTTTTTCGTAATAACTTTGTTTGTTGAAGAGCAGTGGGTCAAATTTCTAGAAAATTGCATGAAGGAAATGGACTCATGGAGCGACGAAACTGCACTAACCAGGATGAATACTTGTCTTTCGCATGGTTGTCCATCGGTAGTAGGGTTTGCATTCTCTCGTCAATCCATTTTCTCGGTATAAAATTATCAGACGACATTCTTTTGTGTACAGAATGCACTAGTTTGTCCTTGCACGTTTCTTTGGTAAACCGACTTCTCAATGATATGCAAACGTATAAGATACGTCAAATCAGTTTCTCAGCAATTAAATTCCATAGATCTCTTGAAATGATATTCAAAAATCGCGTTATAGTAATCATGATTTTAAATTCGAAGAGTTTCTTTTTTCAACTTAGCTAAAAGAAATTATAAGGTAATTTCAAAATTACAATGTTCCAGGGAAACTCTTAATCTTTCCATTGTTTCCACGGAAATTTTCTATATTTCCATAATTTCCATGAAATACTGAAAGTTTTCTAATTCTTTTCCAGATAAAGTATATAAAGTGAACAAAATTTGAACAAAATAAAAAAAAAAGAATAAAAGAAAACTGTTATAAATCTAATCATTTACTAAATTAAGTCTAAAATAAAATCAAACAAGTTCCTAAATAATTACTAGATAATTTGACAATTTTTCTCCTATTTTTTGGAAACGTTTGCGAAATGTTTCTAATATTTAACAACTCATTAGATTAAAAACGAAACTTTGATTTTTGATAGTAATGATCACAATAAGAATGTCTTTCAGCAGAAGGAACAACATGAAAGGAAACCGAACAGTGTGAGCGTGCTTCAGCTAGCATTGTTTTCAGAAGATGAGGCCATTTTGAAGATACAAGAAATGATTGAATATAACAGGAGAAAACTGTTGCAGATGGTTGTTGAAACAAAAGGAAGTGTGATTCCAAGAGAATGTAAAGATTTGTTTTGGAAATCATGCAAGATTAGTTACTATTTATACTCTTGTGAAGATGAATTCACTTCTTCACAAGAAATTATGGTTCAAATGATATTTTTTTGTTGTGAAATATTTGTTTGAGTTGATATTTAAATTTATGTTTATTAAATAATTAGTCCAAGTTATCAATTTAGCCACATAAATACTCACAATGAATCTTGTTTTGAATGTTGGATTTGTTTCATTAGAAAATGTCATTGATTTAATTTTTGGAATTGAAATATACAAAAAAACCTACTTTAAAAAGATTTGTAATCAGCGATAAGTAGGGTCGATCCACAGGGAATTGTGTAAAATTCAATTCCTAAATTACTAATATCGATAAAAAGGGGGGTTTTGAGATTGTTAACTAAATTAAAAAGCGGAATTAAAAATGCAAGATTCAAAAGCACAATTTCAAAAGAATGCAAATAAGGAAAAATTCGGATTTTAATATGATGAGAAATTCTAATCTTCGGATTTTCTCGGTATTGATTCAATTAATTCGATCACTGATGCAATGATAATTCAATGTTTTATAGATAAATTGGCTATAGTTATTAACAAGCTCTAATAACCTTGTCTTTACTTAAGTCGTCGATAATCAAAACAAGCTCTTTGATTACTTCTCTTACCAATTAGACAACCATAAACAAGCTCTTAGGATTTAGCCTATCGATAGCATGCACGTATTAAAAAGACACCAATTCTAGCCAACAAACACATAAGCTCGGTTTATGTAGACAAGATTACTAATTCCCATAGCGGCTAATCAGAAACGTTCCCATAATCAACGTCGCTAACTACTATAAAATTAGGGTTTACCAGTCACAGGTTTGGTCCTAAATAGCTAAATATGATTCCAACGATTAAATAATTGATCAAGTTATCTAACCAATTGAATATATTATCAACAGATCTCAGAGAAAAAGTAAATACCTAACAACAGAGAAATTATAGCACAATTCGATCTCACGAATTTAAAGAATCAAACCTTGATAAATCCTCGACTAGAAGTGTGAGTTTAGCAACTCATAATCAAAACGTAGACAAAAATATTAAAATCTGAAAGCTTCATGAAAGGGAAAAACGTGTAATGAATTAAAAATAAAATTCCACATATTTAAACTAGTAGAGTCCTAATCGAAGAAGGAAACTAATTAGGGCTCTTACAAACTTAATAAACTAAATAAACTAGGAATATTAAAAATAAGGAAATAGAATCCTAACAAAATAAAGAGAATAAAATCTCAAATATCTGAAAATCAGTTGGCTTCTATAGCAAAAATCCGAATCTTAACAGAAAATCTTCAGAAATCTTCAGAAAACGCATTTCTTGGCAGAAGCGTTGAGAGACTTAAGCATGGGCACGCTTAATTGAGGAAAGTCTTCTGCTGCTGCTCTTTTTATGCTAACTCGATTTCTGCTCATTTTTCTCCTGTTTTCATCCCATTTGGCTCCTTTCTTTACGTAATCACCTAGAATTCAAATATCAATATAATATTACGAAATAAGGAGCATAATCGTAGCAAACAACTCAATCTTGAACATATAAAACATGCACAAAATACAACCTAACAAATACCCCCACACTTATGCCATTGTACGTCCTCGGGCAATGCTTAAAAGTTAGCTATGCAAAATAATCAAGATGACGTTACTCGGCCTAGTAGACAAATAGAGTTGTGACCAAAAGAACAAAAATCAAACTCGAAAAGATGAAACATGCAATTAACCGAAATTCTCGATACCACACTAATTTGATGCTAGCACAACGATTTCAATTGAACAAGAAGAACAAGATTTCAGCCAACTTTCTCTCATAATCTCTCCAACTCTCGTGTATGGGTATAGTGTTTCGCTCAAACCTCAATGTGTTAATATTATCCCATAGGCTTGGTTATACACCATCGTCGCTACTACTTTGAGAATGTGCACAAAAGAATCAAAAGGTCTTTATTAAGGGTTGTAATTGTGATACCCAGTAAATTAATTTAAATCACAATACTAAAATGTAATAATAAGCTTAGTAAAATGAATATATATGTATATAAATGTCATATAAGCAAAGGTGTAAGATGCATTAACTTATTATATTATGTGTAATTATGGATTATCATGATCTAACAAATGTATATACATACATATTAGACATAATCATGTGAAAAATAAGGTATTGAAATATAAATTATTGTTTATGCTTGGGAAAGTGGTGGTGGCCACACTTTGCTTTGAACTTATTAATTTGTTGAGATATATAATAAGCTATGAATCAAGTGGAAGGGTTAGGTGGTTATTTATATTAGATTATAAATAGCTTAAAGAATAACAATCATGATTCCAACAAATAACTTAAGGAATAACAATCATGATTCTAACAAATAGCTTAAAGAATAGCAATGGTTGGCAATGAATTATTTTATACCAATAGGATTAGGATTAGTGTATGATATTTCAATATAAGAAGGAAACTATTTTATTAATAAAGAGAATTTCTTAAACCTAATTATATAAGTGACCTTGTTGGGATAGAATTATCTCATAAATACAACAAAAGAAAAGAAAAATGGTGGAAAAGAAGCCTGGTGGCAGCTACGGGAGAATTCAAGAAACGGCAGGTAATTTTAGGTTGAAATCTTTAAATTGCTATTGCAACACACACTAATTAGGATGCAAAACTTCATTAAGAAGATGATTAGCACTAATTATAAATCTTTTAATCTTAATAAGTAAATGATTAGCACTAATTATGAATCCTTTAATCTTAATAAGAAAATGATTAGTGATAAGTCATATGGTGTAATTACTCTAATACATGGTTATGGTATAATTACTCTAATATATTGGATATGATTAGTGATAAGTCTTATGGTGTAATTACTCTAATACATGGTTATGGTATAATTACTCTAATATATTGGATATGATTACTGATAAGTCTTATGGTGTAATTACTCTAATATATGGTTATGCTATAATTACTCTAATATATTGGATACGATTAGTGATAAGTCTTGGAATATAATATTCATAACTGTTGTGGGTTGGAGAAAAGTTAATAACTAGTTCTATTAATTATGAGAATCTGAGTATACAGATATTAGATAGGAAATTGAAACAATGCATATAAAGGCTTTACGTGAAGGTTAAAGCTCCGATGATAGTATAATTAATTATGTTTCATTTATTATTCTAGATCAAGGTCAGTAGCTATAAGATACTTCTCCAGACGTTGTGAGTTTTGGAATTGAGGTAAGTGATTCTTCACTCTTCTAGTTCTATTAAAATTATATATATATGTAATCGTTTTGGTGTGGGTGTGTGATTTTAAAAATTCGGATCGTGCAAGTGTATATATATATGATTTTTGATAAAGTTAAACATTTCAATATTTTTTGAAAAATATGTTTTTGAAAAGCGGTTTATGATGTTTAATGGTGATACGAACGTGATTTTGGAAACGTGATTGTTTTGGTGAATTTGAAATTGAGATAGGACTTGTTATATGGAATGAACGTGGTTTTGGAAAACGTGATTTCTTTAAAACGTGATTGCTTTGGTGGTGGTTTATAAAACCCATTGTTGAGACCATTACATCTTTTACTATTCCGGAATAAGAAATGTAGAGCCGAGACCGTGTGAGGTTAGTTAGTGACCTAGTATAAGGGGGTTGTGCCTATACCAGAACCCAGTATAGAGGGATTATGCCTATACCAAAACCCTGTGCAGGGGGGTTATGTCTGCACCAGGACCTAGGACAGGGGGGTTAAGCCTGTCCTTAACCATGGTTGGCTTATGTGTTGGTTTTACGTGGTGATTTTGTACGTGGAGATTTGGTGGTATTTCATTTAAACGTACTTTTGTGAACTTCTTTTAAAATGGTTTATAAATTGTTTGAAACTCATGTGCTATTGTATTATATATGTTTTCGAAAGGTAAAAACTATAATTTTCTGGCTTGCTTAATCCGACTGGTTGAGTGATGGAGTTACTTACGGGGCCGTCGAGCTCATCCCATTTTATTAAATTATTTTCAGATACCGAGGCCTAGTAGGAGAAAGGTCGTTGTCTCGGATGGGCGTATCTTTATGGACTTTATTTTATATCTTAACTAGACTCTATGATCAATTTTATCTTAATTTGAATTTCGTTGAAAGACATTAATTGTTTCGTTTTGGACATTGATTGGTATTAGTTTATTTGGGTTTGTACGAGGGATACGACTTGAGTTTCTTTTAATGGAAGTGTTTCTTTTTAAAGTTCGGATTATTCGTATCGTTTAGGTATAGATGCTCTATACCAATGTTATAAATAGGTGAGCCTTGCAGGTTATTGAGATGTTCTCATAACTTGCGGCGATTGTCATGGTCCCGGGGCTCGGGGCGTGACAATTTTAGTGGTATCAGAGCTTAGGTTGTGATCTTGTGGGAGTTAAGATGAAAAGTTATTGAGGTGCATTATTCGTGGAGCAAGTAGTAATATCCGTGGTAAGCAACTCATGTGAGTAAGTACATATAGAGCCTCATGTTATGACTTTTAGGAATTATGGGTTAATTAGAGACCATGCAAGTTAAGAGGAGTTGATGATGATAGCCTAATGAGCACAATGTGGCGGCCTTATGTCAATTATATTGAGACTTTAGAATCGACAATATGATTCTATATTTAGGTTTTAAGATCCACCGTTAGTAGTGTTAGTAGCAACATTGAAAAACAAGTTGATTATTTCTAAGTTAACTATGATGTCCCATATCTTGAGGATTGACAAGGGATAGTGAAATTTTTGGTTATCGAAGTGCATGGTATCTATTTCAAGATTATGATATAACGATCGGGTATCACCCGAAGGACTAATGTTGTGTTTGATTCATTGGGTAGGAAGACTGAAGGGAAATTAGCATCCTTTAGAAACTCATAGAGATTTATATTAGAAACTTTAGACTGCACCTCGATGGGTGAGTGCGAGGAGCTGTAGAAAAATTAGCTAACTTAAGAATTAAACCTACGTTGATTTATAAAATTCGAATGGCTCAAGTTGAGGACCCTCAACTGTAGTTATTTTTAAAAAGGGAGTTACATTGGAATTCGTGATTCACAAGAAGGTCACCTGATGTTTCGAAAAAGACTGTGTGTACCAAGTGATACATCACTGAAGGAAGAAATTCTTCGAGAGGCTCATAGTAGCGGCTACACGGTTCATCCTGGCGGTACTAAATTGTATCAAGATTTGAAGCATACATGCTGGTGGAACAATATGAAGAGAGAAATAGCTGAGTATGTCTCGAAATGTTTAGTATGTCAACATGTTAAGGCGGAACGTAATAAGGAGAAGGCAGGGGAGTTACAACCTCTTCCCATCCCTGAGTGAAAGTGGGAACACATCACCATGGACTTCGTGACTGGGTTCCTCGAACCCAAAAGAATAATACTGCTATTTGGGTTATTGTGGATCGACTGATTAAAGTAGCTCACTTCATACCGATCAAGGAAAGCACACCACTGGAGAGATTAGCAGAGTTATATAAGGAGCAAATTCTAAAGTTGCATGGTATTCCATGTACTATCATATCGGATCGGGATCCACGTTTTGTATCTCGTTTTTAGCTGAGTTTGCATGCAGCATTAGGAACTAACTTGCACTTTAGCACAGCCTTTAACCCTCAGACAGATGGGCAATCCGAGAGAACTATTCAGACACTTGAGGATATGATGAGAGCATGTATTCTAGATCTAAAGGGATCTTGGGAACAACATTTACCTATGGTGGAGTTTGCGTATAACAATAGATATCAAGCTAGTATTCAGATGTCCCCATTTGAAGCTCTCTATGGACGAAAGTGTCGTTCTCCTATTCATTGGGACGATGTAGGTGAAAGAAAGTTATTGGGACCAGAGATAGTAGAACAAGCAATTGAAAAGATACAACTTGTGAGGGATCGACTCCGTACAACTCAGAGTTGACAAAAGAGCTATGCAGATGTAAAGAGAAGAAGGCTAGAGTTTGAGGTGGGAGATCACGTATTTCTAAGAATTTTCCCGACTAAAGATGTGATGCGTTTTGGAGTACGTGAAAAGCTAAGTCCTCGATTTATAGGACCATGTGAGATTTTAGAAAGAATTGGAGAAGTTGCATATCGACTCGCCTTACCACCAGCTTTGTCAAGCGTACATAATGTATTCCATGTTTCCATGCTTCGGAAGTATATTCCTGATCCGAGCCATGTAGTGGAATATGAGCCCATACAAATAAGGGAAGATTTGACTGTTAAAGAAGTTTCAGTCAAGATTTTGGACAGACAAGAGAAAATCCTACGAACTCGCGTGATACCTTACGTCAAGGTGCAATGGAGCAATCACTCTGAGAGAGAGAGGCCAAATGGGAACTCGAGGAGGAAATCAAGAATCAATATCCTCAACTTTTTGTTGATCAAGGTACGTTAAGTTTAGAGGACTAAACTTTATCTTAGAAGGGTCGAATGTAATACCCGGTAAATTAATTTAAATCACAATACTAAAATATAATAATAAGTTTAGTAAAATGAATATGTATGTACATAAATGTCATATAAGCAAAGATGTAAGATGCATTAACTTATTATATTATGTGTAATTATGGATTATCATGATCTAACAAATGTATATACATACATAGTAGACATAATCATGTGAAAAATAAGGTATTGAAATACAAATTATTGTTTATGCTTGGGAAAGTGGTAGTGGCCTCACCTTGCTTTGAACTTATTAATTTGTTGAGATATATAATAAGCTATCGAATCAAGTGGAAGGGTTAGGTGGTTATTTATATTAGATTATAAATAGCTTAAAGAATAACAATCATGATTCCAACAAATAACTTAAGGAATAACAATCATGATTCCAACAAATAGCTTAAAGAATAGCAATGGTTGGCAATGAATTATTTTATACCAATAGGATTAGGATTAGTGTATGATATTTCAATATAAGAAGGAAACTATTCTATTAATAAAGAGAATTTCTTAAACCTAATTATATAAGTGACATTGTTGGGATAGAATTATCTCATAAATACAACAAAAGAAAAGAAAAATGGCGGAAAAGAAGCCTGGTGGCAGCTACGGGAGAATTCAAGAAACGACAGGTAATTTTAGGTTGAAATCTTTAAATTGCTATTGTAACACACACTAATTAGGATGCAAAACTTCATTAAGAAGATGATTAGCACTAATTATAAATCTTTTAATCTTAATAAGCAAATGATTAGCACTAATTATGAATCCTTTAATCTTAATAAGAAAATAATTAGTGATAAGTCTTATGGTGTAATTATTCTAATACATGGTTATGGTATAATTACTCTAATATATTGGATATGATTAGTGATAAGTCTTATGGTGTAATTACTCTAATATATGGTTATGCTATAATTACTCAAATATATTGGATATGATTAGTGATAAGTCTTGGAATATAATACTCATAACTGTTGTGGGTTGGAGAAAAGTTAATAACTAGTTCTATTAATTATGAGAATCTGAGTATACAGATATTAGATAGGAAATTGAAACAATGCATATAAAGGCTTTACGTGAAGGTAAAAGCTCCGATGATAGTATAATTAATTATGTTTCATTTATTATTCTTGATCAAGGTCAGTAACTATAAGATACTTCTCCAAACGTTGTGAGTTTTGGAATTGAGGTAAGTGATTATTCACTCTTCTTGTTCTATTAAAATTATATATATATGTAATCGTTTTGGTGTGGGTGTGTGATTTTAAAAATTCGGATCGTGCAAGTGTATATATATATGATTTTTGATAAAGTTAAATATTTCAATATTTTCTGAAAAATATGTTTTTGAAAAGTGATTTATGATGTTTAATGGTGATACGAACGTGATTTTGGAAACATGATTGTGTTGGTGAATTTGAAATTGAGATATGACTTGTTATATGGAATGAACGTGGTTTTGAAAAACGTAATTTCTTTGAAACGTGATTGCTTTGGTGGTGGTTTATAATACCCATTGTTGAGACCATTACATCGTTTACTATTCCGGAATAGGAAATGTAGAGTCGAGACTGTGTGAGGTTGGTTAGTGACCTAGTATAGGGGGGTTGTGCCTATACCAGGACCCAGTATAAGGGGGTTATGCCTATACCAGGACCCAGTGCAGGAGGGTTATGCCTGCACCAGGACCTAAGACAGGGGGGTTAAGCCTGTCCCTAATCATGGTTGGCTTATGTTTTGGTATTACGTGGTGATTTTGTACGTGGAGATTTGGTGGTATTTCATTTAAACGTGCTTTTGTAAACTTCTTTTAAAATGTTTTATAAATTGTTTGAAACTCATGTGCTGTTGTATTATATATGTTTTTGAAAGGTAAAAACTATAATTTTCTGGCTTGCTTGATCCGACTGGTTGAGTGATGGAGTTACTTACGGGGCCATCGAGCTCATCCCATTTTATTAAATTTTTTTCAGATACCGAGGCTTAGTAGGAGAAAGGTCGTTGTCTCGGATGGGCGTATCTTTATGGACTTTATTTCATATCTTAACTAGACTCTATTATCAGTTTTATCTTAATTTGAATTTCGTTGGAAGACATTAATTGTTTCGTTTTGGACATTGGATTGTTATTAGTTTATTTGGGTTTGTACGAGGGATACGACTCGAGTTTATTTTAATGGAAGTGTTTCTTTTTAAAGTTCGGATTATTCGTATCGTTTAGGTATAGATGCTCTATACCAATGTTATAAATAGGTGAGCCTTGCAGGTTATTGAGATATTCTCATAACTTGTGGCGATTGTCATGGTCCCGGGGCTCGGGGCATGACAGTAATGGGGCTAAGGCTCGGGGTAGAAGTGAAAAGAAAGGTCAAAAAAATAGGTTAAGTCCGAAAATTTCATCGAGCATCGAGAACCCATTGGGTATATTTGGCGATAAGGACCCAAATATCATCATTTATTATCGAACTTCTTGCTCGATCCCCTTTATTTTTCTTTATTTTTTTATTTTTTATTTTTTTTTCAAATTTTTCTGATTTTTTTTGGGTACTCTTTGTATTTTCCATGAGTTTCCCCCACACTTATTCAAAAACATCATCTTCTTGACTTTTGCCCCCAAACAACAACAATCTCCATGCTCGACTTGTTTTCTAGATGGGTAAAACGAGGAGATATATAAAACGGTAAGGGCTCAAATTCGGGGTAATTCAAGAAAAGAGGATTAAAGGACTCAAAGTGGGCTAACTAGGGGATAATGCAAAGGTACGGTTTATTTGGTAAAGTGGCTAAATCCTAAATGCCTTTATCATATTCGATCATGCACACACTCTTGTAATTTTGACAAGGTTCAAAACAAGTTCTAGAATTCCAAAAAACACGTTAGTCACACAAGAAGAAAGAGATCATATCGTGAATTATCGATCAAACGGCACAAGTCCTCACAAGATAGAGTAGTCGTACTAAAACATGCAATTCCATGTCCGCTTTCGATCGTTAAACTAACACAAAGTTCACATGGCACGAAAACTCAATCAAAGCATGCTCAATTATCCAAGTCTAATCGTTCAAAAGAAACACAACACCAAAGTCTAAGAAAGCCGAAAATGTAAAATCAAAAAATTTTCACATAGCCAAAATTAAACAAAAACACCAAGCATGTACAATTGCACGAAAAGCAACCCCCCCACACTTAAGATATGAATTGTCCTCAATGTATGATCAATAAAATAACAAGCAATGCAAAACAATAAAAGAACAAGGAGGGGGACTTCCCTACGGCATCACTCGGGCATAATGCCGAAGTGATCGGTAATCCGTTTGAGGTGATCGGTAATTGTGTTAAGTCGTTCTTTGATCTTGTTGAGTCGGGCATCAGTAGAAGGGGCAACAATAGCAATTGCGGGTTCTTGAGCAGAAGAGGTTGCCGGAGGTAGAGGGCCGCTCGGTTTTGACGGCGACTGGAGTAGTGGCAGATGATGGTGCGTGAGCAGTTGGTGGAGGTGCAATGGTTCGGCGGTGGAGACGGTGATTTGCGGTGGTTTGAGCCGGCGGTGGTGATGGGGTTTCACCTCGGTTCGCAAATGTGGACATTGCTTCACCCATTGTGTTGCGCAGTCGGCGATTGAAGGTGATGACCGGAGAACCTGCGAGCGAGTCGGAGAAGAAGGTAAGTGATGGGTGTTTGGCGATTTCAGAATTGGGGGCGGACTTATATATATATAAGTCCGTAAAAAAACAAAATGGTGCAAAACAGAAGGGTTTGAAGTTTTAGGCGTGGGCACGCTTAATTCTTCAAAGTCTCCTGTTAAAAATAAAAGTGCAAAATAGAAAGGTTTCGTAAGTTAAGCGTGGGCACGCGTAACTCTCGAAACGCTTCTGCAAAAAATAAAAACTGAAAATAAAAGGCTAAGGGAAAAGAAAATTCATGGGTTGCCTCCCAAGCACCGCCATTCTTTAACATCGTTGGCTAGACGATGCTACAAAGTTATGTAGCATTGTTGAGTGGTTCCAAATCTATGGTCTTGACATCGTATTTTTGAAATCCTTCGTAAAAAAGTTTCAAACGATGCCCATTTACCTTGAAAGTTTTTCCGGTTACTGGACTTTGGATGTTAACTGCACCATGAGAAAAATTATCAGCAACGGTAAATGGCCCAACCCAATGAGAACGAAGTTTATTCGGAAATAATTTCAAACGAGAATGAAAAAGGAGAACTTTTTATCCTACGACAAAATTCTTTCTCATAATTATTTTATCGCGAAAACCTTTTGTTTTTTCTTTGTATAGCTTGGCATTCTCATATGCCTCATTCCGGATTTCTTCTAATTCTTGTAGTTGCAATTTTCGTTGAATTCACGATTCATCCAAATTCATGTTGAGTTGTTTGATTGCCCAAAATGCTTAATGCTCTAACTCTACGGGAAGATGGCATGGTTTTCCGAAAACTATACGGAACGGGGACATTCCGATTGGTGTTTTATACGCCGTTCTATACGCCCAAAGAGCATCATCGAGTCTCGTACTCCAATCCTTCCTATTTGGATTAATCATTTTCTCGAGTATAGACTTGATTTCTCGGTTCGACACTTCGGCTTGTCCATTTGTTTGAGGATGGTAAGCAGTGGAAACTCGATGAGATACATTGTACTTTTTAAAAGGGATTTGAATACCTTGTTGCAAAAGTGTATTCCTCGATCACTAATTATAGCCCTTGGCGTCCTGAACCTAGCAAAAACATTAGACTTGACAAAATTCACGTCTTTAGCGTTATCAGTTTTTGTGGCTTTAGCCTCGACCCATTTAAAAACATAGTCCAGAGTGATTAATATATAATTGAAACCAAAAGAAGGGGGAAAGGGACCCATAAAATCAATACCCCAGACGTCAAAAATTTCACAAACGTGTATGGGATTTAGTGGCATTTGATCTCTATGTCCTAAGTTACCCGTCTTTTGACAATTTTCACATGTTTTGCAGAATACGTGTAAATCATGAAATATGCTTGGCCAAAACAAACCACTCTCGAGAACTTTATGAGCGGTACATTTTGAGTCAAACTGTCCTCCACAAGTGAAAGTATGACAAAAACGAAGGATAGAAGATACCTCACTTTTCGGAACGCATTTTCGCATGACTTGATCTGAGGAATGTTTCCATAGGTAAGGCTCATCCCATACATAATACTTAGACTCACTTTTGATTTTATTCTTTTGAGTACGAGTTAAGTCATCCGGTAGAGTCTTAGTTACTAGGTAATTAACAATGTCCACATACCATGGAAAAACAGATTTTATTGCGAAGAGATGCTCATCGAGAAACTCGTCTCTAAGCGGCATGGATTCCTCGCAATGGATTAGTCGACTTAAATGGTCCGCCACTAGATTTTCAGCTCCTTTTTTATCCGTAATTTCTAACTCGAATTCTTGAAGTAGAAGAATCCATCGTATGAGTCGAGGTTTTACGTCCTTCTTGCTTAGCAAATAACGTAAAGCTGCATGATCGGAATAAACAATAACTTTAATACCGAGTAAAGAAGATCGAAATTTTTCTAAAGCATAAATAATGCAAAAAGTTCTTTTTCCGTCGTTGAATAATTGCATTGAGCACTACCCAAAGTCCTTGAGGCATAATATATAACGTGTGGCGTTTTATCAACTCGTTGACCAAGGACGGCTCCTACAACGTAATTGCTTGCATCGCACATTATCTCGAAGGGTAAACTCCAATTAGGTGGTTTCACTATTGGTGCGGAGGTTAGAAGGTTTTTGAGCGTATTGAAGGCGTTTCGACACTCTTCGTCGAACTCGAAGGTGGCGTCCTTATGCAATAAATTGCACAAGGGTCTGCTAATTTTTGCGAAGTCTTTGATGAAGCGTCGAGAAAAACCTGCATGTCCAAGAAAAGAGCAAATCTCCCACACATTTGTGGGGTAAGGCAAGGTTTTAATAACGTCAATTTTTGCTTTATCAACTTCTAACCCTCTAGATGAAACAATATGACCTAAAATATTACCTTGTTCTACCATAAAGTGACATTTTTCGTAATTAAGTACAAGGTTTGATTTAATACATTGGTCTAAAAATTTTCTTAGGTTAGCTAGACATGAATCGAAAGAGTCATCATGTACCGTAAAATCGTCCATAAATACTTCACTGATGTCTTCGACGTAGTCGGAAAATATACTAACCATGCACCTTTGAAAAGTCGCCAGAGCGTTGCATAAGCCAAACGGCATTCTTCGATATACGAATGTGCCAAAGGGACAAGTGAATGTCGTTTTCTCTTGATCTTCCGGTGCGACTGGATTTGAATGAAAACCTGAATAGCCATCTAAACAACAAAAGTAAGAACGACTGGCTAAACGCTCTAACATTTGATCAATAAAAGGAAGAGGAAAGTGGTCCTTACGAGTCGAACAAACTCTCCCGCATACAAACTCTCCACCTATTTTGAACACGAGTGGGTACTAACTCACCCTCTGAATTTTTGATCACAGTAATACCAGTTTTCTTAAGAACGACTTGCATAGGGCTTGCCCAAGCGCTATCGGAAATCGGATATATAATACCCGCATCGAGAAGTTTTTGTACCTCATTCTTCACCACTTCCATCATCGGTGGATTAAGTCGTCTTTGGGCTTGAATTTTGGGTTTAGCTCCTTCCTCCATTAGTATTCGATGCATACATATGGAAGGGCTTGATGTCGGCTATAGTCCAACCGATTGCCTCTTTGTAATCCCTCAATAATCGTATTAATTGTTCTTCTTGTAAAGAAGTTAATTTGTTCGATACAATCATTAGTAGAGTTTCTTCTTCTACTAGATATAAATACTTAAGATGCTCGGGAAGCTTCTTAAGTTCCAATTTAGGTGCCTGCACAATCGAAGGAAGAAGTTTAGAAGTAGAAATAGGTAATGAAATATGAGAAACGTTTAAAGATAAAGAAGGAAGGGAATCGAGGGCTGATTTGGCATTTTCTAATTCGTCGTTCAGCTTGAATTTCAGCTCCTTTTCCTCGAAATCAGTTGTCGTTAACACAACTTGCATGGGGTCTTCTTTCTCTAACTCGAACATAACCTGCGCTAGACAATCATCAACGTCTATACCAAAAATGGAATGAACATCCGGAGGGTACTTCATGGAATCGTATATATTAAATTTTATAATATCGCCATCGAATTCCATAGTTAAAATACCATCATCTACGTTAAATTTCGTTCTAGACGTTTTCAAAAATGGTCTTCCAACCAAAATCATTATGACCCATATCGACCACATAAAAATCAGCAGGAAATATTAAGTTGTCAACTTATACCAAAATATCTTCTAGAACACCATCGGGATAAGCGTTAGACCTATCAGCGAGTTGAATAACTACACCGGATTCTTTCAATTTTCCTACATTCAATGACTCATATATTGATCGTGGAATAACATTGATTGATACTCCTAAGTCTAGCATAGCTTTTTCAATTCGAATATTCCCAATTTTACAAGGAATTGTAAACATACCTGGATCCTTGCACTTAGGAGGTAATTTCTTTTGACGTACGGCGGATACGTTTTCTCCTACGTTTACCTTCTCGTTGCCTATAAGATTTCTCTTTGTCGTGCACAATTCCTTAAGGAACTTAGCATAATAGGGAACTTGCTTAATGACATCGAGAAGTAGAATGTTTACCTCTACCTTTCAGAATGTTTTGAGTATCTCTTTCTCTTGTTCTTCTTTCTTGGACTTGGCAAATCGGCCTAGAAAGGGAGGTGGAATCACGAATGTCATCGGTTTCTTCTTAGTAACAGGCTCTTCTTCCTTTTCCAGCTCTATCTCATCTTCGTGTTTCGATGCGTTTTCAGCAGAAGGGTTTCGAGTTTTAGGCGTGGGCACGCTTAACTCGTGAAACGGTTCTGCTTCCTTTAATTCTTTCCCACTTCGTAAGGTAATTGTATGGGCATTCTCCTTTATGTTTACAATGACCTGGGACGGAAGTTTATTCAAATTTTGTGACACCAACTCGTTCACGGTAGTAGCCACTTGACCGATTTGCTTCTCCAAGTTTTTAATGGCGTTTCGACTCTCATTTCGAAACTGTTGCATACTTGTTAGAATTGCTCGGTATTCTGTTGTACGCCCTATTGGAATTGTTGAGTATTAGCAACCTGTCATAATCATATATTCTAAGAGCGTACCTGACGATTGGGTTTGTTGAGGGAACGGAGGTCCTTGAGGTCCTTGGTATGGAGGTCTTGGAGCATAGCATAGGTTAGGATGATCCCTCCATCCGGTATTGTACGTGTTCGAGAAGGGATCATATTTTCTTTGAACGGGTCCCAGAAAACCGGCCACATTAGCTTGCTCAATAAACTGATTTTGGGCATTGGGGCATGTCTCGGCCATATGTCCAATTCTAGAACATACACCACACATATTAGCTTGTTGAGTGCCTCCCATAGCCATCATTTGCACGAGAGCAGTCACATTATTCACGTGTTGATTGAGTAACGCTATGGTTGCTTCATTCGTTTCCTTCGGTGGATGCTCTTGTCAGATGCTAAATTGTTAGGAGTTAGATGCCATATTCGAAATCAAGTTCCTCGCTTCAGTTGGGGTTTTATAAACCAATTCTCCACCCCTCGCAGCGTCTATCAGATTTCTATCCATAATCGTTAGTCCTTCATAGAAGTACTGTATGAGGAGTTGCTCGCGAATCTGATGTTGTGGGCAACTAGCAACCAACTGTTTGAAACGTTCCCAATACTCGTATAAAGTTTCACCCGTAAATTGGAGAATTCCATAAATTTCTTTCCTTATGTTTGCAACTCGAGAGGCTGGGAAAAATCTGTCTAAGAATTGTCTTTTCATCTCGTTCTATGTTTCAATCGAGCCGGAAGGAAGAAAATATAGCCAATCTCTAGCTTTATCGGCTAACGAAAAAGGGAAAGTCCTCAACTTCATTTGATCCTCGGTTATATCTTTTGGCTTCATGGTTGAGCAAATCAAATGGAATCCCTTCAAGTGCTTATGTGAATACTCTCCTGCAGAACTATGAAAAATAGGTAGTAAGTGAATAGTTTTAGATTTTAATTCAAAATCTACCTCAAGATTAGGGTAAGGTATGCAGAGAGGTTATTGATTCGGATTTGGCATGGCCAGTTCTTTTAGTGTTCTTTCGACGCCATCGGCGTTGGCGTTGGCATTGCCATTGGCGTCGCATGGGCACCATTAGCAGGTGCAGCATTAGCAGCGTTGTCTATTGATTCGTTTTTCTCCTCTGAATCGCTAGAAGAAAACGTAGGTTCTATCTTGGACGATGAAGTAGCGTGTGAAATAGCGAGTTTGCGTTGCCTTGTCTCTTTTGGCAACCGACGAGCTCATTTTTCGATTTCTGGGTCGTATTCGAGTTCACTTCCACGAAAAGTCCTATGCATACAAAAACAAAAACTAAAAAAAAAATATTAGTAGAAAAAGAATTAAATATATAACACCGTTCCCCAGCAACGGTGCCAAAATTTGTTGGGTGTCGAATCCAACAAAAATAAAAACCTACTTTAAAAACATTTGTAATCAGCGATAAGTATGGTCGATCCACAGTGAATGGTGTAAATTTCAATTCCTAAATTACTAATATCGATAAAAAGGGGAATTTTGAGATTTTTAACTAAATTAAAAAGTGGAATTAAAAATGCAAGATTCAAAAACACATTTCAAAAGAATGCAAATAAGGAAAAATTCGGATTTTAATATGATGAGAAATTCTAGTCTTCGGATTTTCTCGGTATTGATTCAATTAATTCGATCACTGATGCAATGATAATTCAATGTTTTATAGATAAATTGGCTATAGTTATTAACAAGCTCTAATAACCTAGTCTTTCATTAAGTCGTCGATAACCAAAACAAGCTCTTTGATTACTTCTCTTACCAATTAGACAACCCTAAACAAGCTCTTAGGATTTAGCCTATCGATAGCATGCACATATTAGAAAGATACCAATTCTAGCCAACAAACACATAAGCACAGTTTATTTGGACCAGATTACTAATTCTTAGAGCGATAAATCAAAAATGTTCCCTTAATCAATGTCGCTAACTGCTACAAAATTACGGTTTACCAATCACAAATTTGGCCCTAAATAGCTAAATATGATTCCAACGATTAAATAATTGATCAAGTTATCTAACCAATTGAAATATATTATCAACAGATCTCAGAGAAAAAGTAAATACCTAACAACAGAGAAATTATAGCACAATTCGATCTCACGAATTTAAAGAATCAAACCTTGATAAATCATCAACTAGAAATGTGACTTTAGCAACTCATAATTGAAACGTAGACAAAAATATTAAAATTCGAAAGCTTCATGAAAGGGAAAAACGTGTACTGAATTAAAAATAAAATCAAAGGTGTCTTGTGGAATAAAATTCCACATATTTAAACTAGTAGAGTCCTAATCCAAGAACGAAACTAATTAGGGCTCTAACAAACTTAACATACTAAACAAATTAGGAATATTAAAAATAAGGAAATAGAATCCTAACAAAATAAAGAGAATAAAATCTCAAATATCCGAAAATGAGTTGGCTTCTATAGCAAAAATCCGAATCTTTACAGAAAATCTTCAAAAAAACGCGTTTCTTGGCAGAAGCGTTCAGAGACTTAAGCGTGGGCACGCTTAATTCAGGAAAATCTTCTGCTGCTCTTTTTATGCTAACTCGATTTCTGCTCATTTTTCTCCTATTTCCATCCCATTTGGCTCCTTTCTTTATGTAATCACCTAGAATTCAAATATCAATATAATATTACGAAATAAGGAGCATAATTGTAGGAAACAACTCGATCTTGAACTTATAAAACATGCACAAAACACAACCTAACAATGCTACTTCAATTTTCACATAATAGCTACGATCATGCAATTAAGCGGCCAACAACTTCAGAGCATTTATACATACTAGAAATTGAATCACTAGCATACACATTCACAAAATCGAGAAAAACTATAACATGATCGATACAGTATTATTGGGCTACTTCCAATTCTAAAATGAAGAAGCTACTCCACAAAATTAAAAAAGGAAAACAAAATACATAGTTGTGAACATGATAAATCAATGACGATTAAGAAAGAGAAATAAAGAGAGAAAACTTTATTCTCTTTTAAAACATTCATTGAAGATTCGAACACAATTGCACAAGAATTGATATATCTCTTCTTCTTTAATTTCTTAAAGCTTTCAAAAGACAAATTCCTAGCACTAACATACTGTTTTCTACTGAAATTTTTTTAAGTACCCTAACAATGTATTAAGATGGGATAAAAATAGGAGAAAGAAAATGTGTTCAAATAAGATTTGGAGGGTGTTTGGCTAAACTTATTTAAAATATTTATAGGTTATTATATCTTATAAGATGTTTTAAGAACCTATAAGATGTTTGGTCTTATTTAAAAAATAAACTAGTAAGTATTTGGATAAAATAAGTTTACTGCACTTATAAGATGTTTACAAATGTTATACTAGAGAATTGTGCAATAATAAAAATAAATATTTTTTCGAAGAAATGTATTATTGGAAAGAATAAAAGTAATTAGAATTATTTACGTCTTTTAAAAAATATAAACAACATCTAATCTTTAAGATTTTGAAATAAGGTGAGTTAGGCCAATTTATTTTTTATTTGCTTATAAGACCCAAACATCTTATTTTTTGATCTTATAAGCTTTTTTTTTTTTTAAATTATCCAAACACTTTTTAGGTATTGTTTGAGTACAGACCCGTGGGTAAAATATTTAACCCAGACCCAATCCGGACTTGAACTCCCTAGTGTCATCGGTCCGGGTCGGGTCTGAGTTTCAAAACTCAAGACCCTATGTGCCGGATTCGGGTCAGATAAGTTTTCTATTGAACGGGTCTGGGTCTAGGCATCCCGCCCAGTGACATGAAAAGAGAGTAATTACCTGCTGAGCTCAATGCTTTGGACCGTTCCATGAAGCGTCACAATACCAATATAATCACTCTTCGACCTCTCTTCAAGCGGCACTTCTTCGTGCATTTTACAAATAATAGCAGCTGCAGATTGAGGTTTAGCGCTTTTGATTTGTTTGTGTCCTCTACAACAGATGTGTGAGGTTCGTTATGGGAATTTTGGTCTCTGCAAACTGGAGAAATGGTCGAAAAACGGAATCACCAATATCAAGAATCGATTTATTGAGTTATCAAATACATTAAGTTTGTAAAAAAAGTCGATAAATCGATTATTTGTTGCTGAATTGTTTCTCACGATGACTTCTCATTCTCTTATAAGATTTTTCAAGATTATCTTCTATCTCCTGTATGGAAGAAACTTTTCTCATTCGTAAATCCTTAATTAATATACAAAATATTTCGTGCGATAATTGGTTTACCTTCTGTGAAGCCAAGACGTTGATAGGCAGTATATCTAAGTTTTCATCTATATTATCATCATGCTCTGTTTTTAGAGTCTTTAGAGTCGAGCAATTAAGAGGAGATAAATTTCCATTTCCATTAGATCTTTGCGCAGAAAAATATCCATTCACCCTTTCTGAATCTTCAAAAGATTCTCAACATTCTCGTAATTTTGAATCTTCTTCACATGAATCTACCATGGCGGAATCATCAACATCGAAAGAATCTGATTTTACTGTTAAGAGTATGAGATTGGCCATCTTTATCTTCATCGTGAATGCTTTCGTCGATTTCGCCTCAGGGATTTACAAACTCGAACGAGATATTTTCGAGTTGTGAACCAGCTTCGCAATTCTTAAACACCTGTATCAAAAGCAGTAACTGATTTAAAAAAGCCGAAAAATAAATAAATGATTGAGAGAATAAGTAAAATTTCGGTAAAAATTGATGAGTTAGAACGAAGCAAGAATGAAAAAAAAAATACACAAACCTTTGAAATTGTCCTTAATTCTCTCGCCTCAGTTTCGAAAAGTATCTTGCAAATCTTTTTCTCTTGATATTGGATTACAATCAAAACTGCATATCGAAAATTGTCTGTAAATTATGAAAAAATAATGAAACGGATACATGAAATGAATTTCATTACAAAATATAGAATAGAAATTGAACTAAATATGGAAGTTTATCGTAGTAGATGAAAAATACAGACTTTTCTTTTTTTTTTTTTTCTGTATAAAGGCGCCTGAAATGCTTATAAGTTATAACACGAAACGAGTGAAAAATTAAGGAAAAAAGATGAATTTTTTTTCTACCATCTTGGCCATATCGATTAAAAGAAGGCATTTTAAGGAAACCAAAATGGCTCGAAAGAGAATAAATTTGAAAACGAATGCACTAAATGATGAAAAAAAAAATGAACCTTTTCAATAGAATTTACACAAGAAATCCGGGTACCATCTTGGAACGAGAATCCATCCGCATGCATCAAACACCTGCATTAAGTACAAAATTATTCGCATTATCAGCGCAAGAACCGATCCTGTGCAACAATATTGGTAAGTTCAGTTCACAATATTGTGAAAATATGTAATAACGTAACTATGAATAAATGCAAATTGAAACAACAAAATTTTATAACATTTGTGATTTTATTTTTTATTTTTTTTCACCTGACTGTGTATGTTGGATCCTCTTGACTCACAAATTTCCAGCTGCAAACTTTATTCGACGCCAAAAATTGCACTAATCATTCGAGACATATATTTTTGGGCTCGTTCTAATAAACGAAGTTTCCAATATAATAATCAATCAGAGATCAATAACTTAGCTTCTCAATTTTTTCATAAATGAAAAAAAAAGAAGAGTTTTCTTGAAAATGTTACCAGGACGAAAGAAAATTTGTAGAAACCGGCCTTATGGAATAGCTTAGGATATTTCACTTTCACAGGAAATAAATATAACCCATGAATCCCTTTATGTGATGATGGTGATACCCTCACAGTATAAACATGTTCACATTCTGGGCAAACATATTCATCATCAGCTGAGAATTTGACTTCAAGATAAGGAATAATAATCTCTAGGCACCCTATTTATAATAGGGAAAACCCTAATTACCAAAATAAAAGACTCTTACTCAAATAAGGAAAAGATTCTAGAATAATTAAAATAAAAAGACTCCTAGACTATTAGGTTACTAAACGTTGTATTCGCTTCACAACAATTTCACCCCCTTAAAAACAGCCTTGTCCCCAATGCTGAATGTCGGAAACTATTGCACATGCTCGTTCCAAGCCTCTTGTTTAGACAGAGAGTGAAAATCAAGGATGTTGCTTTGAGTAAGAGATGCCAAATTCACAGATTTATTTTGAGGCGCTTTTAATGGTGCACATGTTGGAAATCATGATTGAGTAAATTGTGCTCTACCACGATTTATCTAAGCATTTAAGTGAATTCCGTATGTCAAAAGCGAAATGTCTTTGGCTCAATTCATTCTACGTTTCGAGTAGATAAATATAGAGTATTTAATTACTCAAATCCGATTTCGGGTGAATGAGAAATTAATTAACAAAGTATGTCACTTAAAATGTTGTTCATAATTGGAATCAAGTTGTCGATTGATACATTTACGATTAAATGATCACAAATCATACAATCGACGGCCGCGATTGTATGAGAGAAAGCTCATTTAGTTTGAGGACGAAAATGTTCAGATCGAAAATTTGAGGGACCAATTTGAAAGGACGTAATTGTTCAAGATACAAAGTTTTGGGGTCAAATATAATTTTTGAAAGTTGTTGGTGCACCAGGATGCATGTGATTAGATCCAAATTTTGAAGAAATGTGATTGGTTGATGAGATAGTGCATGGTGCACCCTTTCACACCAAATCATTTCTAATTGGGTGTTTTTCAATGAATGCAACTTTTGGAGCTTTTATGGAAGGGTGTTTGTCTAAAAGACATAACTCTTCTACAAGGTACAAATAGTTGCAACTCTTATGGAGGGGTGTTTGTCTAAAAGACATAACCCTCCTACAATATATGAAAAGTTGCAACTTTTTACCCAAAACTCTTCATTATCTTTAAATAGGCCCTCCATTTATGGAATTAAACACACCAAAAATCATTTTTCTCTTCTCTCTTTTTATCCTAAATACTATATGAGTATTTTGAGAATTCATTGCATATTAAATGTCTAGAGATGCATTTAATTTATACGAGTCCATAGAGAGAGTTTGGAACAATATTTTGTTCGCTAGACTCTGGAATATGTAGCAAACTTATGGCTTTGGTTCCAATGCATTCCGACATCGTTTGGTGCCTCAAATCACCATTATAAGTTTCGTAGGGGTATAGTTGTAATTTTCACCGAAAATCATACATTGGGATTTTGAGGTATTCTTGTCTATCACATGCTCACAAAGCTTATGGCTTTGGTTCCAATATATTCAGACATAGTTTGGTGCCTCAAATAACCATTCAAAGTTTCGTAGGGGTATAGTTGTAATTTTCAGCGAAAATCGTACATTGGGATTTTGAGGTATTCTTGTCTATCACATGCTCACAAAGCTTATGGCTTTGGTTCCAATGCATTCCGACATCGTTTGGTGCCTCAAATCACCATTCGGAGTTTCGTAGGGGTATAGTTGTAATTTTCACCGAAAATCGTACATTAGGATTTTGAGGTATTCTTGTCTATCACATGCTCACAAAGCTTATGGCTTTGGTTCCAATGCATTCCGACATCGTTTGGTGCCTCAAATCACCATTCGAAGTTTCGTAGGGGTATAACTGTAATTTTCACCGAAAATCGTACATTAGGATTTTGAGGTATTCTTGTCTATCACATGCTCACGAAGCTTATGGCTTTGGTTCCAATGCATTCCGACATCCTTTGGTGCCTCAAATCACCATTCAAAGTTTCGTAGTTGTAATTTTCACCGAAAATCGTACATTGGGATTTTGAGGTATTGTTGTCTATCACATGCTCACAAAGCTTACGGCTTTGGATCCAATGCATTCCGACATCGTTTGGTGCCTCAAATCACCATTCGAAGTTTTGTAGGGGCATAGTTCTAATTTTCACCAAAAATCGTACATTGGAATTTTGAGCTATTCTTGTCTATCACATGCTCACAAAGCTTATGACTTTGGTTCCAATGCATTCCGACATCGTTTGGTGCCTCAAATCACCATTCCAAGTTTCATAGGGGTATAGTTGTAATTTTCACCGAAAACGTACATTGGGATTTTGAGGTATTCTTGTCTATCACATGCTCACAAAGCTTATGGCTTTGGTTCCAATGCATTCCAACATCGTTTGGTGCCTCAAATCACCATTCGAAGTTTCGTAGGGGTATAGTTGTAATTTTCACCGAAAATCGTACATTGGGATTTTGAGGTATTCATGTCTATCACATGCTCAAAAAGCTTATGGCTTTGGTTCCAATGCATTCCGACATTGTTTGGTTCCTCAAATCACCATTCGAAGTTTCGTAGGGGCATAGTTGTAATTTTCACCAAAAATCGTACATTGGGATTTTGAGGTATTCTTGTTTATCACATGCTCACAAAGCTTATGGCTTTGGTTCCAATGCATTCCGACATCGTTTGGTGCCTCAAATCACCATTCGAAGTTTCGTAGAGGTATAATTGTAATTTTCACCGAAAATCGTACATTGGAATTTTGAGGTATTCTTGTCTATCACATGCTCACAAAGCTTATGGCTTTAGTTCCAATGCATTCCGACATCGTTTGGTGCCTCAAATCACCATTCGAAGTTTCGTAGGGGTATAGTTGTAATTTTTACCGAAAATCGTACATTGGGATTTTGAAGTATTCTTGTCTATCACATGCTCACAAAGCTAATGGCTTTGGTTCCAATGCATTCCGACATCGTTTGGTGCCTCAAATCACCATTCGGAGTTTTGTAGGGGTATAGTTGTAATTTTCACCGAAAATCGAACATTAGGATTTTGAGGTATTCTTGTCTATCACATGCTCACAAAGCTTATGGCTTTGGTTCCAATGCATTCCGACATCGTTTGGTGCCTCAAATCACCATTCGAAGTTTCGTAGGGGTATAATTGTAATTTTCACCGAAAATCGTACATTAGGATTTTGAGGTATTCTTGTCTATCACATGCTCACAAAGCTTATGGCTTTGGTTCCAATGCATTCCGACATCGTTTGGTGCCTCAAATCACCATTCAAAGTTTCGCAGGGGTATAGTAGTAATTCTCACTGAAAATCGTACATTGTGATTTTGAGGTATTGTTGTCTATCACATGCTCACAAATCTTATGGCTTTGGATCCAATGCATTCCGACATCGTTTGGTGCCTCAAATCACCATTCGAAGTTTTGTAGGGGCATAGTTCTAATTTTCACCAAAAATCGTACATTGGGATTTTGAGCTATTCTTGTCTATCACATGCTCACAAAGCTTATGGCTTTGGTTCCAATGCATTCCGACATCGTTTGGTGCCTTAAATCACCATTCGAAGTTTTGTAGGGGCATAGTTATAATTTTCACCAAAAATTGTACATTGGGATTTTGAGGTATTCTTGTCTATCACATGCTCACAAAGCTAATGGCTTTGGTTCCAATGCATTCCGACATCGTTTGGTGCCTCAAATCACCATTCGAAGTTTTGTAGTGGTATAGTTGTAATTTTCACCGAAAATCGTACATTGGGATTTTGAGGTATTCTTGTCTATCACATGCTCACAAAGCTTATGGCTTTGGTTCCAATGCATTCCGACATCGTTTGGTGCCTCAAGTCACCATTCGAAGTTTCGTAGAGGTATAATTGTAATTTTCACCGAAAATCGTACATTGAAATTTTGAGGTATTCTTGTCTATCACATGCTCACAAAGCTTATGGCTTTGGTTCCAATGCATTCCGACATCGTTTGGTGCCTCAAATCACCATTCGAAGTTTCGTAGGGGTATAGTTGTAATTTTCACCGAAAATCGTACATTGGGATTTTGAGGTATTCTTGTCTATCACATGCTCACAAAGCTTATGGCTTTGGTTCCAATGCATTACGACATCGTTTGGTGCCTCAAATCACTATTCGATGTTTCGTAGGGGTATAGTTGTAATTTTCACCGAAAATCGTACATTGAGATTTTGAGGTATTATTGTCTATCACATGCTCACAAAGCTTATGGCTTTGGTTCCAATGCATTCCGACATCGTTTGGTGCCTCAAATCACCATTCGAAGTTTCGTAGGGGTATAGTTGTAATTTTCACCGAAAATCGTACATTGGGATTTTGAGGTATTCTTGTATATCACATGCTCACAAAGCTTATGGCTTTGGTTCCAATGCATTCCGACATCGTTTGGTGCCTCAAATCTCCATTCGAAGTTTCGTAGGGGTATAGTTGTAATTTTCACTGAAAATCGTATATTAGGATTTTGAGGTATTCTTGTCTATCACATGCTCACAAAGCTTATGGCTTTGGTTCCAATGCATTCCGACATCGTTTGGTGCCTCAAATCACCATTCGAAGTTTCGTAGGGGTATAATTGTAATTTTCACCGAAAATCGTACATTAGAATTTTGAGGTATTCTTGTCTATCACATGCTCACAAAGCTTATGGCTTTGGTTCCAATGCATTCCGACATCGTTTGGTGCCTCAAATCACCATTCAAAGTTTCGCAGGGGTATAGTAGTAATTCTCACTGAAAATCGTACATTGTGATTTTGAGGTATTGTTGTCTATCACATGCTCACAAATCTTATGGCTTTGGATCCAATGCATTCCGACATCGTTTGGTGCCTCAAATCACCATTCGAAGTTTTGTAGGGGCATAGTTCTAATTTTCACCAAAAATCGTACATTGGGATTTTGAGCTATTCTTGTCTATCACATGCTCACAAAGCTTATGGCTTTGGTTCCAATGCATTCCGACATCGTTTGGTGCCTTAAATCACCATTCGAAGTTTTGTAGGGGCATAGTTATAATTTTCACCAAAAATTGTACATTGGGATTTTGAGGTATTCTTGTCTATCACATGCTCACAAAGCTAATGGCTTTGGTTCCAATGCATTCCGACATCGTTTGGTGCCTCAAATCACCATTCGAAGTTTTGTAGTGGTATAGTTGTAATTTTCACCGAAAATCGTACATTGGGATTTTGAGGTATTCTTGTCTATCACATGCTCACAAAGCTTATGGCTTTGGTTCCAATGCATTCCGACATCGTTTGGTGCCTCAAGTCACCATTCGAAGTTTCGTAGAGGTATAATTGTAATTTTCACCGAAAATCGTACATTGAAATTTTGAGGTATTCTTGTCTATCACATGCTCACAAAGCTTATGGCTTTGGTTCCAATGCATTCCGACATCGTTTGGTGCCTCAAATCACCATTCGAAGTTTCGTAGGGGTATAGTTGTAATTTTCACCGAAAATCGTACATTGGGATTTTGAGGTATTCTTGTCTATCACATGCTCACAAAGCTTATGGCTTTGGTTCCAATGCATTCCAACATCGTTTGGTGCCTCAAATCACCATTCGAAGTTTCGTAGGGGTATAGTTGTAATTTTCACCGAAAATCGTACATTGGGATTTTGAGGTATTCATGTCTATCACATGCTCAAAAAGCTTATGGCTTTGGTTCCAATGCATTCCGACATTGTTTGGTTCCTCAAATCACCATTCGAAGTTTCGTAGGGGCATAGTTGTAATTTTCACCAAAAATCGTACATTGGGATTTTGAGGTATTCTTGTCTATCACATGCTCACAATGCTTATGGCTTTGGTTCCAATATATTCAGACATAGTTTGGTGCCTCAAATAACCATTCAAAGTTTCGTAGGGGTATAGTTGTAATTTTCAGCGAAAATCGTACATTGGGATTTTGAGGTATTCTTGTCTATCACATGCTCACAAAGCTTATGGCTTTGGTTCCAATGCATTCCGACATCGTTTGGTGCCTCAAATCACCATTCGGAGTTTCGTAGGGGTATAGTTGTAATTTTCACCGAAAATCGTACATTAGGATTTTGAGGTATTCTTGTCTATCACATGCTCACAAAGCTTATGGCTTTGGTTCCAATGCATTCCGACATCGTTTGGTGCCTCAAATCACCATTCGAAGTTTCGTAGGGGTATAACTGTAATTTTCACCGAAAATCGTACATTAGGATTTTGAGGTATTCTTGTCTATCACATGCTCACGAAGCTTATGGCTTTGGTTCCAATGCATTCCGACATCCTTTGGTGCCTCAAATCACCATTCAAAGTTTCGTAGTTGTAATTTTCACCGAAAATCGTACATTGGGATTTTGAGGTATTGTTGTCTATCACATGCTCACAAAGCTTATGGCTTTGGTTCCAATGCATTCCGACATCGTTTGGTGCCTCAAATCACCATTCGAAGTTTTATAGGGGCATAGTTCTAATTTTCACCAAAAATCGTACATTGGGATTTTGAGGTATTCTTGTCTATCACATGCTCACAAAGCTTATGGCTTTGGTTCCAATGCATTCCGACATCGTTTGGTGCCTCAAATCACCATTCGAAGTTTCGTAGGGGTATAGTTGTAATTTTCACCGAAAATCGTACATTGGTATTTTGAGGTATTCTTGTATATCACATGCTCACAAAGCTTATGGCTTTGGTTCCAATGCATTCCGACATCGTTTGGTGCCTCAAATCTCCATTCGAAGTTTCGTAGGGGTATAGTTGTAATTTTCACTGAAAATCGTATATTAGGATTTTGAGGTATTCTTGTCTATCACATGCTCACAAAGCTTATGGCTTTGGTTCCAATGCATTCCGACATCGTTTGGTGCCTCAAATCACCATTCGAAGTTTCGTAGGGGTATAATTGTAATTTTCACCGAAAATCGTACATTAAGATTTTGAGGTATTCTTGTCTATCACATGCTCACAAAGCTTATGGCTTTGGTTCCAATGCATTCCGACATCGTTTGGTGCCTCAAATCACCATTCAAAGTTTCGCAGGGGTATAGTAGTAATTCTCACTGAAAATCGTACATTGTGATTTTGAGGTATTGTTGTCTATCACATGCTCACAAATCTTATGGCTTTGGATCCAATGCATTCCGACATCGTTTGGTGCCTCAAATCACCATTTGAAGTTTTGTAGGGGCATAGTTCTAATTTTCACCAAAAATCGTACATTGGGATTTTGAGCTAATCTTGTCTATCACATGCTCACAAAGCTTATGGCTTTGGTTCCAATGCATACCGACATCGTTTGGTGCCTTAAATCACCATTCGAAGTTTTGTAGGGGCATAGTTATAATTTTCACCAAAAATTGTACATTGGGATTTTGAGGTATTCTTGTCTATCACATGCTCACAAAGCTAATGGCTTTGGTTCCAATGCATTCCGACATCGTTTGGTGCCTCAAATCACCATTCGAAGTTTTGTAGGGGTATAGTTGTAATTTTCACCGAAAATCGTACATTGGGATTTTGAGGTATTCTTGTCTATCACATGCTCACAAAGCTTATGGCTTTGGTTCCAATGCATTCCGACATCGTTTGGTGCCTCAAGTCACCATTAGAAGTTTCGTAGAGGTATAATTGTAATTTTCACCGAAAATCGTACATTGAAATTTTGAGGTATTCTTGTCTATCACATGCTCACAAAGCTTATGGCTTTGGTTCTAATGCATTCCGACATCGTTTGGTGCCTCAAATCACCATTCGAAGTTTCGTAGTGGTATAGTTGTATTTTTCACTGAAAATCGTATATTGGGATTTTGAGGTATTCTTGTCTATCACATGCTCACAAAGCTTATGGCTTTGGTTCCAATGCATTCCGACATCGTTTGGTGCCTCAAATCACCATTCGAAGTTTCGTAGGGGTATAGTTGTAATTTTCACCGAAAATCGTACATTGGGATTTTGAGGTATTCTTGTCTATCACATGCTCACAAAGCTTATGGCTTTGGTTCCAATGCATTACGACATCGTTTGGTGCCTCAAATCACTATTCGATGTTTCGTAGGGGTATAGTTGTAATTTTTACCGAAAATCGTACATTGAGATTTTGAGGTATTCTTGTCTATCACATGCTCACAAAGCTTATGGCTTTGGTTCCAATGCATTCCGACATCGTTTGGTGCCTCAAATCACCATTCGAAGTTTCGTAGTGGTATAGTTGTATTTTTCACTGAAAATCGTATATTGGGATTTTGAGGTATTCTTGTCTATCATATGCTCACAAAGCTTATGGCTTTGGTTCCAATGCATTCCGACATCGTTTGGTGCCTCAAATCACCATTCGAAGTTTCGTAGGGGTATAGTTGTAATTTTCACCGAAAATCGTACATTGGGATTTTGAGGTATTCTTGTCTATCACATGCTCACAAAGCTTATGGCTTTGGTTCCAATGCATTACGACATCGTTTGGTGCCTCAAATCACTATTCGATGTTTCGTAGGGGTGTATAGTTGTAATTTTTACCGAAAATCGTACATTGAGATTTTGAGGTATTCTTGTCTATCACATGCTCACAAAGCTTATGGCTTTGGTTCCAATGCATTCCGACATCGTTTGGTGCCTCAAATCACCATTCGAAGTTTCGTAGGGGTATAGTTGTAATTTTCAGCGAAAATCGTACATTAGGATTTTGAGGTATTCTTGTTTATCACATGCTCACAAAGCTTATGGCTTTGGTTCCAATGCATTCCGACATCGTTTGGTGCCTCAAATCACCATTCGAAGTTTCGTAGAGGTATAATTGTAATTTTCACCGAAAATCGTATATTGGAATTTTGAGGTATTCTTGTCTATCACATGCTCACAAAGCTTATGGCTTTGGTTACAATGCATTCCAACATCGTTTGGTGCCTCAAATCACCATTCGAAGTTTCGTAGGGGTATAGTTGTAATTTTCAGCGAAAATCGTACATTGGGATTTTGAGGTATTCTTGTCTATCACATGCTCAAAAAGCTTATAGATTTGGTTCCAATGCATTCCGACATCGTTTGGTGCCTCAAATCACCATTCGAAGTTTCGTAGGGGTATAATTGTAATTTTCACCGAAAATCGTATATTGGAATTTTGAGGTATTCTTGTCTATCACATGCTCACAAAGCTTATGGCTTTGGTTCCAATGCAGTCCGACATCGTTTGGTGCCTCAAATCACCATTCGAAGTTTCGTAGGGGTATAATTGTAATTTTCACCGAAAATCGTACATTAAGATTTTGAGGTATTCTTGTCTATCACATGCTCACAATGCTTATGGCTTTGGTTCCAATATATTCAGACATAGTTTGGTGCCTCAAATAACCATTCAAAGTTTCGTAGGGGTATAGTTGTAATTTTCAGCGAAAATCGTACATTGGGATTTTGAGGTATTCTTGTCTATCACATGCTCACAAAGCTTATGGCTTTGGTTCCAATGCATTCCGACATCGTTTGGTGCCTCAAATCACCATTCGGAGTTTCGTAGGGGTATAGTTGTAATTTTCACCGAAAATCGTACATTAGGATTTTGAGGTATTCTTGTCTATCACATGCTCACAAAGCTTATGGCTTTGGTTCCAATGCATTCCGACATCGTTTGGTGCCTCAAATCACCATTCGAAGTTTCGTAGGGGTATAACTGTAATTTTCACCGAAAATCGTACATTAGGATTTTGAGGTATTCTTGTCTATCACATGCTCACGAAGCTTATGGCTTTGGTTCCAATGCATTCCGACATCCTTTGGTGCCTCAAATCACCATTCAAAGTTTCGTAGTTGTAATTTTCACCGAAAATCGTACATTGGGATTTTGAGGTATTGTTGTCTATCACATGCTCACAAAGCTTATGGCTTTGGTTCCAATGCATTCCGACATCGTTTGGTGCCTCAAATCACCATTCGAAGTTTTGTAGGGGCATAGTTCTAATTTTCACCAAAAATCGTACATTGGGATTTTGAGGTATTCTTGTCTATCACATGCTCACAAAGCTTATGGCTTTGGTTCCAATGCATTCCGACATCGTTTGGTGCCTCAAATCACCATTCGAAGTTTCGTAGGGGTATAGTTGTAATTTTCACCGAAAATCGTACATTGGTATTTTGAGGTATTCTTGTATATCACATGCTCACAAAGCTTATGGCTTTGGTTCCAATGCATTCCGACATCGTTTGGTGCCTCAAATCTCCATTCGAAGTTTCGTAGGGGTATAGTTGTAATTTTCACTGAAAATCGTATATTAGGATTTTGAGGTATTCTTGTCTATCACATGCTCACAAAGCTTATGGCTTTGGTTCCAATGCATTCCGACATCGTTTGGTGCCTCAAATCACCATTCGAAGTTTCGTAGGGGTATAATTGTAATTTTCACCGAAAATCGTACATTAAGATTTTGAGGTATTCTTGTCTATCACATGCTCACAAAGCTTATGGCTTTGGTTCCAATGCATTCCGACATCGTTTGGTGCCTCAAATCACCATTCAAAGTTTCGCAGGGGTATAGTAGTAATTCTCACTGAAAATCGTACATTGTGATTTTGAGGTATTGTTGTCTATCACATGCTCACAAAGCTTATGGCTTTGGTTCCAATGCATTCCGACATCGTTTGGTGCCTCAAATCACCATTCGAAGTTTCGTAGGGGTATAGTTGTAATTTTCACCGAAAATCGTACATTGGGATTTTGAGGTATTCTTGTCTATCACATGCTCACAAAGCTTATGGCTTTGGTTCCAATGCATTCCAACATCGTTTGGTGCCTCAAATCACCATTCGAAGTTTCGTAGGGGTATAGTTGTAATTTTCACCGAAAATCGTACATTGGGATTTTGAGGTATTCTTGTCTATCACATGCTCACAAAGCTTATGGCTTTGGTTCCAATGCATTCCAACATCGTTTGGTGCCTCAAATCACCATTCGAAGTTTCGTAGGGGTATAGTTGTAATTTTCACCGAAAATCGTACATTGGGATTTTGAGGTATTCATGTCTATCACATGCTCAAAAAGCTTATGGCTTTGGTTCCAATGCATTCCGACATTGTTTGGTTCCTCAAATCACCATTCGAAGTTTCGTAGGGGCATAGTTGTAATTTTCACCAAAAATCGTACATTGGGATTTTGAGGTATTCTTGTCTATCACATGCTCACAATGCTTATGGCTTTGGTTCCAATATATTCAGACATAGTTTGGTGCCTCAAATAACCATTCAAAGTTTCGTAGGGGTATAGTTGTAATTTTCAGCGAAAATCGTACATTGGGATTTTGAGGTATTCTTGTCTATCACATGCTCACAAAGCTTATGGCTTTGGTTCCAATGCATTCCGACATCGTTTGGTGCCTCAAATCACCATTCGGAGTTTCGTAGGGGTATAGTTGTAATTTTCACCGAAAATCGTACATTAGGATTTTGAGGTATTCTTGTCTATCACATGCTCACAAAGCTTATGGCTTTGGTTCCAATGCATTCCGACATCGTTTGGTGCCTCAAATCACCATTCGAAGTTTCGTAGGGGTATAACTGTAATTTTCACCGAAAATCGTACATTAGGATTTTGAGGTATTCTTGTCTATCACATGCTCACGAAGCTTATGGCTTTGGTTCCAATGCATTCCGACATCCTTTGGTGCCTCAAATCACCATTCAAAGTTTCGTAGTTGTAATTTTCACCGAAAATCGTACATTGGGATTTTGAGGTATTGTTGTCTATCACATGCTCACAAAGCTTATGGCTTTGGTTCCAATGCATTCCGACATCGTTTGGTGCCTCAAATCACCATTCGAAGTTTTGTAGGGGCATAGTTCTAATTTTCACCAAAAATCGTACATTGGGATTTTGAGGTATTCTTGTCTATCACATGCTCACAAAGCTTATGGCTTTGGTTCCAATGCATTCCGACATCGTTTGGTGCCTCAAATCACCATTCGAAGTTTCGTAGGGGTATAGTTGTAATTTTCACCGAAAATCGTACATTGGTATTTTGAGGTATTCTTGTATATCACATGCTCACAAAGCTTATGGCTTTGGTTCCAATGCATTCCGACATCGTTTGGTGCCTCAAATCTCCATTCGAAGTTTCGTAGGGGTATAGTTGTAATTTTCACTGAAAATCGTATATTAGGATTTTGAGGTATTCTTGTCTATCACATGCTCACAAAGCTTATGGCTTTGGTTCCAATGCATTCCGACATCGTTTGGTGCCTCAAATCACCATTCGAAGTTTCGTAGGGGTATAATTGTAATTTTCACCGAAAATCGTACATTAAGATTTTGAGGTATTCTTGTCTATCACATGCTCACAAAGCTTATGGCTTTGGTTCCAATGCATTCCGACATCGTTTGGTGCCTCAAATCACCATTCAAAGTTTCGCAGGGGTATAGTAGTAATTCTCACTGAAAATCGTACATTGTGATTTTGAGGTATTGTTGTCTATCACATGCTCACAAATCTTATGGCTTTGGATCCAATGCATTCCGACATCGTTTGGTGCCTCAAATCACCATTTGAAGTTTTGTAGGGGCATAGTTCTAATTTTCACCAAAAATCGTACATTGGGATTTTGAGCTATTCTTGTCTATCACATGCTCACAAAGCTTATGGCTTTGGTTCCAATGCATACCGACATCGTTTGGTGCCTTAAATCACCATTCGAAGTTTTGTAGGGGCATAGTTATAATTTTCACCAAAAATTGTACATTGGGATTTTGAGGTATTCTTGTCTATCACATGCTCACAAAGCTAATGGCTTTGGTTCCAATGCATTCCGACATCGTTTGGTGCCTCAAATCACCATTCGAAGTTTTGTAGGGGTATAGTTGTAATTTTCACCGAAAATCGTACATTGGGATTTTGAGGTATTCTTGTCTATCACATGCTCACAAAGCTTATGGCTTTGGTTCCAATGCATTCCGACATCGTTTGGTGCCTCAAGTCACCATTAGAAGTTTCGTAGAGGTATAATTGTAATTTTCACCGAAAATCGTACATTGAAATTTTGAGGTATTCTTGTCTATCACATGCTCACAAAGCTTATGGCTTTGGTTCTAATGCATTCCGACATCGTTTGGTGCCTCAAATCACCATTCGAAGTTTCGTAGTGGTATAGTTGTATTTTTCACTGAAAATCGTATATTGGGATTTTGAGGTATTCTTGTCTATCACATGCTCACAAAGCTTATGGCTTTGGTTCCAATGCATTCCGACATCGTTTGGTGCCTCAAATCACCATTCGAAGTTTCGTAGGGGTATAGTTGTAATTTTCACCGAAAATCGTACATTGGGATTTTGAGGTATTCTTGTCTATCACATGCTCACAAAGCTTATGGCTTTGGTTCCAATGCATTACGACATCGTTTGGTGCCTCAAATCACTATTCGATGTTTCGTAGGGGTATAGTTGTAATTTTTACCGAAAATCGTACATTGAGATTTTGAGGTATTCTTGTCTATCACATGCTCACAAAGCTTATGGCTTTGGTTCCAATGCATTCCGACATCGTTTGGTGCCTCAAATCACCATTCGAAGTTTCGTAGTGGTATAGTTGTATTTTTCACTGAAAATCGTATATTGGGATTTTGAGGTATTCTTGTCTATCATATGCTCACAAAGCTTATGGCTTTGGTTCCAATGCATTCCGACATCGTTTGGTGCCTCAAATCACCATTCGAAGTTTCGTAGGGGTATAGTTGTAATTTTCACCGAAAATCGTACATTGGGATTTTGAGGTATTCTTGTCTATCACATGCTCACAAAGCTTATGGCTTTGGTTCCAATGCATTACGACATCGTTTGGTGCCTCAAATCACTATTCGATGTTTCGTAGGGGTGTATAGTTGTAATTTTTACCGAAAATCGTACATTGAGATTTTGAGGTATTCTTGTCTATCACATGCTCACAAAGCTTATGGCTTTGGTTCCAATGCATTCCGACATCGTTTGGTGCCTCAAATCACCATTCGAAGTTTCGTAGGGGTATAGTTGTAATTTTCAGCGAAAATCGTACATTAGGATTTTGAGGTATTCTTGTTTATCACATGCTCACAAAGCTTATGGCTTTGGTTCCAATGCATTCCGACATCGTTTGGTGCCTCAAATCACCATTCGAAGTTTCGTAGAGGTATAATTGTAATTTTCACCGAAAATCGTATATTGGAATTTTGAGGTATTCTTGTCTATCACATGCTCACAAAGCTTATGGCTTTGGTTACAATGCATTCCAACATCGTTTGGTGCCTCAAATCACCATTCGAAGTTTCGTAGGGGTATAGTTGTAATTTTCAGCGAAAATCGTACATTGGGATTTTGAGGTATTCTTGTCTATCACATGCTCAAAAAGCTTATAGATTTGGTTCCAATGCATTCCGACATCGTTTGGTGCCTCAAATCACCATTCGAAGTTTCGTAGGGGTATAATTGTAATTTTCACCGAAAATCGTATATTGGAATTTTGAGGTATTCTTGTCTATCACATGCTCACAAAGCTTATGGCTTTGGTTCCAATGCAGTCCGACATCGTTTGGTGCCTCAAATCACCATTCGAAGTTTCGTAGGGGTATAATTGTAATTTTCACCGAAAATCGTACATTAAGATTTTGAGGTATTCTTGTCTATCACATGCTCACAATGCTTATGGCTTTGGTTCCAATATATTCAGACATAGTTTGGTGCCTCAAATAACCATTCAAAGTTTCGTAGGGGTATAGTTGTAATTTTCAGCGAAAATCGTACATTGGGATTTTGAGGTATTCTTGTCTATCACATGCTCACAAAGCTTATGGCTTTGGTTCCAATGCATTCCGACATCGTTTGGTGCCTCAAATCACCATTCGGAGTTTCGTAGGGGTATAGTTGTAATTTTCACCGAAAATCGTACATTAGGATTTTGAGGTATTCTTGTCTATCACATGCTCACAAAGCTTATGGCTTTGGTTCCAATGCATTCCGACATCGTTTGGTGCCTCAAATCACCATTCGAAGTTTCGTAGGGGTATAACTGTAATTTTCACCGAAAATCGTACATTAGGATTTTGAGGTATTCTTGTCTATCACATGCTCACGAAGCTTATGGCTTTGGTTCCAATGCATTCCGACATCCTTTGGTGCCTCAAATCACCATTCAAAGTTTCGTAGTTGTAATTTTCACCGAAAATCGTACATTGGGATTTTGAGGTATTGTTGTCTATCACATGCTCACAAAGCTTATGGCTTTGGTTCCAATGCATTCCGACATCGTTTGGTGCCTCAAATCACCATTCGAAGTTTTGTAGGGGCATAGTTCTAATTTTCACCAAAAATCGTACATTGGGATTTTGAGGTATTCTTGTCTATCACATGCTCACAAAGCTTATGGCTTTGGTTCCAATGCATTCCGACATCGTTTGGTGCCTCAAATCACCATTCGAAGTTTCGTAGGGGTATAGTTGTAATTTTCACCGAAAATCGTACATTGGTATTTTGAGGTATTCTTGTATATCACATGCTCACAAAGCTTATGGCTTTGGTTCCAATGCATTCCGACATCGTTTGGTGCCTCAAATCTCCATTCGAAGTTTCGTAGGGGTATAGTTGTAATTTTCACTGAAAATCGTATATTAGGATTTTGAGGTATTCTTGTCTATCACATGCTCACAAAGCTTATGGCTTTGGTTCCAATGCATTCCGACATCGTTTGGTGCCTCAAATCACCATTCGAAGTTTCGTAGGGGTATAATTGTAATTTTCACCGAAAATCGTACATTAAGATTTTGAGGTATTCTTGTCTATCACATGCTCACAAAGCTTATGGCTTTGGTTCCAATGCATTCCGACATCGTTTGGTGCCTCAAATCACCATTCAAAGTTTCGCAGGGGTATAGTAGTAATTCTCACTGAAAATCGTACATTGTGATTTTGAGGTATTGTTGTCTATCACATGCTCACAAATCTTATGGCTTTGGATCCAATGCATTCCGACATCGTTTGGTGCCTCAAATCACCATTTGAAGTTTTGTAGGGGCATAGTTCTAATTTTCACCAAAAATCGTACATTGGGATTTTGAGCTATTCTTGTCTATCACATGCTCACAAAGCTTATGGCTTTGGTTCCAATGCATACCGACATCGTTTGGTGCCTTAAATCACCATTCGAAGTTTTGTAGGGGCATAGTTATAATTTTCACCAAAAATTGTACATTGGGATTTTGAGGTATTCTTGTCTATCACATGCTCACAAAGCTAATGGCTTTGGTTCCAATGCATTCCGACATCGTTTGGTGCCTCAAATCACCATTCGAAGTTTTGTAGGGGTATAGTTGTAATTTTCACCGAAAATCGTACATTGGGATTTTGAGGTATTCTTGTCTATCACATGCTCACAAAGCTTATGGCTTTGGTTCCAATGCATTCCGACATCGTTTGGTGCCTCAAGTCACCATTAGAAGTTTCGTAGAGGTATAATTGTAATTTTCACCGAAAATCGTACATTGAAATTTTGAGGTATTCTTGTCTATCACATGCTCACAAAGCTTATGGCTTTGGTTCTAATGCATTCCGACATCGTTTGGTGCCTCAAATCACCATTCGAAGTTTCGTAGTGGTATAGTTGTATTTTTCACTGAAAATCGTATATTGGGATTTTGAGGTATTCTTGTCTATCACATGCTCACAAAGCTTATGGCTTTGGTTCCAATGCATTCCGACATCGTTTGGTGCCTCAAATCACCATTCGAAGTTTCGTAGGGGTATAGTTGTAATTTTCACCGAAAATCGTACATTGGGATTTTGAGGTATTCTTGTCTATCACATGCTCACAAAGCTTATGGCTTTGGTTCCAATGCATTACGACATCGTTTGGTGCCTCAAATCACTATTCGATGTTTCGTAGGGGTATAGTTGTAATTTTTACCGAAAATCGTACATTGAGATTTTGAGGTATTCTTGTCTATCACATGCTCACAAAGCTTATGGCTTTGGTTCCAATGCATTCCGACATCGTTTGGTGCCTCAAATCACCATTCGAAGTTTCGTAGTGGTATAGTTGTATTTTTCACTGAAAATCGTATATTGGGATTTTGAGGTATTCTTGTCTATCATATGCTCACAAAGCTTATGGCTTTGGTTCCAATGCATTCCGACATCGTTTGGTGCCTCAAATCACCATTCGAAGTTTCGTAGGGGTATAGTTGTAATTTTCACCGAAAATCGTACATTGGGATTTTGAGGTATTCTTGTCTATCACATGCTCACAAAGCTTATGGCTTTGGTTCCAATGCATTACGACATCGTTTGGTGCCTCAAATCACTATTCGATGTTTCGTAGGGGTGTATAGTTGTAATTTTTACCGAAAATCGTACATTGAGATTTTGAGGTATTCTTGTCTATCACATGCTCACAAAGCTTATGGCTTTGGTTCCAATGCATTCCGACATCGTTTGGTGCCTCAAATCACCATTCGAAGTTTCGTAGGGGTATAGTTGTAATTTTCAGCGAAAATCGTACATTAGGATTTTGAGGTATTCTTGTTTATCACATGCTCACAAAGCTTATGGCTTTGGTTCCAATGCATTCCGACATCGTTTGGTGCCTCAAATCACCATTCGAAGTTTCGTAGAGGTATAATTGTAATTTTCACCGAAAATCGTATATTGGAATTTTGAGGTATTCTTGTCTATCACATGCTCACAAAGCTTATGGCTTTGGTTACAATGCATTCCAACATCGTTTGGTGCCTCAAATCACCATTCGAAGTTTCGTAGGGGTATAGTTGTAATTTTCAGCGAAAATCGTACATTGGGATTTTGAGGTATTCTTGTCTATCACATGCTCAAAAAGCTTATAGATTTGGTTCCAATGCATTCCGACATCGTTTGGTGCCTCAAATCACCATTCGAAGTTTCGTAGGGGTATAATTGTAATTTTCACCGAAAATCGTATATTGGAATTTTGAGGTATTCTTGTCTATCACATGCTCACAAAGCTTATGGCTTTGGTTCCAATGCATTCCGACATCGTTTGGTGCCTCAAATCACCATTCGAAGTTTCGTAGGGGTATAATTGTAATTTTCACCGAAAATCGTACATTAAGATTTTGAGGTATTCTTGTCTATCACATGCTCACAAAGCTTATGGCTTTGGTTCCAATGCATTCCGACATCGTTTGGTGCCTCAAATCACCATTCAAAGTTTCGCAGGGGTATAGTAGTAATTCTCACTGAAAATCGTACATTGTGATTTTGAGGTATTGTTGTCTATCACATGCTCACAAATCTTATGGCTTTGGATCCAATGCATTCCGACATCGTTTGGTGCCTCAAATCACCATTTGAAGTTTTGTAGGGGCATAGTTCTAATTTTCACCAAAAATCGTACATTGGGATTTTGAGCTATTCTTGTCTATCACATGCTCACAAAGCTTATGGCTTTGGTTCCAATGCATACCGACATCGTTTGGTGCCTTAAATCACCATTCGAAGTTTTGTAGGGGCATAGTTATAATTTTCACCAAAAATTGTACATTGGGATTTTGAGGTATTCTTGTCTATCACATGCTCACAAAGCTAATGGCTTTGGTTCCAATGCATTCCGACATCGTTTGGTGCCTCAAATCACCATTCGAAGTTTTGTAGGGGTATAGTTGTAATTTTCACCGAAAATCGTACATTGGGATTTTGAGGTATTCTTGTCTATCACATGCTCACAAAGCTTATGGCTTTGGTTCCAATGCATTCCGACATCGTTTGGTGCCTCAAGTCACCATTAGAAGTTTCGTAGAGGTATAATTGTAATTTTCACCGAAAATCGTACATTGAAATTTTGAGGTATTCTTGTCTATCACATGCTCACAAAGCTTATGGCTTTGGTTCTAATGCATTCCGACATCGTTTGGTGCCTCAAATCACCATTCGAAGTTTCGTAGTGGTATAGTTGTATTTTTCACTGAAAATCGTATATTGGGATTTTGAGGTATTCTTGTCTATCACATGCTCACAAAGCTTATGGCTTTGGTTCCAATGCATTCCGACATCGTTTGGTGCCTCAAATCACCATTCGAAGTTTCGTAGGGGTATAGTTGTAATTTTCACCGAAAATCGTACATTGGGATTTTGAGGTATTCTTGTCTATCACATGCTCACAAAGCTTATGGCTTTGGTTCCAATGCATTACGACATCGTTTGGTGCCTCAAATCACTATTCGATGTTTCGTAGGGGTATAGTTGTAATTTTTACCGAAAATCGTACATTGAGATTTTGAGGTATTCTTGTCTATCACATGCTCACAAAGCTTATGGCTTTGGTTCCAATGCATTCCGACATCGTTTGGTGCCTCAAATCACCATTCGAAGTTTCGTAGTGGTATAGTTGTATTTTTCACTGAAAATCGTATATTGGGATTTTGAGGTATTCTTGTCTATCATATGCTCACAAAGCTTATGGCTTTGGTTCCAATGCATTCCGACATCGTTTGGTGCCTCAAATCACCATTCGAAGTTTCGTAGGGGTATAGTTGTAATTTTCACCGAAAATCGTACATTGGGATTTTGAGGTATTCTTGTCTATCACATGCTCACAAAGCTTATGGCTTTGGTTCCAATGCATTACGACATCGTTTGGTGCCTCAAATCACTATTCGATGTTTCGTAGGGGTGTATAGTTGTAATTTTTACCGAAAATCGTACATTGAGATTTTGAGGTATTCTTGTCTATCACATGCTCACAAAGCTTATGGCTTTGGTTCCAATGCATTCCGACATCGTTTGGTGCCTCAAATCACCATTCGAAGTTTCGTAGGGGTATAGTTGTAATTTTCAGCGAAAATCGTACATTAGGATTTTGAGGTATTCTTGTTTATCACATGCTCACAAAGCTTATGGCTTTGGTTCCAATGCATTCCGACATCGTTTGGTGCCTCAAATCACCATTCGAAGTTTCGTAGAGGTATAATTGTAATTTTCACCGAAAATCGTATATTGGAATTTTGAGGTATTCTTGTCTATCACATGCTCACAAAGCTTATGGCTTTGGTTACAATGCATTCCAACATCGTTTGGTGCCTCAAATCACCATTCGAAGTTTCGTAGGGGTATAGTTGTAATTTTCAGCGAAAATCGTACATTGGGATTTTGAGGTATTCTTGTCTATCACATGCTCAAAAAGCTTATAGATTTGGTTCCAATGCATTCCGACATCGTTTGGTGCCTCAAATCACCATTCGAAGTTTCGTAGGGGTATAATTGTAATTTTCACCGAAAATCGTATATTGGAATTTTGAGGTATTCTTGTCTATCACATGCTCACAAAGCTTATGGCTTTGGTTCCAATGCAGTCCGACATCGTTTGGTGCCTCAAATCACCATTCGAAGTTTCGTAGGGGTATAGTTGTAATTTTCACCGAAAATCGTACATTGGGATTTTGAGGTATTCTTGTCTATCACATGCTCACAATGCTTATGGCTTTGGTTCCAATATATTCAGACATAGTTTGGTGCCTCAAATAACCATTCAAAGTTTCGTAGGGGTATAGTTGTAATTTTCAGCGAAAATCGTACATTGGGATTTTGAGGTATTCTTGTCTATCACATGCTCACAAAGCTTATGGCTTTGGTTCCAATGCATTCCGACATCGTTTGGTGCCTCAAATCACCATTCGGAGTTTCGTAGGGGTATAGTTGTAATTTTCACCGAAAATCGTACATTAGGATTTTGAGGTATTCTTGTCTATCACATGCTCACAAAGCTTATGGCTTTGGTTCCAATGCATTCCGACATCGTTTGGTGCCTCAAATCACCATTCGAAGTTTCGTAGGGGTATAACTGTAATTTTCACCGAAAATCGTACATTAGGATTTTGAGGTATTCTTGTCTATCACATGCTCACGAAGCTTATGGCTTTGGTTCCAATGCATTCCGACATCCTTTGGTGCCTCAAATCACCATTCAAAGTTTCGTAGTTGTAATTTTCACCGAAAATCGTACATTGGGATTTTGAGGTATTGTTGTCTATCACATGCTCACAAAGCTTATGGCTTTGGTTCCAATGCATTCCGACATCGTTTGGTGCCTCAAATCACCATTCGAAGTTTTGTAGGGGCATAGTTCTAATTTTCACCAAAAATCGTACATTGGGATTTTGAGGTATTCTTGTCTATCACATGCTCACAAAGCTTATGGCTTTGGTTCCAATGCATTCCGACATCGTTTGGTGCCTCAAATCACCATTCGAAGTTTCGTAGGGGTATAGTTGTAATTTTCACCGAAAATCGTACATTGGTATTTTGAGGTATTCTTGTATATCACATGCTCACAAAGCTTATGGCTTTGGTTCCAATGCATTCCGACATCGTTTGGTGCCTCAAATCTCCATTCGAAGTTTCGTAGGGGTATAGTTGTAATTTTCACTGAAAATCGTATATTAGGATTTTGAGGTATTCTTGTCTATCACATGCTCACAAAGCTTATGGCTTTGGTTCCAATGCATTCCGACATCGTTTGGTGCCTCAAATCACCATTCGAAGTTTCGTAGGGGTATAATTGTAATTTTCACCAAAAATTGTACATTGGGATTTTGAGGTATTCTTGTCTATCACATGCTCACAAAGCTAATGGCTTTGGTTCCAATGCATTCCGACATCGTTTGGTGCCTCAAATCACCATTCGAAGTTTTGTAGGGGTATAGTTGTAATTTTCACCGAAAATCGTACATTGGGATTTTGAGGTATTCTTGTCTATCACATGCTCACAAAGCTTATGGCTTTGGATCCAATGCATTCCGACATCGTTTGGTGCCTCAAATCACCATTTGAAGTTTTGTAGGGGCATAGTTCTAATTTTCACCAAAAATCGTACATTGGGATTTTGAGCTATTCTTGTCTATCACATGCTCACAAAGCTTATGGCTTTGGTTCCAATGCATACCGACATCGTTTGGTGCCTTAAATCACCATTCGAAGTTTTGTAGGGGCATAGTTATAATTTTCACCAAAAATTGTACATTGGGATTTTGAGGTATTCTTGTCTATCACATGCTCACAAAGCTAATGGCTTTGGTTCCAATGCATTCCGACATCGTTTGGTGCCTCAAATCACCATTAGAAGTTTCGTAGGGGTATAGTTTTAATTTTCACCGAAAATCGTACATTGGGATTTTGAGGTATTCTTGTCTATCACATGCTCACAAAGCTAATGGCTTTGGTTCCAATGCATTCCGACAACGTTTGGTGCCTCAAATCACCATTCGAAGTTTCGTAGGGGTATAGTTGTAATTTTCAGCGAAAATCGTACATTAGGATTTTGAGGTATTCTTGTTTATCACATGCTCACAAAGCTTATGGCTTTGGTTCCAATGCATTCCAACATCGTTTGGTGCCTCAAATCACCATTCGAAGTTTCGTAGAGGTATAATTGTAATTTTCACCGAAAATCATACATTGAAATTTTGAGGTATTCTTGTCTATCACATGCTCACAAAGCTTATGGCTTTGGTTCCAATGCATTCCGACATCGTTTGGTGCCTCAAATCCCCATTCGAAGTTTCGTAGAGGTATAGTTGTAATTTTTACCGAAAATCGTACATTAGGATTTTGGGGTATTCTTGTCTATCACATGCTCACAAAGCTTATGGCTTTGGTTCCAATGCATTCCGACATCGTTTGGTGCCTCAAATCTCCATTCGAAGTTTCGTAGAGGTATAATTGTAATTTTCACCGAAAATCGTACATTGAGATTTTGAGGTATTCTTGTATATCACATGCTCACAAAGCTTATGGCTTTGGTTCCAATGCATTCCAACATCGTTTGGTGCCTCAAATCACCATTCGAAGTTTCGTAGGGGTATAGTTGTAATTTTCACTGAAAATCGTATATTAGGATTTTGAGGTATTCTTGTCTATCACATGCTTACAAAGCTTATGGCTTTGGTTCCAATGCATTCCGACATCGTTTGGTGCCTCAAATCACCATTCGAAGTTTCGTAGGGGTATAGTTGTAATTTTCACCGAAAATCGTACATTGGGATTTTGAAGTATTCTTGTCTATCACATGCTCACAAAGCTTATGGATTTGGTTCCAATGCATTCCGACATCGTTTGGTGCCTCAAATCACCATTCGAAGTTTCGTAGGGGTATAGTTGTAATTTTCAGCGAAAATCGTACATTAGGACTTTGAGGTATTCTTGTTTATCACATGCTTACAAAGCTTATGGCTTTGGTTCCAATGCATTCCGACATCGTTTGGTGCCTCAAATCACCATTCGAAGTTTCGTAGAGGTATAATTGTAATTTTCACCGAAAATCGTATATTGGAATTTTGAGGTATTCTTGTCTATCACATGCTCACAAAGCTTATGGCTTTGGTTCCAATGCATTCCAACATCGTTTGGTGCCTCAAATCACCATTCGAAGTTTCGTAGAGGTATAATTGTAATTTTCACCGAAAATCATACATTGAAATTTTGAGGTATTCTTGTCTATCACATGCTCACAAAGCTTATGGCATTGGTTCCAATGCATTCCGACATCGTTTGGTGCCTCAAATCACCATTCGAAGTTTCGTAGGGGTATAGTTGTAATTTTCAGCGAAAATCATACATTGGGATTTTGAGGTATTCTTGTCTATCACATGCTCACAAAGCTTATGGCTTTGGTTCCAATGCATTCCGACATCGTTTGGTGCCTCAAATCCCCATTCGAAGTTTCGTAGAGGTATAGTTGTAATTTTTACCGAAAATCGTACATTAGGATTTTGGGGTATTCTTGTCTATCACATGCTCACAAAGCTTATGGCTTTGGTTCCAATGCATTCCGACATCGTTTGGTGCCTCAAATCACCATTCGAAGTTTCGTAGAGGTATAATTGTAATTTTCACCGAAAATCGTACATTGAGATTTTGAGGTATTCTTGTATATCACATGCTCACAAAGCTTATGGCTTTGGTTCCAATGCATTCCAACATCGTTTGGTGCCTCAAATCACCATTCGAAGTTTCGTAGGGGTATAGTTGTAATTTTCACTGAAAATCGTATATTGGGATTTTGAGGTATTCTTGTCTATCACATGCTTACAAAGCTTATGGCTTTGGTTCCAATGCATTCCGACATCGTTTGGTGCCTCAAATCACCATTCGAAGTTTCGTAGGGGTATAGTTGTAATTTTCACCGAAAATCGTACATTGGGATTTTGAGGTATTCTTGTCTATCACATGCTCACAAAGCTTATGGATTTGGTTCCAATGCATTCCGACATCGTTTGGTGCCTCAAATCACCATTTGAAGTTTCGTAGGGGTATAGTTGTAATTTTCAGCGAAAATCGTACATTAGGACTTTGAGGTATTCTTGTTTATCACATGCTCACAAAGCTTATGGCTTTGGTTCCAATGCATTCCGACATCGTTTGGTGCCTCAAATCACCATTCGAAGTTTCGTAGAGGTATAAATGTAATTTTCACCGAAAATCGTATATTGGAATTTTGAGGTATTCTTGTCTATCACATGCTCACAAAGCTTATGGCTTTGGTTCCAATGCATTCCGACATCGTTTGGTGCCTCAAATCACCATTCGAAGTTTCGTAGGGGTATAGTTTTAATTTTCACCGAAAATCGTACATTGGGATTTTGAGGTATTCTTGTCTATCACATGCTCACAAAGCTAATGGCTTTGGTTCCAATGCATTCCGACAACGTTTGGTGCCTCAAATCACCATTCGAAGTTTCGTAGGGGTATAGTTGTAATTTTCAGCGAAAATCGTACATTAGGATTTTGAGGTATTCTTGTTTATCACAAGCTCACAAAGCTTATGGCTTTGGTTCCAATGCATTCCAACATCGTTTGGTGCCTCAAATCACCATTCGAAGTTTCGTAGAGGTATAATTGTAATTTTCACCGAAAATCATACATTGAAATTTTGAGGTATTCTTGTCTATCACATGCTCACAAAGCTTATGGCATTGGTTCCAATGCATTCCGACATCGTTTGGTGCCTCAAATCACCATTCGAAGTTTCGTAGGGGTATAGTTGTAATTTTCAGCGAAAATCATACATTGGGATTTTGAGGTATTCTTGTCTATCACATGCTCACAAAGCTTATGGCATTGGTTCCAATGCATTCCGACATCGTTTGGTGCCTCAAATCACCATTCAAAGTTTCGTAGGGGTATAGTTGTAATTTTCACCGAAAATCGTACATTGGGATTTTGAGGTATTCTTGTCTATCACATGCTCACAAAGCTTATGGCTTTGGTTCCAATGCATTCCGACATCGTTTGGTGCCTCAAATCACCATTCGAAGTTTCGTAGGGGCATAGTTGTAATTTTCACCAAAAATCGTACATTGGGGTTTTGAGGTATTCTTGTCTATCACATGCTCACAAAGATTATTCCTTTGGTTCGAATGCATTCCGACATCGTTTGGTGCCTCAAATCACCATTCGGAGTTTCGTAGCGGTATAGTTGTAATTTTCACCGAAAATCGTTCATTGGGATTTTGAGGTATTTTTGTCTATCACATGCTCACAAAGCTTATGACTTTGGTTCGAATGCATTCCGACATCGTTTGGTGCCTCAAATCACCATTCGGAGTTTCGTAGGGGTATAGTTGTAATTTTCACCGAAAATCGTTCATTGGGATTTTGAGGTATTCTTGTCTATCACATGCTCACAAAACTTATGGCTTTGGTTCCAATGCATTCCGACATCGTTTGGTGCCTCAAATCACCATTCGAAGTTTCGTAGGGGTATAGTTGTAATTTTCACCGAAAATCGTACATTGGGATTTTGAGATATTCTTGTCTATCACATGCTCACAAAGCTTTTGACTTTGGTTCCAATGCATTCCGGCATCGTTTGGTGCCTCAAATCACCATTCAAAGTTTCGTAGGGGTATAGTTGTAATTTTCACCGAAAATCGTACATTGTGATTTTGAGGTATTCTTGTCTATCACATGCTCACAAAGTTTATGGCTTTGGTTCCAATGCATTCCGACATCGTTTGGTGCCTCAAATCACCGTTCGAAGTTTCGTAGGGGTATAGTTGTAATTTTCACCGAAAATCGTACATTGGGATTTTGAGGTATTCTTGTCTATCACATGCTCAGAAAGCTTATGGCTTTGGTTCCAATGCATTCCGACATCGTTTGGTACCTCAAATCACCATTCGAAGTTTCGTAGGGGTATAGTTGTAATTTTCACCGAAAATCGTACATTGAGATTTTGAGATATTCTTGTCTATCACATGCTCACGAAGCTTATGGCTTTGGTTCCAATGCATTCCGACATCGTTTGGTGCCTCAAATCACCATTCAAAGTTTCGTAGGGGTATAGTTGTAATTTTCACCGAAAATCGTACATTGGGATTTTGAGATATTCTTCTCTATCACATGCTCACGAATCTTATGGCTTTGGTTCCAATGCATTCCGACATCGTTTGGTGCCTCAAATCACCATTCGAAGTTTCGTAGGGGTATAATTGTAATTTTCACCGAAAATCGTACATTGGGATTTTGAGGTATTCTTGTCTATCACATGCTCACAAAGCTTATGGCTTTGGTTCCAATGCATTCCGACATCGTTTGGTGCCTCAAATCACCATTCGAAGTTTCGTAGGGGTATAGTTGTAATTTTCACCGAAAACCGTACATTGGGATTTTCAGGTATTCTTGTCTATCACATGCTCACAAAGCTTCTGGCTTTGGTTCCAATGCATTCCGACATCGTTTGGTGCCTCAAATCACTATTCAAAGTTTCGTAGGGGTATAGTTGTAATTTTCACCGAAAATCGTACATTGGGATTTTGAGGTATTCTTGTCTATCACATGCTCACAAACTTATGGCTTTGGTTCCAATGCATTCCGACATCGTTTGGTGCCTCAAATCACCATTCGAAGTTTCGTAGGGGTATAGTTGTAATTTTCACCGAAAATCGTACATTGGGATTTTGAGATATTCTTGTCTATCACATGCTCACAAAGCTTATGGCTTTGGTTCCAATGCATTACGACATCGTTTGGTGCCTCAAATCACCATTCGAAGTTTCGTAGGGGCATAGTTGTAATTTTCACCAAAAATTGTACATTGGGATTTTGAGGTATTCTTGTCTATCACATGCTCACAAAGCTTATGACTTTGGTTCCAATGCATTCCGACATCGTTTGGTGCCTCAAATCACCATTCGGAGTTTCGTAGTGGTATAGTTGTAATTTTCACCGAAAACCGTACATTGGGATTTTCAGGTATTCTTGTCTATCACATGCTCACAAAGCTTCTGGCTTTGGTTCCAATGCATTCCGACATCGTTTGGTGCCTCAAATCACTATTCAAAGTTTCGTAGGGGTATAGTTGTAATTTTCACCGAAAATCGTACATTGGAATTTTGAAGTATTCTTGTCTATCACATGCTCACAAACTTATGGCTTTGGTTCCAATGCATTCCGACATCGTTTGGTGCCTCAAATCACCATTCGAAGTTTCGTAGGGGTATAGTTGTAATTTTCACCGAAAATCGTACATTGGAATTTTGAGATATTCTTGTCTATCACATGCTCACAAAGCTTATGGCTTTGGTTCCAATGCATTCCGACATCGTTTGGTGCCTCAAATCACCATTCGAAGTTTCGTAGGGGCATAGTTGTAATTTTCACCAAAAATCGTACATTGGGATTTTGAGGTATTCTTGTCTATCACATGCTCACAAAGCTTATGACTTTGGTTCCAATGCATTCCGACATCGTTTGGTGCCTCAAATCACCATTCGGAGTTTCGTAGTTGTATAGTTGTAATTTTCACCGAAAATCGTACATTAGGATTTTGAGGTATTTTTGTCTATCACATGCTCACAAAGCTTATGGCTTTGGTTCCAATGCATTCCGACATCGTTTGGTGCCTCAAATCACCATTCGAAGTTTCGTAGAGGTATAATTGAAATTTTCACCGAAAAACGTACATTGGAATTTTGAGGTATTCTTGTCTATCACATGCTCACAAAGCTTATGGCTTTGGTTTCAATGCATTCCGATATCGTTTGGTGCCTCAAATCACCATTCGAAGTTTCGTAGGGGCATAGTTGTAATTTTCACCGAAAATCGTACATTGGGATTTTGAGATATTCTTGTCTATCACATGCTCACAAAGATTATACCTTTGGTTCCAATGTATTCCGACATCGTTTGGTGCCTCAAATCACCATTCGAAGTTTCGTAGGGGTATAATTGTAATTTTCACCGAAAATCGTACATTGGGATTTTGAGGTATTCTTGTCTATCACATGCTCACAAAGCTTATGGCTTTGGTTCCAATGCATTCCGACATTGTTTGGTCCTCAAATCACCATTCGAAGTTTCGTAGGGGTATAGTTGTAATTTTCACCGAAAATCGTACATTGGGATTTTGAGGTATTCTTTTGTCTATCACATGCTCACAAAGCTTATGGCTTTGGTTCCAATGCATTCCGACATCGTTTGGTGCCTCAAATAACCATTCGAAGTTTCGTAGGGGTATAGTTGTAATTTTCACCGAAAATCGTACATTGGGATTTTGAGGTATTCTTGTCTATCACATGCTCACAAAGCTTATGGCTTTGGTTCCAATGCATTCCGACATCGTTTGGTACCTCAAATCACCATTCGAAGTTTCGTAGGGGTATAGTTGTAATTTTCACCGAAAATCGTACATTGGGATTTTGAGATATTCTTGTCTATCACATGCTCACAAAGCTTATGGCTTTGGTTCCAATGCATTCCGACATCGTTTGGTGCCTCAAATCACCATTTTCGTAGGGGTATAGTTGTAATTTTCACCGAAAATCGTACATTGGGATTTTGAGATATTCTTATCTATCACATGCTCACAAAGCTTTTGACTTTGGTTCCAATGCATTCCGGCATCGTTTGGTGCCTCAAATCACCATTCAAAGTTTCGAAGGGGTATAGTTGTAATTTTCACCGAAAATCGTACATTGGGATTTTGAGGTATTCTTGTCTATCACATGCTCACGAAGCTTATGGCTTTGGTTCCAATGCATTCCGACATCGTTTGGTGCCTCAAATCACCATTCGAAGTTTCGTAGGGGTATAATTGTAATTTTCACCGAAAATCGTACATTGGGATTTTGAGGTATTCTTGTCTATCACATGCTCACAAAGCTTATGGCTTTGGTTCCAATGCATTCCGACATCGTTTGGTGCCTCAAATCACCATTCAAAGTTTCGTAGGGGCATAGTTGTAATTTTCACCAAAAATCGTACATTGGGGTTTTGAGGTATTCTTGTCTATCACATGCTCACAAAGATTATTCCTTTGGTTCGAATGCATTCCGACATCGTTTGGTGCCTCAAATCACCATTCGGAGTTTCGTAGCGGTATAGTTGTAATTTTCACCGAAAATCGTTCTTTGGGATTTTGAGGTATTTTTGTCTATCACATGCTCACAAAGCTTATGACTTTGGTTCGAATGCATTCCGACATCGTTTGGTGCCTCAAATCACCATTCGGAGTTTCGTAGGGGTATAGTTGTAATTTTTACCGAAAATCGTTCATTGGGATTTTGAGGTATTCTTGTCTATCACATGCTCACAAAGCTTATGGCTTTGGTTCCAATGCATTCCGACATCGTTTGGTGCCTCAAATCACCATTCGAAGTTTCGTAGGGGTATAGTTGTAATTTTCACCGAAAATCCTACATTGGGATTTTGAGATATTCTTGTCTATCACATGCTCACAAATCTTTTGACTTTGGTTCCAATGCATTCCGGCATCGTTTGGTGCCTCAAATCACCATTCAAAGTTTCGTAGGGGTATAGTTGTAATTTTCACCGAAAATCGTACATTGTGATTTTGAGGTATTCTTGTCTATCACATGCTCACAAAGTTTATGGCTTTGGTTCCAATGCATTCCGACATCGTTTGGTGCCTCAAATAACCATTCGAAGTTTCGTAGGGGTGTATAGTTGTAATTTTCACCGAAAATCGTACATTGGGATTTTGAGGTATTCTTGTCTATCACATGCTCACGAAGCTTATGGCTTTGGTTCCAATGCATTCCGACATCGTTTGGTACCTCAAATCACCATTCGAAGTTTCGTAGGGGTATAGTTGTAATTTTCACCGAAAATCGTACATTGGGATTTTGAGATATTCTTGTCTATCACATGCTCACAAAGCTTATGGCTTTGGTTCCAATGCATTCCGACATCGTTTGGTGCCTCAAATCACCATTCAAAGTTTCGTAGGGGTATAGTTGTAATTTTCACCGAAAATCGTACATTGGGATTTTGAGATATTCTTGTCTATCACATGCTCACGAAGCTTATGGCTTTGGTTCCAATGCATTCCGACATCGTTTGGTGCCTCAAATCACCATTCGAAGTTTCGTAGGTGTATAATTGTAATTTTCACCGAAAATCGTACATTGGGATTTTGAGGTATTCTTGTCTATCACATGCTCACAAAGCTTATGGCTTTGGTTCCAATGCATTCCGACATCGTTTGGTGCCTCAAATCACCATTCGAAGTTTCGTAGGGGTATAGCTGTAATTTTCACCGAAAACCGTACATTGGGATTTTCAGGTATTCTTGTCTATCACATGCTCACAAAGCTTCTGGCTTTGGTTCCAATGCATTCCGACATCGTTTGGTGCCTCAAATCACTATTCAAAGTTTCGTAGGGGTATAGTTGTAATTTTCACCGAAAATCGTACATTGGGATTTTGAGGTATTCTTGTCTATCACATGCTCACAAAGCTTATGGCTTTGGTTCCAATGCATTCCGACATCGTTTGGTGCCTCAAATCACCATTCGAAGTTTCGTAGGGGTATAGTTGTAATTTTACCGAAAATCGTACATTGGGATTTTGAGGTATTCTTGTCTATCACATGCTCACAAAGCTTATGACTTTGGTTCCAATGCATTCCGACATCGTTTGGTGCCTCAAATCACCATTCGGAGTTTCGTAGGGGTATAGTTGTAATTTTCACCGAAAATCGTACATTAGGATTTTAAGGTATTCTTATCTATCACATGCTCACAAAGCTTATGGCTTTGGTTCCAATGCATTCAGACATCGTTTGGTGCCTCAAATCACCATTTGAAGTTTCGTAGGGGTATAGTTGTAATTTTCACCGAAAATCGTACATTGGGATTTTGAGATATTCTTGTCTATCACATGCTCACAAAGCTTATGGCTTTGGTTCCAATGCATTCCGACATCGTTTGGTGCCTCAAATCACCATTCGAAGTTTCGTAGGGGCATAGTTGTAATTTTCACCAAAAATCGTACATTGGGATTTTGAGGTATTCTTGTCTATCAAATGCTCACAAAGCTTATGACTTTGGTTCCAATGCATTCCGACATCGTTTGGTGCCTCAAATCACCATTCGGAGTTTCGTAGGGGTATAGTTGTAATTTTCACCGAAAATCGTACATTAGGATTTTGAGGTATTCTTGTCTATCACATGCTCACAAAGCTTATGGCTTTGGTTCCAATGCATTCAGACATCGTTTGGTGCCTCAAATCACCATTTGAAGTTTCGTAGGGGTATAGTTGTAATTTTCACCGAAAATCGTACATCGGGATTATGAGGTATTCTTGTCTATCACATGCTCACAAAGCTTATGGCTTTGGTTCCAATGCATTCCGACATCGTTTGGTGCCTCAAATCACCATTCGATGTTTCGTAGGGGTATAATTGTAATTTTCACAGAAAATCGTACATTGGGATTTTGAGGTATTCTTGTCTATCACATGCTCACAAAGCTTATGGCTTTGGTTCCAATGCATTCCGACATCGTTTGGTACCTCAAATCACCATTCGAAGTTTCGTAGGGGTATAGTTGTAATTTTCACCGAAAATCGTACATTGGGATTTTGAGATATTCTTGTCTATCACATGCTCACAAAGCTTATGGCTTTGGTTCCAATGCATTCCGACATCGTTTGGTGCCTCAAATCACCATTCAAAGTTTCGTAGGGGTATAGTTGTAATTTTCACCGAAAATCGTACATTGGGATTTTGAGATATTCTTGTCTATCACATGCTCACGAAGCTTATGGCTTTGGTTCCAATGCATTCTGACATCGTTTGGTGCCTCAAATCACCATTCGAAGTTTCGTAGGGGTATAATTGTAATTTTCACCGAAAATCGTACATTGGTATTTTGAGGTATTCTTGTCTATCACATGCTCACAAAGCTTATGGCTTTGGTTCCAATGCATTCCGACATCGTTTGGTGCCTCAAATCACCATTCGAAGTTTCGTAGGGGTATAGTTGTAATTTTCACCGAAAACCGTACATTGGGATTTTCAGGTATTCTTGTCTATCACATGCTCACAAAGCTTCTGGCTTTGGTTCCAATGCATTCCGACATCGTTTGGTGCCTCAAATCACCATTCAAAGTTTCGTAGGGGTATAGTTGTAATTTTCACCGAAAATCGTACATTGGGATTTTGAGGTATTCTTGTCTATCACATGCTCACAAAGCTTATGGCTTTGGTTCCAATGCATTCCGACATCGTTTGGTGCCTCAAATCACCATTCGAAGTTTCGTAGGGGTATAGTTGTAATTTTTACCGAAAATCGTACATTGGGATTTTGAGGTATTCTTGTCTATCACATGCTCACAAAGCTTATGACTTTGGTTCCAATGCATTCCGAAATCGTTTGGTGCCTCAAATCACCATTCGGAGTTTCGTAGGGGTATAGTTGTAATTTTCACCGAAAATCGTACATTGGGATTTTGAGATATTCTTGTCTATCACATGCTCACAAAGCTTATGGCTTTGGTTCCAATGCATTCCGACATCGTTTGGTGCCTCAAATCACCATTCGGAGTTTCGTAGGGGCATAGTTGTAATTTTCACCAAAAATCGTACGTTGGGATTTTGAGGTATTCTTGTCTATCACATGCTCACAAAGCTTATGACTTTGGTTCCATTGCATTCCGACATCGTTTGGTGCCTCAAATCACCATTCGGAGTTTCGTAGTGGTATAGTTGTAATTTTCACCGAAAATCGTACATTAGGATTTTGAGGTATTCTTGTCTATCACATGCTCACAAAGCTTATGACTTTGGTTTCAGTGCATTCCGACATCGTTTGGTGCCTCAAACCACCATTTGAAGTTTCGTAGGGGTATAGTTGTAATTTTCACCGAAAATCGTACATTGGGATTTTGAGGTTTTCTTGTCTATCACATGCTCACAAAGCTTATGGCTTTGGTTCCAATGCATTCCGACATCGTTTGGTGCCTCAAATCACCATTCGAAGTTTCGTAGGGGTATAATTGTAATTTTCACCGAAAATCGTACATTGGGATTTTGAGGTATTCTTGTCTATCACATGCTCACAAAGCTTATGGCTTTGGTTCCAATGCATTCCGACATCGTTTGGTGCCTCAAATCACCATTCGAAGTTTCGTAGGGGTATAGTTGTAATTTTCACCGGAAATCGTACATTGGGATTTTGAGATATTCTTGTCTATCATATGCTCACAAAGCTTATGGCTTTGGTTCCAATGTATTCCGACATCGTTTGGTGCCTCAAATCACCATTCAAAGTTTCGTAGGGGTATGGTTGTAATTTTCACCGAAAATCGTACATTGGGATTTTGAGGTATTCTTGTCTATCACATGCTCACAAAGATTATGCCTTTTTTTCCAATGTATTCCGACATCGTTTGGTGCCTCAAATCACCATTCGAAGTTTTGTAGGGGTATAATTGTAATTTTCACCGAAAATCGTACATTGGGATTTTGAGGTATTCTTGTCCATCACATGTTCACAAAGCTTATGGGTTTGGTTCCAATGCATTCCGACATCGTTTGGTGCCTCAAATCACCATTCGAAGTTTCGTAGGGGCATAGTTGTAATTTTCACCAAAAATCGTACATTGGGATTTTGAGGTATTCTTGTCTATCAAATGCTCACAAAGCTTATGACTTTGGTTCCAATGCATTCCGACATCGTTTGGTGCCTCAAATCACCATTCGGAGTTTCGTAGGGGTATAGTTGTAATTTTCACCGAAAATCGTACATTAGGATTTTGAGGTATTCTTGGCTATCACATGCTCACAAAGCTTATGGCTTTGGTTCCAATGCATTCAGACATCGTTTGGTGCCTCAAATCACCATTTGAAGTTTCGTAGGGGTATAGTTGTAATTTTCACCGAAAATCGTACATTGGGATTATGAGGTATTCTTGTCTATCACATGCTCACAAAGCTTATGGCTTTGGTTCCAATGCATTCCGACATCGTTTGGTACCTCAAATCACCATTCGAAGTTTCGTAGGGGTATAGTTGTAATTTTCACCGAAAATCGTACATTGGGATTTTGAGATATTCTTGTCTATCACATGCTCACAAAGCTTATGGCTTTGGTTCCAATGCATTCCGACATCGTTTGGTGCCTCAAATCACCATTCAAAGTTTCGTAGGGGTATAGTTGTAATTTTCACCGAAAATCGTACATTGGGATTTTGAGATATTCTTGTCTATCACATGCTCACGAAGCTTATGGCTTTGGTTCCAATGCATTCTGACATCGTTTGGTGCCTCAAATCACCATTCGAAGTTTCGTAGGGGTATAATTGTAATTTTCACCGAAAATCGTACATTGGTATTTTGAGGTATTCTTGTCTATCACATGCTCACAAAGCTTATGGCTTTGGTTCCAATGCATTCCGACATCGTTTGGTGCCTCAAATCACCATTCGAAGTTTCGTAGGGGTATAGTTGTAATTTTCACCGAAAACCGTACATTGGGATTTTCAGGTATTCTTGTCTATCACATGCTCACAAAGCTTCTGGCTTTGGTTCCAATGCATTCCGACATCGTTTGGTGCCTCAAATCACCATTCAAAGTTTCGTAGGGGTATAGTTGTAATTTTCACCGAAAATCGTACATTGGGATTTTGAGGTATTCTTGTCTATCACATGCTCACAAAGCTTATGGCTTTGGTTCCAATGCATTCCGACATCGTTTGGTGCCTCAAATCACCATTCGAAGTTTCGTAGGGGTATAGTTGTAATTTTTACCGAAAATCGTACATTGGGATTTTGAGGTATTCTTGTCTATCACATGCTCACAAAGCTTATGACTTTGGTTCCAATGCATTCCGAAATCGTTTGGTGCCTCAAATCACCATTCGGAGTTTCGTAGGGGTATAGTTGTAATTTTCACCGAAAATCGTACATTGGGATTTTGAGATATTCTTGTCTATCACATGCTCACAAAGCTTATGGCTTTGGTTCCAATGCATTCCGACATCGTTTGGTGCCTCAAATCACCATTCGGAGTTTCGTAGGGGCATAGTTGTAATTTTCACCAAAAATCGTACGTTGGGATTTTGAGGTATTCTTGTCTATCACATGCTCACAAAGCTTATGACTTTGGTTCCATTGCATTCCGACATCGTTTGGTGCCTCAAATCACCATTCGGAGTTTCGTAGTGGTATAGTTGTAATTTTCACCGAAAATCGTACATTAGGATTTTGAGGTATTCTTGTCTATCACATGCTCACAAAGCTTATGACTTTGGTTTCAGTGCATTCCGACATCGTTTGGTGCCTCAAACCACCATTTGAAGTTTCGTAGGGGTATAGTTGTAATTTTCACCGAAAATCGTACATTGGGATTTTGAGGTTTTCTTGTCTATCACATGCTCACAAAGCTTATGGCTTTGGTTCCAATGCATTCCGACATCGTTTGGTGCCTCAAATCACCATTCGAAGTTTCGTAGGGGTATAATTGTAATTTTCACCGAAAATCGTACATTGGGATTTTGAGGTATTCTTGTCTATCACATGCTCACAAAGCTTATGGCTTTGGTTCCAATGCATTCCGACATCGTTTGGTGCCTCAAATCACCATTCGAAGTTTCGTAGGGGTATAGTTGTAATTTTCACCGGAAATCGTACATTGGGATTTTGAGATATTCTTGTCTATCATATGCTCACAAAGCTTATGGCTTTGGTTCCAATGTATTCCGACATCGTTTGGTGCCTCAAATCACCATTCAAAGTTTCGTAGGGGTATGGTTGTAATTTTCACCGAAAATCGTACATTGGGATTTTGAGGTATTCTTGTCTATCACATGCTCACAAAGATTATGCCTTTTTTTCCAATGTATTCCGACATCGTTTGGTGCCTCAAATCACCATTCGAAGTTTTGTAGGGGTATAATTGTAATTTTCACCGAAAATCGTACATTGGGATTTTGAGGTATTCTTGTCCATCACATGTTCACAAAGCTTATGGGTTTGGTTCCAATGCATTCCGACATCGTTTGGTGCCTCAAATCACCATTCGAAGTTTCGTAGGGGCATAGTTGTAATTTTCACCGAAAATCGTACATTGGGATTTTGAGATATTCTTGTCCATCACATGCTCACAAAGATTATACCTTTGGTTCCAATGTATTCCGACATCGTTTGGTGCCTCAAATCACCATTCGAAGTTTCGTAGGGGTATAATTGTAATTTTCACCGAAAATCGTACATTGGGATTTTGAGGTATTCTTGTCTATCACATGCTCACAAACCTTATGGCTTTGGTTCCAATGCATTCCGACATTGTTTGGTCCTCAAATCACCATTCGAAGTTTCGTAGGGGTATAGTTGTAATTTTCACCGAAAATCGTACATTGGGATTTTGAGGTATTCTTTTGTCTATCACATGCTCACAAAGCTTATGGCTTTGGTTCCAATGCATTCCGACATCGTTTGGTGCCTCATATCACCATTCGAAGTTTCGTAGGGGCATAGTTGTAATTTTCACCAAAAATCGTACATTGGGGTTTTGAGGTATTCTTGTCTATCACATGCTCACAAAGATTATTCCTTTGGTTCGAATGCATTCCGACATCGTTTGGTGCCTCAAATCACCATTCGGAGTTTCGTAGCGGTATAGTTGTAATTTTCACCGAAAATCGTTCATTGGGATTTTGAGGTATTTTTGTCTATCACATGCTCACAAAGCTTATGACTTTGGTTCGAATGCATTCCGACATCGTTTGGTGCCTCAAATCACCATTCGGAGTTTCGTAGGGGTATAGTTGTAATTTTCACCGAAAATCGTTCATTGGGATTTTGAGGTATTCTTGTCTATCACATGCTCACAAAGCTTATGGCTTTGGTTCCAATGCATTCCGACATCGTTTGGTGCCTCAAATCACCATTCGAAGTTTCGTAGGGGTATAGTTGTAATTTTCACCGAAAATCGTACATTGGAATTTTGAGATATTCTTGTCTATCACATGCTCACAAAGCTTTCGACTTTGGTTCCAATGCATTCCGGCATCGTTTGGTGCCTCAAATCACCATTCAAAGTTTCGTAGGGGTATAGCTGTAATTTTCACCGAAAATCGTACATTGTGATTTTGAGGTATTCTTGTCTATCACATGCTCACAAAGTTTATGGCTTTGGTTCCAATGCCTTCCGACATCGTTTGGTGCCTCAAATCACCATTCGAAATTTCGTAGGGGTATAGTTGTAATTTTCACCGAAAATCGTACATTGGGATTTTGAGGTATTCTTGTCTATCACATGCTCACAAAGCTTATGGCTTTGGTTCCAATGCATTCCGACATCGTTTGTGCCTCAAATCACCATTCAAAGTTTCGTAGGGATATAGTTGTAATTTTCACCGAAAATCGTACATTGGGATTTCGAGATATTCTTGTCTATCACATGCTCACGAAGCTTATAGCTTTGGTTCCAATGCATTCCGACATCGTTTGGTACCTCAAATCACCATTCGAAGTTTCGTAGGGGTATAGTTGTAATTTTCACCGAAAATCGTACATTGTGATTTTGAGGTATTCTTGTCTATCACATGCTCACAAAGTTTATGGCTTTGGTTCCAATGCATTCCGACATCGTTTGGTGCCTCAAATCACCATTCGAAGTTTCGTAGGGGTATAGTTGTAATTTTCACCGAAAATCGTACATTGGGATTTTGAGATATTCTTGTCTATCACATGCTCACAAAGCTTATGGCTTTGGTTCCAATGCATTCCGACATCGTTTGGTACCTCAAATCACCATTCGAAGTTTCGTAGGGGTATAGTTGTAATTTTCACCGAATATCGTACATTGGGATTTTGAGATATTCTTGTCTATCACATGCTCACAAAGCTTATGGCTTTGGTTCCAATGCATTCCGACATCGTTTGGTGCCTCAAATCACCATTCAAAGTTTCGTAGGGATATAGTTGTAATTTTCACCGAAAATCGTACATTGGGATTTTGAGATATTCTTGTCTATCACATGCTCACGAAGCTTATGGCTTTGGTTCCAATGCATTCCGACATCGTTTGGTGCCTCAAATCACCATTCGAAGTTTCGTAGGGGTATAATTGTAATTTTCACCGAAAATCGTACATTGGGATTTTGAGGTATTCTTGTCTATCACATGCTCACAAAGCTTATGGCTTTGGTTCCAATGCATTCCGACATCGTTTGGTGCCTCAAATCACCATTCGAAGTTTCGTAGGGGTATAATTGTAATTTTCACCGAAAATCGTACATTGGGATTTTGAGGTATTCTTGTCTATCACATGCTCACAAAGCTTATGGCTTTGGTTCCAATGCATTCCGACATCGTTTGGTGCCTCAAATCACCATTCGAAGTTTCGTAGGGGTATAATTGTAATTTTCACCGAAAATCGTACATTGGGATTTTGAGGTATTCTTGTCTATCACATGCTCACAAAGCTTATGGCTTTGGTTCCAATGCATTCCGACATCGTTTGGTGCCTCAAATCACCATTCGAAGTTTCGTAGGGGTATAGTTGTAATTTTCACCGGAAATCGTACATTGGGATTTTGAGATATTCTTGTCTATCATATGCTCACAAAGCTTATGGCTTTGGTTCCAATGTATTCCGACATCGTTTGGTGCCTCAAATCACCATTCAAAGTTTCGTAGGGGTATGGTTGTAATTTTCACCGAAAATCGTACATTGGGATTTTGAGGTATTCTTGTCTATCACATGCTCACAAAGATTATGCCTTTTTTTCCAATGTATTCCGACATCGTTTGGTGCCTCAAATCACCATTCGAAGTTTTGTAGGGGTATAATTGTAATTTTCACCGAAAATCGTACATTGGGATTTTGAGGTATTCTTGTCCATCACATGTTCACAAAGCTTATGGGTTTGGTTCCAATGCATTCCGACATCGTTTGGTGCCTCAAATCACCATTCGAAGTTTCGTAGGGGCATAGTTGTAATTTTCACCGAAAATCGTACATTGGGATTTTGAGATATTCTTGTCTATCACATGCTCACAAAGATTATACCTTTGGTTCCAATGTATTCCGACATCGTTTGGTGCCTCAAATAACCATTCGAAGTTTCGTAGGGGTATAATTGTAATTTTCACCGAAAATCGTACATTGGGATTTTGAGGTATTCTTGTCTATCACATGCTCACAAACCTTATGGCTTTGGTTCCAATGCATTCCGACATTGTTTGGTCCTCAAATCACCATTCGAAGTTTCGTAGGGGTATAGTTGTAATTTTCACCGAAAATCGTACATTGGGATTTTGAGGTATTCTTTTGTCTATCACATGCTCACAAAGCTTATGGCTTTGGTTCCAATGCATTCCGACATCGTTTGGTGCCTCATATCACCATTCGAAGTTTCGTAGGGGCATAGTTGTAATTTTCACCAAAAATCGTACATTGGGGTTTTGAGGTATTCTTGTCTATCACATGCTCACAAAGATTATTCCTTTGGTTCGAATGCATTCCGACATCGTTTGGTGCCTCAAATCACCATTCGGAGTTTCGTAGCGGTATAGTTGTAATTTTCACCGAAAATCGTTCATTGGGATTTTGAGGTATTTTTGTCTATCACATGCTCACAAAGCTTATGACTTTGGTTCGAATGCATTCCGACATCGTTTGGTGCCTCAAATCACCATTCGGAGTTTCGTAGGGGTATAGTTGTAATTTTCACCGAAAATCGTTCATTGGGATTTTGAGGTATTCTTGTCTATCACATGCTCACAAAGCCTATGGCTTTGGTTCCAATGCATTCCGACATCGTTTGGTGCCTCAAATCACCATTCGAAGTTTCGTAGGGGTATAGTTGTAATTTTCACCGAAAATCGTACATTGGAATTTTGAGATATTCTTGTCTATCACATGCTCACAAAGCTTTCGACTTTGGTTCCAATGCATTCCGGCATCGTTTGGTGCCTCAAATCACCATTCAAAGTTTCGTAGGGGTATAGCTGTAATTTTCACCGAAAATCGTACATTGTGATTTTGAGGTATTCTTGTCTATCACATGCTCACAAAGTTTATGGCTTTGGTTCCAATGCCTTCCGACATCGTTTGGTGCCTCAAATCACCATTCGAAATTTCGTAGGGGTATAGTTGTAATTTTCACCGAAAATCGTACATTGGGATTTTGAGGTATTCTTGTCTATCACATGCTCACAAAGCTTATGGCTTTGGTTCCAATGCATTCCGACATCGTTTGTGCCTCAAATCACCATTCGAAGTTTCGTAGGGGTATAGTTGTAATTTTCACCGAAAATCGTACATTGGGATTTTGAGATATTCTTGTCGATCACATGCTCACAAAGCTTATGGCTTTGGTTCCAATGCATTCCGACATCGTTTGGTACCTCAAATCACCATTCGAAGTTTCGTAGGGGTATAGTTGTAATTTTCACCGAATATCGTACATTGGGATTTTGAGATATTCTTGTCTATCACATGCTCACAAAGCTTATGGCTTTGGTTCCAATGCATTCCGACATCGTTTGGTGCCTCAAATCACCATTCAAAGTTTCGTAGGGATATAGTTGTAATTTTCACCGAAAATCGTACATTGGGATTTTGAGATATTCTTGTCTATCACATGCTCACAAAGCTTCTGGCTTTGGTTCCAATGCATTCCGACATCGTTTGGTGCCTCAAATCACCATTCGAAGTTTCGTAGGGGTATAGTTGTAATTTTCACCGAAAACCGTACATTGGGATTTTCAGGTATTCTTGTCTATCACATGCTCACAAAGCTTTCGACTTTGGTTCCAATGCATTCCGACATCGTTTGGTGCCTCAAATCACCATTCAAAGTTTCGTAGGGGTATAGCTGTAATTTTCACCGAAAATCGTACATTGTGATTTTGAGGTATTCTTGTCTATCACATGCTCACAAAGTTTATGGCTTTGGTTCCAATGCCTTCCGACATCGTTTGGTGCCTCAAATCACCATTCGAAATTTCGTAGGGGTATAGTTGTAATTTTCACCGAAAATCGTACATTGGGATTTTGAGGTATTCTTGTCTATCACATGCTCACAAAGCTTATGGCTTTGGTTCCAATGCATTCCGACATCGTTTGTGCCTCAAATCACCATTCAAAGTTTCGTAGGGATATAGTTGTAATTTTCACCGAAAATCGTACATTGGGATTTCGAGATATTCTTGTCTATCACATGCTCACGAAGCTTATAGCTTTGGTTCCAATGCATTCCGACATCGTTTGGTACCTCAAATCACCATTCGAAGTTTCGTAGGGGTATAGTTGTAATTTTCACCGAAAATCGTACATTGTGATTTTGAGGTATTCTTGTCTATCACATGCTCACGAAGTTTATGGCTTTGGTTCCAATGCATTCCGACATCGTTTGGTGCCTCAAATCACCATTCGAAGTTTCGTAGGGGTATAGTTGTAATTTTCACCGAAAATCGTACATTGGGATTTTGAGATATTCTTGTCTATCACATGCTCACAAAGCTTATGGCTTTGGTTCCAATGCATTCCGACATCGTTTGGTACCTCAAATCACCATTCGAAGTTTCGTAGGGGTATAGTTGTAATTTTCACCGAATATCGTACATTGGGATTTTGAGATATTCTTGTCTATCACATGCTCACAAAGCTTATGGCTTTGGTTCCAATGCATTCCGACATCGTTTGGTGCCTCAAATCACCATTCAAAGTTTCGTAGGGATATAGTTGTAATTTTCACCGAAAATCGTACATTGGGATTTTGAGATATTCTTGTCTATCACATGCTCACAAAGCTTCTGGCTTTGGTTCCAATGCATTCCGACATCGTTTGGTGCCTCAAATCACCATTCGAAGTTTCGTAGAGGTATAGTTGTAATTTTCACCGAAAACCGTACATTGGGATTTTCAGGTATTCTTGTCTATCACATGCTCACAAAGCTTTCGACTTTGGTTCCAATGCATTCCGGCATCGTTTGGTGCCTCAAATCACCATTCAAAGTTTCGTAGGGGTATAGCTGTAATTTTCACCGAAAATCGTACATTGTGATTTTGAGGTATTCTTGTCTATCACATGCTCACAAAGTTTATGGCTTTGGTTCCAATGCCTTCCGACATCGTTTGGTGCCTCAAATCACCATTCGAAATTTCGTAGGGGTATAGTTGTAATTTTCACCGAAAATCGTACATTGGGATTTTGAGGTATTCTTGTCTATCACATGCTCACAAAGCTTATGGCTTTGGTTCCAATGCATTCCGACATCGTTTGTGCCTCAAATCACCATTCAAAGTTTCGTAGGGATATAGTTGTAATTTTCACCGAAAATCGTACATTGGGATTTCGAGATATTCTTGTCTATCACATGCTCACGAAGCTTATAGCTTTGGTTCCAATGCATTCCGACATCGTTTGGTACCTCAAATCACCATTCGAAGTTTCGTAGGGGTATAGTTGTAATTTTCACCGAAAATCGTACATTGTGATTTTGAGGTATTCTTGTCTATCACATGCTCACGAAGTTTATGGCTTTGGTTCCAATGCATTCCGACATCGTTTGGTGCCTCAAATCACCATTCGAAGTTTCGTAGGGGTATAGTTGTAATTTTCACCGAAAATCGTACATTGGGATTTTGAGATATTCTTGTCTATCACATGCTCACAAAGCTTATGGCTTTGGTTCCAATGCATTCCGACATCGTTTGGTACCTCAAATCACCATTCGAAGTTTCGTAGGGGTATAGTTGTAATTTTCACCGAATATCGTACATTGGGATTTTGAGATATTCTTGTCTATCACATGCTCACAAAGCTTATGGCTTTGGTTCCAATGCATTCCGACATCGTTTGGTGCCTCAAATCACCATTCAAAGTTTCGTAGGGATATAGTTGTAATTTTCACCGAAAATCGTACATTGGGATTTTGAGATATTCTTGTCTATCACATGCTCACAAAGCTTCTGGCTTTGGTTCCAATGCATTCCGACATCGTTTGGTGCCTCAAATCACCATTCGAAGTTTCGTAGGGGTATAGTTGTAATTTTCACCGAAAACCGTACATTGGGATTTTCAGGTATTCTTGTCTATCACATGCTCACAAAGCTTTCGACTTTGGTTCCAATGCATTCCGGCATCGTTTGGTGCCTCAAATCACCATTCAAAGTTTCGTAGGGGTATAGCTGTAATTTTCACCGAAAATCGTACATTGTGATTTTGAGGTATTCTTGTCTATCACATGCTCACAAAGTTTATGGCTTTGGTTCCAATGCCTTCCGACATCGTTTGGTGCCTCAAATCACCATTCGAAATTTCGTAGGGGTATAGTTGTAATTTTCACCGAAAATCGTACATTGGGATTTTGAGGTATTCTTGTCTATCACATGCTCACAAAGCTTATGGCTTTGGTTCCAATGCATTCCGACATCGTTTGTGCCTCAAATCACCATTCAAAGTTTCGTAGGGATATAGTTGTAATTTTCACCGAAAATCGTACATTGGGATTTCGAGATATTCTTGTCTATCACATGCTCACGAAGCTTATAGCTTTGGTTCCAATGCATTCCGACATCGTTTGGTACCTCAAATAACCATTCGAAGTTTCGTAGGGGTATAGTTGTAATTTTCACCGAAAATCGTACATTGTGATTTTGAGGTATTCTTGTCTATCACATGCTCACAAAGTTTATGGCTTTGGTTCCAATGCATTCCGACATCGTTTGGTGCCTCAAATCACCATTCGAAGTTTCGTAGGGGTATAGTTGTAATTTTCACCGAAAATCGTACATTGGGATTTTGAGATATTCTTGTCTATCACATGCTCACAAAGCTTATGGCTTTGGTTCCAATGCATTCCGACATCGTTTGGTACCTCAAATCACCATTCGAAGTTTCGTAGGGGTATAGTTGTAATTTTCACCGAATATCGTACATTGGGATTTTGAGATATTCTTGTCTATCACATGCTCACAAAGCTTATGGCTTTGGTTCCAATGCATTCCGACATCGTTTGGTGCCTCAAATCACCATTCAAAGTTTCGTAGGGATATAGTTGTAATTTTCACCGAAAATCGTACATTGGGATTTTGAGATATTCTTGTCTATCACATGCTCACAAAGCTTATGGCTTTGGTTCCAATGCATTCCGACATCGTTTGGTGCCTCAAATCACCATTCGAAGTTTCGTAGGGGTATAGTTGTAATTTTCACCGAAAACCGTACATTGGGATTTTCAGGTATTCTTGTCTATCACATGCTCACAAAGCTTCTGGCTTTGGTTCCAATGCATTCCGACATCGTTTGGTGCCTCAAATCACTATTCAAAGTTTCGTAGGGGTATAGTTGTAATTTTCACCGAAAATCGTACATTGGGATTTTGAGGTATTCTTGTCTATCACATGCTCACAAAGCTTATGGCTTTGGTTCCAATGCATTCCGACATCGTTTGGTGCCTCAAATCACCATTCGAAGTTTCGTAGGGGTATAGTTGTAATTTTACCGAAAATCGTACATTGGGATTTTGAGGTATTCTTGTCTATCACATGCTCACAAAGCTTATGACTTTGGTTCCAATGCATTCCGACATCGTTTGGTGCCTCAAATCACCATTCGGAGTTTCGTAGGGGTATAGTTGTAATTTTCACCGAAAATCGTACATTAGGATTTTAAGGTATTCTTATCTATCACATGCTCACAAAGCTTATGGCTTTGGTTCCAATGCATTCAGACATCGTTTGGTGCCTCAAATCACCATATGAAGTTTCGTAGGGGTATAGTTGTAATTTTCACCGAAAATCGTACATTGGGATTTTGAGATATTCTTGTCTATCACATGCTCACAAAGCTTATGGCTTTGGTTCCAATGCATTCCGACATCGTTTGGTGCCTCAAATCACCATTCGAAGTTTCGTAGGGGCATAGTTGTAATTTTCACCAAAAATCGTACATTGGGATTTTGAGGTATTCTTGTCTATCAAATGCTCACAAAGCTTATGACTTTGGTTCCAATGCATTCCGACATCGTTTGGTGCCTCAAATCACCATTCGGAGTTTCGTAGGGGTATAGTTGTAATTTTCACCGAAAATCGTACATTAGGATTTTGAGGTATTCTTGTCTATCACATGCTCTCAAAGCTTATGGCTTTGGTTCCAATGCATTCAGACATCGTTTGGTGCCTCAAATCACCATTTGAAGTTTCGTAGGGGTATAGTTGTAATTTTCACCGAAAATCGTACATTGGGATTATGAGGTATTCTTGTCTATCACATGCTCACAAAGCTTATGGCTTTGGTTCCAATGCATTCCGACATCGTTTGGTGCCTCAAATCACCATTCGATGTTTCGTAGGGGTATAATTGTAATTTTCACCGAAAATCGTACATTGGGATTTTGAGGTATTCTTGTCTATCACATGCTCACAACGCTTATGGCTTTGGTTCCAATGCATTCCGACATCGTTTGGTACCTCAAATCACCATTCGAAGTTTCGTAGGGGTATAGTTGTAATTTTCACCGAAAATCGTACATTGGGATTTTGAGATATTCTTGTCTATCACATGCTCACAAAGCTTATGGCTTTGGTTCCAATGCATTCCGACATCGTTTGGTGCCTCAAATCACCATTCAAAGTTTTGTAGGGGTATAGTTGTAATTTTCACCGAAAATCGTACATTGGGATTTTGAGATATTCTTGTCTATCACATGCTCACAAAGCTTATGGCTTTGGTTCCAATGCATTCCGACATCGTTTGGTGCCTCAAATCACCATTCAAAGTTTCGTAGGGATATAGTTGTAATTTTCACCGAAAATCGTACTTTGGGATTTTGAGATATTCTTGTCTATCACATGCTCACGAAGCTTATGGCTTTGGTTCCAATGCATTCCGACATCGTTTGGTGCCTCAAATCACCATTCAAAGTTTCGTAGGGATATAGTTGTAATTTTCACCGAAAATCGTACATTGGGATTTTGAGATATTTTTGTCTATCACATGCTCACGAAGCTTATGGCTTTGGTTCCAATGCATTCCGACATCGTTTGGTGCCTCAAATCACCATTCGAAGTTTCGTAGGGGTATAGTTGTAATTTTCACCGAAAACCGTACATTGGGATTTTGAGATATTCTTGTCTATCACATGCTCACGAAGCTTATGGCTTTGGTTCCAATGCATTCCGACATCGTTTGGTGCCTCAAATCACCATTCAAAGTTTCGTAGGGATATAGTTGTAATTTTCACCGAAAATCGTACATTGGGATTTTGAGATATTCTTGTCTATCACATGCTCACAAAGCTTATGGCTTTGGTTCCAATGCATTCCGACATCGTTTGGTGCCTCAAATCACCATTCAAAGTTTCGTAGGGATATAGTTGTAATTTTCACCGAAAATCGTACATTGGGATTTTGAGATATTCTTGTCTATCACATGCTCACGAAGCTTATGGCTTTGGTTCCAATGCATTCCGACATCGTTTGGTGCCTCAAATCACCATTCGAAGTTTCGTAGGGGTATAGTTGTAATTTTCACCGAAAACCGTACATTGGGATTTTCAGGTATTCTTGTCTATCACATGCTCACAAAGCTTCTGGCTTTGGTTCCAATGCATTCCGACATCGTTTGGTGCCTCAAATCACTATTCAAAGTTTCGTAGGGGTATAGTTGTAATTTTCACCGAAAATCGTACATTGGGATTTTGAGGTATTCTTGTCTATCACATGCTCACAAAGCTTATGGCTTTGGTTCCAATGCATTCCGACATCGTTTGGTGCCTCAAATCACCATTCGAAGTTTCGTAGGGGTATAGTTGTAATTTTACCGAAAATCGTACATTGGGATTTTGAGGTATTCTTGTCTATCACATGCTCACAAAGCTTATGACTTTGGTTCCAATGCATTCCGACATCGTTTGGTGCCTCAAATTACCATTCGGAGTTTCGTAGGGGTATAGTTGTAATTTTCACCGAAAATCGTACATTAGGATTTTAAGGTATTCTTATCTATCACATGCTCACAAAGCTTATGGCTTTGGTTCCAATGCATTCAGACATCGTTTGGTGCCTCAAATCACCATATGAAGTTTCGTAGGGGTATAGTTGTAATTTTCACCGAAAATCGTACATTGGGATTTTGAGATATTCTTGTCTATCACATGCTCACAAAGCTTATGGCTTTGGTTCCAATGCATTCCCACATCGTTTGGTGCCTCAAATCACCATTCGAAGTTTCGTAGGGGCATAGTTGTAATTTTCACCAAAAATCGTACATTGGGATTTTGAGGTATTCTTGTCTATCAAATGCTCACAAAGCTTATGACTTTGGTTCCAATGCATTCCGACATCGTTTGGTGCCTCAAATCACCATTCGGAGTTTCGTAGGGGTATAGTTGTAATTTTCACCGAAAATCGTACATTAGGATTTTGAGGTATTCTTGTCTATCACATGCTCTCAAAGCTTATGGCTTTGGTTCCAATGCATTCAGACATCGTTTGGTGCCTCAAATCACCATTTGAAGTTTCGTAGGGGTATAGTTGTAATTTTCACCGAAAATCGTACATTGGGATTATGAGGTATTCTTGTCTATCACATGCTCACAAAGCTTATGGCTTTGGTTCCAATGCATTCCGACATCGTTTGGTGCCTCAAATCACCATTCGGAGTTTCGTAGGGGCATAGTTGTAATTTTCACCAAAAATCGTACGTTGGGATTTTGAGGTATTCTTGTCTATCACATGCTCACAAAGCTTATGACTTTGGTTCCATTGCATTCCAACATCGTTTGGTGCCTCAAATCACCATTCGGAGTTTCGTAGTGGTATAGTTGTAATTTTCACCGAAAATCGTACATTAGGATTTTGAGGTATTCTTGTCTATCACATGCTCACAAAGCTTATGACTTTGGTTTCAATGCATTCCGACATCGTTTGGTGCCTCAAATCACCATTTGAAGTTTCGTAGGGGTATAGTTGTAATTTTCACCGAAAATCGTACATTGGGATTTTGAGGTTTTCTTGTCTATCACATGCTCACAAAGCTTATGGCTTTGGTTCCAATGCATTCAGACATCGTTTGGTGCCTCAAATCACCATATGAAGTTTCGTAGGGGTATAGTTGTAATTTTCACCGAAAATCGTACATTGGGATTTTGAGATATTCTTGTCTATCACATGCTCACAAAGCTTATGGCTTTGGTTCCAATGCATTCCGACATCGTTTGGTGCCTCAAATCACCATTCGAAGTTTCGTAGGGGCATAGTTGTAATTTTCACCAAAAATCGTACATTGGGATTTTGAGGTATTCTTGTCTATCAAATGCTCACAAAGCTTATGACTTTGGTTCCAATGCATTCCGACATCGTTTGGTGCCTCAAATCACCATTCGGAGTTTCGTAGGGGTATAGTTGTAATTTTCACCGAAAATCGTACATTAGGATTTTGAGGTATTCTTGTCTATCACATGCTCTCAAAGCTTATGGCTTTGGTTCCAATGCATTCAGACATCGTTTGGTGCCTCAAATCACCATTTGAAGTTTCGTAGGGGTATAGTTGTAATTTTCACCGAAAATCGTACATTGGGATTATGAGGTATTCTTGTCTATCACATGCTCACAAAGCTTATGGCTTTGGTTCCAATGCATTCCGACATCGTTTGGTGCCTCAAATCACCATTCGATGTTTCGTAGGGGTATAATTGTAATTTTCACCGAAAATCGTACATTGGGATTTTGAGGTATTCTTGTCTATCACATGCTCACAACGCTTATGGCTTTGGTTCCAATGCATTCCGACATCGTTTGGTACCTCAAATCACCATTCGAAGTTTCGTAGGGGTATAGTTGTAATTTTCACCGAAAATCGTACATTGGGATTTTGAGATATTCTTGTCTATCACATGCTCACAAAGCTTATGGCTTTGGTTCCAATGCATTCCGACATCGTTTGGTGCCTCAAATCACCATTCAAAGTTTTGTAGGGGTATAGTTGTAATTTTCACCGAAAATCGTACATTGGGATTTTGAGATATTCTTGTCTATCACATGCTCACAAAGCTTATGGCTTTGGTTCCAATGCATTCCGACATCGTTTGGTGCCTCAAATCACCATTCAAAGTTTCGTAGGGATATAGTTGTAATTTTCACCGAAAATCGTACTTTGGGATTTTGAGATATTCTTGTCTATCACATGCTCACGAAGCTTATGGCTTTGGTTCCAATGCATTCCGACATCGTTTGGTGCCTCAAATCACCATTCAAAGTTTCGTAGGGATATAGTTGTAATTTTCACCGAAAATCGTACATTGGGATTTTGAGATATTTTTGTCTATCACATGCTCACGAAGCTTATGGCTTTGGTTCCAATGCATTCCGACATCGTTTGGTGCCTCAAATCACCATTCGAAGTTTCGTAGGGGTATAGTTGTAATTTTCACCGAAAACCGTACATTGGGATTTTGAGATATTCTTGTCTATCACATGCTCACGAAGCTTATGGCTTTGGTTCCAATGCATTCCGACATCGTTTGGTGCCTCAAATCACCATTCAAAGTTTCGTAGGGATATAGTTGTAATTTTCACCGAAAATCGTACATTGGGATTTTGAGATATTCTTGTCTATCACATGCTCACAAAGCTTATGGCTTTGGTTCCAATGCATTCCGACATCGTTTGGTGCCTCAAATCACCATTCAAAGTTTCGTAGGGATATAGTTGTAATTTTCACCGAAAATCGTACATTGGGATTTTGAGATATTCTTGTCTATCACATGCTCACGAAGCTTATGGCTTTGGTTCCAATGCATTCCGACATCGTTTGGTGCCTCAAATCACCATTCGAAGTTTCGTAGGGGTATAGTTGTAATTTTCACCGAAAACCGTACATTGGGATTTTCAGGTATTCTTGTCTATCACATGCTCACAAAGCTTCTGGCTTTGGTTCCAATGCATTCCGACATCGTTTGGTGCCTCAAATCACTATTCAAAGTTTCGTAGGGGTATAGTTGTAATTTTCACCGAAAATCGTACATTGGGATTTTGAGGTATTCTTGTCTATCACATGCTCACAAAGCTTATGGCTTTGGTTCCAATGCATTCCGACATCGTTTGGTGCCTCAAATCACCATTCGAAGTTTCGTAGGGGTATAGTTGTAATTTTACCGAAAATCGTACATTGGGATTTTGAGGTATTCTTGTCTATCACATGCTCACAAAGCTTATGACTTTGGTTCCAATGCATTCCGACATCGTTTGGTGCCTCAAATCACCATTCGGAGTTTCGTAGGGGTATAGTTGTAATTTTCACCGAAAATCGTACATTAGGATTTTAAGGTATTCTTATCTATCACATGCTCACAAAGCTTATGGCTTTGGTTCCAATGCATTCAGACATCGTTTGGTGCCTCAAATCACCATATGAAGTTTCGTAGGGGTATAGTTGTAATTTTCACCGAAAATCGTACATTGGGATTTTGAGATATTCTTGTCTATCACATGCTCACAAAGCTTATGGCTTTGGTTCCAATGCATTCCCACATCGTTTGGTGCCTCAAATCACCATTCGAAGTTTCGTAGGGGCATAGTTGTAATTTTCACCAAAAATCGTACATTGGGATTTTGAGGTATTCTTGTCTATCAAATGCTCACAAAGCTTATGACTTTGGTTCCAATGCATTCCGACATCGTTTGGTGCCTCAAATCACCATTCGGAGTTTCGTAGGGGTATAGTTGTAATTTTCACCGAAAATCGTACATTAGGATTTTGAGGTATTCTTGTCTATCACATGCTCTCAAAGCTTATGGCTTTGGTTCCAATGCATTCAGACATCGTTTGGTGCCTCAAATCACCATTTGAAGTTTCGTAGGGGTATAGTTGTAATTTTCACCGAAAATCGTACATTGGGATTATGAGGTATTCTTGTCTATCACATGCTCACAAAGCTTATGGCTTTGGTTCCAATGCATTCCGACATCGTTTGGTGCCTCAAATCACCATTCGGAGTTTCGTAGGGGCATAGTTGTAATTTTCACCAAAAATCGTACGTTGGGATTTTGAGGTATTCTTGTCTATCACATGCTCACAAAGCTTATGACTTTGGTTCCATTGCATTCCAACATCGTTTGGTGCCTCAAATCACCATTCGGAGTTTCGTAGTGGTATAGTTGTAATTTTCACCGAAAATCGTACATTAGGATTTTGAGGTATTCTTGTCTATCACATGCTCACAAAGCTTATGACTTTGGTTTCAATGCATTCCGACATCGTTTGGTGCCTCAAATCACCATTTGAAGTTTCGTAGGGGTATAGTTGTAATTTTCACCGAAAATCGTACATTGGGATTTTGAGGTTTTCTTGTCTATCACATGCTCACAAAGCTTATGGCTTTGGTTCCAATGCATTCCGACATCGTTTGGTGCCTCAAATCACCATTCGAAGTTTCGTAGGGGTATAATTGTAATTTTCACAGAAAATCGTACATTGAGATTTTGAGGTATTCTTGTCTATCACATGCTCACAAAGCTTATGGCTTTGGTTCCAATGCATTCCGACATCGTTTGGTGCCTCAAATCACCATTCGAAGTTTCGTAGGGGTATAGTTGTAATTTTCACCGGAAATCGTACATTGGGATTTTGAGATATTCTTGTCTATCACATGCTCACAAAGCTTATGGCTTTGGTTCCAATGCATTCCGACATCGTTTGGTGCCTCAAATCACCATTCAAAGTTTCGTAGGGGTATAGTTGTAATTTTCACCGAAAATCGTACATTGGGATTTTGAGATATTCTTGTCTATCACATGCTCACAAAGCTTATGGCTTTGGTTCCAATGCATTCAGACATCGTTTGGTGCCTCAAATCACCATTTGAAGTTTCGTAGGGGTATAGTTGTAATTTTCACCGAAAATCGTACATTGGGATTTTGAGATATTCTTGTCTATCACATGCTCACAAAGCTTATGGCTTTGGTTCCAATGCATTCCGACATCGTTTGGTGCCTCAAATCACCATTCAAAGTTTCGTAGGGGTATAGTTGTAATTTTCACCGAAAATCGTACATTGGGATTTTGAGATATTCTTGTCTATCACATGCTCACGAAGCTTATGGCTTTGGTTCCAATGCATTCTGACATCGTTTGGTGCCTCAAATCACCATTCGAAGTTTCGTAGGGGTATAATTGTAATTTTCACCGAAAATCGTACATTGGTATTTTGAGGTATTCTTGTCTATCACATGCTCACAAAGCTTATGGCTTTGGTTCCAATGCATTCCGACATCGTTCGGTGCCTCAAATCACCATTCGAAGTTTCGTAGGGGTATAATTGTAATTTTCACCGAAAATCGTACATTGGGATTTTGAGGTATTCTTGTCTATCACATGCTCACAAAGCTTATGGCTTTGGTTCCAATGCATTCCGACATCGTTTGGTGCCTCAAATCACCATTCGAAGTTTCGTAGGGGTATAGTTGTAATTTTCACCAAAAATCGTACGTTGGGATTTTGAGGTATTCTTGTCTATCACATGCTCACAAAGCTTATGACTTTGGTTCCATTGCATTCCGACATCGTTTGGTGCCTCAAATCACCATTCGGAGTTTCGTAGTGGTATAGTTGTAATTTTCACCGAAAATCGTACATTAGGATTTTGAGGTATTCTTGTCTATCACATGCTCACAAAGCTTATGACTTTGGTTTCAGTGCATTCCGACATCGTTTGGTGCCTCAAACCACCATTTGAAGTTTCGTAGGGGTATAGTTGTAATTTTCACCGAAAATCGTACATTGGGATTTTGGGGTTTTCTTGTCTATCACATGCTCACAAAGCTTATGGCTGTGGTTCCAATGCATTCCGACATCGTTTGGTGCCTCAAATCACCATTCGAAGTTTCGTAGGGGTATAATTGTAATTTTCACCGAAAATCGTACATTGAGATTTTGAGGTATTCTTGTCTATCACATGCTCACAAAGCTTATGGCTATGGTTCCAATGCATTCCGACATCGTTTGGTGCCTCAAATAACCATTCGAAGTTTCGTAGGGGTATAGTTGTAATTTTACCGAAAATCGTACATTGGGATTTTGAGGTATTCTTGTCTATCACATGCTCACAAAGCTTATGACTTTGGTTCCAATGCATTCCGACATCGTTTGGTGCCTCAAATCACCATTCGGAGTTTCGTAGGGGTATAGTTGTAATTTTCACCGAAAATCGTACATTAGGATTTTAAGGTATTCTTATCTATCACATGCTCACAAAGCTTATGGCTTTGGTTCCAATGCATTCAGACATCGTTTGGTGCCTCAAATCACCATATGAAGTTTCGTAGGGGTATAGTTGTAATTTTCACCGAAAATCGTACATTGGGATTTTGAGATATTCTTGTCTATCACATGCTCACAAAGCTTATGGCTTTGGTTCCAATGCATTCCCACATCGTTTGGTGCCTCAAATCACCATTCGAAGTTTCGTAGGGGCATAGTTGTAATTTTCACCAAAAATCGTACATTGGGATTTTGAGGTATTCTTGTCTATCAAATGCTCACAAAGCTTATGACTTTGGTTCCAATGCATTCCGACATCGTTTGGTGCCTCAAATCACCATTCGGAGTTTCGTAGGGGTATAGTTGTAATTTTCACCGAAAATCGTACATTAGGATTTTGAGGTATTCTTGTCTATCACATGCTCTCAAAGCTTATGGCTTTGGTTCCAATGCATTCAGACATCGTTTGGTGCCTCAAATCACCATTTGAAGTTTCGTAGGGGTATAGTTGTAATTTTCACCGAAAATCGTACATTGGGATTATGAGGTATTCTTGTCTATCACATGCTCACAAAGCTTATGGCTTTGGTTCCAATGCATTCCGACATCGTTTGGTGCCTCAAATCACCATTCGGAGTTTCGTAGGGGCATAGTTGTAATTTTCACCAAAAATCGTACGTTGGGATTTTGAGGTATTCTTGTCTATCACATGCTCACAAAGCTTATGACTTTGGTTCCATTGCATTCCAACATCGTTTGGTGCCTCAAATCACCATTCGGAGTTTCGTAGTGGTATAGTTGTAATTTTCACCGAAAATCGTACATTAGGATTTTGAGGTATTCTTGTCTATCACATGCTCACAAAGCTTATGACTTTGGTTTCAATGCATTCCGACATCGTTTGGTGCCTCAAATCACCATTTGAAGTTTCGTAGGGGTATAGTTGTAATTTTCACCGAAAATCGTACATTGGGATTTTGAGGTTTTCTTGTCTATCACATGCTCACAAAGCTTATGGCTTTGGTTCCAATGCATTCCGACATCGTTTGGTGCCTCAAATCACCATTCGAAGTTTCGTAGGGGTATAATTGTAATTTTCACCGAAAATCGTACATTGAGATTTTGAGGTATTCTTGTCTATCACATGCTCACAAAGCTTATGGCTTTGGTTCCAATGCATTCCGACATCGTTTGGTGCCTCAAATCACCATTCGAAGTTTCGTAGGGGTATAGTTGTAATTTTCACCGGAAATCGTACATTGGGATTTTGAGATATTCTTGTCTATCACATGCTCACAAAGCTTATGGCTTTGGTTCCAATGCATTCCGACATCGTTTGGTGCCTCAAATCACCATTCAAAGTTTCGTAGGGGTATAGTTGTAATTTTCACCGAAAATCGTACATTGGGATTTTGAGATATTCTTGTCTATCACATGCTCACAAAGCTTATGGCTTTGGTTCCAATGCATTCAGACATCGTTTGGTGCCTCAAATCACCATTTGAAGTTTCGTAGGGGTATAGTTGTAATTTTCACCGAAAATCGTACATTGGGATTTTGAGATATTCTTGTCTATCACATGCTCACAAAGCTTATGGCTTTGGTTCCAATGCATTCCGACATCGTTTGGTGCCTCAAATCACCATTCAAAGTTTCGTAGGGGTATAGTTGTAATTTTCACCGAAAATCGTACATTGGGATTTTGAGATATTCTTGTCTATCACATGCTCACAAAGCTTATGGCTTTGGTTCCAATGCATTCCGACATCGTTTGGTGCCTCAAATCACCATTCAAAGTTTCGTAGGGGTATAGTTGTAATTTTCACCGAAAATCGTACATTGGGATTTTGAGATATTCTTGTCTATCACATGCTCACGAAGCTTATGGCTTTGGTTCCAATGCATTCTGACATCGTTTGGTGCCTCAAATCACCATTCGAAGTTTCGTAGGGGTATAATTGTAATTTTCACCGAAAATCGTACATTGGTATTTTGAGGTATTCTTGTCTATCACATGCTCACAAAGCTTATGGCTTTGGTTCCAATGCATTCCGACATCGTTTGGTGCCTCAAATCACCATTCGAAGTTTCGTAGGGGTATAATTGTAATTTTCACCGAAAATCGTACATTGGGATTTTGAGGTATTCTTGTCTATCACATGCTCACAAAGCTTATGGCTTTGGTTCCAATGCATTCCGACATCGTTTGGTGCCTCAAATCACCATTCGAAGTTTCGTAGGGGTATAGTTGTAATTTTCACCAAAAATCGTACGTTGTGATTTTGAGGTATTCTTGTCTATCACATGCTCACAAAGCTTATGACTTTGGTTCCATTGCATTCCGACATCGTTTGGTGCCTCAAATCACCATTCGGAGTTTCGTAGTGGTATAGTTGTAATTTTCACCGAAAATCGTACATTAGGATTTTGAGGTATTCTTGTCTATCACATGCTCACAAAGCTTATGACTTTGGTTTCAGTGCATTCCGACATCGTTTGGTGCCTCAAACCACCATTTGAAGTTTCGTAGGGGTATAGTTGTAATTTTCACCGAAAATCGTACATTGGGATTTTGAGGTTTTCTTGTCTATCACATGCTCACAAAGCTTATGGCTGTGGTTCCAATGCATTCCGACATCGTTTGGTGCCTCAAATCACCATTCGAAGTTTCGTAGGGGTATAATTGTAATTTTCACCGAAAATCGTACATTGGGATTTTGAGGTATTCTTGTCTATCACATGCTCACAAAGCTTATGTCTTTGGTTCCAATGCATTCCGACATCGTTTGGTGCCTCAAATCACCATTCGAAGTTTCGTAGGGGTATAGTTGTAATTTTCACCGGAAATCGTACATTGGGATTTTGAGATATTCTTGTCTATCATATGCTCACAAAGCTTATGGCTTTGGTTCCAATGTATTCCGACATCGTTTGGTGCCTCAAATCACCATTCAAAGTTTCGTAGGGGTGTATGGTTGTAATTTTCACCGAAAATCGTACATTGGGATTTTGAGGTATTCTTGTCTATCACATGCTCACAAAGATTATGCCTTTTTTTCCAATGTATTCCGACATCGTTTGGTGCCTCAAATCACCATTCGAAGTTTTGTAGGGGTATAATTGTAATTTTCACCGAAAATCGTACATTGGGATTTTGAGGTATTCTTGTCCATCACATGTTCACAAAGCTTATGGGTTTGGTTCCAATGCATTCCGACATCGTTTGGTGCCTCAAATCACCATTCGAAGTTTCGTAGGGGCATAGTTGTAATTTTCACCGAAAATCGTACATTGGAATTTTGAGATATTCTTGTCTATCACATGCTTACAAAGATTATACCTTTGGTTCCAATGTATTCCGACATCGTTTGGTGCCTCAAATCACCATTCGAAGTTTCATAGGGGTATAATTGTAATTTTCACCGAAAATCGTACATTGGGATTTTGAGGTATTCTTGTCTATCACATGCTCACAAACCTTATGGCTTTGGTTCAAATGCATTCCGACATAGTTTGGTCCTCAAATCACCATTCGAAGTTTCGTAGGGGTATAGTTGTAATTTTCACCGAAAATCGTACATTGGGATTTTGAGGTATTCTTGTCTATCACATGCTCACAAACCTTATGGCTTTGGTTCAAATGCATTCCGACATTGTTTGGTCCTCAAATCACCATTCGAAGTTTCGTAGGGGTATAGTTGTAATTTTCACCAAAAATCGTACGTTGGGATTTTGAGGTATTCTTGTCTATCACATGCTCACAAAGCTTATGACTTTGGTTCCATTGCATTCCGACATCGTTTGGTGCCTCAAATCACCATTCGGAGTTTCGTAGTGGTATAGTTGTAATTTTCACCGAAAATCGTACATTAGGATTTTGAGGTATTCTTGTCTATCACATGCTCACAAAGCTTATGACTTTGGTTTCAGTGCATTCCGACATCGTTTGGTGCCTCAAACCACCATTTGAAGTTTCGTAGGGGTATAGTTGTAATTTTCACCGAAAATCGTACAATGGGATTTTGAGGTTTTCTTGTCTATCACATGCTCACAAAGCTTATGGCTGTGGTTCCAATGCATTCCGACATCGTTTGGTGCCTCAAATCACCAGTCGAAGTTTCGTAGGGGTATAATTGTAATTTTCACCGAAAATCGTACATTGAGATTTTGAGGTATTCTTGTCTATCACATGCTCACAAAGCTTATGGCTTTGGTTCCAATGCATTCCGACATCGTTTGGTGCCTCAAATAACCATTCGAAGTTTCGTAGGGGTATAGTTGTAATTTTACCGAAAATCGTACATTGGGATTTTGAGGTATTCTTGTCTATCACATGCTCACAAAGCTTATGACTTTGGTTCCAATGCATTCCGACATCGTTTGGTGCCTCAAATCACCATTCGGAGTTTCGTAGGGGTATAGTTGTAATTTTCACCGAAAATCGTACATTAGGATTTTAAGGTATTCTTATCTATCACATGCTCACAAAGCTTATGGCTTTGGTTCCAATGCATTCAGACATCGTTTGGTGCCTCAAATCACCATATGAAGTTTCGTAGGGGTATAGTTGTAATTTTCACCGAAAATCGTACATTGGGATTTTGAGATATTCTTGTCTATCACATGCTCACAAAGCTTATGGCTTTGGTTCCAATGCATTCCCACATCGTTTGGTGCCTCAAATCACCATTCGAAGTTTCGTAGGGGCATAGTTGTAATTTTCACCAAAAATCGTACATTTGGATTTTGAGGTATTCTTGTCTATCAAATGCTCACAAAGCTTATGACTTTGGTTCCAATGCATTCCGACATCGTTTGGTGCCTCAAATCACCATTCGGAGTTTCGTAGGGGTATAGTTGTAATTTTCACCGAAAATCGTACATTAGGATTTTGAGGTATTCTTGTCTATCACATGCTCTCAAAGCTTATGGCTTTGGTTCCAATGCATTCAGACATCGTTTGGTGCCTCAAATCACCATTTGAAGTTTCGTAGGGGTATAGTTGTAATTTTCACCGAAAATCGTACATTGGGATTATGAGGTATTCTTGTCTATCACATGCTCACAAAGCTTATGGCTTTGGTTCCAATGCATTCCGACATCGTTTGGTGCCTCAAATCACCATTCGGAGTTTCGTAGGGGCATAGTTGTAATTTTCACCAAAAATCGTACGTTGGGATTTTGAGGTATTCTTGTCTATCACATGCTCACAAAGCTTATGACTTTGGTTCCATTGCATTCCAACATCGTTTGGTGCCTCAAATCACCATTCGGAGTTTCGTAGTGGTATAGTTGTAATTTTCACCGAAAATCGTACATTAGGATTTTGAGGTATTCTTGTCTATCACATGCTCACAAAGCTTATGACTTTGGTTTCAATGCATTCCGACATCGTTTGGTGCCTCAAATCACCATTTGAAGTTTCGTAGGGGTATAGTTGTAATTTTCACCGAAAATCGTACATTGGGATTTTGAGGTTTTCTTGTCTATCACATGCTCACAAAGCTTATGGCTTTGGTTCCAATGCATTCCGACATCGTTTGGTGCCTCAAATCACCATTCGAAGTTTCGTAGGGGTATAATTGTAATTTTCACCGAAAATCGTACATTGAGATTTTGAGGTATTCTTGTCTATCACATGCTCACAAAGCTTATGGCTTTGGTTCCAATGCATTCCGACATCGTTTGGTGCCTCAAATCACCATTCGAAGTTTCGTAGGGGTATAGTTGTAATTTTCACCGGAAATCGTACATTGGGATTTTGAGATATTCTTGTCTATCACATGCTCACAAAGCTTATGGCTTTGGTTCCAATGCATTCCGACATCGTTTGGTGCCTCAAATCACCATTCAAAGTTTCGTAGGGGTATAGTTGTAATTTTCACCGAAAATCGTACATTGGGATTTTGAGATATTCTTGTCTATCACATGCTCACAAAGCTTATGGCTTTGGTTCCAATGCATTCAGACATCGTTTGGTGCCTCAAATCACCATTTGAAGTTTCGTAGGGGTATAGTTGTAATTTTCACCGAAAATCGTACATTGGGATTTTGAGATATTCTTGTCTATCACATGCTCACAAAGCTTATGGCTTTGGTTCCAATGCATTCCGACATCGTTTGGTGCCTCAAATCACCATTCAAAGTTTCGTAGGGGTATAGTTGTAATTTTCACCGAAAATCGTACATTGGGATTTTGAGATATTCTTGTCTATCACATGCTCACGAAGCTTATGGCTTTGGTTCCAATGCATTCTGACATCGTTTGGTGCCTCAAATCACCATTCGAAGTTTCGTAGGGGTATAATTGTAATTTTCACCGAAAATCGTACATTGGTATTTTGAGGTATTCTTGTCTATCACATGCTCACAAAGCTTATGGCTTTGGTTCCAATGCATTCCGACATCGTTTGGTGCCTCAAATCACCATTCGAAGTTTCGTAGGGGTATAATTGTAATTTTCACCGAAAATCGTACATTGGGATTTTGAGGTATTCTTGTCTATCACATGCTCACAAAGCTTATGGCTTTGGTTCCAATGCATTCCGACATCGTTTGGTGCCTCAAATCACCATTCGAAGTTTCGTAGGGGTATAGTTGTAATTTTCACCAAAAATCGTACGTTGGGATTTTGAGGTATTCTTGTCTATCACATGCTCACAAAGCTTATGACTTTGGTTCCATTGCATTCCGACATCGTTTGGTGCCTCAAATCACCATTCGGAGTTTCGTAGTGGTATAGTTGTAATTTTCACCGAAAATCCTACATTAGGATTTTGAGGTATTCTTGTCTATCACATGCTCACAAAGCTTATGACTTTGGTTTCAGTGCATTCCGACATCGTTTGGTGCCTCAAACCACCATTTGAAGTTTCGTAGGGGTATAGTTGTAATTTTCACCGAAAATCGTACATTGGGATTTTGAGGTTTTCTTGTCTATCACATGCTCACAAAGCTTATGGCTGTGGTTCCAATGCATTCCGACATCGTTTGGTGCCTCAAATCACCATTCGAAGTTTCGTAGGGGTATAATTGTAATTTTCACCGAAAATCGTACATTGGGATTTTGAGGTATTCTTGTCTATCACATGCTCACAAAGCTTATGGCTTTGGTTCCAATGCATTCCGACATCGTTTGGTGCCTCAAATCACCATTCGAAGTTTCGTAGGGGTATAGTTGTAATTTTCACCGGAAATCGTACATTGGGATTTTGAGATATTCTTGTCTATCATATGCTCACAAAGCTTATGGCTTTGGTTCCAATGTATTCCGACATCGTTTGGTGCCTCAAATCACCATTCAAAGTTTCGTAGGGGTATGGTTGTAATTTTCACCGAAAATCGTACATTGGGATTTTGAGGTATTCTTGTCTATCACATGCTCACAAAGATTATGCCTTTTTTTCCAATGTATTCCGACATCGTTTGGTGCCTCAAATCACCATTCGAAGTTTTGTAGGGGTATAATTGTAATTTTCACCGAAAATCGTACATTGGGATTTTGAGGTATTCTTGTCCATCACATGTTCACAAAGCTTATGGGTTTGGTTCCAATGCATTCCGACATCGTTTGGTGCCTCAAATCACCATTCGAAGTTTCGTAGGGGCATAGTTGTAATTTTCACCGAAAATCGTACATTGGGATTTTGAGATATTCTTGTCTATCACATGCTCACAAAGATTATACCTTTGGTTCCAATGTATTCCGACATCGTTTGGTGCCTCAAATCACCATTCGAAGTTTCGTAGGGGTATAATTGTAATTTTCACCGAAAATCGTACATTGGGATTTTGAGGTATTCTTGTCTATCACATGCTCACAAACCTTATGGCTTTGGTTCAAATGCATTCCGACATTGTTTGGTCCTCAAATCACCATTCGAAGTTTCGTAGGGGTATAGTTGTAATTTTCACCGAAAATCGTACATTGGGATTTTGAGGTATTCTTTTGTCTATCACATGCTCACAAAGCTTATGGCTTTGGTTCCAATGCATTCCGACATCGTTTGGTGCCTCAAATCACCATTCGAAGTTTCGTAGGGGTATAGTTGTAATTTTCACCGGAAATCGTACATTGGGATTTTGAGATATTCTTGTCTATCACATGCTCACAAAGCTTATGGCTTTGGTTCCAATGCATTCCGACATCGTTTGGTGCCTCAAATCACCATTCAAAGTTTCGTAGGGGTATAGTTGTAATTTTCACCGAAAATCGTACATTGGGATTTTGAGATATTCTTGTCTATCACATGCTCACAAAGCTTATGGCTTTGGTTCCAATGCATTCAGACATCGTTTGGTGCCTCAAATCACCATTTGAAGTTTCGTAGGGGTATAGTTGTAATTTTCACCGAAAATCGTACATTGGGATTTTGAGATATTCTTGTCTATCACATGCTCACAAAGCTTATGGCTTTGGTTCCAATGCATTCCGACATCGTTTGGTGCCTCAAATCACCATTCAAAGTTTCGTAGGGGTATAGTTGTAATTTTCACCGAAAATCGTACATTGGGATTTTGAGATATTCTTGTCTATCACATGCTCACGAAGCTTATGGCTTTGGTTCCAATGCATTCTGACATCGTTTGGTGCCTCAAATCACCATTCGAAGTTTCGTAGGGGTATAATTGTAATTTTCACCGAAAATCGTACATTGGTATTTTGAGGTATTCTTGTCTATCACATGCTCACAAAGCTTATGGCTTTGGTTCCAATGCATTCCGACATCGTTTGGTGCCTCAAATCACCATTCGAAGTTTCGTAGGGGTATAATTGTAATTTTCACCGAAAATCGTACATTGGGATTTTGAGGTATTCTTGTCTATCACATGCTCACAAAGCTTATGGCTTTGGTTCCAATGCATTCCGACATCGTTTGGTGCCTCAAATCACCATTCGAAGTTTCGTAGGGGTATAGTTGTAATTTTCACCAAAAATCGTACGTTGGGATTTTGAGGTATTCTTGTCTATCACATGCTCACAAAGCTTATGACTTTGGTTCCATTGCATTCCGACATCGTTTGGTGCCTCAAATCACCATTCGGAGTTTCGTAGTGGTATAGTTGTAATTTTCACCGAAAATCCTACATTAGGATTTTGAGGTATTCTTGTCTATCACATGCTCACAAAGCTTATGACTTTGGTTTCAGTGCATTCCGACATCGTTTGGTGCCTCAAACCACCATTTGAAGTTTCGTAGGGGTATAGTTGTAATTTTCACCGAAAATCGTACATTGGGATTTTGAGGTTTTCTTGTCTATCACATGCTCACAAAGCTTATGGCTGTGGTTCCAATGCATTCCGACATCGTTTGGTGCCTCAAATCACCATTCGAAGTTTCGTAGGGGTATAATTGTAATTTTCACCGAAAATCGTACATTGGGATTTTGAGGTATTCTTGTCTATCACATGCTCACAAAGCTTATGGCTTTGGTTCCAATGCATTCCGACATCGTTTGGTGCCTCAAATCACCATTCGAAGTTTCGTAGGGGTATAGTTGTAATTTTCACCGGAAATCGTACATTGGGATTTTGAGATATTCTTGTCTATCATATGCTCACAAAGCTTATGGCTTTGGTTCCAATGTATTCCGACATCGTTTGGTGCCTCAAATCACCATTCAAAGTTTCGTAGGGGTATGGTTGTAATTTTCACCGAAAATCGTACATTGGGATTTTGAGGTATTCTTGTCTATCACATGCTCACAAAGATTATGCCTTTTTTTCCAATGTATTCCGACATCGTTTGGTGCCTCAAATCACCATTCGAAGTTTTGTAGGGGTATAATTGTAATTTTCACCGAAAATCGTACATTGGGATTTTGAGGTATTCTTGTCCATCACATGTTCACAAAGCTTATGGGTTTGGTTCCAATGCATTCCGACATCGTTTGGTGCCTCAAATCACCATTCGAAGTTTCGTAGGGGCATAGTTGTAATTTTCACCGAAAATCGTACATTGGGATTTTGAGATATTCTTGTCTATCACATGCTCACAAAGATTATACCTTTGGTTCCAATGTATTCCGACATCGTTTGGTGCCTCAAATCACCATTCGAAGTTTCGTAGGGGTATAATTGTAATTTTCACCGAAAATCGTACATTGGGATTTTGAGGTATTCTTGTCTATCACATGCTCACAAACCTTATGGCTTTGGTTCAAATGCATTCCGACATTGTTTGGTCCTCAAATCACCATTCGAAGTTTCGTAGGGGTATAGTTGTAATTTTCACCGAAAATCGTACATTGGGATTTTGAGGTATTCTTTTGTCTATCACATGCTCACAAAGCTTATGGCTTTGGTTCCAATGCATTCCGACATCGTTTGGTGCCTCATATCACCATTCGAAGTTTCGTAGGGGCATAGTTGTAATTTTCACCAAAAATCGTACATTGGGGTTTTGAGGTATTCTTGTCTATCACATGCTCACAAAGATTATTCCTTTGGTTCGAATGCATTCCGACATCGTTTGGTGCCTCAAATCACCATTCGGAGTTTCGTAGCGGTATAGTTGTAATTTTCACCGAAAATCGTTCATTGGGATTTTGAGGTATTTTTGTCTATCACATGCTCACAAAGCTTATGACTTTGGTTCGAATGCATTCCGACATCGTTCGGTGCCTCAAATCACCATTCGGAGTTTCGTAGGGGTATAGTTGTAATTTTCACCGAAAATCGTTCATTGGGATTTTGAGGTATTCTTGTCTATCACATGCTCACAAAGCTTATGGCTTTGGTTCCAATGCATTCCGACATCGTTTGGTGCCTCAAATCACCATTCGAAGTTTCGTAGGGGTATAGTTGTAATTTTCACCGAAAATCGTACATTGGGATTTTGAGATATTCTTGTCTATCACATGCTCACAAAGCTTTCGACTTTGGTTCCAATGCATTCCGGCATCGTTTGGTGCCTCAAATCACCATTCAAAGTTTCGTAGGGGTATAGCTGTAATTTTCACCGAAAATCGTACATTGTGATTTTGAGGTATTCTTGTCTATCACATGCTCACAAAGTTTATGGCTTTGGTTCCAATGCCTTCCGACATCGTTTGGTGCCTCAAATCACCATTCGAAGTTTCGTAGGGGTATAGTTGTAATTTTCACCGAAAATCGTACATTGGGATTTTGAGGTATTCTTGTCTATCACATGCTCACAAAGCTTATGGCTTTGGTTCCAATGCATTCCGACATCGTTTGTGCCTCAAATCACCATTCAAAGTTTCGTAGGGATATAGTTGTAATTTTCACCGAAAATCGTACATTGGGATTTCGAGATATTCTTGTCTATCACATGCTCACGAAGCTTATAGCTTTGGTTCCAATGCATTCCGACATCGTTTGGTACCTCAAATCACCATTCGAAGTTTCGTAAGGGTATAGTTGTAATTTTCACCGAAAATCGTACATTGTGATTTTGAGGTATTTTTGTCTATCACATGCTCACAAAGTTTATGGCTTTGGTTCCAATGCATTCCGACATCGTTTGGTGCCTCAAATCACCATTCGATGTTTCGTAGGGGTATAGTTGTAATTTTCACCGAAAATCGTATATTGGGATTTTGAGGTATTCTTGTCTATCACATGCTCACAAAGCTTATGGCTTTGGTTCCAATGCATTCCGACATCGTTTGGTACCTCAAATCACCATTCGAAGTTTCGTAGGGGTATAGTTGTAATTTTCACCGAATATCGTACATTGGGATTTTGAGATATTCTTGTCTATCACATGCTCACAAAGCTTATGGCTTTGGTTCCAATGCATTCCGACATCGTTTGGTGCCTCAAATCACCATTCAAAGTTTCGTAGGGATATAGTTGTAATTTTCACCGAAAATCGTACATTGGGATTTTGAGATATTCTTGTCTATCACATGCTCACGAAGCTTATGGCTTTGGTTCCAATGTATTCCGACATCGTTTGGTGCCTCAAATCACCATTCGAAGTTTCGTAGGGGTATAATTGTAATTTTCACCGAAAATCGTACATTGGGATTTTGAGGTATTCTTGTCTATCACATGCTCACAAAGCTTATGGCTTTGGTTCCAATGCATTCCGACATCGTTTGGTGCCTCAAATCACCATTCGAAGTTTCGTAGGGGTATAGTTGTAATTTTCACCGAAAACCGTACATTGGGATTTTCAGGTATTCTTGTCTATCACATGCTCACAAAGCTTCTGGCTTTGGTTCCAATGCATTCCGACATCGTTTGGTGCCTCAAATCACTATTCAAAGTTTCGTAGGGGTATAGTTGTAATTTTCACCGAAAATCGTACATTGGGATTTTGAGGTATTCTTGTCTATCACATGCTCACAAAGCTTATGGCTTTGGTTCCAATGCATTCCGACATCGTTTGGTGCCTCAAATCACCATTCGAAGTTTCGTAGGGGTATAGTTGTAATTTTACCGAAAATCGTACATTGGGATTTTGAGGTATTCTTGTCTATCACATGCTCACAAAGCTTATGACTTTGGTTCCAATGCATTCCGACATCGTTTGGTGCCTCAAATCACCATTCGGAGTTTCGTAGGGGTATAGTTGTAATTTTCACCGAAAATCGTACATTAGGATTTTAAGGTATTCTTATCTATCACATGCTCACAAAGCTTATGGCTTTGGTTCCAATGCATTCAGACATCGTTTGGTGCCTCAAATCACCATATGAAGTTTCGTAGGGGTATAGTTGTAATTTTCACCGAAAATCGTACATTGGGATTTTGAGATATTCTTGTCTATCACATGCTCACAAAGATTATGGCTTTGGTTCCAATGCATTCCCACATCGTTTGGTGCCTCAAATCACCATTCGAAGTTTCGTAGGGGCATAGTTGTAATTTTCACCAAAAATCGTACATTGGGATTTTGAGGTATTCTTGTCTATCAAATGCTCACAAAGCTTATGACTTTGGTTCCAATGCATTCCGACATCGTTTGGTGCCTCAAATCACCATTCGGAGTTTCGTAGGGGTATAGTTGTAATTTTCACCGAAAATCGTACATTAGGATTTTGAGGTATTCTTGTCTATCACATGCTCTCAAAGCTTATGGCTTTGGTTCCAATGCATTCAGACATCGTTTGGTGCCTCAAATCACCATTTGAAGTTTCGTAGGGGTATAGTTGTAATTTTTACCGAAAATCGTACATTGGGATTATGAGGTATTCTTGTCTATCACATGCTCACAAAGCTTATGGCTTTGGTTCCAATGCATTCCGACATCGTTTGGTGCCTCAAATCACCATTCGATGTTTCGTAGGGGTATAATTGTAATTTTCACCGAAAATCGTACATTGGGATTTTGAGGTATTCTTGTCTATCACATGTTCACAAAGCTTATGGCTTTGGTTCCAATGCATTCCGACATCGTTTGGTACCTCAAATCACCATTCGAAGTTTCGTAGGGGTATAGTTGTAATTTTCACCGAAAATCGTACATTGGGATTTTGAGATATTCTTGTCTATCACGTGCTCACAAAGCTTATGGCTTTGGTTCCAATGCATTCCGACATCGTTTGGTGCCTCAAATCACCATTCAAAGTTTCGTAGGGGAATAGTTGTAATTTTCACCGAAAATCGTACATTGGGATTTTGAGATATTCTTGTCTATCACATGCTCACGAAGCTTATGGCTTTGGTTCCAATGCATTCCGACATCGTTTGGTGCCTCAAATCACCATTCGAAGTTTCGTAGGGGTATAATTGTAATTTTCACCGAAAATCGTACATTGGGATTTTGAGATATTCTTGTCTATCACATGCTCACAAAGCTTATGGCTTTGGTTCCAATGCATTCCGACATCGTTTGGTGCCTCAAATCACCATTCGAAGTTTCGTAGGGGTATAGTTGTAATTTTACCGAAAATCGTACATTGGGATTTTGAGGTATTCTTGTCTATCACATGCTCACAAAGCTTATGACTTTGGTTCCAATGCATTCCGACATCGTTTGGTGCCTCAAATCACCATTCGGAGTTTCGTAGGGGTATAGTTGTAATTTTCACCGAAAATCGTACATTGGGATTTTGAGATATTCTTGTCTATCACATGCTCACAAAGCTTATGGCTTTGGTTCCAATGCATTCCGACATCGTTTGGTGCCTCAAATCACCATTCGGAGTTTCGTAGGGGCATAGTTGTAATTTTCACCAAAAATCGTACGTTGGGATTTTGAGGTATTCTTGTCTATCACATGCTCACAAAGCTTATGACTTTGGTTCCATTGCATTCCAACATCGTTTGGTGCCTCAAATCACCATTCGGAGTTTTGTAGTGGTATAGTTGTAATTTTCACCGAAAATCGTACATTAGGATTTTGAGGTATTCTTGTGTATCACATGCTCACAAAGCTTATGACTTTGGTTTCAATGCATTCCGACATCGTTTGGTGCCTCAAATCACCATTTGAAGTTTCGTAGGGGTATAGTTGTAATTTTCACCGAAAATCGTACATTGGGATTTTGAGGTTTTCTTGTCTATCACATGCTCACAAAGCTTATGGCTTTGGTTCCAATGCATTCCGACATCGTTTGGTGCCTCAAATCACCATTCGAAGTTTCGTAGGGGTATAATTGTAATTTTCACCGAAAATCGTACATTGGGATTTTGAGGTATTCTTGTCTATCACATGCTCACAAAGCTTATGGCTTTGGTTCCAATGCATTCCGACATCGTTTGGTGCCTCAAATCACCATTCGAAGTTTCGTAGGGGTATAGTTGTAATTTTCACCGGAAATCGTACATTGGGATTTTGAGATATTCTTGTCTATCACATGCTCACAAAGCTTATGGCTTTGGTTCCAATGCATTCCGACATCGTTTGGTGCCCTCAAATCACCATTCAAAGTTTCGTAGGGGTATAGTTGTAATTTTCACCGAAAATCGTACATTGGGATTTTGAGGTATTCTTGTCTATCACATGCTCACAAAGATTATTCCTTTGGTTCCAATGTATTCCGACATCGTTTGGTGCCTCAAATCACCATTCGAAGTTTCGTAGGGGTATAATTGTAATTTTCACCGAAAATCGTACATTGGGATTTTGAGGTATTCTTGTCCATCACATGTTCACAAAGCTTATGGCTTTGGTTCCAATGCATTCCGACATCGTTTGGTGCCTCAAATCACCATTCGAAGTTTCGTAGGGGTATAGTTGTAAATTTCACCAAAAATCGTACATTGGGATTTTGAGATATTCTTGTCTATCACATGCTCACAAAGCTTATGACTTTGGTTCCAATGCATTCCGACATCGTTTGGTGCCTCAAATCACCATTCGAAGTTTCGTAGGGGCATAGTTGTAATTTTCACCAAAAATCGTACATTGGGATTTTGAGGTATTCTTGTCTATCAAATGCTCACAAAGCTTATGACTTTGGTTCCAATGCATTCCGACATCGTTTGGTGCCTCAAATCACCATTTGGAGTTTCGTAGGGGTATAGTTGTAATTTTCACCGAAAATCGTACATTAGGATTTTGAGGTATTCTTGTCTATCACATGCTCTCAAAGCTTATGGCTTTGGTTCCAATGCATTCAGACATCGTTTGGTGCCTCAAATCACCATTTGAAGTTTCGTAGGGGTATAGTTGTAATTTTCACCGAAAATCGTACATTGGGATTATGAGGTATTCTTGTCTATCACATGCTCACAAAGCTTATGGCTTTGGTTCCAATGCATTCCGACATCGTTTGGTGCCTCAAATCACCATTCGATGTTTCGTAGGGGTATAATTGTAATTTTCACCGAAAATCGTACATTGGGATTTTGAGGTATTCTTGTCTATCACATGCTCACAAAGCTTATGGCTTTGGTTCCAATGCATTCCGACATCGTTTGGTACCTCAAATCACCATTCGAAGTTTCGTAGGGGTATAGTTGTAATTTTCACCGAAAATCGTACATTGGGATTTTGAGATATTCTTGTCTATCACATGCTCACGAAGCTTATGGCTTTGGTTCCAATGCATTCCGACATCGTTTGGTGCCTCAAATCACCATTCAAAGTTTCGTAGGGGTATAGTTGTAATTTTCACCGAAAATCGTACATTGGGATTTTGAGGTATTCTTGTCTATCACATGCTCACAAAGATTATGCCTTTGGTTCCAATGTATTCCGACATCGTTTGGTGCCTCAAATCACCATTCGAAGTTTCGTAGGGGTATAGTTGTAATTTTACCGAAAATCGTACATTGGGATTTTGAGGTATTCTTGTCTATCACATGCTCACAAAGCTTATGACTTTGGTTCCAATGCATTCCGACATCGTTTGGTGCCTCAAATCACCATTCGGAGTTTCGTAGGGGTATAGTTGTAATTTTCACCGAAAATCGTACATTGTGATTTTGAGGTATTCTTGTCTATCACATGCTCACAAAGTTTATGGCTTTGGTTCCAATGCATTCCGACATCGTTTGGTGCCTCAAATCACCATTCGAAGTTTCGTAGGGGTATAGTTGTAATTTTCACCGAAAATCGTATATTGGGATTTTGAGGTATTCTTGTCTATCACATGCTCACAAAGCTTATGGCTTTGGTTCCAATGTATTCCGACATCGTTTGGTGCCTCAAATCACCATTCGAAGTTTCGTAGGGGTATAATTCTAATTTTCACCGAAAATCGTACATTGGGATTTTGAGGTATTCTTGTCTATCACATGCTCACAAAGCTTATGGCTTTGGTTCCAATGCATTCCGACATCGTTTGGTGCCTCAAATCACCATTCGAAGTTTCGTAGGGGTATAGTTGTAATTTTCACCGAAAACCGTACATTGGGATTTTCAGGTATTCTTGTCTATCACATGCTCACAAAGCTTCTGGCTTTGGTTCCAATGCATTCCGACATCGTTTGGTGCCTCAAATCACTATTCAAAGTTTCGTAGGGGTATAGTTGTAATTTTCACCGAAAATCGTACATTGGGATTTTGAGGTATTCTTGTCTATCACATGCTCACAAAGCTTATGGCTTTGGTTCCAATGCATTCCGACATCGTTTGGTGCCTCAAATCACCATTCGAAGTTTCGTAGGGGTATAGTTGTAATTTTACCGAAAATCGTACATTGGGATTTTGAGGTATTCTTGTCTATCACATGCTCACAAAGCTTATGACTTTGGTTCCAATGCATTCCGACATCGTTTGGTGCCTCAAATCACCATTCGGAGTTTCGTAGGGGTATAGTTGTAATTTTCACCGAAAATCGTACATTAGGATTTTAAGGTATTCTTATCTATCACATGCTCACAAAGCTTATGGCTTTGGTTCCAATGCATTCAGAGATCGTTTGGTGCCTCAAATCACCATATGAAGTTTCGTAGGGGTATAGTTGTAATTTTCACCGAAAATCGTACATTGGGATTTTGAGATATTCTTGTCTATCACATGCTCACAAAGATTATGGCTTTGGTTCCAATGCATTCCCACATCGTTTGGTGCCTCAAATCACCATTCGAAGTTTCGTAGGGGCATAGTTGTAATTTTCACCAAAAATCGTACATTGGGATTTTGAGGTATTCTTGTCTATCAAATGCTCACAAAGCTTATGACTTTGGTTCCAATGCATTCCGACATCGTTTGGTGCCTCAAATCACCATTCGGAGTTTCGTAGGGGTATAGTTGTAATTTTCACCGAAAATCGTACATTAGGATTTTGAGGTATTCTTGTCTATCACATGCTCTCAAAGCTTATGGCTTTGGTTCCAATGCATTCAGACATCGTTTGGTGCCTCAAATCACCATTTGAAGTTTCGTAGGGGTATAGTTGTAATTTTTACCGAAAATCGTACATTGGGATTATGAGGTATTCTTGTCTATCACATGCTCACAAAGCTTATGGCTTTGGTTCCAATGCATTCCGACATCGTTTGGTGCCTCAAATCACCATTCGATGTTTCGTAGGGGTATAATTGTAATTTTCACCGAAAATCGTACATTGGGATTTTGAGGTATTCTTGTCTATCACATGCTCACAAAGCTTATGGCTTTGGTTCCAATGCATTCCGACATCGTTTGGTACCTCAAATCACCATTCGAAGTTTCGTAGGGGTATAGTTGTAATTTTCACCGAAAATCGTACATTGGGATTTTGAGATATTCTTGTCTATCACGTGCTCACAAAGCTTATGGCTTTGGTTCCAATGCATTCCGACATCGTTTGGTGCCTCAAATCACCATTCAAAGTTTCGTAGGGGTATAGTTGTAATTTTCACCGAAAATCGTACATTGGGATTTTGAGATATTCTTGTCTATCACATGCTCACAAAGCTTATGGCTTTGGTTCCAATGCATTCCGACATCGTTTGGTGCCTCAAATCACCATTCGAAGTTTCGTAGGGGTATAGTTGTAATTTTACCGAAAATCGTACATTGGGATTTTGAGGTATTCTTGTCTATCACATGCTCACAAAGCTTATGACTTTGGTTCCAATGCATTCCGACATCGTTTGGTGCCTCAAATCACCATTCGGAGTTTCGTAGGGGTATAGTTGTAATTTTCACCGAAAATCGTACATTGGGATTTTGAGATATTCTTGTCTATCACATGCTCACAAAGCTTATGGCTTTGGTTCCAATGCATTCCGACATCGTTTGGTGCCTCAAATCACCATTCGGAGTTTCGTAGGGGCATAGTTGTAATTTTCACCAAAAATCGTACGTTGGGATTTTGAGGTATTCTTGTCTATCACATGCTCACAAAGCTTATGACTTTGGTTCCATTGCATTCCAACATCGTTTGGTGCCTCAAATCACCATTCGGAGTTTCGTAGTGGTATGGTTGTAATTTTCACCGAAAATCGTACATTAGGATTTTGAGGTATTCTTGTGTATCACATGCTCACAAAGCTTATGACTTTGGTTTCAATGCATTCCGACATCGTTTGGTGCCTCAAATCACCATTTGAAGTTTCGTAGGGGTATAGTTGTAATTTTCACCGAAAATCGTACATTGGGATTTTGAGGTTTTCTTGTCTATCACATGCTCACAAAGCTTATGGCTTTGGTTCCAATGCATTCCGACATCGTTTGGTGCCTCAAATCACCATTCGAAGTTTCGTAGGGGTATAATTGTAATTTTCACCGAAAATCGTACATTGGGATTTTGAGGTATTCTTGTCTATCACATGCTCACAAAGCTTATGGCTTTGGTTCCAATGCATTCCGACATCGTTTGGTGCCTCAAATCACCATTCGAAGTTTCGTAGGGGTATAGTTGTAATTTTCACCGGAAATCGTACATTGGGATTTTGAGATATTCTTGTCTATCACATGCTCACAAAGCTTATGGCTTTGGTTCCAATGCATTCCGACATCGTTTGGTGCCCTCAAATCACCATTCAAAGTTTCGTAGGGGTATAGTTGTAATTTTCACCGAAAATCGTACATTGGGATTTTGAGGTATTCTTGTCTATCACATGCTCACAAAGATTATGCCTTTGGTTCCAATGTATTCCGACATCGTTTGGTGCCTCAAATCACCATTCGAAGTTTCGTAGGGGTATAATTGTAATTTTCACCGAAAATCGTACATTGGGATTTTGAGGTATTCTTGTCCATCACATGTTCACAAAGCTTATGGCTTTGGTTCCAATGCATTCCGACATCGTTTGGTGCCTCAAATCACCATTCGAAGTTTCGTAGGGGTATAGTTGTAAATTTCACCAAAAATCGTACATTGGGATTTTGAGATATTCTTGTCTATCACATGCTCACAAAGCTTATGGCTTTGGTTCCAATGCATTCCGACATCGTTTGGTGCCTCAAATCACCATTCGAAGTTTCGTAGGGGCATAGTTGTAATTTTCACCAAAAATCGTACATTGGGATTTTGAGGTATTCTTGTCTATCAAATGCTCACAAAGCTTATGACTTTGGTTCCAATGCATTCCGACATCGTTTGGTGCCTCAAATCACCATTTGGAGTTTCGTAGGGGTATAGTTGTAATTTTCACCGAAAATCGTACATTAGGATTTTGAGGTATTCTTGTCTATCACATGCTCTCAAAGCTTATGGCTTTGGTTCCAATGCATTCAGACATCGTTTGGTGCCTCAAATCACCATTTGAAGTTTCGTAGGGGTATAGTTGTAATTTTCACCGAAAATCGTACATTGGGATTATGAGGTATTCTTGTCTATCACATGCTCACAAAGCTTATGGCTTTGGTTCCAATGCATTCCGACATCGTTTGGTGCCTCAAATCACCATTCGATGTTTCGTAGGGGTATAATTGTAATTTTCACCGAAAATCGTACATTGGGATTTTGAGGTATTCTTGTCTATCACATGCTCACAAAGCTTATGGCTTTGGTTCCAATGCATTCCGACATCGTTTGGTACCTCAAATCACCATTCGAAGTTTCGTAGGGGTATAGTTGTAATTTTCACCGAAAATCGTACATTGGGATTTTGAGATATTCTTGTCTATCACATGCTCACGAAGCTTATGGCTTTGGTTCCAATGCATTCCGACATCGTTTGGTGCCTCAAATCACCATTCAAAGTTTCGTAGGGGTATAGTTGTAATTTTCACCGAAAATCGTACATTGGGATTTTGAGGTATTCTTGTCTATCACATGCTCACAAAGATTATGCCTTTGGTTCCAATGTATTCCGACATCGTTTGGTGCCTCAAATCACCATTCGAAGTTTCGTAGGGGTATAATTGTAATTTTCACCGAAAATCGTACATTGGGATTTTGAGGTATTCTTGTCCATCACATGTTCACAAAGCTTATGGCTTTGGTTCCAATGCATTCCGACATCGTTTGGTGCCTCAAATCACCATTCGATATTTCGTAGGGGTATAGTTGTAAATTTCACCAAAAATCGTACATTGGGATTTTGAGATATTCTTGTCTATCACATGCTCACAAAGCTTATGACTTTGGTTCCAATGCATTCCGACATCGTTTGGTGCCTCAAATCACCATTCGAAGTTTCGTAGGGGCATAGTTGTAATTTTCACCAAAAATCGTACATTGGGATTTTGAGGTATTCTTGTCTATCAAATGCTCACAAAGCTTATGACTTTGGTTCCAATGCATTCCGACATCGTTTGGTGCCTCAAATCACCATTCGGAGTTTCGTAGGGGTATAGTTGTAATTTTCACCGAAAATCGTACATTAGGATTTTGAGGTATTCTTGTCTATCACATGCTCTCAAAGCTTATGGCTTTGGTTCCAATGCATTCAGACATCGTTTGGTGCCTCAAATCACCATTTGAAGTTTCGTAGGGGTATAGTTGTAATTTTCACCGAAAATCGTACATTGGGATTATGAGGTATTCTTGTCTATCACAAGCTCACAAAGCTTATGGCTTTGGTTCCAATGCATTCCGACATCGTTTGGTGCCTCAAATCACCATTCGATGTTTCGTAGGGGTATAATTGTAATTTTCACCGAAAATCGTACATTGGGATTTTGAGGTATTCTTGTCTATCACATGCTCACAAAGCTTATGGCTTTGGTTCCAATGCATTCCGACATCGTTTGGTACCTCAAATCACCATTCGAAGTTTCGTAGGGGTATAGTTGTAATTTTCACCGAAAATCGTACATTGGGATTTTGAGATATTCTTGTCTATCACATGCTCACAAAGCTTATGGCTTTGGTTCCAATGCATTCCGACATCGTTTGGTGCCTCAAATCACCATTCAAAGTTTCGTAGGGGTATAGTTGTAATTTTCACCGAAAATCGTACATTGGGATTTTGAGAGCTTATGGCTTTGGTTCCAATGCATTCCGACATCGTTTGGTGCCTCAAATCACCATTCGAAGTTTCGTAGGGGTATAATTGTAATTTTCACAGAAAATCGTACATTGGGATTTTGAGATATTATTGTCTATCACATGCTCACAAAGCTTATGGCTTTGGTTCCAATGCATTCCGACATCGTTTGGTGCCTCAAATTACCATTCGAAGTTTCGTAGGGGTATAGTTGTAATTTTACCAAAAATCGTACATTGGGATTTTGAGGTATTCTTGTCTATCACATGCTCACAAAGCTTATGACTTTGGTTCCAATGCATTCCGACATCGTTTGGTGCCTCAAATCACCATTCGGAGTTTCGTAGGGGAATAGTTGTAATTTTCACCGAAAATCGTACATTGGGATTTTGAGATATTCTTGTCTATCACATGCTCACAAAGCTTATGGCTTTGGTTCCAATGCATTCCGACATCGTTTGGTGCCTCAAATCACCATTCGGAGTTTCGTAGGGGCATAGTTGTAATTTTCACCAAAAATCGTACGTTGGGATTTTGAGGTATTCTTGTCTATCACATGCTCACAAAGCTTATGACTTTGGTTCCATTGCATTCCAACATCGTTTGGTGCCTCAAATCACCATTCGGAGTTTCGTAGGGGCATAGTTGTAATTTTCACCAAAAATCGTACATTGGGATTTTGAGGTATTCTTGTCTATCAAATGCTCACAAAGCTTATGACTTTGGTTCCAATGCATTCCGACATCGTTTGGTGCCTCAAATCACCATTTGGAGTTTCGTAGGGGTATAGTTGTAATTTTCACCGAAAATCGTACATTAGGATTTTGAGGTATTCTTGTCTATCACATGCTCTCAAAGCTTATGGCTTTGGTTCCAATGCATTCAGACATCGTTTGGTGCCTCAAATCACCATTTGAAGTTTCGTAGGGGTATAGTTGTAATTTTCACCGAAAATCGTACATTGGGATTATGAGGTATTCTTGTCTATCACATGCTCACAAAGCTTATGGCTTTGGTTCCAATGCATTCCGACATCGTTTGGTGCCTCAAATCACCATTCGATGTTTCGTAGGGGTATAATTGTAATTTTCACCGAAAATCGTACATTGGGATTTTGAGGTATTCTTGTCTATCACATGCTCACAAAGCTTATGGCTTTGGTTCCAATGCATTCCGACATCGTTTGGTACCTCAAATCACCATTCGAAGTTTCGTAGGGGTATAGTTGTAATTTTCACCGAAAATCGTACATTGGGATTTTGAGATATTCTTGTCTATCACATGCTCACGAAGCTTATGGCTTTGGTTCCAATGCATTCCGACATCGTTTGGTGCCTCAAATCACCATTCAAAGTTTCGTAGGGGTATAGTTGTAATTTTCACCGAAAATCGTACATTGGGATTTTGAGGTATTCTTGTCTATCACATGCTCACAAAGATTATGCCTTTGGTTCCAATGTATTCCGACATCGTTTGGTGCCTCAAATCACCATTCGAAGTTTCGTAGGGGTATAATTGTAATTTTCACCGAAAATCGTACATTGGGATTTTGAGGTATTCTTGTCCATCACATGTTCACAAAGCTTATGGCTTTGGTTCCAATGCATTCCGACATCGTTTGGTGCCTCAAATCACCATTCGATGTTTCGTAGGGGTATAGTTGTAAATTTCACCAAAAATCGTACATTGGGATTTTGAGATATTCTTGTCTATCACATGCTCACAAAGCTTATGACTTTGGTTCCAATGCATTCCGACATCGTTTGGTGCCTCAAATCACCATTCGAAGTTTCGTAGGGGCATAGTTGTAATTTTCACCAAAAATCGTACATTGGGATTTTGAGGTATTCTTGTCTATCAAATGCTCACAAAGCTTATGACTTTGGTTCCAATGCATTCCGACATCGTTTGGTGCCTCAAATCACCATTCGGAGTTTCGTAGGGGTATAGTTGTAATTTTCACCGAAAATCGTACATTAGGATTTTGAGGTATTCTTGTCTATCACATGCTCTCAAAGCTTATGGCTTTGGTTCCAATGCATTCAGACATCGTTTGGTGCCTCAAATCACCATTTGAAGTTTCGTAGGGGTATAGTTGTAATTTTCACCGAAAATCGTACATTGGGATTATGAGGTATTCTTGTCTATCACAAGCTCACAAAGCTTATGGCTTTGGTTCCAATGCATTCCGACATCGTTTGGTGCCTCAAATCACCATTCGATGTTTCGTAGGGGTATAATTGTAATTTTCACCGAAAATCGTACATTGGGATTTTGAGGTATTCTTGTCTATCACATGCTCACAAAGCTTATGGCTTTGGTTCCAATGCATTCCGACATCGTTTGGTACCTCAAATCACCATTCGAAGTTTCGTAGGGGTATAGTTGTAATTTTCACCGAAAATCGTACATTGGGATTTTGAGATATTCTTGTCTATCACATGCTCACAAAGCTTATGGCTTTGGTTCCAATGCATTCCGACATCGTTTGGTGCCTCAAATCACCATTCAAAGTTTCGTAGGGGTATAGTTGTAATTTTCACCGAAAATCGTACATTGGGATTTTGAGAGCTTATGGCTTTGGTTCCAATGCATTCCGACATCGTTTGGTGCCTCAAATCACCATTCGAAGTTTCGTAGGGGTATAATTGTAATTTTCACAGAAAATCGTACATTGGGATTTTGAGATATTATTGTCTATCACATGCTCACAAAGCTTATGGCTTTGGTTCCAATGCATTCCGACATCGTTTGGTGCCTCAAATTACCATTCGAAGTTTCGTAGGGGTATAGTTGTAATTTTACCAAAAATCGTACATTGGGATTTTGAGGTATTCTTGTCTATCACATGCTCACAAAGCTTATGACTTTGGTTCCAATGCATTCCGACATCGTTTGGTGCCTCAAATCACCATTCGGAGTTTCGTAGGGGAATAGTTGTAATTTTCACCGAAAATCGTACATTGGAATTTTGAGATATTCTTGTCTATCACATGCTCACAAAGCTTATGGCTTTGGTTCCAATGCATTCCGACATCGTTTGGTGCCTCAAATCACCATTCGGAGTTTCGTAGGGGCATAGTTGTAATTTTCACCAAAAATCGTACGTTGGGATTTTGAGGTATTCTTGTCTATCACATGCTCACAAAGCTTATGACTTTGGTTCCATTGCATTCCAACATCGTTTGGTGCCTCAAATCACCATTCGGAGTTTCGTAGTGGTATAGTTGTAATTTTCACCGAAAATCGTACATTAGGATTTTGAGGTATTCTTGTCTATCACATGCTCACAAAGCTTAGGACTTTGGTTTCAATGCATTTCCAACATCGTTTGGTGCCTCAAATCACCATTTGAAGTTTCGTAGGGGTATAGTTGTAATTTTCACCAAAAATCGTACATTGGGATTTTGAGGTTTTCTTGTCTATCACATGCTCACAAAGCTTATGGCTTTGGTTCCAATGCATTCCGACATCGTTTGGTGCCTCAAATCACCATTCGAAGTTTCGTAGGGGTATAATTGTAATTTTCACCGAAAATCGTACATTGGGATTTTGAGGTATTCTTGTCTATCACATGCTCACAAAGTTTATGGCTTTGGTTCCAATGCATTCCGACATCGTTTGGTGCCTCAAATCACCATTCGATGTTTCGTAGGGGTATAGTTGTAATTTTCACCGGAAATCGTACATTGGGATTTTGAGATATTCTTGTCTATCACATGCTCACAAAGCTTATGGCTTTGGTTCCAATGCATTCCGACATCGTTTGGTGCCTCAAATCACCATTCAAAGTTTCGTAGGGGTATAGTTGTAATTTTCACCGAAAATCGTACATTGGGATTTTGAGGTATTCTTGTCTATCACATGCTCACAAAGATTATGCCTTTGGTTCCAATGTATTCCGACATCGTTTGGTGCCTCAAATCACCATTCGAAGTTTCGTAGGGGTATAATTGTAATTTTCACCGAAAATCGTACATTGGGATTTTGAGGTATTCTTGTCCATCACATGTTCACAAAGCTTATGGCTTTGGTTCCAATGCATTCCGACATCGTTTGGTGCCTCAAATCACCATTCGAAGTTTCGTAGGGTATAGTTGTAATTTTCACCGAAAATCGTACATTGGGATTTTGAGGTATTCTTGTCTATCACATGCTCACAAAGCTTATGGCTTTGGTTCCAATGCATTCCGACATCGTTTGGTGCGTCAAATCACCATTCGGAGTTTCGTAGGGGTATAGTTGTAATTTTCACCGAAAATCGTACATTGGGATTTTGAGGTATTCTTGTCTATCACATGCTCACAAAGCTTATGGCTTTGGTTCCAATGCATTCCGACATCGTTTGGTGCCTCAAATCACCATTCGAAGTTTCGTAGGGGTATAGTTGTAATTTTCAGCGAAAATCGTACATTAGGATTTTGAGGTATTCTTGTTTATCACATGCTCACAAAGCTTATGGCTTTGGTTCCAATGCATTCCGACATCGTTTGGTGCTTCAAATCACCATTCAAAGTTTCGTAGGGGTATAGTTGTAATTTTCACCGAAAATCGTACATTGGGATTTTGAGGTATTCTTGTCTATCACATGCTCACAAAGCTTATGGCTTTGGTTCCAATGCATTCCGACATCGTTTGGTGCCTCAAATCACCATCCGAAGTTTCGTAGGGGTATAGTTGTAATTTTCACCGAAAATCATACATTGGGATTTTGAGGTATTCTTGTCTATCACATGCTCACAAACTTATGGCTTTGGTTTCAATGCATTCCGACATCGTTTGGTGCCTCAAATCACCATTCGAAGTTTCGTAGGGGTATAGTTGTAATTTTCAGCGAAAATCGTACATTAGGATTTTGAGGTATTCTTGTTTATCACATGCTCACAAAGCTTATGGCTTTGGTTCCAATGCATTCCGACATCGTTTGGTGCCTCAAATCACCATTCAAAGTTTCGTAGGGGTATAGTTGTAATTTTCACCGAAAATCGTACATTGGGATTTTGAGGTATTCTTGTCTATCACATGCTCACAAACTTATGGCTTTGGTTCCAATGCATTCCGACATCGTTTGGTGCCTCAAATCATCATTCGAAGTTTCGTAGGGGTATAGTTGTAATTTTCACCGAAAATCGTACATTGGGATTTTGAGATATTCTTGTCTATCACATGCTCACAAAGCTTATGGCTTTGGTTCCAATGCATTCCGACATCGTTTGGTGCCTCAAATCACCATTCGACCTTTTTCCTGAGACCCTTTGACCATTCATGGTTTTTTACATTTCATACAGATTTCATAAAACACATGTTCCCCATCTGGTTTTTAGAATGGTGGATGGATTTCGGACCTGTACCCGACATACACCCGCCAATTATTCAAGAAGCCTATTCCTATTATATTTCAAAAAATCTTATCGATGGCATCTCTAAAGCCCCTATCGATACTCATCTAAAACCGATACGATTTTACGCCGAATTCAAAGTACCATGGATCCTATGTTGGAACTTCGCATCTGACCAGTTCTTTCAGGCTCCTTTCCCTATCTCAATAATCAGAGAATTCAAAGTTAAATGAAAATCGTACATTAGGATTTTGAGGTATATTTGTCTATCACATGCTCACAAAGCTTATGGCTTTGGTTCCAATGCATTCCGACATCGTTTGGTGCCTCAAATCACCATTCGAAGTTTCGTAGAGGTATAATTGAAATTTTCACCGAAAAACGTACATTGGAATTTTGAGGTATTCTTGTCTATCACATGCTCACAAAGCTTATGGCTTTGGTTCCAATGCATTCCGATATCGTTTGGTGCCTCAAATCACCATTCGAAGTTTCGTAGGGGCATAGTTGTAATTTTCACCGAAAATCGTACATTGGGATTTTGAGATATTCTTGTCTATCACATGCTCACAAAGATTATACCTTTGGTTCCAATGTATTCCGACATCGTTTGGTGCCTCAAATCACCATTCGAAGTTTCGTAGGGGTATAATTGTAATTTTTACCGAAAATCGTACATTGGGATTTTGAGGTATTCTTGTCTATCACATGCTCACAAAGCTTATGGCTTTGGTTCCAATGCATTCCGACATCGTTTGGTGCCTCATATCACCATTCGAAGTTTCGTAGGGGCATAGTTGTAATTTTCACCAAAAATCGTACATTGGGGTTTTGAGGTATTCTTGTCTATCACATGCTCACAAAGATTATTCCTTTGGTTCGAATAAATTCCGACATCGTTTGGTGCCTCAAATCACCATTCGGAGTTTCGTAGGGGTATAGTTGTAATTTTCACCAAAAATCGTACATTGTGATTTTGAGGTATTCTTGTCTATCACATGCTCACAAAGTTTATGGCTTTGGTTCCAATGCATTCCGACATCGTTTGGTGCCTCAAATCACCATTCGAAGTTTCGTAGGGGTATAGTTGTAATTTTCACCGAAAATCGTACATTGGGATTTTGAGGTATTCTTGTCTATCACATGCTCACAAAGCTTATGGCTTTGGTTCCAATGCATTCCGACATCGTTTGGTACCTCAAATCACCATTCGAAGTTTCGTAGGGGTATAGTTGTAATTTTCACCGAAAATCGTACATTGGGATTTTGAAATATTCTTGTCTATCACATGCTCACAAAGCTTAAGGCTTTGGTTCCAATGCATTCCGACATCGTTTGGTGCCTCAAATCACCACTCAAAGTTTCGTAGGGGTATAGTTGTAATTTTCACCGAATATCGTACATTGGGATTTTGAGATATTCTTGTCTATCACATGCTCACGAAGCTTATGGCTTTGGTTCCAATGCATTCCGACAACATTTGGTGCCTCAAATCACCATTCGAAGTTTCGTAGGGGTATAATTATAATTTTCACCGAAAATCGTACATTGGATTTTGAGGTATTCTTGTCTATCACATGCTCAGAAAGCTTATGGCTTTGGTTCCAATGCATTCCGACATCGTTTGGTGCCTCAAATCACCATTCGAAGTTTCGTAGGGGTATAGTTGTAATTTTCACCGAAAACCGTACATTGGGATTTTCAGGTATTCTTGTCTATCACATGCTCACAAAGCTTCTGGCTTTGGTTCCAATGCATTCCGACATCGTTTGGTGCCTCAAATCACTATTCAAAGTTTCGTAGGGGTATAGTTGTAATTTTCACCGAAAATCGTACATTGGGATTTTGAGGTATTCTTGTCTATCACATGCTCACAAAGCTTATGGCTTTGGTTCCAATGCATTCCGACATCGTTTGGTGCCTCAAATCACCATTCGAAGTTTCGTAGGGGTATAGTTGTAATTTTACCGAAAATCGTACATTGGGATTTTGAGGTATTCTTGTCTATCACATGCTCACAAAGCTTATGACTTTGGTTCCAATGCATTCCGACATCGTTTGGTGCCTCAAATCACCATTCGGAGTTTCGTAAGGGTATAGTTGTAATTTTCACCGAAAATCGTACATTACGATTTTGAGGTATTCTTGTCTATCACATGCTCACAAAGTTTATGGCTTTGGTTCCAATGCATTCAGACATCGTTTGGTGCCTCAAATCACCATTTGAAGTTTCGTAGGGGTATAGTTGTAATTTTCACCGAAAATCGTACATTGGGATTTTGAGATATTCTTGTCTATCACATGCTCACAAAGCTTATGGCTTTGGTTCCAATGCATTCCGACATCGTTTGGTGCCTCAAATCACCATTCGAAGTTTCGTAGGGGCATAGTTGTAATTTTCACCAAAAATCGTACATTGGGATTTTGAGGTATTCTTGTCTATCAAATGCTCACAAAGCTTATGACTTTGGTTCCAATGCATTCCGACATCGTTTGGTGCCTCAAATCACCATTCGGAGTTTCGTAGGGGTATAGTTGTAATTTTTACCGAAAATCGTACATTATGATTTTGAGGTATTCTTGTCTATCACATGCTCACAAAGCTTATGGCTTTGGTTCCAATGCATTCAAACATCGTTTGGTGCCTCAAATCACCATTTGAAGTTTCGTAGGGGTATAGTTGTAATTTTCACCGAAAATCGTACATTGGGATTATGAGGTATTCTTGTCTATCACATGCTCACAAAGCTTATGGCTTTGGTTCCAATGCATTCCGACATCGTTTGGTGCCTCAAATCACCATTCGAAGTTTCGTAGGGGTATAATTGTAATTTTCACCGAAAATCGTACATTGGGATTTTGAGGTATTCTTGTCTATCACATGCTCACAAAGCTTATGGCTTTGGTTCCAATGCATTCCGACATCGTTTGGTACCTCAAATCACCATTCGAAGTTTCGTAGGGGTATAGTTGTAATTTTCACCGAAAATCGTACATTGGGATTTTGAGATATTCTTGTCTATCACATGCTCACAAAGCTTATGGCTTTGGTTCCAATGCATTCCGACATCGTTTGGTGCCTCAAATCACCATTCGAAGTTTCGTAGGGGTATAATTGTAATTTTCACTGAAAATCGTACATTGGGATTTTGAGGTATTCTTGTCTATCACATGCTCACAAAGCTTATGGCTTTGGTTCCAATGCATTCCGACATCGTTTGGTACCTCAAATCACCATTCGAAGTTTCGTAGGGGTATAGTTGTAATTTTCACCGAAAATCGTACATTGGGATTTTGAGATATTCTTGTCTATCACATGCTCACGAAGCTTATGGCTTTGGTTCCAATGCACTCCGACATCGTTTGGTGCCTCAAATCACCATTCGAAGTTTCGTAGGGGTATAATTGTAATTTTCACCGAAAATCGTACATTGGGATTTTGAGGTATTCTTGTCTATCACATGCTCACAAACTTATGGCTTTGGTTCCAATGCATTCCGACATCGTTTGGTGCCTCAAATCACCATTCGAAGTTTCGTAGGGGTATAGTTGTAATTTTCACCGAAAATCGTACATTGGGATTTTGAGATATTCTTGTCTATCACATGCTCACAAAGCTTATGGCTTTGGTTCCAATGCATTCCGACATCGTTTGGTGCCTCAAATCACCATTCGACCTTTTTCCTGAGACCCTTTGACCATTCATGGTTTTTTACATTTCATACAGATTTCATAAAACACATGTTCCCCATCTGGTTTTTAGAATGGTGGATGGATTTCGGACCTGTACCCGACATACACCCGCCAATTATTCAAGAAGCCTATTCCTATTATATTTCAAAAAATCTTATCGATGGCATCTCTAAAGCCCCTATCGATACTCATCTAAAACCGATACGATTTTACGCCGAATTCAAAGTACCATGGATCCTATGTTGGAACTTCGCATTTGACCAGTTCTTTCAGGCTCCTTTCCCTATCTCAATAATCAGAGAATTCAAAGTTAAATGAAAATCGTACATTAGGATTTTGAGGTATATTTGTCTATCACATGCTCACAAAGCTTATGGCTTTGGTTCCAATGCATTCCGACATCGTTTGGTGCCTCAAATCACCATTCGAAGTTTCGTAGAGGTATAATTGAAATTTTCACCGAAAAACGTACATTGGAATTTTGAGGTATTCTTGTCTATCACATGCTCACAAAGCTTATGGCTTTGGTTCCAATGCATTCCGATATCGTTTGGTGCCTCAAATCACCATTCGAAGTTTCGTAGGGGCATAGTTGTAATTTTCACCGAAAATCGTACATTGGGATTTTGAGATATTCTTGTCTATCACATGCTCACAAAGATTATACCTTTGGTTCCAATGTATTCCGACATCGTTTGGTGCCTCAAATCACCATTCGAAGTTTCGTAGGGGTATAATTGTAATTTTTACCGAAAATCGTACATTGGGATTTTGAGGTATTCTTGTCTATCACATGCTCACAAAGCTTATGGCTTTGGTTCCAATGCATTCCGACATCGTTTGGTGCCTCATATCACCATTCGAAGTTTCGTAGGGGCATAGTTGTAATTTTCACCAAAAATCGTACATTGGGGTTTTGAGGTATTCTTGTCTATCACATGCTCACAAAGATTATTCCTTTGGTTCGAATAAATTCCGACATCGTTTGGTGCCTCAAATCACCATTCGGAGTTTCGTAGGGGTATAGTTGTAATTTTCACCAAAAATCGTACATTGTGATTTTGAGGTATTCTTGTCTATCACATGCTCACAAAGTTTATGGCTTTGGTTCCAATGCATTCCGACATCGTTTGGTGCCTCAAATCACCATTCGAAGTTTCGTAGGGGTATAGTTGTAATTTTCACCGAAAATCGTACATTGGGATTTTGAGGTATTCTTGTCTATCACATGCTCACAAAGCTTATGGCTTTGGTTCCAATGCATTCCGACATCGTTTGGTACCTCAAATCACCATTCGAAGTTTCGTAGGGGTATAGTTGTAATTTTCACCGAAAATCGTACATTGGGATTTTGAAATATTCTTGTCTATCACATGCTCACAAAGCTTAAGGCTTTGGTTCCAATGCATTCCGACATCGTTTGGTGCCTCAAATCACCATTCAAAGTTTCGTAGGGGTATAGTTGTAATTTTCACCGAAAATCGTACATTGGGATTTTGAGATATTCTTGTCTATCACATGCTCACGAAGCTTATGGCTTTGGTTCCAATGCATTCCGACATCGTTTGGTGCCTCAAATCACCATTCGAAGTTTCGTAGGGGTATAATTATAATTTTCACCGAAAATCGTACATTGGATTTTGAGGTATTCTTGTCTATCACATGCTCAGAAAGCTTATGGCTTTGGTTCCAATGCATTCCGACATCGTTTGGTGCCTCAAATCACCATTCGAAGTTTCGTAGGGGTATAGTTGTAATTTTCACCGAAAACCGTACATTGGGATTTTCAGGTATTCTTGTCTATCACATGCTCACAAAGCTTCTGGCTTTGGTTCCAATGCATTCCGACATCGTTTGGTGCCTCAAATCACTATTCAAAGTTTCGTAGGGGTATAGTTGTAATTTTCACCGAAAATCGTACATTGGGATTTTGAGGTATTCTTGTCTATCACATGCTCACAAAGCTTATGGCTTTGGTTCCAATGCATTCCGACATCGTTTGGTGCCTCAAATCACCATTCGAAGTTTCGTAGGGGTATGTATAGTTGTAATTTTACCGAAAATCGTACATTGGGATTTTGAGGTATTCTTGTCTATCACATGCTCACAAAGCTTATGACTTTGGTTCCAATGCATTCCGACATCGTTTGGTGCCTCAAATCACCATTCGGAGTTTCGTAAGGGTATAGTTGTAATTTTCACCGAAAATCGTACATTAGGATTTTGAGGTATTCTTGTCTATCACATGCTCACAAAGTTTATGGCTTTGGTTCCAATGCATTCAGACATCGTTTGGTGCCTCAAATCACCATTTGAAGTTTCGTAGGGGTATAGTTGTAATTTTCACCGGAAATCGTACATTGGGATTTTGAGATATTCTTGTCTATCACATGCTCACAAAGCTTGTGGCTTTGGTTCCAATGCATTCCGACATCGTTTGGTGCCTCAAATCACCATTCAAAGTTTCGTAGGGGTATAGTTGTAATTTTCACCGAAAATCGTACATTGTGATTTTGAGGTATTCTTGTCTATCACATGCTCACAAAGATTATGCCTTTGGTTCCAATGTATTCCGACATCGTTTGGTGCCTCAAATCACCATTCGAAGTTTCGTAGGGGTATAATTGTAATTTTCACCGAAAATCGTACATTGGGATTTTGAGGTATTCTTGTCCATCACATGTTCACAAAGCTTATGGCTTTGGTTCCAATGCATTCCGACATCGTTTGGTGCCTCAAATCACCATTTGAAGTTTCGTAGGGGTATAGTTGTAATTTTCACCGAAAATCGTACATTGGGATTTTGAGATATTCTTGTCTATCACATGCTCACAAAGCTTATGGCTTTGGTTCCAATGCATTCCGACATCGTTTGGTGCCTCAAATCACCATTCGAAGTTTTGTAGGGGCATAGTTGTAATTTTCACCAAAAATCGTACATTGGGATTTTGAGGTATTCTTGTCTATCAAATGCTCACAAAGCTTATGACTTTGGTTCCAATGCATTCCGACATCGTTTGGTGCCTCAAATCACCATTCGGAGTTTCGTAGGGGTATAGTTGTAATTTTTACCGAAAATCGTACATTATGATTTTGAGGTATTCTTGTCTATCACATGCTCACAAAGCTTATGGCTTTGGTTCCAATGCATTCAAACATCGTTTGGTGCCTCAAATCACCATTTGAAGTTTCGTAGGGGTATAGTTGTAATTTTCACCGAAAATCGTACATTGGGATTATGAGGTATTCTTGTCTATCACATGCTCACAAAGCTTATGGCTTTGGTTCCAATGCATTCCGACATCGTTTGGTGCCTCAAATCACCATTCGAAGTTTCGTAGGGGTATAATTGTAATTTTCACCGAAAATCGTACATTGGGATTTTGAGGTATTCTTGTCTATCACATGCTCACAAAGCTTATGGCTTTGGTTCCAATGCATTCCGACATCGTTTGGTACCTCAAATCACCATTCGAAGTTTCGTAGGGGTATAGTTGTAATTTTCACCGAAAATCGTACATTGGGATTTTGAGATATTCTTGTCTATCACATGCTCACGAAGCTTATGGCTTTGGTTCCAATGCACTCCGACATCGTTTGGTGCCTCAAATCACCATTCGAAGTTTCGTAGGGGTATAATTGTAATTTTCACCGAAAATCGTACATTGGGATTTTGAGGTATTCTTGTCTATCACATGCTCACAAAGCTTATGGCTTTGGTTCCAATGCATTCCGACATCGTTTGGTGCCTCAAATCACCATTCGAAGTTTCGTAGGGGTATAGTTGTAATTTTCACCGAAAACCGTACATTGGTATTTTCAGGTATTCTTGTCTATCACATGCTCACAAAGCTTCTGGCTTTGGTTCCAATGCATTCCGACATCGTTTGGTGCCTCAAATCACCATTCAAAGTTTCGTAGGGGTATAGTTGTAATTTTCACCGAAAATCGTACATTGGGATTTTGATGTATTCTTGTCTATCACATGCTCACAAAGCTTATGGCTTTGGTTCCAATGCATTCCGACATCGTTTGGTGCCTCAGATCACCATTCAAAGTTTCGTAGGGGTATAGTTGTAATTTTACCGAAAATTGTACATTGGGATTTTGAGGTATTCTTGTCTATCACATGCTCACAAAGCTTATGACTTTGGTTCCAATGCATTCCGACATCGTTTGGTGCCTCAAATCACCATTCGAAGTTTCGTAGGGGCATAGTTGTAATTTTCACCAAAAATCGTACATTGGGATTTTGAGGTATTCTTGTCTATCAAATGCTCACAAAGCTTATGACTTTGGTTCCATTGCATTCCAACATCGTTTGGTGCCTCAAATCACCATTCGGAGTTTCGTAGGGGCATAGTTGTAATTTTCACCAAAAATCGTACGTTGGGATTTTGAGGTATTCTTGTCTATCACATGCTCACAAAGCTTATGACTTTGGTTCCATTGCATTCCAACATCGTTTGGTGCCTCAAATCACCATTCGGAGTTTCGTAGTGGTATAGTTGTATTTTTCACCGAAAATCGTACATTGGGATTTTGAGATATTCTTGTCTATCACATGCTCACAAAGCTTATGGCTTTGGTTCCAATGCATTCCGACATCGTTTGGTGCCTCAAATCACCATTCGAAGTTTCGTAGGGGCATAGTTGTAATTTTCACCAAAAATCGTACATTGGGATTTTGAGGTATTCTTGTCTATCAAATGCTCACAAAGCTTATGACTTTGGTTCCATTGCATTCCAACATCGTTTGGTGCCTCAAATCACCATTCGGAGTTTCGTAGGGGCATAGTTGTAATTTTCACCAAAAATCGTACGTTGGGATTTTGAGGTATTCTTGTCTATCACATGCTCACAAAGCTTATGACTTTGGTTCCATTGCATTCCAACATCGTTTGGTGCCTCAAATCACCATTCGGAGTTTCGTAGTGGTATAGTTGTAATTTTCACCGAAAATCGTACATTAGGATTTTGAGGTATTCTTGTCTATCACATGCTCACAAAGCTTATGACTTTGGTTTCAATGCATTCCGACATCGTTTGGTGCCTCAAATCACCATTTGAAGTTTCGTAGGGGTATAGTTGTAATTTTCACCGAAAATCGTACATTGGGATTTTGAGGTTTTCTTGTCTATCACATGCTCACAAAGCTTATGGCTTTGGTTCCAATGCATTCCGACATCGTTTGGTGCCTCAAATCACCATTCGAAGTTTCGTAGGGGTATAATTGTAATTTTCACCGAAAATCGTACATTGGGATTTTGAGGTATTCTTGTCTATCACATGCTCACAAAGCTTATGGCTTTGGTTCCAATGCATTCCGACATCGTTTGGTGCCTCAAATCACCATTCGGAGTTTCGTAGGGGTATAGTTGTAATTTTCACAGAAAATCGTACATTGGGATTTTGAGGTATTCTTGTCTATCACATGCTCACAAAGCTTATGGCTTTGGTTCTAATGCATTCCGACATCGTTTGGTGCCTCAAATCACCATTCGAAGTTTCGTAGGGGTATAGTTGTAATTTTCAGCGAAAATCGTACATTAGGATTTTGAGGTATTCTTGTTTATCACATGCTTACAAAGCTTATGGCTTTGGTTCCAATGCATTCCGACATCGTTTGGTGCCTCAAATCACCATTCAAAGTTTCGTAGGGGTATAGTTGTAATTTTCACCGAAAATCGTACATTGGGATTTTGAGGTATTCTTGTCTATCACATGCTCACAAAGCTTATGGCTTTGGTTCCAATGCATTCCGACATCGTTTGGTGCCTCAAATCACCATCCGAAGTTTCGTAGGGGTATAGTTGTAATTTTCACCGAAAATCATACATTGGGATTTTGAGGTATTCTTGTCTATCACATGCTCACAAACTTATGGATTTGGTTCCAATGCATTCCGACATCGTTTGGTGCCTCAAATCACCATTCGAAGTTTCGTAGGGGTATAGTTGTAATTTTCAGCGAAAATCGTACATTAGGATTTTGAGGTATTCTTGTTTATCACATGCTCACAAAGCTTATGGCTTTGGTTCCAATGCATTCCGACATCGTTTGGTGCCTCAAATCACCATTCAAAGTTTCGTAGGGGTATAGTTGTAATTTTCACCGAAAATCGTACATTGGGATTTTGAGGTATTCTTGTCTATCACATGCTCACAAACTTATGGCTTTGGTTCCAATGCATTCCGACATCGTTTGGTGCCTCAAATCACCATTCGATGTTTCGTAGGGGTATAGTTGTAATTTTCACCGAAAATCGTACATTGGGATTTTGAGATATTCTTGTCTATCACATGCTCACAAAGCTTATGGCTTTGGTTCCAATGCATTCCGACATCGTTTGGTGCCTCAAATCACCATTCGAAGTTTCGTAGGGGCATAGTTGTAATTTTCACCAAAAATCGTACATTGGGATTTTGAGTTATTCTTGTCTATCACATGCTCACAAAGCTTATGACTTTGGTTCCAATGCATTCCGACATCGTTTGGTGCCTCAAATCACCATTCGGAGTTTCGTAGGGGTATAGTTGTAATTTTCACCGAAAATCGTACATTAGGATTTTGAGGTATTCTTGTCTATCACATGCTCACAAAGCTTATGGCTTTGGTTCCAATGCATTCCGACATCGTTTGGTGCCTCAAATCACCATTCGAAGTTTCGTAGAGGTATAATTGAAATTTTCACCGAAAAACGTACATTGGAATTTTGAGGTATTCTTGTCTATCACATGCTCACAAAGCTTATGGCTTTGGTTCCAATGCATTCCGATATCGTTTGGTGCCTCAAATCACCATTCGAAGTTTCGTAGGGGCATAGTTGTAATTTTCACCGAAAATCGTACATTGGGATTTTGAGATATTCTTGTCTATCACATGCTCACAAAGATTATACCTTTGGTTCCAATGTATTCCGACATCGTTTGGTGCCTCAAATCACCATTCGAAGTTTCGTAGGGGTATAATTGTAATTTTTACCGAAAATCGTACATTGGGATTTTGAGGTATTCTTGTCTATCACATGCTCACAAAGCTATTGGCTTTGGTTCCAATGCATTCCGACATCGTTTGGTGCCTCAAATCACCATTCAAAGTTTCGTAGGGGTATAGTTGTAATTTTCACCGAAAATCGTACATTGGGATTTTGAGATATTCTTGTCTATCACATGCTCACGAAGCTTATGGCTTTGGTTCCAATGCATTCCGACATCGTTTGGTGCCTCAAATCACCATTCGAAGTTTCGTAGGGGTATAATTATAATTTTCACCGAAAATCGTACATTGGATTTTGAGGTATTCTTGTCTATCACATGCTCACAAAGCTTATGGCTTTGGTTCCAATGCATTCCGACATCGTTTGGTGCCTCAAATCACCATTCGAAGTTTCGTAGGGGTATAGTTGTAATTTTCACCGAAAACCGTACATTGGGATTTTCAGGTATTCTTGTCTATCACATGCTCACAAAGCTTCTGGCTTTGGTTCCAATGCATTCCGACATCGTTTGGTGCCTCAAATCACTATTCAAAGTTTCGTAGGGGTATAGTTGTAATTTTCACCGAAAATCGTACATTGGGATTTTGAGGTATTCTTGTCTATCACATGCTCACAAAGCTTATGGCTTTGGTTCCAATGCATTCCGACATCGTTTGGTGCCTCAAATCACCATTTGAAGTTTCGTAGGGGTATAGTTGTAATTTTACCGAAAATCGTACATTGGGATTTTGAGGTATTCTTGTCTATCACATGCTCACAAAGCTTATGACTTTGGTTCCAATGCATTCCGACATCGTTTGGTGCCTCAAATCACCATTCGGAGTTTCGTAGGGGTATAGTTGTAATTTTCACCGAAAATCGTACATTAGGATTTTGAGGTATTCTTGTCTATCACATGCTCACAAAGTTTATGGCTTTGGTTCCAATGCATTCAGACATCGTTTGGTGCTTCAAATCACCATTTGATGTTTCGTAGGGGTATAGTTGTAATTTTCACCGAAAATCGTACATTGGGATTTTGAGATATTCTTGTCTATCACATGCTCACAAAGCTTATGGCTTTGGTTCCAATGCATTCCGACATCGTTTGGTGCCTCAAATCACCATTCGAAGTTTCGTAGGGGCATAGTTGTAATTTTCACCAAAAATCGTACATTGGGATTTTGAGGTATTCTTGTCTATCAAATGCTCACAAAGCTTATGACTTTGGTTCCAATGCATTCCGACATCGTTTGGTGCCTCAAATCACCATTCGGAGTTTCGTAGGGGTATAGTTGTAATTTTCACCGAAAATCGTACATTATGATTTTGAGGTATTCTTGTCTATCACATGCTCACAAAGCTTATGGCTTTGGTTCCAATGCATTCAAACATCGTTTGGTGCCTCAAATCACCATTTGAAGTTTCGTAGGGGTATAGTTGTAATTTTCACCGAAAATCGTACATTGGGATTATGAGGTATTCTTGTCTATCACATGCTCACAAAGCTTATGGCTTTGGTTCCAATGCATTCCGACATCGTTTGGTGCCTCAAATCACCATTCGAAGTTTCGTAGGGGTATAATTGTAATTTTCACCGAAAATCGTACATTGGGATTTTGAGGTATTCTTGTCTATCACATGCTCACAAAGCTTATGGCTTTGGTTCCAATGCATTCCGACATCGTTTGGTACCTCAAATCACCATTCGAAGTTTCGTAGGGGTATAGTTGTAATTTTCACCGAAAATCGTACATTGGGATTTTGAGATATTCTTGTCTATCACATGCTCACGAAGCTTATGGCTTTGGTTCCAATGCACTCCGACATCGTTTGGTGCCTCAAATCACCATTCGAAGTTTCGTAGGGGTATAATTGTAATTTTCACCGAAAATCGTACATTGGGATTTTGAGGTATTCTTGTCTATCACATGCTCACAAAGCTTATGGCTTTGGTTCCAATGCATTCCGACATCGTTTGGTGCCTCAAATCACCATTCGAAGTTTCGTAGGGGTATAGTTGTAATTTTCACCGAAAACCGTACATTGGTATTTTCAGGTATTCTTGTCTATCACATGCTCACAAAGCTTCTGGCTTTGGTTCCAATGCATTCCGACATCGTTTGGTGCCTCAAATCACCATTCAAAGTTTCGTAGGGGTATAGTTGTAATTTTCACCGAAAATCGTACATTGGGATTTTGATGTATTCTTGTCTATCACATGCTCACAAAGCTTATGGCTTTGGTTCCAATGCATTCCGACATCGTTTGGTGCCTCAGATCACCATTCAAAGTTTCGTAGGGGTATAGTTGTAATTTTACCGAAAATTGTACATTGGGATTTTGAGGTATTCTTGTCTATCACATGCTCACAAAGCTTATGACTTTGGTTCCAATGCATTCCGACATCGTTTGGTGCCTCAAATCACCATTCGGAGTTTCGTAGGGGTATAGTTGTATTTTTCACCGAAAATCGTACATTGGGATTTTGAGATATTCTTGTCTATCACATGCTCACAAAGCTTATGGCTTTGGTTCCAATGCATTCCGACATCGTTTGGTGCCTCAAATCACCATTCGAAGTTTCGTAGGGGCATAGTTGTAATTTTCACCAAAAATCGTACATTGGGATTTTGAGGTATTCTTGTCTATCAAATGCTCACAAAGCTTATGACTTTGGTTCCATTGCATTCCAACATCGTTTGGTGCCTCAAATCACCATTCGGAGTTTCGTAGGGGCATAGTTGTAATTTTCACCAAAAATCGTACGTTGGGATTTTGAGGTATTCTTGTCTATCACATGCTCACAAAGCTTATGACTTTGGTTCCATTGCATTCCAACATCGTTTGGTGCCTCAAATCACCATTCGGAGTTTCGTAGTGGTATAGTTGTAATTTTCACCGAAAATCGTACATTAGGATTTTGAGGTATTCTTGTCTATCACATGCTCACAAAGCTTATGACTTTGGTTTCAATGCATTCCGACATCGTTTGGTGCCTCAAATCACCATTTGAAGTTTCGTAGGGGTATAGTTGTAATTTTCACCGAAAATCGTACATTGGGATTTTGAGGTTTTCTTGTCTATCACATGCTCACAAAGCTTATGGCTTTGGTTCCAATGCATTCCGACATCGTTTGGTGCCTCAAATCACCATTCGAAGTTTCGTAGGGGTATAATTGTAATTTTCACCGAAAATCGTACATTGGGATTTTGAGGTATTCTTGTCTATCACATGCTCACAAAGCTTATGGCTTTGGTTCCAATGCATTCCGACATCGTTTGGTGCCTCAAATCACCATTCGGAGTTTCGTAGGGGTATAGTTGTAATTTTCACCGAAAATCGTACATTGGGATTTTGAGGTATTCTTGTCTATCACATGCTCACAAAGCTTATGGCTTTGGTTCTAATGCATTCCGACATCGTTTGGTGCCTCAAATCACCATTCGAAGTTTCGTAGGGGTATAGTTGTAATTTTCAGCGAAAATCGTACATTAGGATTTTGAGGTATTCTTGTTTATCACATGCTCACAAAGCTTATGGCTTTGGTTCCAATGCATTCCGACATCGTTTGGTGCCTCAAATCACCATTCAAAGTTTCGTAGGGGTATAGTTGTAATTTTCACCGAAAATCGTACATTGGGATTTTGAGGTATTCTTGTCTATCACATGCTCACAAAGCTTATGGCTTTGGTTCCAATGCATTCCGACATCGTTTGGTGCCTCAAATCACCATCCGAAGTTTCGTAGGGGTATAGTTGTAATTTTCACCGAAAATCATACATTGGGATTTTGAGGTATTCTTGTCTATCACATGCTCACAAACTTATGGATTTGGTTCCAATGCATTCCGACATCGTTTGGTGCCTCAAATCACCATTCGAAGTTTCGTAGGGGTATAGTTGTAATTTTCAGCGAAAATCGTACATTAGGATTTTGAGGTATTCTTGTTTATCACATGCTCACAAAGCATATGGCTTTGGTTCCAATGCATTCCGACATCGTTTGGTGCCTCAAATCACCATTCAAAGTTTCGTAGGGGTATAGTTGTAATTTTCACCGAAAATCGTACATTGGGATTTTGAGGTATTCTTGTCTATCACATGCTCACAAACTTATGGCTTTGGTTCCAATGCATTCCGACATCGTTTGGTGCCTCAAATCACCATTCGAAGTTTCGTAGGGGTATAGTTGTAATTTTCACCGAAAATCGTACATTGGGATTTTGAGATATTCTTGTCTATCACATGCTCACAAAGCTTATGGCTTTGGTTCCAATGCATTCCGACATCGTTTGGTGCCTCAAATCACCATTCGAAGTTTCGTAGGGGCATAGTTGTAATTTTCACCAAAAATCGTACATTGGGATTTTGAGTTATTCTTGTCTATCACATGCTCACAAAGCTTATGACTTTGGTTCCAATGCATTCCGACATCGTTTGGTGCCTCAAATCACCATTCGGAGTTTCGTAGGGGTATAGTTGTAATTTTCACCGAAAATCGTACATTAGGATTTTGAGGTATTCTTGTCTATCACATGCTCACAAAGCTTATGGCTTTGGTTCCAATGCATTCCGACATCGTTTGGTGCCTCAAATCACCATTCGAAGTTTCGTAGAGGTATAATTGAAATTTTCACCGAAAAACGTACATTGGAATTTTGAGGTATTCTTGTCTATCACATGCTCACAAAGCTTATGGCTTTGGTTCCAATGCATTCCGATATCGTTTGGTGCCTCAAATCACCATTCGAAGTTTCGTAGGGGCATAGTTGTAATTTTCACCGAAAATCGTACATTGGGATTTTGAGATATTCTTGTCTATCACATGCTCACAAAGATTATACCTTTGGTTCCAATGTATTCCGACATCGTTTGGTGCCTCAAATCACCATTCGAAGTTTCGTAGGGGTATAATTGTAATTTTTACCGAAAATCGTACATTGGGATTTTGAGGTATTCTTGTCTATCACATGCTCACAAAGCTATTGGCTTTGGTTCCAATGCATTCCGACATCGTTTGGTGCCTCAAATCACCATTCAAAGTTTCGTAGGGGTATAGTTGTAATTTTCACCGAAAATCGTACATTGGGATTTTGAGATATTCTTGTCTATCACATGCTCACGAAGCTTATGGCTTTGGTTCCAATGCATTCCGACATCGTTTGGTGCCTCAAATCACCATTCGAAGTTTCGTAGGGGTATAATTATAATTTTCACCGAAAATCGTACATTGGATTTTGAGGTATTCTTGTCTATCACATGCTCACAAAGCTTATGGCTTTGGTTCCAATGCATTCCGACATCGTTTGGTGCCTCAAATCACCATTCGAAGTTTCGTAGGGGTATAGTTGTAATTTTCACCGAAAACCGTACATTGGGATTTTCAGGTATTCTTGTCTATCACATGCTCACAAAGCTTCTGGCTTTGGTTCCAATGCATTCCGACATCGTTTGGTGCCTCAAATCACTATTCAAAGTTTCGTAGGGGTATAGTTGTAATTTTCACCGAAAATCGTACATTGGGATTTTGAGGTATTCTTGTCTATCACATGCTCACAAAGCTTATGGCTTTGGTTCCAATGCATTCCGACATCGTTTGGTGCCTCAAATCACCATTTGAAGTTTCGTAGGGGTATAGTTGTAATTTTACCGAAAATCGTACATTGGGATTTTGAGGTATTCTTGTCTATCACATGCTCACAAACCTTATGACTTTGGTTCCAATGCATTCCGACATCGTTTGGTGCCTCAAATCACCATTCGGAGTTTCGTAGGGGTATAGTTGTAATTTTCACCGAAAATCGTACATTAGGATTTTGAGGTATTCTTGTCTATCACATGCTCACAAAGTTTATGGCTTTGGTTCCAATGCATTCAGACATCGTTTGGTGCTTCAAATCACCATTTGATGTTTCGTAGGGGTATAGTTGTAATTTTCACCGAAAATCGTACATTGAGATTTTGAGATATTCTTGTCTATCACATGCTCACAAAGCTTATGGCTTTGGTTCCAATGCATTCCGACATCGTTTGGTGCCTCAAATCACCATTCGAAGTTTCGTAGGGGCATAGTTGTAATTTTCACCAAAAATCGTACATTGGGATTTTGAGGTATTCTTGTCTATCAAATGCTCACAAAGCTTATGACTTTGGTTCCAATGCATTCCGACATCGTTTGGTGCCTCAAATCACCATTCGGAGTTTCGTAGGGGTATAGTTGTAATTTTCACCGAAAATCGTACATTATGATTTTGAGGTATTCTTGTCTATCACATGCTCACAAAGCTTATGGCTTTGGTTCCAATGCATTCAAACATCGTTTGGTGCCTCAAATCACCATTTGAAGTTTCGTAGGGGTATAGTTGTAATTTTCACCGAAAATCGTACATTGGGATTATGAGGTATTCTTGTCTATCACATGCTCACAAAGCTTATGGCTTTGGTTCCAATGCATTCCGACATCGTTTGGTGCCTCAAATCACCATTGGAAGTTTCGTAGGGGTATAATTGTAATTTTCACCGAAAATCGTACATTGGGATTTTGAGGTATTCTTGTCTATCACATGCTCACAAACTTATGGATTTGGTTCCAATGCATTCCGACATCGTTTGGTGCCTCAAATCACCATTCGAAGTTTCGTAGGGGTATAGTTGTAATTTTCAGCGAAAATCGTACATTAGGATTTTGAGGTATTCTTGTCTATCACATGCTCACAAAGCTTATGGCTTTGGTTCCAATGCATTCCGACATCGTTTGGTGCCTCAAATCACCATTCGAAGTTTCGTAGGGGTATAATTGTAATTTTCACCGAAAATCGTACATTGGGATTTTGAGGTATTCTTGTCTATCACATGCTCACAAAGCTTATGGCTTTGGTTCCAATGCATTCCGACATCGTTTGGTACCTCAAATCACCATTCGAAGTTTCGTAGGGGTATAGTTGTAATTTTCACCGAAAATCGTACATTGGGATTTTGAGATATTCTTGTCTATCACATGCTCACGAAGCTTATGGCTTTGGTTCCAATGCACTCCGACATCGTTTGGTGCCTCAAATCACCATTCGAAGTTTCGTAGGGGTATAATTGTAATTTTCACCGAAAATCGTACATTGGGATTTTGAGGTATTCTTGTCTATCACATGCTCACAAAGCTTATGGCTTTGGTTCCAATGCATTCCGACATCGTTTGGTGCCTCAAATCACCATTCGAAGTTTCGTAGGGGTATAGTTGTAATTTTCACCGAAAACCGTACATTGGTATTTTCAGGTATTCTTGTCTATCACATGCTCACAAAGCTTCTGGCTTTGGTTCCAATGCATTCCGACATCGTTTGGTGCCTCAAATCACCATTCAAAGTTTCGTAGGGGTATAGTTGTAATTTTCACCGAAAATCGTACATTGGGATTTTGATGTATTCTTGTCTATCACATGCTCACAAAGCTTATGGCTTTGGTTCCAATGCATTCCGACATCGTTTGGTGCCTCAGATCACCATTCAAAGTTTCGTAGGGGTATAGTTGTAATTTTACCGAAAATTGTACATTGGGATTTTGAGGTATTCTTGTCTATCACATGCTCACAAAGCTTATGACTTTGGTTCCAATGCATTCCGACATCGTTTGGTGCCTCAAATCACCATTCGGAGTTTCGTAGGGGTATAGTTGTATTTTTCACCGAAAATCGTACATTGGGATTTTGAGATATTCTTGTCTATCACATGCTCACAAAGCTTATGGCTTTGGTTCCAATGCATTCCGACATCGTTTGGTGCCTCAAATCACCATTCGAAGTTTCGTAGGGGCATAGTTGTAATTTTCACCAAAAATCGTACATTGGGATTTTGAGGTATTCTTGTCTATCAAATGCTCACAAAGCTTATGACTTTGGTTCCATTGCATTCCAACATCGTTTGGTGCCTCAAATCACCATTCGGAGTTTCGTAGGGGCATAGTTGTAATTTTCACCAAAAATCGTACGTTGGGATTTTGAGGTATTCTTGTCTATCACATGCTCACAAAGCTTATGACTTTGGTTCCATTGCATTCCAACATCGTTTGGTGCCTCAAATCACCATTCGGAGTTTCGTAGTGGTATAGTTGTAATTTTCACCGAAAATCGTACATTAGGATTTTGAGGTATTCTTGTCTATCACATGCTCACAAAGCTTATGACTTTGGTTTCAATGCATTCCGACATCGTTTGGTGCCTCAAATCACCATTTGAAGTTTCGTAGGGGTATAGTTGTAATTTTCACCGAAAATCGTACATTGGGATTTTGAGGTTTTCTTGTCTATCACATGCTCACAAAGCTTATGGCTTTGGTTCCAATGCATTCCGACATCGTTTGGTGCCTCAAATCACCATTCGAAGTTTCGTAGGGGTATAATTGTAATTTTCACCGAAAATCGTACATTGGGATTTTGAGGTATTCTTGTCTATCACATGCTCACAAAGCTTATGGCTTTGGTTCCAATGCATTCCGACATCGTTTGGTGCCTCAAATCACCATTCGGAGTTTCGTAGGGGTATAGTTGTAATTTTCACCGAAAATCGTACATTGGGATTTTGAGGTATTCTTGTCTATCACATGCTCACAAAGCTTATGGCTTTGGTTCTAATGCATTCCGACATCGTTTGGTGCCTCAAATCACCATTCGAAGTTTCGTAGGGGTATAGTTGTAATTTTCAGCGAAAATCGTACATTAGGATTTTGAGGTATTCTTGTTTATCACATGCTCACAAAGCTTATGGCTTTGGTTCCAATGCATTCCGACATCGTTTGGTGCCTCAAATCACCATTCAAAGTTTCGTAGGGGTATAGTTGTAATTTTCACCGAAAATCGTACATTGGGATTTTGAGGTATTCTTGTCTATCACATGCTCACAAAGCTTATGGCTTTGGTTCCAATGCATTCCGACATCGTTTGGTGCCTCAAATCACCATCCGAAGTTTCGTAGGGGTATAGTTGTAATTTTCACCGAAAATCATACATTGGGATTTTGAGGTATTCTTGTCTATCACATGCTCACAAACTTATGGATTTGGTTCCAATGCATTCCGACATCGTTTGGTGCCTCAAATCACCATTCGAAGTTTCGTAGGGGTATAGTTGTAATTTTCAGCGAAAATCGTACATTAGGATTTTGAGGTATTCTTGTTTATCACATGCTCACAAAGCTTATGGCTTTGGTTCCAATGCATTCCGACATCGTTTGGTGCCTCAAATCACCATTCAAAGTTTCGTAGGGGTATAGTTGTAATTTTCACCGAAAATCGTACATTGGGATTTTGAGGTATTCTTGTCTATCACATGCTCACAAAGCTTATGGCTTTGGTTCCAATGCATTCCGACATCGTTTGGTGCCTCAAATCACCATTCGGAGTTTCGTGGGGGTATAGTTGTAATTTTCACCGAAAATCGTACATTAGGATTTTGAGGTATTCTTGTCTATCACATGCTCACAAAGCTTATGGCTTTGGTTCCAATGCATTCCGACATCGTTTGGTGCCTCAAATCACCATTCGAAGTTTCGTAGAGGTATAATTGAAATTTTCACCGAAAAACGTACATTGGAATTTTGAGGTATTCTTGTCTATCACATGCTCACAAAGCTTATGGCTTTGGTTCCAATGCATTCCGATATCGTTTGGTGCCTCAAATCACCATTCGAAGTTTCGTAGGGGCATAGTTGTAATTTTCACCGAAAATCGTACATTGGGATTTTGAGATATTCTTGTCTATCACATGCTCACAAAGATTATACCTTTGGTTCCAATGTATTCCGACATCGTTTGGTGCCTCAAATCACCATTCGAAGTTTCGTAGGGGTATAATTGTAATTTTTACCGAAAATCGTACATTGGGATTTTGAGGTATTCTTGTCTATCACATGCTCACAAAGCTAATGGCTTTGGTTCCAATGCATTCCGACATCGTTTGGTGCCTCAAATCACCATTCAAAGTTTCGTAGGGGTATAGTTGTAATTTTCACCGAAAATCGTACATTGGGATTTTGAGATATTCTTGTCTATCACATGCTCACGAAGCTTATGGCTTTGGTTCCAATGCATTCCGACATCGTTTGGTGCCTCAAATCACCATTCGAAGTTTCGTAGGGGTATAATTATAATTTTCACCGAAAATCGTACATTGGATTTTGAGGTATTATTGTCTATCACATGCTCACAAAGCTTATGGCTTTGGTTCCAATGCATTCCGACATCGTTTGGTGCCTCAAATCACCATTCGAAGTTTCGTAGGGGTATAGTTGTAATTTTCACCGAAAACCGTACATTGGGATTTTCAGGTATTCTTGTCTATCACATGCTCACAAAGCTTCTGGCTTTGGTTCCAATGCATTCCGACATCGTTTGGTGCCTCAAATCACTATTCAAAGTTTCGTAGGGGTATAGTTGTAATTTTCACCGAAAATCGTACATTGGGATTTTGAGGTATTCTTGTCTATCACATGCTCACAAAGCTTATGGCTTTGGTTCCAATGCATTCCGACATCGTTTGGTGCCTCAAATCACCATTTGAAGTTTCGTAGGGGTATAGTTGTAATTTTACCGAAAATCGTACATTGGGATTTTGAGGTATTCTTGTCTATCACATGCTCACAAACCTTATGACTTTGGTTCCAATGCATTCCGACATCGTTTGGTGCCTCAAATCACCATTCGGAGTTTCGTAGGGGTATAGTTGTAATTTTCACCGAAAATCGTACATTAGGATTTTGAGGTATTCTTGTCTATCACATGCTCACAAAGTTTATGGCTTTGGTTCCAATGCATTCAGACATCGTTTGGTGCTTCAAATCACCATTTGATGTTTCGTAGGGGTATAGTTGTAATTTTCATCGAAAATCGTACATTGAGATTTTGAGATATTCTTGTCTATCACATGCTCACAAAGCTTATGGCTTTGGTTCCAATGCATTCCGACATCGTTTGGTGCCTCAAATCACCATTCGAAGTTTCGTAGGGGCATAGTTGTAATTTTCACCAAAAATCGTACATTGGGATTTTGAGGTATTCTTGTCTATCAAATGCTCACAAAGCTTATGACTTTGGTTCCAATGCATTCCGACATCGTTTGGTGCCTCAAATCACCATTCGGAGTTTCGTAGGGGTATAGTTGTAATTTTCACCGAAAATCGTACATTATGATTTTGAGGTATTCTTGTCTATCACATGCTCACAAAGCTTATGGCTTTGGTTCCAATGCATTCAAACATCGTTTGGTGCCTCAAATCACCATTTGAAGTTTCGTAGGGGTATAGTTGTAATTTTCACCGAAAATCGTACATTGGGATTATGAGGTATTCTTGTCTATCACATGCTCACAAAGCTTATGGCTTTGGTTCCAATGCATTCCGACATCGTTTGGTGCCTCAAATCACCATTCGAAGTTTCGTAGGGGTATAATTGTAATTTTCACCGAAAATCGTACATTGGGATTTTGAGGTATTCTTGTCTATCACATGCTCACAAAGCTTATGGCTTTGGTTCCAATGCATTCCGACATCGTTTGGTACCTCAAATCACCATTCGAAGTTTCGTAGGGGTATAGTTGTAATTTTCACCGAAAATCGTACATTGGGATTTTGAGATATTCTTGTCTATCACATGCTCACGAAGCTTATGGCTTTGGTTCCAATGCATTCCGACATCGTTTGGTGCCTCAAATCACCATTCGAAGTTTCGTAGGGGTATAGTTGTAATTTTCAGCGAAAATCGTACATTAGGATTTTGAGGTATTCTTGTTTATCACATGCTCACAAAGCTTATGGCTTTGGTTCCAATGCATTCCGACATCGTTTGGTGCCTCAAATCACCATTCAAAGTTTCGTAGGGGTATAGTTGTAATTTTCACCGAAAATCGTACATTGGGATTTTGAGGTATTCTTGTCTATCACATGCTCACAAACTTATGGCTTTGGTACCAATGCATTCCGACATCGTTTGGTGCCTCAAATCACCATTCGAAGTTTCGTAGGGGTATGGTTGTAATTTTCACCGAAAATCGTACATTGGGATTTTGAGATATTCTTGTCTATCACATGCTCACAAAGCTTATGGCTTTGGTTCCAATGCATTCCGACATCGTTTGGTGCCTCAAATCACCATTCGAAGTTTCGTAGGGGCATAGTTGTAATTTTCACCAAAAATCGTACATTGGGATTTTGAGGTATTCTTGTCTATCACATGCTCACAAAGCTTATGACTTTGGTTCCAATGCATTCCGACATCGTTTGGTGCCTCAAATCACCATTCGGAGTTTCGTAGGGGTATAGTTGTAATTTTCACCGAAAATCGTACATTAGGATTTTGAGGTATTTTTGTCTATCACATGCTCACAAAGCTTATGGCTTTGGTTCCAATGCATTCCGACATCATTTGGTGCCTCAAATCACCATTCGAAGTTTCGTAGAGGTATAATTGAAATTTTCACCGAAAAACGTACATTGGAATTTTGAGGTATTCTTGTCTATCACATGCTCACAAAGCTTATGGCTTTGGTTCCAATGCATTCCGATATCGTTTGGTGCCTCAAATCACCATTCGAAGTTTCGTAGGGGCATAGTTGTAATTTTCACCGAAAATCGTACATTGGGATTTTGAGATATTCTTGTCTATCACATGCTCACAAAGATTATACCTTTGGTTCCAATGTATTCCGACATCGTTTGGTGCCTCAAATCACCATTCGAAGTTTCGTAGGGGTATAATTGTAATTTTTACCGAAAATCGTACATTGAGATTTTGAGGTATTCTTGTCTATCACATGCTCACAAAGCTATTGGCTTTGGTTCCAATGCATTCCGACATCGTTTGGTGCCTCAAATCACCATTCAAAGTTTCGTAGGGGTATAGTTGTAATTTTCACCGAAAATCGTACATTGGGATTTTGAGATATTCTTGTCTATCACATGCTCACGAAGCTTATGGCTTTGGTTCCAATGCATTCCGACATCGTTTGGTGCCTCAAATCACCATTCGAAGTTTCGTAGGGGTATAATTATAATTTTCACCGAAAATCGTACATTGGATTTTGAGGTATTCTTGTCTATCACATGCTCACAAAGCTTATGGCTTTGGTTCCAATGCATTCCGACATCGTTTGGTGCCTCAAATCACCATTCGAAGTTTCGTAGGGGTATAGTTGTAATTTTCACCGAAAACCGTACATTGGGATTTTCAGGTATTCTTGTCTATCACATGCTCACAAAGCTTCTGGCTTTGGTTCCAATGCATTCCGACATCGTTTGGTGCCTCAAATCACTATTCAAAGTTTCGTAGGGGTATAGTTGTAATTTTCACCGAAAATCGTACATTGGGATTTTGAGGTATTCTTGTCTATCACATGCTCACAAAGCTTATGGCTTTGGTTCCAATGCATTCCGACATCGTTTGGTGCCTCAAATCACCATTTGAAGTTTCGTAGGGGTATAGTTGTAATTTTCACCGAAAATCGTACATTGGGATTTTGAGGTATTCTTGTCTATCACATGCTCACAAAGCTTATGGCTTTGGTTCCAATGCATTCCGACATCGTTTGGTGCCTCAAATCACCATTTGAAGTTTCGTAGGGGTATAGTTGTAATTTTCCCGAAAATCGTACATTGGGATTTTGAGGTATTCTTGTCTATCACATGCTCACAAAGCTTATGACTTTGGTTCCAATGCATTCCGACATCGTTTGGTGCCTCAAATCACCATTCGGAGTTTCGTAGGGGTATAGTTGTAATTTTCACCGAAAATCGTACATTAGGATTTTGAGGTATTGTTGTCTATCACATGCTCACAAAGTTTATGGCTTTGGTTCCAATGCATTCAGACATCGTTTGGTGCTTCAAATCACCATTTGATGTTTCGTAGGGGTATAGTTGTAATTTTCACCGAAAATCGTACATTGGGATTTTGAGATATTCTTGTCTATCACATGCTCACAAAGCTTATGGCTTTGGTTCCAATGCATTCCGACATCGTTTGGTGCCTCAAATCACCATTCGAAGTTTCGTAGGGGCATAGTTGTAATTTTCACCAAAAATCGTACATTGGGATTTTGAGGTATTCTTGTCTATCAAATGCTCACAAAGCTTATGACTTTGGTTCCAATGCATTCCGACATCGTTTGGTGCCTCAAATCACCATTCGGAGTTTCGTAGGGGTATAGTTGTAATTTTCACCGAAAATCGTACATTATGATTTTGAGGTATTCTTGTCTATCACATGCTCACAAAGCTTATGGCTTTGGTTCCAATGCATTCAAACATCGTTTGGTGCCTCAAATCACCATTTGAAGTTTCGTAGGGGTATAGTTGTAATTTTCACCGAAAATCGTACATTGGGATTATGAGGTATTCTTGTCTATCACATGCTCACAAAGCTTATGGCTTTGGTTCCAATGCATTCCGACATCGTTTGGTGCCTCAAATCACCATTCGAAGTTTCGTAGGGGTATAATTGTAATTTTCACCGAAAATCGTACATTGGGATTTTGAGGTATTCTTGTCTATCACATGCTCACAAAGCTTATGGCTTTGGTTCCAATGCATTCCGACATCGTTTGGTACCTCAAATCACCATTCGAAGTTTCGTAGGGGTATAGTTGTAATTTTCACCGAAAATCGTACATTGGGATTTTGAGATATTCTTGTCTATCACATGCTCACGAAGCTTATGGCTTTGGTTCCAATGCATTCCGACATCGTTTGGTGCCTCAAATCACCATTCGAAGTTTCGTAGGGGTATAATTGTAATTTTCACCGAAAATCGTACATTGGGATTTTGAGGTATTCTTGTCTATCACATGCTCACAAAGCTTATGACTTTGGTTCCAATGCATTCCGACATCGTTTGGTGCCTCAAATCACCATTCAAAGTTTCGTAGGGGTATAGTTGTAATTTTCACCGAAAATCGTACATTGGGATTTTGAGATATTCTTGTCTATCACATGCTCACGAAGCTTATGGCTTTGGTTCCAATGCATTCCGACATCGTTTGGTGCCTCAAATCACCATTCGAAGTTTCGTAGGGGTATAATTATAATTTTCACCGAAAATCGTACATTGGATTTTGAGGTATTCTTGTCTATCACATGCTCACAAAGCTTATGGCTTTGGTTCCAATGCATTCCGACATCGTTTGGTGCCTCAAATCACCATTCGAAGTTTCGTAGGGGTATAGTTGTAATTTTCACCGAAAATCGTACATTAGGATTTTCAGGTATTCTTGTCTATCACATGCTCACAAAGCTTCTGGCTTTGGTTCCAATGCATTCCGACATCGTTTGGTGCCTCAAATCACTATTCAAAGTTTCGTAGGGGTATAGTTGTAATTTTCACCGAAAATCGTACATTGGGATTTTGAGGTATTCTTGTCTATCACATGCTCACAAAGCTTATGGCTTTGGTTCCAATGCATTCCGACATCGTTTGGTGCCTCAAATCACCATTCGAAGTTTCGTAGGGGTATAGTTGTAATTTTACCGAAAATCGTACATTGGGATTTTGAGGTATTCTTGTCTATCACATGCTCACAAAGCTTATGACTTTGGTTCCAATGCATTCCGACATCGTTTGGTGCCTCAAATCACCATTCGGAGTTTCGTAGGGGTATAGTTGTAATTTTCACCGAAAATCGTACATTAGGATTTTGAGGTATTCTTGTCTATCACATGCTCACAAAGTTTATGGCTTTGGTTCCAATGCATTCAGACATCGTTTGGTGCCTCAAATCACCATTTGAAGTTTCGTAGGGGTATAGTTGTAATTTTCACCGAAAATCGTACATTGGGATTTTGAGATATTCTTGTCTATCACATGCTCAAAAAGCTTATGGCTTTGGTTCCAATGCATTCCGACATCGTTTGGTGCCTCAAATCACCATTCGAAGTTTCGTAGGGGCATAGTTGTAATTTTCACCAAAAATCGTACATTGGGATTTTGAGGTATTCTTGTCTATCAAATGCTCACAAAGCTTATGACTTTGGTTCCAATGCATTCCGACATCGTTTGGTGCCTCAAATCACCATTCGGAGTTTCGTAGGGGTATAGTTGTAATTTTCACCAAAAATCGTACATTATGATTTTGAGGTATTCTTGTCTATCACATGCTCACAAAGCTTATGGCTTTGGTTCCAATGCATTCAAACATCGTTTGGTGCCTCAAATCACCATTTGAAGTTTCGTAGGGGTATAGTTGTAATTTTCACCGAAAATCGTACATTGGGATTATGAGGTATTCTTGTCTATCACATGCTCACAAAGCTTATGGCTTTGGTTCCAATGCATTCCGACATCGTTTGGTGCCTCAAATCACCATTCGAAGTTTCGTAGGGGTATAATTGTAATTTTCACCGAAAATCGTACATTGGGATTTTGAGGTATTCTTGTCTATCACATGCTCACAAAGCTTATGGCTTTGGTTCCAATGCATTCCGACATCGTTTGGTACCTCAAATCACCATTCGAAGTTTCGTAGGGGTATAGTTGTAATTTTCACCAAAAATCGTACATTGGGATTTTGAGGTATTCTTGTCTATCAAATGCTCACAAAGCTTATGACTTTGGTTCCAATGCATTCCGACATCGTTTGGTGCCTCAAATCACCATTCGGAGTTTCGTAGGGGTATAGTTGTAATTTTCACCGAAAATCGTACATTGGGATTATGAGGTATTCTTGTCTATCACATGCTCACAAAGCTTATGGCTTTGGTTCCAATGCATTCCGACATCGTTTGGTGCCTCAAATCACCATTCGAAGTTTCGTAGGGGTATAATTGTAATTTTCACCGAAAATCGTACATTGGGATTTTGAGGTATTCTTGTCTATCACATGCTCACAAAGCTTATGGCTTTGGTTCCAATGCATTCCGACATCGTTTGGTACCTCAAATCACCATTCGAAGTTTCGTAGGGGTATAGTTGTAATTTTCACCAAAAATCGTACATTGGGATTTTGAGGTATTCTTGTCTATCAAATGCTCACAAAGCTTATGACTTTGGTTCCAATGCATTCCGACATCGTTTGGTGCCTCAAATCACCATTCGGAGTTTCGTAGGGGTATAGTTGTAATTTTCACCGAAAATCGTACATTATGATTTTGAGGTATTCTTGTCTATCACATGCTCACAAAGCTTATGGCTTTGGTTCCAATGCATTCAAACATCGTTTGGTGCCTCAAATCACCATTTGAAGTTTCGTAGGGGTATAGTTGTAATTTTCACCGAAAATCGTACATTGGGATTATGAGGTATTCTTGTCTATCACATGCTCACAAAGCTTATGGCTTTGGTTCCAATGCATTCCGACATCGTTTGGTGCCTCAAATCACCATTCGAAGTTTCGTAGGGGTATAATTGTAATTTTCACCGAAAATCGTACATTGGGATTTTGAGGTATTCTTGTCTATCACATGCTCACAAAGCTTATGGCTTTGGTTCCAATGCATTCCGACATCGTTTGGTACCTCAAATCACCATTCGAAGTTTCGTAGGGGTATAGTTGTAATTTTCACCGAAAATCGTACATTGGGATTTTGAGATATTCTTGTCTATCACATGCTCACGAAGCTTATGGCTTTGGTTCCAATGCATTCCGACATCGTTTGGTGCCTCAAATCACCATTCGAAGTTTCGTAGGGGTATAATTGTAATTTTCACCGAAAATCGTACATTGGGATTTTGAGGTATTCTTGTCTATCACATGCTCACAAAGCTTATGACTTTGGTTCCAATGCATTCCGACATCGTTTGGTGCCTCAAATCACCATTCAAAGTTTCGTAGGGGTATAGTTGTAATTTTCACCGAAAATCGTACATTGGGATTTTGAGATATTCTTGTCTATCACATGCTCACGAAGCTTATGGCTTTGGTTCCAATGCATTCCGACATCGTTTGGTGCCTCAAATCACCATTCGAAGTTTCGTAGGGGTATAATTATAATTTTCACCGAAAATCGTACATTGGATTTTGAGGTATTCTTGTCTATCACATGCTCACAAAGCTTATGGCTTTGGTTCCAATGCATTCCGACATCGTTTGGTGCCTCAAATCACCATTCGAAGTTTCGTAGGGGTATAGTTGTAATTTTCACCGAAAATCGTACATTAGGATTTTCAGGTATTCTTGTCTATCACATGCTCACAAAGCTTCTGGCTTTGGTTCCAATGCATTCCGACATCGTTTGGTGCCTCAAATCACTATTCAAAGTTTCGTAGGGGTATAGTTGTAATTTTCACCGAAAATCGTACATTGGGATTTTGAGGTATTCTTGTCTATCACATGCTCACAAAGCTTATGGCTTTGGTTCCAATGCATTCCGACATCGTTTGGTGCCTCAAATCACCATTCGAAGTTTCGTAGGGGTATAGTTGTAATTTTACCGAAAATCGTACATTGGGATTTTGAGGTATTCTTGTCTATCACATGCTCACAAAGCTTATGACTTTGGTTCCAATGCATTCCGACATCGTTTGGTGCCTCAAATCACCATTCGGAGTTTCGTAGGGGTATAGTTGTAATTTTCACCGAAAATCGTACATTAGGATTTTGAGGTATTCTTGTCTATCACATGCTCACAAAGTTTATGGCTTTGGTTCCAATGCATTCAGACATCGTTTGGTGCCTCAAATCACCATTTGAAGTTTCGTAGGGGTATAGTTGTAATTTTCACCGAAAATCGTACATTGGAATTTTGAGATATTCTTGTCTATCACATGCTCAAAAAGCTTATGGCTTTGGTTCCAATGCATTCCGACATCGTTTGGTGCCTCAAATCACCATTCGAAGTTTCGTAGGGGCATAGTTGTAATTTTCACCAAAAATCGTACATTGGGATTTTGAGGTATTCTTGTCTATCAAATGCTCACAAAGCTTATGACTTTGGTTCCAATGCATTCCGACATCGTTTGGTGCCTCAAATCACCATTCGGAGTTTCGTAGGGGTATAGTTGTAATTTTCACCAAAAATCGTACATTATGATTTTGAGGTATTCTTGTCTATCACATGCTCACAAAGCTTATGGCTTTGGTTCCAATGCATTCAAACATCGTTTGGTGCCTCAAATCACCATTTGAAGTTTCGTAGGTGTATAGTTGTAATTTTCACCGAAAATCGTACATTGGGATTATGAGGTATTCTTGTCTATCACATGCTCACAAAGCTTATGGCTTTGGTTCCAATGCATTCCGACATCGTTCGGTGCCTCAAATCACCATTCGAAGTTTCGTAGGGGTATAATTGTAATTTTCACCGAAAATCGTACATTGGGATTTTGAGGTATTCTTGTCTATCACATGCTCACAAAGCTTATGGCTTTGGTTCCAATGCATTCCGACATCGTTTGGTACCTCAAATCACCATTCGAAGTTTCGTAGGGGTATAGTTGTAATTTTCACCGAAAATCGTACATTGGGATTTTGAGATATTCTTGTCTATCACATGCTCACGAAGCTTATGGCTTTGGTTCCAATGCATTCCGACATCATTTGGTGCCTCAAATCACCATTCGAAGTTTAGTAGGGGTATAATTGTAATTTTCACCGAAAATCGTACATTGGGATTTTGAGGTATTCTTGTCTATCACATGCTCACAAAGCTTATGGCTTTGGTTCCAATGCATTCCGACATCGTTTGGTGCCTCAAATCACCATTCGAAGTTTCGTAGGGGTATAGTTGTAATTTTACCGAAAATCGTACATTGGGATTTTGAGGTATTCTTGTCTATCACATGCTCACAAAGCTTATGACTTTGGTTCCAATGCATTCCGACATCGTTTGGTGCCTCAAATCACCATTCGGAGTTTCGTAGGGGTATAGTTGTAATTTTCACCGAAAATCGTACATTAGGATTTTGAGGTATTCTTGTCTATCACATGCTCACAAAGTTTATGGCTTTGGTTCCAATGCATTCAGACATCGTTTGGTGCCTCAAATCACCATTTGAAGTTTCGTAGGGGTATAGTTGTAATTTTCACTGAAAATCGTACATTGGGATTTTGAGATATTCTTGTCTATCACATGCTCACAAAGCTTATGGCTTTGGTTCCAATGCATTCCGACATCGTTTGGTGCCTCAAATCACCATTCGAAGTTTCGTAGGGGCATAGTTGTAATTTTCACCAAAAATCGTACATTGGGATTTTGAGGTATTCTTGTCTATCAAATGCTCACAAAGCTTATGACTTTGGTTCCAATGCATTCCGACATCGTTTGGTGCCTCAAATCACCATTCGGAGTTTCGTAGGGGTATAGTTGTAATTTTCACCGAAAATCGTACATTATGATTTTGAGGTATTCTTGTCTATCACATGCTCACAAAGCTTATGGCTTTGGTTCCAATGCATTCAAACATCGTTTGGTGCCTCAAATCACCATTTGAAGTTTCGTAGGGGTATAGTTGTAATTTTCACCGAAAATCGTAGATTGGGATTATGAGGTATTCTTGTCTATCACATGCTCACAAAGCTTATGGCTTTGGTTCCAATGCATTCCGACATCGTTTGGTGCCTCAAATCACCATTCGAAGTTTCGTAGGGGTATAATTGTAATTTTCACCGAAAATCGTACATTGGGATTTTGAGGTATTCTTGTCTATCACATGCTCACAAAGCTTATGGCTTTGGTTCCAATGCATTCCGACATCGTTTGGTACCTCAAATCACCATTCGAAGTTTCGTAGGGGTATAGTTGTAATTTTCACCGAAAATCGTACATTGGGATTTTGAGATATTATTGTCTATCACATGCTCACGAAGCTTATGGCTTTGGTTCCAATGCATTCCGACATCGTTTGGTGCCTCAAATCACCATTCGAAGTTTCGTAGGGGTATAATTGTAATTTTCACCGAAAATCGTACATTGGGATTTTGAGGTATTCTTGTCTATCACATGCTCACAAAGCTTATGGCTTTGGTTCCAATGCATTCAAACATCGTTTGGTGCCTCAAATCACCATTTGAAGTTTCGTAGGGGTATAGTTGTAATTTTCACCGAAAATCGTACATTGGAATTTTGAGATATTCTTGTCTATCACATGCTCAAAAAGCTTATGGCTTTGGTTCCAATGCATTCCGACATCGTTTGGTGCCTCAAATCACCATTCGAAGTTTCGTAGGGGCATAGTTGTAATTTTCACCAAAAATCGTACATTGGGATTTTGAGGTATTCTTGTCTATCAAATGCTCACAAAGCTTATGACTTTGGTTCCAATGCATTCCGACATCGTTTGGTGCCTCAAATCACCATTCGGAGTTTCGTAGGGGTATAGTTGTAATTTTCACCAAAAATCGTACATTATGATTTTGAGGTATTCTTGTCTATCACATGCTCACAAAGCTTATGGCTTTGGTTCCAATGCATTCAAACATCGTTTGGTGCCTCAAATCACCATTTGAAGTTTCGTAGGGGTATAGTTGTAATTTTCACCGAAAATCGTACATTGGGATTATGAGGTATTCTTGTCTATCACATGCTCACAAAGCTTATGGCTTTGGTTCCAATGCATTCCGACATCGTTCGGTGCCTCAAATCACCATTCGAAGTTTCGTAGGGGTATAATTGTAATTTTCACCGAAAATCGTACATTGGGATTTTGAGGTATTCTTGTCTATCACATGCTCACAAAGCTTATGGCTTTGGTTCCAATGCATTCCGACATCGTTTGGTACCTCAAATCACCATTCGAAGTTTCGTAGGGGTATAGTTGTAATTTTCACCGAAAATCGTACATTGGGATTTTGAGATATTCTTGTCTATCACATGCTCACGAAGCTTATGGCTTTGGTTCCAATGCATTCCGACATCATTTGGTGCCTCAAATCACCATTCGAAGTTTAGTAGGGGTATAATTGTAATTTTCACCGAAAATCGTACATTGGGATTTTGAGGTATTCTTGTCTATCACATGCTCACAAAGCTTATGGCTTTGGTTCCAATGCATTCCGACATCGTTTGGTGCCTCAAATCACCATTCGAAGTTTCGTAGGGGTATAGTTGTAATTTTACCGAAAATCGTACATTGGGATTTTGAGGTATTCTTGTCTATCACATGCTCACAAAGCTTATGACTTTGGTTCCAATGCATTCCGACATCGTTTGGTGCCTCAAATCACCATTCGGAGTTTCGTAGGGGTATAGTTGTAATTTTCACCGAAAATCGTACATTAGGATTTTGAGGTATTCTTGTCTATCACATGCTCACAAAGTTTATGGCTTTGGTTCCAATGCATTCAGACATCGTTTGGTGCCTCAAATCACCATTTGAAGTTTCGTAGGGGTATAGTTGTAATTTTCACTGAAAATCGTACATTGGGATTTTGAGATATTCTTGTCTATCACATGCTCACAAAGCTTATGGCTTTGGTTCCAATGCATTCCGACATCGTTTGGTGCCTCAAATCACCATTCGAAGTTTCGTAGGGGCATAGTTGTAATTTTCACCAAAAATCGTACATTGGGATTTTGAGGTATTCTTGTCTATCAAATGCTCACAAAGCTTATGACTTTGGTTCCAATGCATTCCGACATCGTTTGGTGCCTCAAATCACCATTCGGAGTTTCGTAGGGGTATAGTTGTAATTTTCACCGAAAATCGTACATTATGATTTTGAGGTATTCTTGTCTATCACATGCTCACAAAGCTTATGGCTTTGGTTCCAATGCATTCAAACATCGTTTGGTGCCTCAAATCACCATTTGAAGTTTCGTAGGGGTATAGTTGTAATTTTCACCGAAAATCGTAGATTGGGATTATGAGGTATTCTTGTCTATCACATGCTCACAAAGCTTATGGCTTTGGTTCCAATGCATTCCGACATCGTTTGGTGCCTCAAATCACCATTCGAAGTTTCGTAGGGGTATAATTGTAATTTTCACCGAAAATCGTACATTGGGATTTTGAGGTATTCTTGTCTATCACATGCTCACAAAGCTTATGGCTTTGGTTCCAATGCATTCCGACATCGTTTGGTACCTCAAATCACCATTCGAAGTTTCGTAGGGGTATAGTTGTAATTTTCACCGAAAATCGTACATTGGGATTTTGAGATATTATTGTCTATCACATGCTCACGAAGCTTATGGCTTTGGTTCCAATGCATTCCGACATCGTTTGGTGCCTCAAATCACCATTCGAAGTTTCGTAGGGGTATAATTGTAATTTTCACCGAAAATCGTACATTGGGATTTTGAGGTATTCTTGTCTATCACATGCTCACAAAGCTTATGGCTTTGGTTCCAATGCATTCCGACATCGTTTGGTGCCTCAAATCACCATTCGAAGTTTCGTAGGGGTATAGTTGTAATTTTCACCGAAAACCGTACATTGGTATTTTCAGGTATTCTTGTCTATCACATGCTCACAAAGCTTTTGGCTTTGGTTCCAATGCATTCCGACATCGTTTGGTGCCTCAAATCACCATTCAAAGTTTCGTAGGGGTATAGTTGTAATTTTCACCGAAAATCGTACATTGGGATTTTGATGTATTCTTGTCTATCACATGCTCACAAAGCTTATGGCTTTGGTTCCAATGCATTCCGACATCGTTTGGTGCCTCAAATCACCATTCGAAGTTTCGTAGGGGTATAGTTGTAATTTTACCGAAAATCGTACATTGGGATTTTGAGGTATTCTTGTCTATCACATGCTCACAAAGCTTATGACTTTGGTTCCAATGCATTCCGACATCGTTTGGTGCCTCAAATCACCATTCGGAGTTTCGTAGGGGTATAGTTGTAATTTTCACCGAAAATCGTACATTAAGATTTTGAGGTATTCTTGTCTATCACATGCTCACAAAGTTTATGGCTTTGGTTCCAATGCATTCAGACATCGTTTGGTGCCTCAAATCACCATTTGAAGTTTCGTAGGGGTATAGTTGTAATTTTCACTGAAAATCGTACATTGGGATTTTGAGATATTCTTGTCTATCACATGCTCACAAAGCTTATGGCTTTGGTTCCAATGCATTCCGACATCGTTTGGTGCCTCAAATCACCATTCGAAGTTTCGTAGGGGCATAGTTGTAATTTTCACCAAAAATCGTACATTGGGATTTTGAGGTATTCTTGTCTATCAAATGCTCACAAAGCTTATGACTTTGGTTCCAATGCATTCCGACATCGTTTGGTGCCTCAAATCACCATTCGGAGTTTCGTAGGGGTATAGTTGTAATTTTCACCGAAAATCGTACATTATGATTTTGAGGTATTCTTGTCTATCACATGCTCACAAAGCTTATGGCTTTGGTTCCAATGCATTCAAACATCGTTTGGTGCCTCAAATCACCATTTGAAGTTTCGTAGGGGTATAGTTGTAATTTTCACCGAAAATCGTACATTGGGATTATGAGGTATTCTTGTCTATCACATGCTCACAAAGCTTATGGCTTTGGTTCCAATGCATTCCGACATCGTTTGGTGCCTCAAATCACCATTCGAAGTTTCGTAGGGGTATAATTGTAATTTTCACCGAAAATCGTACATTGGGATTTTGAGGTATTCTTGTCTATCACATGCTCACAAAGCTTATGGCTTTGGTTCCAATGCATTCCGACATCGTTTGGTACCTCAAATCACCATTCGAAGTTTCGTAGGGGTATAGTTGTAATTTTCACCGAAAATCGTACATTGGGATTTTGAGATATTATTGTCTATCACATGCTCACGAAGCTTATGGCTTTGGTTCCAATGCATTCCGACATCGTTTGGTGCCTCAAATCACCATTCGAAGTTTCGTAGGGGTATAATTGTAATTTTCACCGAAAATCGTACATTGGGATTTTGAGGTATTCTTGTCTATCACATGCTCACAAAGCTTATGGCTTTGGTTCCAATGCATTCCGACATCGTTTGGTGCCTCAAATCACCATTCGAAGTTTCGTAGGGGTATAGTTGTAATTTTCACCGAGAACCGTACATTGGTATTTTCAGGTATTCTTGTCTATCACATGCTCACAAAGCTTTTGGCTTTGGTTCCAATGCATTCCGACATCGTTTGGTGCCTCAAATCACCATTCAAAGTTTCGTAGGGGTATAGTTGTAATTTTCACCGAAAATCGTACATTGGGATTTTGATGTATTCTTGTCTATCACATGCTCACAAAGCTTATGGCTTTGGTTCCAATGCATTCCGACATCGTTTGGTGCCTCAAATCACCATTCAAAGTTTCGTAGGGGTATAGTTGTAATTTTACCGAAAATTGTACATTGGGATTTTGAGGTATTCTTGTCTATCACATGCTCACAAAGCTTATGACTTTGGTTCCAATGCATTCCGACATCGTTTGGTGCCTCAAATCACCATTCGGAGTTTCGTAGGGGTATAGTTGTAATTTTCACCGAAAATCGTACATTATGATTTTGAGGTATTCTTGTCTATCACATGCTCACAAAGCTTATGGCTTTGGTTCCAATGCATTCAAACATCGTTTGGTGCCTCAAATCACCATTTGAAGTTTCGTAGGGGTATAGTTGTAATTTTCACCGAAAATCGTACATTGGGATTATGAGGTATTCTTGTCTATCACATGCTCACAAAGCTTATGGCTTTGGTTCCAATGCATTCCGACATCGTTTGGTGCCTCAAATCACCATTCGAAGTTTCGTAGGGGTATAATTGTAATTTTCACCGAAAATCGTACATTGGGATTTTGAGGTATTCTTGTCTATCACATGCTCACAAAGCTTATGGCTTTGGTTCCAATGCATTCCGACATCGTTTGGTACCTCAAATCACCATTCGAAGTTTCGTAGGGGTATAGTTGTAATTTTCACCGAAAATCGTACATTGGGATTTTGAGATATTCTTGTCTATCACATGCTCACGAAGCTTATGGCTTTGGTTCCAATGCATTCCGACATCGTTTGGTGCCTCAAATCACCATTCGAAGTTTCGTAGGGGTATAATTGTAATTTTCACCGAAAATCGTACATTGGGATTTTGAGGTATTCTTGTCTATCACATGCTCACAAAGCTTATGACTTTGGTTCCAATGCATTCCGACATCGTTTGGTGCCTCAAATCACCATTCAAAGTTTCGTAGGGGTATAGTTGTAATTTTCACCGAAAATCGTACATTGGGATTTTGAGATATTCTTGTCTATCACATGCTCACGAAGCTTATTGCTTTGGTTCCAATGCATTCCGACATCGTTTGGTGCCTCAAATCACCATTCGAAGTTTCGTAGGGGTATAATTATAATTTTCACCGAAAATCGTACATTGGATTTTGAGGTATTCTTGTCTATCACATGCTCACAAAGCTTATGGCTTTGGTTCCAATGCATTCCGACATCGTTTGGTGCCTCAAATCACCATTCGAAGTTTCGTAGGGGTATAGTTGTAATTTTCACCGAAAATCGTACATTAGGATTTTCAGGTATTCTTGTCTATCACATGCTCACAAAGCTTCTGGCTTTGGTTCCAATGCATTCCGACATCGTTTGGTGCCTCAAATCACTATTCAAAGTTTCGTAGGGGTATAGTTGTAATTTTCACCGAAAATCGTACATTGGGATTTTGAGGTATTCTTGTCTATCACATGCTCACAAAGCTTATGGCTTTGGTTCCAATGCATTCCGACATCGTTTGGTGCCTCAAATCACCATTCGAAGTTTCGTAGGGGTATAGTTGTAATTTTACCGAAAATCGTACATTGGGATTTTGAGGTATTCTTGTCTATCACATGCTCACAAAGCTTATGACTTTGGTTCCAATGCATTCCGACATCGTTTGGTGCCTCAAATCACCATTCGGAGTTTCGTAGGGGTATAGTTGTAATTTTCACCGAAAATCGTACATTAGGATTTTGAGGTATTCTTGTCTATCACATGCTCACAAAGTTTATGGCTTTGGTTCCAATGCATTCAGACATCGTTTGGTGCCTCAAATCACCATTCGAAGTTTCGTAGGGGTATAGTTGTAATTTTCACCGAAAATCGTACATTGGGATTTTGAGATATTCTTGTCTATCACATGCTCAAAAAGCTTATGGCTTTGGTTCCAATGCATTCCGACATCGTTTGGTGCCTCAAATCACCATTCGAAGTTTCGTAGGGGCATAGTTGTAATTTTCACCAAAAATCGTACATTGGGATTTTGAGGTATTCTTGTCTATCAAATGCTCACAAAGCTTATGACTTTGGTTCCAATGCATTCCGACATCGTTTGGTGCCTCAAATCACCATTCGGAGTTTCGTAGGGGTATAGTTGTAATTTTCACCAAAAATCGTACATTATGATTTTGAGGTATTCTTGTCTATCACATGCTCACAAAGCTTATGGCTTTGGTTCCAATGCATTCAAACATCGTTTGGTGCCTCAAATCACCATTTGAAGTTTCGTAGGGGTATAGTTGTAATTTTCACCGAAAATCGTACATTGGGATTATGAGGTATTCTTGTCTATCACATGCTCACAAAGCTTATGGCTTTGGTTCCAATGCATTCCGACATCGTTTGGTGCCTCAAATCACCATTCGAAGTTTCGTAGGGGTATAATTGTAATTTTCACCGAAAATCGTACATTGGGATTTTGAGGTATTCTTGTCTATCACATGCTCACAAAGCTTATGGCTTTGGTTCCAATGCATTCCGACATCGTTTGGTACCTCAAATCACCATTCGAAGTTTCGTAGGGGTATAGTTGTAATTTTCACCGAAAATCGTACATTGGGATTTTGAGATATTCTTGTCTATCACATGCTCACGAAGCTTATGGCTTTGGTTCCAATGCATTCCGACATCATTTGGTGCCTCAAATCACCATTCGAAGTTTCGTAGGGGTATAATTGTAATTTTCACCGAAAATCGTACATTGGGATTTTGAGGTATTCTTGTCTATCACATGCTCACAAAGCTTATGGCTTTGGTTCCAATGCATTCCGACATCGTTTGGTGCCTCAAATCACCATTCGAAGTTTCGTAGGGGTATAGTTGTAATTTTACCGAAAATCGTACATTGGGATTTTGAGGTATTCTTGTCTATCACATGCTCACAAAGCTTATGACTTTGGTTCCAATGCATTCCGACATCGTTTGGTGCCTCAAATCACCATTCGAAGTTTCGTAGGGGTATAGTTGTAATTTTCACCGAAAATCGTACATTGGGATTTTGAGGTATTCTTGTCTATCACATGCTCACAAAGTTTATGGCTTTGGTTCCAATGCATTCAGACATCGTTTGGTGCCTCAAATCACCATTTGAAGTTTCGTAGGGGTATAGTTGTAATTTTCACTGAAAATCGTACATTGGGATTTTGAGATATTCTTGTCTATCACATGCTCACAAAGCTTATGGCTTTGGTTCCAATGCATTCCGACATCGTTTGGTGCCTCAAATCACCATTCGAAGTTTCGTAGGGGCATAGTTGTAATTTTCACCAAAAATCGTACATTGGGATTTTGAGGTATTCTTGTCTATCAAATGCTCACAAAGCTTATGACTTTGGTTCCAATGCATTCCGACATCGTTTGGTGCCTCAAATCACCATTCGGAGTTTCGTAGGGGTATAGTTGTAATTTTCACCGAAAATCGTACATTGGGATTTTGAGGTATTCTTGTCTATCAAATGCTCACAAAGCTTATGACTTTGGTTCCAATGCATTCCGACATCGTTTGGTGCCTCAAATCACCATTCGGAGTTTCATAGAGGTATAGTTGTAATTTTCACCGAAAATCGTACATTAGGATTTTGAGGTATTCTTGTCTATCACATGCTCACAAAGTTTATGGCTTTGGTTCCAATGCATTCAGACATCGTTTGGTGCCTCAAATCACCATTTGAAGTTTCGTAGGGGTATAGTTGTAATTTTCACCGAAAATCGTACATTGGGATTTTGAGATATTCTTGTCTATCACATGCTCACAAAGCTTATGGCTTTGGTTCCAATGCATTCCGACATCGTTTGGTACCTCAAATCACCATTCGAAGTTTCGTAGGGGTATAGTTGTAATTTTCACCGAAAATCGTACATTGGGATTTTGAGATATTCTTGTCTATCACATGCTCACGAAGCTTATGGCTTTGGTTCCAATGCATTCCGACATCATTTGGTGCCTCAAATCACCATTCGAAGTTTCGTAGGGGTATAATTGTAATTTTCACCGAAAATCGTACATTGGGATTTTGAGGTATTCTTGTCTATCACATGCTCACAAAGCTTATGGCTTTGGTTCCAATGCATTCCGACATCGTTTGGTGCCTCAAATCACCATTCGAAGTTTCGTAGGGGTATAGTTGTAATTTTACCGAAAATCGTACATTGGGATTTTGAGGTATTCTTGTCTATCACATGCTCACAAAGCTTATGACTTTGGTTCCAATGCATTCCGACATCGTTTGGTGCCTCAAATCACCATTTGAAGTTTCGTAGGGGTATAGTTGTAATTTTCACCGAAAATCGTACATTGGGATTTTGAGGTATTCTTGTCTATCACATGCTCACAAAGCTTATGACTTTGGTTCCAATGCATTCCGACATCGTTTGGTGCCTCAAATCACCATTCGGAGTTTCGTAGGGGTATAGTTGTATTTTTCACCGAAAATCGTACATTGGGATTTTGAGATATTCTTGTCTATCACATGCTCACAAAGCTTATGGCTTTGGTTCCAATGCATTCCGACATCGTTTGGTGCCTCAAATCACAATTCGGAGTTTCGTAGGGGTATAGTTGTAATTTTCACCGAAAATCGTACATTGGAATTTTGAGATATTCTTATCTATCACATGCTCACGAAGCTTATGGCTTTGGTTCCAATGCATTCCGACATCGTTTGGTGCCTCAAATCACCATTCGATGTTTCGTAGGGGTATAATTGTAATTTTCACCGAAAATCGTACATTGGGATTTTGAGGTATTCTTGTCTATCAAATGCTCACAAAGCTTATGACTTTGGTTCCAATGCATTCCGACATCGTTTGGTGCCTCAAATCACCATTCGGAGTTTCGTAGGGGTATAGTTGTAATTTTCACCGAAAATCGTACATTAGGATTTTGAGGTATTCTTGTCTATCACATGCTCACAAAGTTTATGGCTTTGGTTCCAATGCATTCAGACATCGTTTGGTGCCTCAAATCACCATTTGAAGTTTCGTAGGGGTATAGTTGTAATTTTCACCGAAAATCGTACATTGGGATTTTGAGATATTCTTGTCTATCACATGCTCACAAAGCTTATGGCTTTGGTTCCAATGCATTCCGACATCGTTTGGTGCCTCAAATCACCATTTGAAGTTTCGTAGGGGCATAGTTGTAATTTTCACCAAAAATCGTACATTGGGATTTTGAGGTATTCTTGTCTATCAAATGCTCACAAAGCTTATGACTTTGGTTCCAATGCATTCCGACATCGTTTGGTGCCTCAAATCACCATTCGGAGTTTCGTAGGGGTATAGTTGTAATTTTCACCGAAAATCGTACATTATGATTTTGAGGTATTCTTGTCTATCACATGCTCACAAAGCTTATGGCTTTGGTTCCAATGCATTCAAACATCGTTTGGTGCCTCAAATCACCATTTGAAGTTTCGTAGGGGCGTAGTTGTAATTATCACCAAAAATCGTACATTGGGATTTTGAGGTATTCTTGTCTATCAAATGCTCACAAAGCTTATGACTTTGGTTCCAATGCATTCCGACATCGTTTGGTGCCTCAAATCACCATTCGGAGTTTCATAGGGGTATAGTTGTAATTTTCACCGAAAATCGTACATTAGGATTTTGAGGTATTCTTGTCTATCACATGCTCACAAAGTTTATGGCTTTGGTTCCAATGCATTCAGACATCGTTTGGTGCCTCAAATCACCATTTGAAGTTTCGTAGGGGTATAGTTGTAATTTTCACCGAAAATCGTACATTGGGATTTTGAGATATTCTTGTCTATCACATGCTCACAAAGCTTATGGCTTTGGTTCCAATGCATTCCGACATCGTTTGGTGCCTCAAATCACCATTCGAAGTTTCGTAGGGGCATAGTTGTAATTTTCACCAAAAATCGTACATTGGGATTTTGAGGTATTCTTGTCTATCAAATGCTCACAAAGCTTATGACTTTGGTTCCAATGCATTCCGACATCGTTTGGTGCCTCAAATCACCATTCGGAGTTTCGTAGGGGTATAGTTGTAATTTTCACCGAAAATCGTACATTATGATTTTGAGGTATTCTTGTCTATCACATGCTCACAAAGCTTATGGCTTTGGTTCCAATGCATTCAAACATCGTTTGGTGCCTCAAATCACCATTTGAAGTTTCGTAGGGGTATAGTTGTAATTTTCACCGAAAATCGTACATTGGGATGATGAGGTATTCTTGTCTATCACATGCTCACAAAGCTTATGGCTTTGGTTCCAATGCATTCCGACATCGTTTGGTGCCTCAAATCACCATTTGAAGTTTCGTAGGGGTATAATTGTAATTTTCACCGAAAATCGTACATTGGGATTTTGAGGTATTCTTGTCTATCACATGCTCACAAAGCTTATGGCTTTGGTTCCAATGCATTCCGACATCGTTTGGTACCTCAAATCACCATTCGAAGTTTCGTAGGGGTATAGTTGTAATTTTCACCGAAAATCGTACATTGGGATTTTGAGATATTCTTGTCTATCACATGCTCACGAAGCTTATGGCTTTGGTTCTAATGCATTCCGACATCGTTTGGTGCCTCAAATCACCATTCGAAGTTTCGTAGGGGTATAATTGTAATTTTCACCGAAAATCGTACATTGGGATTTTGAGGTATTCTTGTCTATCACATGCTCACAAAGTTTATGGCTTTGGTTCCAATGCATTCCGACATCGTTTGGTGCCTCAAATCACCATTCGAAGTTTCGTAGGGGTATAGTTGTAATTTTCACCGAAAACCGTACATTGGTATTTTCAGGTATTCTTGTCTATCACATGCTCACAAAGCTTCTGGCTTTGGTTCCAATGCATTCCGACATCGTTTGGTGCCTCAAATCACCATTCAAAGTTTCGTAGGGGTATAGTTGTAATTTTCACCGAAAATCGTACATTGGGATTTTGATGTATTCTTGTCTATCACATGCTCACAAAGCTTATGGCTTTGGTTCCAATGCATTCCGACATCGTTTGGTGCCTCAAATCACCATTCAAAGTTTCGTAGGGGTATAGTTGTAATTTTACCGAAAATTGTACATTGGAATTTTGAGGTATTCTTGTCTATCACATGCTCACAAAGCTTATGACTTTGGTTCCAATGCATTCCGACATCGTTTGGTGCCTCAAATCACCATTCGGAGTTTCGTAGGGGTATAGTTGTATTTTTCACCGAAAATCGTACATTGGGATTTTGAGATATTCTTGTCTATCACATGCTCACAAAGCTTATGGCTTTGGTTCCAATGCATTCCGACATCGTTTGGTGCCTCAAATCACCATTCGAAGTTTCGTAGGGGCATAGTTGTAATTATCACCAAAAATCGTACATTGGGATTTTGAGGTATTCTTGTCTATCAAATGCTCACAAAGCTTATGACTTTGGTTCCAATGCATTCCGACATCGTTTGGTGCCTCAAATCACCATTCGGAGTTTCGTAGGGGTATAGTTGTAATTTTCACCGAAAATCGTACATTATGATTTTGTGGTATTCTTGTCTATCACATGCTCACAAAGCCTATGGCTTTGGTTCCAATGCATTCAGACATCGTTTGGTGCCTCAAATCACCATTTGAAGTTTCGTAGGGGTATAGTTGTAATTTTCACCGAAAATCGTACATTGGGATTTTGAGGTATTCTTGTCTATCACATGCTCACAAAGCTTATGACTTTGGTTCCAATGCATTCCGACATCGTTTGGTGCCTCAAATCACCATTCGGAGTTTCGTAGGGGTATAGTTGTATTTTTCACCGAAAATCGTACATTGGGATTTTGAGATATTCTTGTCTATCACATGCTCACAAAGCTTATGGCTTTGGTTCCAATGCATTCCGACATCGTTTGGTGCCTCAAATCACAATTCGGAGTTTCGTAGGGGTATAGTTGTAATTTTCACCGAAAATCGTACATTGGGATTTTGAGATATTCTTGTCTATCACATGCTCACGAAGCTTATGGCTTTGGTTCCAATGCATTCCGACATCGTTTGGTGCCTCAAATCACCATTCGATGTTTCGTAGGGGTATAATTGTAATTTTCACCGAAAATCGTACATTGGGATTTTGAGGTATTCTTGTCTATCACATGCTCACAAAGCTTATGGCTTTGGTTCCAATGCATTCCGACATCGTTTGGTGCCTCAAATCACCATTCGAAGTTTCGTAGGGGTATAGTTGTAATTTTCACCGGAAATCGTATATTGGGATTTTGAGATATTCTTGTCTATCACATGCTCACAAAGCTTATGGCTTTGGTTCCAATGCATTCCGACATCGTTTGGTGCCTCAAATCACCATTCAAAGTTTCGTAGGGGTATAGTTGTAATTTTACCGAAAATTGTACATTGGGATTTTGAGGTATTCTTGTCTATCACATGCTCACAAAGCTTATGGCTTTGGTTCCAATGCATTCCGACATCGTTTGGTGCCTCAAATCACCATTCGAAGTTTCGTAGGGGTATAGTTGTAATTTTCACCGGAAATCGTACATTGAGATTTTGAGATATTCTTGTCTATCACATGCTCACAAAGCTTATAGCTTTGGTTCCAATGCATTCCGACATCGTTTGGTGCCTCATATCACCATTCAAAGTTTCGTAGGGGTATAGTTGTAATTTTACCGAAAATTGTACATTGGGATTTTGAGGTATTCTTGTCTATCACATGCTCACAAAGCTTATGACTTTGGTTCCAATGCATTCCGACATCGTTTGGTGCCTCAAATCACCATTCGGAGTTTCGTAGGGGTATAGTTGTATTTTTCACCTAAAATCGTACATTGGGATTTTGAGATATTCTTGTCTATCACATGCTCACAAAGCTTATGGCTTTGGTTCCAATGCATTCCGACATCGTTTGGTGCCTCAAATCACAATTCGGAGTTTCGTAGGGGTATAGTTGTAATTTTCACCGAAAATCGTACATTGGGATTTTGAGATATTCTTGTCTATCACATGCTCACGAAGCTTATGGCTTTGGTTCCAATGCATTCCGACATCGTTTGGTGCCTCAAATCACTATTCAAAGTTTCGTAGGGGTATAGTTGTAATTTTCACCGAAAATCGTACATTGGGATTTTGAGGTATTCTTGTCTATCACATGCTCACAAAGCTTATGGCTTTGGTTCCAATGCATTCCGACATCGTTTGGTGCCTCAAATCACCATTCGAAGTTTCGTAGGGGTATAGTTGTAATTTTACCGAAAATCGTACATTGGGATTTTGAGGTATTCTTGTCTATCACATGCTCACAAAGCTTATGACTTTGGTTCCAATGCATTCCGACATCGTTTGGTGCCTCAAATCACCATTCGGAGTTTCGTAGGGGTATAGTTGTAATTTTCACAGAAAATCGTACATTAGGATTTTGAGGTATTCTTGTCTATCACATGCTCACAAAGTTTATGGCTTTGGTTCCAATGCATTCAGACATCGTTTGGTGCCTCAAATCACCATTTGAAGTTTCGTAGGGGTATAGTTGTAATTTTCACCGAAAATCGTACATTGGGATTTTGAGATATTCTTGTCTATCACATGCTCACAAAGCTTATGGCTTTGGTTCCAATGCATTCCGACATCGTTTGGTGCCTCAAATCACCATTCGAAGTTTCGTAGGGGCATAGTTGTAATTTTCACCAAAAATCGTACATTGGAATTTTGAGGTATTCTTGTCTATCAAATGCTCACAAAGCTTATGACTTTGGTTCCAATGCATTCCGACATCGTTTGGTGCCTCAAATCACCATTCGAAGTTTCGTAGGGGTATAGTTGTAATTTTCACCGGAAATCGTACATTGGGATTTTGAGATATTCTTGTCAATCACATGCTCACAAAGCTTATGGCTTTGGTTCCAATGCATTCCGACATCGTTTGGTGCCTCATATCACCATTCAAAGTTTCGTAGGGGTATAGTTGTAATTTTACCGAAAATTGTACATTGGGATTTTGAGGTATTCTTGTCTATCACATGCTCACAAAGCTTATGACTTTGGTTCCAATGCATTCCGACATCGTTTGGTGCCTCAAATCACCATTCGGAGTTTCGTAGGGGTATAGTTGTATTTTTCACCTAAAATCGTACATTGGGATTTTGAGATATTCTTGTCTATCACATGCTCACAAAGCTTATGGCTTTGGTTCCAATGCATTCCGACATCGTTTGGTGCCTCAAATCACAATTCGGAGTTTCGTAGGGGTATAGTTGTAATTTTCACCGAAAATCGTACATTGGGATTTTGAGATATTCTTGTTTATCACATGCTCACGAAGCTTATGGCTTTGGTTCCAATGCATTCCGACATCGTTTGGTGCCTCAAATCACTATTCAAAGTTTCGTAGGGGTATAGTTGTAATTTTCACCGAAAATCGTACATTGGGATTTTGAGGTATTCTTGTCTATCACATGCTCACAAAGCATATGGCTTTGGTTTCAATGCATTCCGACATCGTTTGGTGCCTCAAATCACCATTCGAAGTTTCGTAGGGGTATAGTTGTAATTTTACCGAAAATCGTACATTGGGATTTTGAGGTATTCTTGTCTATCACATGCTCACAAAGCTTATGACTTTGGTTCCAATGCATTCCGACATCGTTTGGTGCCTCAAATCACCATTCGGAGTTTCGTAGGGGTATAGTTGTAATTTTCACCGAAAATCGTACATTAGGATTTTGAGGTATTCTTGTCTATCACATGCTCACAAAGTTTATGGCTTTGGTTCCAATGCATTCAGACATCGTTTGGTGCCTCAAATCACCATTTGAAGTTTCGTAGGGGTATAGTTGTAATTTTCACCGAAAATCGTACATTGGGATTTTGAGATATTCTTGTCTATCACATGCTCACAAAGCTTATGGCTTTGGTTCCAATGCATTCCGACATCGTTTGGTGCCTCAAATCACCATTCGAAGTTTCGTAGGGGCATAGTTGTAATTTTCACCAAAAATCGTACATTGGGATTTTGAGGTATTCTTGTCTATCAAATGCTCACAAAGCTTATGACTTTGGTTCCAATGCATTCCGACATCGTTTGGTGCCTCAAATCACCATTCGGAGTTTCGTAGGGGTATAGTTGTAATTTTCACCGAAAATCGTACATTATGATTTTGAGGTATTCTTGTCTATCACATGCTCACAAAGCTTATGGCTTTGGTTCCAATGCATTCAAACATCGTTTGGTGCCTCAAATCACCATTTGAAGTTTCGTAGGGGTATAATTGTAATTTTCACCGAAAATCGTACATTGGGATTTTGAGGTATTCTTGTCTATCACATGCTCACAAAGCTTATGGCTTTGGTTCCAATGCATTCCGACATCGTTTGGTGCCTCAAATCACCATTCGAAGTTTCGTAGGGGTATAGTTGTAATTTTCACCGAAAACCGTACATTGGTATTTTCAGGTATTCTTGTCTATCACATGCTCACAAAGCTTCTGGCTTTGGTTCCAATGCATTCCGACATCGTTTGGTGCCTCAAATCACCATTCAAAGTTTCGTAGGGGTATAGTTGTAATTTTCACCGAAAATCGTACATTGGGATTTTGATGTATTCTTGTCTATCACATGCTCACAAAGCTTATGGCTTTGGTTCCAATGCATTCCGACATCGTTTGGTGCCTCAAATCACCATTCAAAGTTTCGTAGGGGTATAGTTGTAATTTTACCGAAAATTGTACATTGGGATTTGGAGGTATTCTTGTCTATCACATGCTCACAAAGCTTATGACTTTGGTTCCAATGCATTCCGACATCGTTTGGTGCCTCAAATCACCATTCGAAGTTTCGTAGGGGCATAGTTGTAATTTTCACCAAAAATCGTACATTGGGATTTTGAGGTATTCTTGTCTATCAAATGCTCACAAAGCTTATGACTTTGGTTCCAATGCATTCCGACAACGTTTGGTGCCTCAAATCACCATTCGGAGTTTCGTAGGGGTATAGTTGTAATTTTCACCGAAAATCGTACATTATGATTTTGAGGTATTCTTGTCTATCACATGCTCACAAAGCTTATGGCTTTGGTTCCAATGCATTCAGACATCGTTTGGTGTCTCAAATCACCATTTGATGTTTCGTAGGGGTATAGTTGTAATTTTCACCGAAAATCGTACATTGGGATTTTGAGGTATTCTTGTCTATCACATGCTCACAAAGCTTATGACTTTGGTTCCAATGCATTCCGACATCGTTTGGTGCCTCAAATCACCATTCGGAGTTTCGTAGGGGTATAGTTGTATTTTTCACCGAAAATCGTACATTGGGATTTTGAGATATTCTTGTCTATCACATGCTCACAAAGCTTATGGCTTTGGTTCCAATGCATTCCGACATCGTTTGGTGCCTCAAATCACAATTCGGAGTTTCGTAGGGGTATAGTTGTAATTTTCACCGAAAATCGTACATTGGGATTTTCAGATATTCTTGTCTATCACATGCTCACGAAGCTTATTGCTTTGGTTCCAATGCATTCCGACATCGTTTGGTGCCTCAAATCACCATTCGAAGTTTCGTAGGGGTATAATTGTAATTTTCACCGAAAATCGTACATTGGGATTTTGAGGTATTCTTGTCTATCACATGCTCACAAAGCTTATGGCTTTGGTTCCAATGCATTCCGACATCGTTTGGTGCCTCAAATCACCATTCGAAGTTTCGTAGGGGTATAGTTGTAATTTTCACCGGAAATCGTATATTGGGATTTTGAGATATTCTTGTCTATCACATGCTCACAAAGCTTATGGCTTTGGTTCAATGCATTCCGACATCGTTTGGTGCCTCAAATCACCATTCAAAGTTTCGTAGGGGTATAGTTGTAATTTTACCGAAAATTGTACATTGGGATTTTGAGGTATTCTTGTCTATCACATGCTCACAAAGCTTATGACTTTGGTTCCAATGCATTCCGACATCGTTTGGTGCCTCAAATCACCATTCGGAGTTTCGTAGGGGTATAGTTGTATTTTTCACCTAAAATCGTACATTGGGATTTTGAGATATTCTTGTCTATCACATGCTCACAAAGCTTATGGCTTTGGTTCCAATGCATTCCGACATCGTTTGGTGCCTCAAATCACAATTCGGAGTTTCGTAGGGGTATAGTTGTAATTTTCACCGAAAATCGTACATTGGGATTTTGAGATATTCTTGTCTATCACATGCTCACGAAGCTTATGGCTTTGGTTCCAATGCATTCCGACATCGTTTGGTGCCTCAAATCACCATTCGAAGTTTCGTAGGGGCATAGTTGTAATTTTCACCAAAAATCGTACATTTTGGTTTTGAGGTATTCTTGTCTATCACATGCTCACAAAGATTATTCCTTTGGTTCGAATAAATTCCGACATCGTTTGGTGCCTCAAATCACCATTCGGAGTTTCGTAGGGGTATAGTTGTAATTTTCACCAAAAATCGTACATTGTGATTTTGAGGTATTCTTGTCTATCACATGCTCACAACGTTTATGGCTTTGGTTCCAATGCATTCCGACATCGTTTGGTGCCTCAAATCACCATTCGAAGTTTCGTAGGGGTATAGTTGTAATTTTCACCGAAAATCGTACATTGTGATTTTGAGGTATTCTTGTCTATCACATGCTCACAAAGCTTATGGCTTTGGTTCCAATGCATTCCGACATCGTTTGGTACCTCAAATCACCATTCGAAGTTTCGTAGGGGTATAGTTGTAATTTTCACCGAAAATCGTACATTGGGATTTTGAAATATTCTTGTCTATCACATGCTCACAAAGCTTATGGCTTTGGTTCCAATGCATTCCGACATCGTTTGGTGCCTCAAATCACCATTCAATGTTTCGTAGGGGTATAGTTGTAATTTTCACTGAAAATCGTACATTGGGATTTTGAGATATTCTTGTCTATCACATGCTCACGAAGCTTATGGCTTTGGTTCCAATGCATTCCGACATCGTTTGGTGCCTCAAATCACCATTCGAAGTTTCGTAGGGGTATAATTATAATTTTCACCGAAAATCGTACATTGGATTTTGAGGTATTCTTGTCTATCACATGCTCACAAAGCTTATGGCTTTGGTTCCAATGCATTCCGACATCGTTTGGTGCCTCAAATCACCATTCGAAGTTTCGTAGGGGTATACTTGTAATTTTCACCGAAAACCGTACATTGGGATTTTCAGGTATTCTTGTCTATCACATGCTCACAAAGCTTCTGGCTTTGGTTCCAATGCATTCCGACATCGTTTGGTGCCTCAAATCACTATTCAAAGTTTCGTAGGGGTATAGTTGTAATTTTCACCGAAAATCGTACATTGGGATTTTGAGGTATTCTTGTCTATCACATGCTCACAAAGCTTATGGCTTTGGTTCCAATGCATTCCGACATCGTTTGGTGCCTCAAATCACCATTCGAAGTTTCGTAGGGGTATACTTGTAATTTTCACCGAAAACCGTACATTGGGATTTTCAGGTATTCTTGTCTATCACATGCTCACAAAGCTTCTGGCTTTGGTTCCAATGCATTCCGACATCGTTTGGTGCCTCAAATCACTATTCAAAGTTTCGTAGGGGTATAGTTGTAATTTTCACCGAAAATCGTACATTGGGATTTTGAGGTATTCTTGTCTATCACATGCTCACAAAGCTTATGGCTTTGGTTCCAATGCATTCCGACATCGTTTGGTGCCTCAAATCACCATTTGAAGTTTCGTAGGGGTATAGTTGTAATTTTACCGAAAATCGTACATTGGGATTTTGAGGTATTCTTGTCTATCACATGCTCACAAAGCTTATGACTTTGGTTCCAATGCATTCCGACATCGTTTGGTGCCTCAAATCACCATTCGGAGTTTCGTAGGGGTATAGTTGTATTTTTCACCTAAAATCGTACATTGGGATTTTGAGATATTCTTGTCTATCACATGCTCACAAAGCTTATGGCTTTGGTTCCAATGCATTCCGACATCGTTTGGTGCCTCAAATCACAATTCGGAGTTTCGTAGGGGTATAGTTGTAATTTTCACCGAAAATCGTACATTGGGATTTTGAGATATTCTTGTCTATCACATGCTCACGAAGCTTATGGCTTTGGTTCCAATGCATTCCGACATCGTTTGGTGCCTCAAATCACCATTCGAAGTTTCGTAGGGGCATAGTTGTAATTTTCACCAAAAATCGTACATTTTGGTTTTGAGGTATTCTTGTCTATCACATGCTCACAAAGATTATTCCTTTGGTTCGAATAAATTCCGACATCGTTTGGTGCCTCAAATCACCATTCGGAGTTTCGTAGGGGTATAGTTGTAATTTTCACCAAAAATCGTACATTGTGATTTTGAGGTATTCTTGTCTATCACATGCTCACAACGTTTATGGCTTTGGTTCCAATGCATTCCGACATCGTTTGGTGCCTCAAATCACCATTCGAAGTTTCGTAGGGGTATAGTTGTAATTTTCACCGAAAATCGTACATTGTGATTTTGAGGTATTCTTGTCTATCACATGCTCACAAAGCTTATGGCTTTGGTTCCAATGCATTCCGACATCGTTTGGTACCTCAAATCACCATTCGAAGTTTCGTAGGGGTATAGTTGTAATTTTCACCGAAAATCGTACATTGGGATTTTGAAATATTCTTGTCTATCACATGCTCACAAAGCTTATGGCTTTGGTTCCAATGCATTCCGACATCGTTTGGTGCCTCAAATCACCATTCAATGTTTCGTAGGGGTATAGTTGTAATTTTCACCGAAAATCGTACATTGGGATTTTGAGATATTCTTGTCTATCACATGCTCACGAAGCTTATGGCTTTGGTTCCAATGCATTCCGACATCGTTTGGTGCCTCAAATCACCATTCGAAGTTTCGTAGGGGTATAATTATAATTTTCACCGAAAATCGTACATTGGATTTTGAGGTATTCTTGTCTATCACATGCTCACAAAGCTTATGGCTTTGGTTCCAATGCATTCCGACATCGTTTGGTGCCTCAAATCACCATTCGAAGTTTCGTAGGGGTATACTTGTAATTTTCACCGAAAACCGTACATTGGGATTTTCAGGTATTCTTGTCTATCACATGCTCACAAAGCTTCTGGCTTTGGTTCCAATGCATTCCGACATCGTTTGGTGCCTCAAATCACTATTCAAAGTTTCGTAGGGGTATAGTTGTAATTTTCACCGAAAATCGTACATTGGGATTTTGAGGTATTCTTGTCTATCACATGCTCACAAAGCTTATGGCTTTGGTTCCAATGCATTCCGACATCGTTTGGTGCCTCAAATCACCATTTGAAGTTTCGTAGGGGTATAGTTGTAATTTTACCGAAAATCGTACATTTGGATTTTGAGGTATTCTTGTCTATCACATGCTCACAAAGCTTATGACTTTGGTTCCAATGCATTCCGACATCGTTTGGTGCCTCAAATCACCATTCGGAGTTTCGTAGGGGTATAGTTGTAATTTTCACCGAAAATCGTACATTAGGATTTTGAGGTATTCTTGTCTATCACATGCTCACAAAGTTTATGGCTTTGGTTCCAATGCATTCAGACATCGTTTGGTGCCTCAAATCACCATTTGAAGTTTCGTAGGGGTATAGTTGTAATTTTCACCGAAAATCGTACATTGGGATTTTGAGATATTCTTGTCTATCACATGCTCACAAAGCTTATGGCTTTGGTTCCAATGCATTCCGACATCGTTTGGTGCCTCAAATCACCATTCGAAGTTTCGTAGGGGCATAGTTGTAATTTTCACCAAAAATCGTACATTGGGATTTTGAGGTATTCTTGTCTATCAAATGCTCACAAAGCTTATGACTTTGGTTCCAATGCATTCCGACATCGTTTGGTGCCTCAAATCACCATTCGGAGTTTCGTAGGGGTATAGTTGTAATTTTCACCGAAAATCGTACATTATGATTTTGAGGTATTCTTGTCTATCACATGCTCACAAAGCTTATGGCTTTGGTTCCAATGCATTCAAACATCGTTTGGTGCCTCAAATCACCATTTGAAGTTTCGTAGGGGTATAGTTGTAATTTTCACCGAAAATCGTACATTGGGATTATGAGGTATTCTTGTCTATCACATGCTCACAAAGCTTATGGCTTTGGTTCCAATGCATTCCGACATCGTTTGGTGTCTCAAATCACCATTCGAAGTTTCGTAGGGGTATAATTGTAATTTTCACCGAAAATCGTACATTGGGATTTTGAGGTATTCTTGTCTATCACATGCTCACAAAGCTTATGGCTTTGGTTCCAATGCATTCCGACATCGTTTGGTACCTCAAATCACCATTCGAAGTTTCGTAGGGGTATAGTTGTAATTTTCACCAAAAATCGTACATTGGGATTTTGAGATATTCTTGTCTATCACATGCTCACGAAGCTTATGGCTTTGGTTCCAATGCATTCCGACATCGTTTGGTGCCTCAAATCACCATTCGAAGTTTCGTAGGGGTATAATTGTAATTATCACCGAAAATCGTACATTGGGATTTTGAGGTATTCTTGTCTATCACATGCTCACAAAGCTTATGACTTTGGTTCCAATGCATTCCGACATCGTTTGGTGCCTCAAATCACCATTCAAAGTTTCGTAGGGGTATAGTTGTAATTTTCACCGAAAATCGTACATTGGGATTTTGAGATATTCTTGTCTATCACATGCTCACGAAGCTTATGGCTTTGGTTCCAATGCATTCCGACATCGTTTGGTGCCTCAAATCACCATTCGAAGTTTCGTAGGGGTATAATTAAAATTTTCACCGAAAATCGTACATTGGATTTTGAGGTATTCTTGTCTATCACATGCTCACAAAGCTTATGGCTTTGGTTCCAATGCATTCCGACATCGTTTGGTGCCTCAAATCACCATTCGAAGTTTCGTAGGGGTATAATTAAAATTTTCACCGAAAATCGTACATTGGATTTTGAGGTATTCTTGTCTATCACATGCTCACAAAGCTTATGGCTTTGGTTCCAATGCATTCCGACATCGTTTGGTGCCTCAAATCACCATTCGAAGTTTCGTAGGGGTATAGTTGTAATTTTCACCGAAAATCGTACATTGGGATTTTCAGGTATTCTTGTCTATCACATGCTCACAAAGCTTCTGGCTTTGGTTCCAATGCATTCCGACATCGTTTGGTGCCTCAAATCACTATTCAAAGTTTCGTAGGGGTATAGTTGTAATTTTCACCGAAAATCGTACATTGGGATTTTGAGGTATTCTTGTCTATCACATGCTCACAAAGCTTATGGCTTTGGTTCCAATGCATTCCGACATCGTTTGGTGCCTCAAATCACCATTCGAAGTTTCGTAGGGGTATAGTTGTAATTTTACCGAAAATCGTACATTGGGATTTTGAGGTATTCTTGTCTATCACATGCTCACAAAGCTTATGACTTTGGTTCCAATGCATTCCGACATCGTTTGGTGCCTCAAATCACCATTCGGAGTTTCGTAGGGGTATAGTTGTAATTTTCACCGAAAATCGTACATTAGGATTTTGAGGTATTCTTGTCTATCACATGCTCACAAAGCTTATGGCTTTGGTTCCAATGCATTCCGACATCGTTTGGTGCCTCAAATCACCATTTGAAGTTTCGTAGGGGTATAGTTGTAATTTTCACCGAAAATCGTACATTGGGATTTTGAGATATTCTTGTCTATCACATGCTCACAAAGCTTATGGCTTTGGTCCCAATGCATTCCGACATCGTTTGGTGCCTCAAATCACCATTCGAAGTTTCGTAGGGACATAGTTGTAATTTTCACCAAAAATCGTACATTGGGATTTTGAGGTATTCTTGTCTATCAAATGCTCACAAAGCTTATGACTTTGGTTTCAATGCATTCCGACATCGTTTGGTGCCTCAAATCACCATTCGGAGTTTCGTAGGGGTATAGTTGTAATTTTCACCGAAAATCGTACATTATGATTTTGAGGTATTCTTGTCTATCACATGCTCACAAAGCTTATGGCTTTGGTTCCAATGCATTCAAACATCGTTTGGTGCCTCAAATCACCATTTGAAGTTTCGTAGGGGTATAGTTGTAATTTTCACCGAAAATCGTACATTGGGATTATGAGGTATTCTTGTCTATCACATGCTCACAAAGCTTATGGCTTTGGTTCCAATGCATTCCGACATCGTTTGGTGCCTCAAATCACCATTCGAAGTTTCGTAGGGGTACAATTGTAATTTTCACCAAAAATCGTACATTGGGATTTTGAGGTATTCTTGTCTATCACATGCTCACAAAGCTTATGGCTTTGGTTCCAATGCATTCCGACATCGTTTGGTACCTCAAATCACCATTCGAAGTTTCGTAGGGGTATAGTTGTAATTTTCACCGAAAATCGTACATTGGGATTTTGAGATATTCTTGTCTATCACATGCTCACGAAGCTTATGGCTTTGGTTCCAATGCATTCCGACATCGTTTGGTGCCTCAAATCACCATTCGAAGTTTCGTAGGGGTATAATTGTAATTTTCACCGAAAATTGTACATTGGGATTTTGAGGTATTCTTGTCTATCACATGCTCACAAAGCTTATGACTTTGGTTCCAATGCATTCCGACATCGTTTGGTGCCTCAAATCACCATTCAAAGTTTCGTAGGGGTATAGTTGTAATTTTCACCGAAAATCGTACATTGGGATTTTGAGATATTTCTTGTCTATCACATGCTCACGAAGCTTATGGCTTTGGTTCCAATGCATTCCGACATCGTTTGGTGCCTCAAATCACCATTCGAAGTTTCGTAGGGGTATAATTATAATTTTCACCGAAAATCGTACATTGGATTTTGAGGTATTCTTGTCTATCACATGCTCACAAAGCTTATGGCTTTGGTTCCAATGCATTCCGACATCGTTTGGTGCCTCAAATCACCATTCGAAGTTTCGTAGGGGTATAGTTGTAATTTTCACCGAAAATCGTACATTGGGATTTTCAGGTATTCTTGTCTATCACATGCTCACAAAGCTTCTGGCTTTGGTTCCAATGCATTCCGACATCGTTTGGTGCCTCAAATCACTATTCAAAGTTTCGTAGGGGTATAGTTGTAATTTTCACCGAAAATCGTACATTGGGATTTTGAGGTATTCTTGTCTATCACATGCTCACAAAGCTTATGGCTTTGGTTCCAATGCATTCCGACATCGTTTGGTGCCTCAAATCACCATTCGAAGTTTCGTAGGGGTATAGTTGTAATTTTACCGAAAATCGTACATTGGGATTTTGAGGTATTCTTGTCTATCACATGCTCACAAAGTTTATGGCTTTGGTTCCAATGCATTCAGACATCGTTTGGTGCCTCAAATCACCATTTGAAGTTTCGTAGGGGTATAGTTGTAATTTTCACCGAAAATCGTACATTGGGATTTTGAGATATTCTTGTCTATCACATGCTCACAAAGCTTATGGCTTTGGTTCCAATGCATTCCGACATCGTTTGGTGCCTCAAATCACCATTCGAAGTTTCGTAGGGGCATAGTTGTAATTTTCACCAAAAATCGTACATTGGGATTTTGAGGTATTCTTGTCTATCAAATGCTCACAAAGCTTATGACTTTGGTTTCAATGCATTCCGACATCGTTTGGTGCCTCAAATCACCATTCGGAGTTTCGTAGGGGTATAGTTGTAATTTTCACCGAAAATCGTACATTATGATTTTGAGGTATTCTTGTCTATCACATGCTCACAAAGCTTATGGCTTTGGTTCCAATGCATTCAAACATCGTTTGGTGCCTCAAATCACCATTTGAAGTTTCGTAGGGGTATAGTTGTAATTTTCACCGAAAATCGTACATTGGGATTATGAGGTATTCTTGTCTATCACATGCTCACAAAGCTTATGGCTTTGGTTCCAATGCATTCCGACATCGTTTGGTGCTTCAAATCACCATTCGAAGTTTCGTAGGGGTATAATTGTAATTTTTACCGAAAATCGTACATTGGAATTTTGAGGTATTCTTGTCTATCACATGCTCACAAAGCTTATGGCTTTGGTTCCAATGCATTCCGACATCGTTTGGTACCTCAAATCACCATTCGAAGTTTCGTAGGGGTATAGTTGTAATTTTCACCGAAAATCGTACATTGGGATTTTGAAATATTCTTGTCTATCACATGCTCACGAAGCTTATGGCTTTGGTTCCAATGCATTCCGACATCGTTTGGTGCCTCAAATCACCATTCGAAGTTTCGTAGGGGTATAATTGTAATTTTCACCGAAAATCGTACATTGTTTGAGGTATTCTTGTCTATCACATGCTCACAAAGCTTATGGCTTTGGTTCCAATGCATTCCGACATCGTTTGGTGCCTCAAATCACCATTCGATGTTTCGTAGGGGTATAATTGTAATTTTCACCGAAAATCGTACATTGGGATTTTGAGGTATTCTTGTCTATCAAATGCTCACAAAGCTTATGACTTTGGTTCCAATGCATTCCGACATCGTTTGGTGCCTCAAATCACCATTCGGAGTTTCGTAGGGGTATAGTTGTATTTTTCACCGAAAATCGTACATTGGGATTTTGAGATATTCTTGTCTATCACATGCTCACAAAGCTTATGGCTTTGGTTCCAATGCATTCCGACATCGTTTGGTGCCTCAAATCACCATTCGGAGTTTCGTAGGGGTATAGTTGTAATTTTCACCGAAAATCGTACATTATGATTTTGAGGTATTCTTGTCTATCACATGCTCACAAAGCTTATGGCTTTGGTTCCAATGCATTCAGACATCGTTTGGTGCCTCAAATCACCATTTGAAGTTTCGTAGGGGTATAGTTGTAATTTTCACCGAAAATCGTACATTGGGATTTTGAGGTATTCTTGTCTATCACATGCTCACAAAGCTTATGACTTTGGTTCCAATGCATTCCGACATCGTTTGGTGCCTCAAATCACCATTCGGAGTTTCGTAGGGGTATAGTTGTATTTTTCACCGAAAATCGTACATTGGGATTTTGAGATATTCTTGTCTATCACATGCTGACAAAGCTTATGGCTTTGGTTCCAATGCATTCCGACATCGTTTGGTGCCTCAAATCACAATTCGGAGTTTCGTAGGGGTATAGTTGTAATTTTCAACGAAAATCGTACATTGGGATTTTGAGATATTCTTGTCTATCACATGCTCACGAAGCTTATGGCTTTGGTTCCAATGCATTCCGACATCGTTTGGTGCCTCAAATCACCATTCGAAGTTTCGTAGGGGTATAATTGTAATTTTCACCGAAAATCGTACATTGGGATTTTGAGGTATTCTTGTCTATCACATGCTCACAAAGCTTATGGCTTTGGTTCCAATGCATTCCGACATCGTTTGGTCCCTCAAATCACCATTCAAAGTTTCGTAAGGGTATAGTTGTAATTTTACCGAAAATTGTACATTGGGATTTTGAGGTATTCTTGTCTATCACATGCTCACAAAGCTTATGGCTTTGGTTCCAATGCATTCCGACATCGTTTGGTGCCTCAAATCACCATTCGGAGTTTCGTAGGGGTATAGTTGTATTTTTCACCTAAAATCGTACATTGGGATTTTGAGATATTCTTGTCTATCACATGCTCACAAAGCTTATGGCTTTGGTTCCAATGCATTCCGACATCGTTTGGTGCCTCAAATCACAATTCGGAGTTTCGTAGGGGTATAGTTGTAATTTTCACCGAAAATCGTACGTTGGGATTTTGAGATATTCTTGTCTATCACATGCTCACGAAGCTTATGGCTTTGGTTCGAATGCATTCCGACATCGTTTGGTGCCTCAAATCACTGTTCAAAGTTTCGTAGGGGTATAGTTGTAATTTTCACCGAAAATCGTACATTGAGATTTTGAGGTATTCTTGTCTATCACATGCTCACAAAGCTTATGGCTTTGGTTCCAATGCATTCCGACATCGTTTGGTGCCTCAAATCACCATTCGAAGTTTCGTAGGGGTATAGTTGTAATTTTACCGAAAATCGTACATTGAGATTTTGAGGTATTCTTGTCTATCACATGCTCACAAAGCTTATGACTTTGGTTCCAATGCATTCCGACATCGTTTGGTGCCTCAAATCACCATTCGGAGTTTCGTAGGGGTATAGTTGTAATTTTCACCGAAAATCGTACATTAGGATTTTGAGGTATTCTTGTCTATCACATGCTCACAAAGTTTATGGCTTTGGTTCCAATGCATTCAGACATCGTTTGGTGCCTCAAATCACCATTTGAAGTTTCGTAGGGGTATAGTTGTAATTTTCACCGAAAATCGTACATTGGGATTTTGAGATATTCTTGTCTATCACATGCTCACAAAGCTTATGGCTTTGGTTCCAATGCATTCCGACATCGTTTGGTGCCTCAAATCACCATTCGAAGTTTCGTAGGGGCATAGTTGTAATTTTCACCAAAAATCGTACATTGGGATTTTGAGGTATTCTTGTCTATCAAATGCTCACAAAGCTTATGACTTTGGTTCCAATGCATTCCGACATCGTTTGGTGCCTCAAATCACCATTCGGAGTTTCGTAGGGGTATAGTTGTAATTTTCACCGAAAATCGTACATTATGATTTTGAGGTATTCTTGTCTATCACATGGTCACAAAGCTTATGGCTTTGGTTCCAATGCATTCAAACATCGTTTGGTGCCTCAAATCACCATTTGAAGTTTCGTAGGGGTATAGTTGTAATTTTCACCGAAAATCGTACATTGGGATTATGAAGTATTCTTGTCTATCACATGCTCACAAAGCTTATGGCTTTGGTTCCAATGCATTCCGACATCGTTTGGTGCCTCAAATCACCATTCGAAGTTTCGTAGGGGTATAATTGTAATTTTCACCGAAAATCGTACATTGAGATTTTGAGGTATTCTTGTCTATCACATGCTCACAAAGCTTATGGCTTTGGTTCCAATGCATTCCGACATCGTTTGGTACCTCAAATCACCATTCGAAGTTTCGTAGGGGTATAGTTGTAATTTTCACCGAAAATCGTACATTGGGATTTTGAGATATTCTTGTCTATCCCATGCTCACGAAGCTTATGGCTTTGGTTCCAATGCATTCCGACATCGTTTGGTGCCTCAAATCACCATTCGAAGTTTCGTAGGGGTATAATTGTAATTTTCACCGAAAATCGTACATTGGGATTTTGAGGTATTCTTGTCTATCACATGCTCACAAAGCTTATGGCTTTGGTTCCAATGCATTCCGACATCGTTTGGTGCCTCAAATCACCATTTGAAGTTTCGTAGTGGTATAGTTGTAATTTTCACCGAAAACCGTACATTGGTATTTTCAGGTATTCTTGTCTATCACATGCTCACAAAGCTTCTGGCTTTGGTTCCAATGCATTCCGACATCGTTTGGTGCCTCAAATCACCATTCAAAGTTTCGTAGGGGTATAGTTGTAATTTTCACCGAAAATCGTACATTGGGATTTTGATGTATTCTTGTCTATCACATGCTCACAAAGCTTATGGCTTTGGATCCAATGCATTCCGACATCGTTTGGTGCCTCAAATCACCATTCAAAGTTTCGTAGGGGTATAGTTGTAATTTTCACCGAAAATCGTACATTGGGATTTTGAGATATTCTTGTCTATCACATGCTCACAAAGCTTATGGCTTTAGTTCCAATGCATTCCGACATCGTTTGGTGCCTCAAATCACCATTCGAAGTTTCGTAGGGGCATAGTTGTAATTTTCACCAAAAATCGTACATTGGGATTTTGAGGTATTCTTTTCTATCAAATGCTCACAAAGCTTATGACTTTGGTTCCAATGCATTCCGACATCGTTTGGTGCCTCAAATCACCATTCGGAGTTTCGTAGGGGTATAGTTGTAATTTTCACCGAAAATCGTACGTTGGGATTTTGAGATATTCTTGTCTATCACATGCTCACGAAGCTTATGGCTTTGGTTCCAATGCATTCCGACATCGTTTGGTGCCTCAAATCACTGTTCAAAGTTTCGTAGGGGTATAGTTGTAATTTTCACCGAAAATCGTACATTGAGATTTTGAGGTATTCTTGTCTATCACATGCTCACAAAGCTTATGGCTTTGGTTCCAATGCATTCCGACATCGTTTGGTGCCTCAAATCACCATTCGAAGTTTCGTAGGGGTATAGTTGTAATTTTACCGAAAATCGTACATTGAGATTTTGAGGTATTCTTGTCTATCACATGCTCACAAAGCTTATGACTTTGGTTCCAATGCATTCCGACATCGTTTGGTGCCTCAAATCACCATTCGGAGTTTCGTAGGGGTATAGTTGTAATTTTCACCGAAAATCGTACATTAGGATTTTGAGGTATTCTTGTCTATCACATGCTCACAAAGTTTATGGCTTTGGTTCCAATGCATTCAGACATCGTTTGGTGCCTCAAATCACCATTTGAAGTTTCGTAGGGGTATAGTTGTAATTTTCACCGAAAATCGTACATTGGGATTTTGAGATATTCTTGTCTATCACATGCTCACAAAGCTTATGGCTTTGGTTCCAATGCATTCCGACATCGTTTGGTGCCTCAAATCACCATTCGAAGTTTCGTAGGGGCATAGTTGTAATTTTCACCAAAAATCGTACATTGGGATTTTGAGGTATTCTTGTCTATCAAATGCTCACAAAGCATATGACTTTGGTTCCAATGCATTCCGACATCGTTTGGTGCCTCAAATCACCATTCGGAGTTTCGTAGGGGTATAGTTGTAATTTTCACCGAAAATCGTACATTATGATTTTGAGGTATTCTTGTCTATCACATGGTCACAAAGCTTATGGCTTTGGTTCCAATGCATTCAAACATCGTTTGGTGCCTCAAATCACCATTTGAAGTTTCGTAGGGGTATAGTTGTAATTTTCACCGAAAATCGTACATTGGGATTATGAGGTATTCTTGTCTATCACATGCTCACAAAGCTTATGGCTTTGGTTCCAATGCATTCCGACATCGTTTGGTGCCTCAAATCACCATTCGAAGTTTCGTAGGGGTATAATTGTAATTTTCACCGAAAATCGTACATTGAGATTTTGAGGTATTCTTGTCTATCACATGCTCACAAAGCTTATGGCTTTGGTTCCAATGCATTCCGACATCGTTTGGTACCTCAAATCACCATTCGAAGTTTCGTAGGGGTATAGTTGTAATTTTCACCGAAAATCGTACATTGGGATTTTGAGATATTCTTGTCTATCCCATGCTCACGAAGCTTATGGCTTTGGTTCCAATGCATTCCGACATCGTTTGGTGCCTCAAATCACCATTCGAAGTTTCGTAGGGGTATAATTGTAATTTTCACCGAAAATCGTACATTGGGATTTTGAGGTATTCTTGTCTATCACATGCTCACAAAGCTTATGGCTTTGGTTCCAATGCATTCCGACATCGTTTGGTGCCTCAAATCACCATTTGAAGTTTCGTAGTGGTATAGTTGTAATTTTCACCGAAAACCGTACATTGGTATTTTCAGGTATTCTTGTCTATCACATGCTCACAAAGCTTCTGGCTTTGGTTCCAATGCATTCCGACATCGTTTGGTGCCTCAAATCACCATTCGAAGTTTCGTAGGGGTATAATTGTAATTTTCACCGAAAATCGTACATTGAGATTTTGAGGTATTCTTGTCTATCACATGCTCACAAAGCTTATGGCTTTGGTTCCAATGCATTCCGACATCGTTTGGTACCTCAAATCACCATTCGAAGTTTCGTAGGGGTATAGTTGTAATTTTCACCGAAAATCGTACATTGGGATTTTGAGATATTCTTGTCTATCCCATGCTCACGAAGCTTATGGCTTTGGTTCCAATGCATTCCGACATCGTTTGGTGCCTCAAATCACCATTCGAAGTTTCGTAGGGGTATAATTGTAATTTTCACCGAAAATCGTACATTGGGATTTTGAGGTATTCTTGTCTATCACATGCTCACAAAGCTTATGGCTTTGGTTCCAATGCATTCCGACATCGTTTGGTGCCTCAAATCACCATTTGAAGTTTCGTAGTGGTATAGTTGTAATTTTCACCGAAAACCGTACATTGGTATTTTCAGGTATTCTTGTCTATCACATGCTCACAAAGCTTCTGGCTTTGGTTCCAATGCATTCCGACATCGTTTGGTGCCTCAAATCACCATTCAAAGTTTCGTAGGGGTATAGTTGTAATTTTCACCGAAAATCGTACATTGGGATTTTGATGTATTCTTGTCTATCACATGCTCACAAAGCTTATGGCTTTGGATCCAATGCATTCCGACATCGTTTGGTGCCTCAAATCACCATTCAAAGTTTCGTAGGGGTATAGTTGTAATTTTCACCGAAAATCGTACATTGGGATTTTGAGATATTCTTGTCTATCACATGCTCACAAAGCTTATGGCTTTAGTTCCAATGCATTCCGACATCGTTTGGTGCCTCAAATCACCATTCGAAGTTTCGTAGGGGCATAGTTGTAATTTTCACCAAAAATCGTACATTGGGATTTTGAGGTATTCTTTTCTATCAAATGCTCACAAAGCTTATGACTTTGGTTCCAATGCATTCCGACATCGTTTGGTGCCTCAAATCACCATTCGGAGTTTCGTAGGGGTATAGTTGTAATTTTCACCGAAAATCGTACATTATGATTTTGAGGTATTCTTGTCTATCACATGCTCACAAAGCTTATGGCTTTGGTTCCAATGCATTCAGACATCGTTTGGTGCCTCAAATCACCATTTGAAGTTTCGTAGGGGTATAGTTGTAATTTTCACCGAAAATCGTACATTGGGATTTTGAGGTATTCTTGTCTATCACATGCTCACAAAGCTTATGACTTTGGTTCCAATGCATTCCGACATCGTTTGGTGCCTCAAATCACCATTCGGAGTTTCATAGGGGTATAGTTGTATTTTTCACCGAAAATCGTACATTGGGATTTTGAGATATTCTTGTCTATCACATGCTCACAAAGCTTATGGCTTTGGTTCCAATGCATTCCGACATCGTTTGGTGCCTCAAATCACATTTCGGAGTTTCGTAGGGGTATAGTTGTAATTTTCACCGAAAATCGTACATTGGGATTTTGAGATATTCTTGTCTATCACATGCTCACGAAGCTTATGGCTTTGGTTCCAATGCATTCCGACATCGTTTGGTGCCTCAAATCACCATTCGAAGTTTCGTAGGGGTATAATTGTAGTTTTCACCGAAAATCGTACATTGGGATTTTGAGGTATTCTTGTCTATCACATGCTCACAAAGCTTATGGCTTTGGTTCCAATGCATTCCGACATCGTTTGGTGCCTCAAATCACCGTTCGAAGTTTCGTAGGGGTATAGTTGTAATTTTCACCGGAAATCGTATATTGGGATTTTGAGATATTCTTGTCTATCACATGCTCACAAAGCTTATGGCTTTGGTTCCAATGCATTCCGACATCGTTTGGTGCCTCAAATCACCATTCAAAGTTTCGTAGGGGTATAGTTGTAATTTTACCGAAAATTGTACATTGGGATTTTGAGGTATTCTTGTCTATCACATGCTCACAAAGCTTATGGCTTTGGTTCCAATGCATTCCGACATCGTTTGGTGCCTCAAATCACCATTCGAAGTTTCGTAGGGGTATAATTGTAATTTTCACCGGAAATCGTACATTGGGATTTTGAGATATTCTTGTCTATCACATGCTCACAAAGCTTATGGCTTTGGTTACAATGCATTCCGACATCGTTTGGTGCCTCAAATCACCATTCAAAGTTTCATAGGGGTATAGTTGTAATTTTATCGAAAATTGTACATTGGGATTTTGAGGTATTCTTGTCTATCACATGCTCACAAAGCTTATGACTTTGGTTCCAATGCATTCCGACATCGTTTGGTGCCTCAAATCACCATTCGGAGTTTCGTAGGGGTATAGTTGTATTTTTCACCTAAAATCATACATTGGGATTTTGAGATATTCTTGTCTATCACATGCTCACAAAGCTTATGGCTTTGGTTCCAATGCATTCCGACATCGTTTGGTGCCTCAAATCACAATTCGGAGTTTCGTAGGGGTATAGTTGTAATTTTCACCGAAAATCGTACATTGGGATTTTGAGATATTCTTGTCTATCACATGCTCACGAAGCTTATGGCTTTGGTTCCAATGCATTCCGACATCGTTTGGTGCCTCAAATCACCATTCGAAGTTTCGTAGGGGTATAATTGTAATTTTCACCGAAAATCGTACATTGGGATTTTGAGGTATTCTTGTCTATCACATGCTCACAAAGCTTATGGCTTTGGTTCCAATGCATTCCGACATCGTTTGGTGCCTCAAATCACCATTCGAAGTTTCGTAGGGGTATAGTTGTAATTTTCACCGAAAACCGTACATTGTTATTTTCAGGTATTCTTGTCTATCACATGCTCACAAAGCTTCTGGCTTTGGTTCCAATGCATTCCGACATCGTTTGGTGCCTCAAATCACCATTCAAAATTTCGTAGGGGTATAGTTGTAATTTTCACCGAAAATCGTACATTGGGATTTTGAGGTATTCTTGTCTATCACATGCTCACAAAGCTTATGGCTTTGGTTCCAATGCATTCCGACATCGTTTGGTGCCTCAAATCACCATTCGAAGTTTCGTAGGGGTATAGTTGTAATTTTACCGAAAATCGTACATTGGGATTTTGAGGTATTCTTGTCTATCACATGCTCACAAAGCTTATGGCTTTGGTTCCAATGCATTCCGACATCGTTTGGTGCCTCAAATCACCGTTCGAAGTTTCGTAGGGGTATAGTTGTAATTTTCACCGGAAATCGTATATTGGGATTTTGAGATATTCTTGTCTATCACATGCTCACAAAGCTTATGGCTTTGGTTCCAATGCATTCCGACATCGTTTGGTGCCTCAAATCACCATTCAAAGTTTCGTAGGGGTATAGTTGTAATTTTACCGAAAATTGTACATTGGGATTTTGAGGTATTCTTGTCTATCACATGCTCACAAAGCTTATGGCTTTGGTTCCAATGCATTCCGACATCGTTTGGTGCCTCAAATCACCATTCGGAGTTTCGTAGGGGTATAGTTGTAATTTTCACCGAAAATCGTACATTATGATTTTGAGGTATTCTTGTCTATCACATGGTCACAAAGCTTATGGCTTTGGTTCCAATGCATTCAAACATCGTTTGGTGCCTCAAATCACCATTTGAAGTTTCGTAGGGGTATAGTTGTAATTTTCACCGAAAATCGTATATTGGGATTATGAGGTATTCTTGTCTATCACATGCTCACAAAGCTTATGGCTTTGGTTCCAATGCATTCCGACATCGTTTGGTGCCTCAAATCACCATTCGAAGTTTCGTAGGGGTATAATTGTAATTTTCACCGAAAATCGTACATTGGGATTTTGAGGTATTCTTGTCTATCACATGCTCACAAAGCTTATGGCTTTGGTTCCAATGCATTCCGACATCGTTTGGTACCTCAAATCACCATTCGAAGTTTCGTAGGGGTATAGTTGTAATTTTCACCGAAAATCGTACATTGGGATTTTGAGATATTCTTGTCTATCACATGCTCACGAAGCTTATGGCTTTGGTTCCAATGCATTCCGACATCGTTTGGTGCCTCAAATCACCATTCGAAGTTTCGTAGGGGTATAATTGTAATTTTCACCGAAAATCGTACATTGGGATTTTGAGGTATTCTTGTCTATCACATGCTCACAAAGCTTATGGCTTTGGTTCCAATGCATTCCGACATCGTTTGGTGCCTCAAATCACCATTTGAAGTTTCGTAGTGGTATAGTTGTAATTTTCACCGAAAACCGTACATTGGTATTTTCAGGTATTCTTGTCTATCACATGCTCACAAAGCTTCTGGCTTTGGTTCCAATGCATTCCGACATCGTTTGGTGCCTCAAATCACCATTCAAAGTTTCGTAGGGGTATAGTTGTAATTTTCACCGAAAATCGTACATTGGGATTTTGATGTATTCTTGTCTATCACATGCTCACAAAGCTTATGGCTTTGGTTCCAATGCATTCCGACATCGTTTGGTGCCTCAAATCACCATTCAAAGTTTCGTAGGGGTATAGTTGTAATTTTCACCGAAAATCGTACATTGAGATTTTGAGATATTCTTGTCTATCACATGCTCACAAAGCTTATGGCTTTAGTTCCAATGCATTCCGACATCGTTTGGTGCCTCAAATCACCATTCGAAGTTTCGTAGGGGCATAGTTGTAATTTTCACCAAAAATCGTACATTGGGATTTTGAGGTATTCTTGTCTATCAAATGCTCACAAAGCTTATGACTTTGGTTCCAATGCATTCCGACATCGTTTGGTGCCCCAAATCACCATTCGGAGTTTCGTAGGGGTATAGTTGTAATTTTCACCGAAAATCGTACATTATGATTTTGAGGTATTCTTGTCTATCACATGCTCACAAAGCTTATGGCTTTGGTTCCAATGCATTCAGACATCGTTTGGTGCCTCAAATCACCATTTGAAGTTTCGTAGGGGTATAGTTGTAATTTTCACCGAAAATCGTACATTGGGATTTTGAGGTATTCTTGTCTATCACATGCTCACAAAGCTTATGACTTTGGTTTCAATGCATTCCGACATCGTTTGGTGCCTCAAATCACCATTCGGAGTTTCGTAGGGGTATAGTTGTATTTTTCACCGAAAATCGTACATTGGGATTTTGAGATATTCTTGTCTATCACATGCTCACAAAGCTTATGGCTTTGGTTCCAATGCATTCCGACATCGTTTGGTGCCTCAAATCACATTTCGGAGTTTCGTAGGGGTATAGTTGTAATTTTCACCGAAAATCGTACATTGGGATTTTGAGATGTTCTTGTCTATCACATGCTCACGAAGCTTATGGCTTTGGTTCCAATGCATTCCGACATCGTTTGGTGCCTCAAATCACCATTCGAAGTTTCGTAGGGGTATAATTGTAATTTTCACCGAAAATCGTACATTGGGATTTTGAGGTATTCTTGTCTATCACATGCTCACAAAGCTTATGGCTTTGGTTCCAATGCATTCCGACATCGTTTGGTGCCTCAAATCACCGTTCGAAGTTTCGTAGGGGTATAGTTGTAATTTTCACCGGAAATCGTATATTGGGATTTTGAGATATTCTTGTCTATCACATGCTCACAAAGCTTATGGCTTTGGTTCCAATGCATTCCGACATCGTTTGGTGCCTCAAATCACCATTCAAAGTTTCGTAGGGGTATAGTTGTAATTTTACCGAAAATTGTACATTGGGATTTTGAGGTATTCTTGTCTATCACATGCTCACAAAGCTTATGGCTTTGGTTCCAATGCATTCCGACATCGTTTGGTGCCTCAAATCACCATTCGAAGTTTCGTAGGGGTATAGTTGTAATTTTCACCGGAAATCGTACATTGGGATTTTGAGATATTCTTGTCTATCACATGCTCACAAAGCTTATGGCTTTGGTTACAATGCATTCCGACATCGTTTGGTGCCTCAAATCACCATTCAAAGTTTCATAGGGGTATAGTTGTAATTTTACCGAAAATTGTACATTGGGATTTTGAGGTATTCTTGTCTATCACATGCTCACAAAGCTTATGACTTTGGTTCTAATGCATTCCGACATCGTTTGGTGCCTCAAATCACCATTCGGAGTTTCGTAGGGGTATAGTTGTATTTTTCACCTAAAATCGTACATTGGGATTTTGAGATATTCTTGTCTATCACATGCTCACAAAGCTTATGGCTTTGGTTCCAATGCATTCCGACATCGTTTGGTGCCTCAAATCACAATTCGGAGTTTCGTAGGGGTATAGTTGTAATTTTCACCGAAAATCGTACATTGGGATTTTGAGATATTCTTGTCTATCACATGCTCACGAAGCTTATGGCTTTGGTTCCAATGCATTCCGACATCGTTTGGTGCCTCAAATCACCATTCGAAGTTTCGTAGGGGTATAATTGTAATTTTCACCGAAAATCGTACATTGGGATTTTGAGGTATTCTTGTCTATCACATGCTCACAAAGCTTATGGCTTTGGTTCCAATGCATTCCGACATCGTTTGGTGCCTCAAATCACCATTCGAAGTTTCGTAGGGGTATAGTTGTAATTTTCACCGAAAACCGTACATTGTTATTTTCAGGTATTCTTGTCTATCACATGCTCACAAAGCTTCTGGCTTTGGTTCCAATGCATTCCGACATCGTTTGGTGCCTCAAATCACCATTCAAAATTTCGTAGGGGTATAGTTGTAATTTTCACCGAAAATCGTACATTGGGATTTTGAGGTATTCTTGTCTATCACATGCTCACAAAGCTTATGGCTTTGGTTCCAATGCATTCCGACATCGTTTGGTGCCTCAAATCACCATTCGAAGTTTCGTAGGGGTATAGTTGTAATTTTACCGAAAATCGTACATTGGGATTTTGAGGTATTCTTGTCTATCACATGCTCACAAAGCTTATGGCTTTGGTTCCAATGCATTCCGACATCGTTTGGTGCCTCAAATCACCGTTCGAAGTTTCGTAGGGGTATAGTTGTAATTTTCACCGGAAATCGTATATTGGGATTTTGAGATATTCTTGTCTATCACATGCTCACAAAGCTTATGGCTTTGGTTCCAATGCATTCCGACATCGTTTGGTGCCTCAAATCACCATTCAAAGTTTCGTAGGGGTATAGTTGTAATTTTACCGAAAATTGTACATTGGGATTTTGAGGTATTCTTGTCTATCACATGCTCACAAAGCTTATGGCTTTGGTTCCAATGCATTCCGACATCGTTTGGTGCCTCAAATCACCATTCGAAGTTTCGTAGGGGTATAGTTGTAATTTTCACCGGAAATCGTACATTGGGATTTTGAGATATTCTTGTCTATCACATGCTCACAAAGCTTATGGCTTTGGTTACAATGCATTCCGACATCGTTTGGTGCCTCAAATCACCATTCAAAGTTTCATAGGGGTATAGTTGTAATTTTACCGAAAATTGTACATTGGGATTTTGAGGTATTCTTGTCTATCACATGCTCACAAAGCTTATGACTTTGGTTCCAATGCATTCCGACATCGTTTGGTGCCTCAAATCACCATTCGGAGTTTCGTAGGGGTATAGTTGTATTTTTCACCTAAAATCGTACATTGGGATTTTGAGATATTCTTGTCTATCACATGCTCACAAAGCTTATGGCTTTGGTTCCAATGCATTCCGACATCGTTTGGTGCCTCAAATCACAATTCGGAGTTTCGTAGGGGTATAGTTGTAATTTTCACCGAAAATCGTACATTGGGATTTTGAGATATTCTTGTCTATCACATGCTCACGAAGCTTATGGCTTTGGTTCCAATGCATTCCGACATCGTTTGGTGCCTCAAATCACCATTCGAAGTTTCGTAGGGGTATAATTGTAATTTTCACCGAAAATCGTACATTGGGATTTTGAGGTATTCTTGTCTATCACATGCTCACAAAGCTTATGGCTTTGGTTCCAATGCATTCCGACATCGTTTGGTGTCTCAAATCACCATTCGAAGTTTCGTAGGGGTATAGTTGTAATTTTCACCGAAAATCGTACATTGTTATTTTCAGGTATTCTTGTCTATCACATGCTCACAAAGCTTCTGGCTTTGGTTCCAATGCATTCCGACATCGTTTGGTGCCTCAAATCACCATTCAAAGTTTCGTAGGGGTATAGTTGTAATTTTCACCGAAAATCGTACATTGGGATTTTGAGGTATTCTTGTCTATCACATGCTCACAAAGCTTATGGCTTTGGTTCCAATGCATTCCGACATCGTTTGGTGCCTCAAATCACCATTCGAAGTTTCGTAGGGGTATAGTTGTAATTTTACCGAAAATCGTACATTGGGATTTTGAGGTATTCTTGTCTATCACATGCTCACAAAGCTTATGACTTTGGTTCCAATGCATTCCGACATCGTTTGGTGCCTCAAATCACCATTCGGAGTTTCGTAGGGGTATAGTTGTAATTTTCACCGAAAATCGTACATTAGGATTTTGAGGTATTCTTGTCTATCACATGCTCACAAAGTTTATGGCTTTGGTTCCAATGCATTCAGACATCGTTTGGTGCCTCAAATCACCATTTGAAGTTTCGTAGGGGTATAGTTGTAATTTTCACCGAAAATCGTACATTGGGATTTTGAGATATTCTTGTCTATCACATGCTCACAAAGCTTATGGCTTTGGTTCCAATGCATTCCGACATCGTTTGGTGCCTCAAATCACCATTCGAAGTTTCGTAGGGGCATAGTTGTAATTTTCACCAAAAATCGTACATTGGGATTTTGAGGTATTCTTGTCTATCAAATGCTCACAAAGCTTATGACTTTGGTTCCAATGCATTCCGACATCGTTTGGTGCCTCAAATCACCATTCGGAGTTTCGTAGGGGTATAGTTGTAATTTTCACCGAAAATCGTACATTATGATTTTGAGGTATTCTTGTCTATCACATGGTCACAAAGCTTATGGCTTTGGTTCCAATGCATTCAAACATCGTTTGGTGCCTCAAATCACCATTTGAAGTTTCGTAGGGGTATAGTTGTAATTTTCACCGAAAATCGTACATTGGGATTATGAGGTATTCTTGTCTATCACATGCTCACAAAGCTTATGGCTTTGGTTCCAATGCATTCCGACATCGTTTGGTGCCTCAAATCACCATTCGAAGTTTCGTAAGGGTATAATTGTAATTTTCACCGAAAATCGTACATTGGAATTTTGAGGTATTCTTGTCTATCACATGCTCACAAAGCTTATGGCTTTGGTTCCAATGCATTCCGACATCGTTTGGTACCTCAAATCACCATTCGAAGTTTCGTAGGGGTATAGTTGTAATTTTCACCGAAAATCGTACATTGGGATTTTGAGATATTCTTGTCTATCACATGCTCACGAAGCTTATGGCTTTGGTTCCAATGCATTCCGACATCGTTTGGTGCCTCAAATCACCATTCGAAGTTTCGTAGGGGTATAATTGTAATTTTCACCGAAAATCGTACATTGGGATTTTGAGGTATTCTTGTCTATCACATGCTCACAAAGCTTATGGCTTTGGTTCCAATGCATTCCGACATCGTTTGGTGCCTCAAATCACCATTTGAAGTTTCGTAGTGGTATAGTTGTAATTTTCACCGAAAACCGTACATTGGTATTTTCAGGTATTCTTGTCTATCACATGCTCACAAAGCTTCTGCCTTTGGTTCCAATGCATTCCGACATCGTTTGGTGCCTCAAATCACCATTCAAAGTTTCGTAGGGGTATAGTTGTAATTTTCACCGAAAATCGTACATTGGGATTTTGATGTATTCTTGTCTATCACATGCTCACAAAGCTTATGGCTTTGGTTCCAATGCATTCCGACATCGTTTGGTGCCTCAAATCACCATTCAAAGTTTCGTAGGGGTATAGTTGTAATTTTCACCGAAAATCGTACATTGGGATTTTGAGATATTCTTGTCTATCACATGCTCACAAAGCTTCTGGCTTTGGTTCCAATGCATTCCGACATCGTTTGGTGCCTCAAATCACCATTCAAAGTTTCGTAGGGGTATAGTTGTAATTTTCACCGAAAATCGTACATTGGGATTTTGAGGTATTCTTGTCTATCACATGCTCACAAAGCTTATGGCTTTGGTTCCAATGCATTCCGACATCGTTTGGTGCCTCAAATCATCATTCGAAGTTTCGTAGGGGTATAGTTGTAATTTTACCGAAAATCGTACATTGGGATTTTGAGGTATTCTTGTCTATCACATGCTCACAAAGCTTATGACTTTGGTTCCAATGCATTCCGACATCGTTTGGTGCCTCAAATCACCATTCGGAGTTTCGTAGGGGTATAGTTGTAATTTTCACCGAAAATCGTACATTAGGATTTTGAGGTATTCTTGTCTATCACATGCTCACAAAGTTTATGGCTTTGGTTCCAATGCATTCAGACATCGTTTGGTGCCTCAAATCACCATTTGAAGTTTCGTAGGGGTATAGTTGTAATTTTCACCGAAAATCGTACATTGGGATTTTGAGATATTCTTGTCTATCACATGCTCACAAAGCTTATGGCTTTGGTTCCAATGCATTCCGACATCGTTTGGTGCCTCAAATCACCATTCGAAGTTTCGTAGGAGCATAGTTGTAATTTTCACCAAAAATCGTACATTGGGATTTTGAGGTATTCTTGTCTATCAAATGCTCACAAAGCTTATAACTTTGGTTCCAATGCATTCCGACATCGTTTGGTGCCTCAAATCACCATTCGGAGTTTCGTAGGGGTATAGTTGTAATTTTCACCGAAAATCGTACATTATGATTTTGAGGTATTCTTGTCTATCACATGGTCACAAAGCTTATGGCTTTGGTTCCAATGCATTCAAACATCGTTTGGTGCCTCAAATCACCATTTGAAGTTTCGTAGGGGTATAGTTGTAATTTTCACCGAAAATCGTACATTGGGATTATGAGGTATTCTTGTCTATCACATGCTCACAAAGCTTATGGCTTTGGTTCCAATGCATTCCGACATCGTTTGGTGCCTCAAATCACCATTCGAAGTTTCGTAGGGGTATAATTGTAATTTTCACCGAAAATCGTACATTGGAATTTTGAGGTATTCTTGTCTATCACATGCTCACAAAGCTTATGGCTTTGGTTCCAATGCATTCCGACATCGTTTGGTACCTCAAATCACCATTCGAAGTTTCGTAGGGGTATAGTTGTAATTTTTACCGAAAATCGTACATTGGGATTTTGAGATATTCTTGTCTATCACATGCTCACGAAGCTTATGGCTTTGGTTCCAATGCATTCCGACATCGTTTGGTGCCTCAAATCACCATTCGAAGTTTCGTAGGGGTATAATTGTAATTTTCACCGAAAATCGTACATTGGGATTTTGAGGTATTCTTGTCTATCACATGCTCACAAAGCTTATGGCTTTGGTTCCAATGCATTCCGACATCGTTTGGTGCCAAATCACCATTTGAAGTTTCGTAGTGGTATAGTTGTAATTTTCACCGAAAACCGTACATTGGTATTTTCAGGTATTCTTGTCTATCACATGCTCACAAAGCTTCTGGCTTTGGTTCCAATGCATTCCGACATCGTTTGGTGCCTCAAATCACCATTCAAAGTTTCGTAGGGGTATAGTTGTAATTTTCACCGAAAATCGTACATTGGGATTTTGATGTATTCTTGTCTATCACATGCTCACAAAGCTTATGGCTTTGGTTCCAATGCATTCCGACATCGTTTGGTGCCTCAAATCACCATTCAAAGTTTCGTAGGGGTATAGTTGTAATTTTCACCGAAAATCGTACATTGGGATTTTGAGATATTCTTGTCTATCACATGCTCACAAAGCTTATGGCTTTAGTTCCAATGCATTCCGACATCGTTTGGTGCCTCAAATCACCATTCGAAGTTTCGTAGGGGCATAGTTGTAATTTTCACCAAAAATCGTACATTGGGATTTTGAGGTATTCTTGTCTATCAAATGCTCACAAAGCTTATGACTTTGGTTCCAATGCATTCCGACATTGTTTGGTGCCTCAAATCACCATTCGGAGTTTCGTAGGGGTATAGTTGTAATTTTCACCGAAAATCGTACATTGGGATTTTGAGGTATTCTTGTCTATCACATGCTCACAAAGCTTATGACTTTGGTTCCAATGCATTCCGACATCGTTTGGTGCCTCAAATCACCATTCGGAGTTTCGTAGGGGTATAGTTGTATTTTTCACCGAAAATCGTACATTGGGATTTTGAGATATTCTTGTCTATCACATGCTCACAAAGCTTATGGCTTTGGTTCCAATGCATTCCGACATCGTTTGGTGCCTCAAATCACAATTCGGAGTTTCGTAGGGGTATAGTTGTAATTTTCACCGAAAATCGTACATTGGGATTTTGAGATATTCTTGTCTATCACATGCTCACGAAGCTTATGGCTTTGGTTCCAATGCATTCCGACATCGTTTGGTGCCTCAAATCACCATTCGAAGTTTCGTAGGGGTATAATTGTAATTTTCACCGAAAATCGTACATTGGGATTTTGAGGTATTCTTGTCTATCACATGCTCACAAAGCTTATGGCTTTGGTTCCAATGCATTCCGACATCGTTTGGTGCCTCAAATCACCGTTCGAAGTTTCGTAGGGGTATAGTTGTAATTTTCACCGGAAATCGTATATTGGGATTTTGAGATATTCTTGTCTATCACATGCTCACAAAGCTTATGGCTTTGGTTCCAATGCATTCCGACATCGTTTGGTGCCTCAAATCACCATTCAAAGTTTCGTAGGGGTATAGTTGTAATTTTACCGAAAATTGTACATTGGGATTTTGAGGTATTCTTGTCTATCACATGCTCACAAAGCTTATGGCTTTGGTTCCAATGCATTCCGACATCGTTTGGTGCCTCAAATCACCATTCGAAGTTTCGTAGGGGTATAGTTGTAATTTTCACCGGAAATCGTACATTGGGATTTTGAGATATTCTTGTCTATCACATGCTCACAAAGCTTATGGCTTTGGTTCCAATGCATTCCGACATCGTTTGGTGCCTCAAATCACCATTCAAAGTTTCATAGGGGTATAGTTGTAATTTTACCGAAAATTGTACATTGGGATTTTGAGGTATTCTTGTCTATCACATGCTCACAAAGCTTATGACTTTGGTTCCAATGCATTCCGACATCGTTTGGTGCCTCAAATCACCATTCGAAGTTTCGTAGGGGTATAATTGTAATTTTCACCGAAAATCGTACATTGGGATTTTGAGGTATTCTTGTCTATCACATGCTCACAAAGCTTATGGCTTTGGTTCCAATGCATTCCGACATCGTTTGGTGCCTCAAATCACCGTTCGAAGTTTCGTAGGGGTATAGTTGTAATTTTCACCGGAAATCGTATATTGGGATTTTGAGATATTCTTGTCTATCACATGCTCACAAAGCTTATGGCTTTGGTTCCAATGCATTCCGACATCGTTTGGTGCCTCAAATCACCATTCAAAGTTTCGTAGGGGTATAGTTGTAATTTTACCGAAAATTGTACATTGGGATTTTGAGGTATTCTTGTCTATCACATGCTCACAAAGCTTATGGCTTTGGTTCCAATGCATTCCGACATCGTTTGGTGCCTCAAATCACCATTCGAAGTTTCGTAGGGGTATAGTTGTAATTTTCACCGGAAATCGTACATTGGGATTTTGAGATATTCTTGTCTATCACATGCTCACAAAGCTTATGGCTTTGGTTCCAATGCATTCCGACATCGTTTGGTGCCTCAAATCACCATTCAAAGTTTCATAGGGGTATAGTTGTAATTTTACCGAAAATTGTACATTGGGATTTTGAGGTATTCTTGTCTATCACATGCTCACAAAGCTTATGACTTTGGTTCCAATGCATTCCGACATCGTTTGGTGCCTCAAATCACCATTCGGAGTTTCGTAGGGGTATAGTTGTATTTTTCACCTAAAATCGTACATTGGGATTTTGAGATATTCTTGTCTATCACATGCTCACAAAGCTTATGGCTTTGGTTCCAATGCATTCCGACATCGTTTGGTGCCTCAAATCACAATTCGGAGTTTCGTAGGGGTATAGTTGTAATTTTCACCGAAAATCGTACATTGAGATTTTGAGATATTCTTGTCTATCACATGCTCATGAAGCTTATGGCTTTGGTTCCAATGCATTCCGACATCGTTTGGTGCCTCAAATCACCATTCGAAGTTTCGTAGGGGTATAATTGTAATTTTCACCGAAAATCGTACATTGGGATTTTGAGGTATTCTTGTCTATCACATGCTCACAAAGCTTATGGCTTTGGTTCCAATGCATTCCGACATCGTTTGGTGCCTCAAATCACCATTCGAAGTTTCGTAGGGGTATAGTTGTAATTTTCACCGAAAACCGTACATTGTTATTTTCAGGTATTCTTGTCTATCACATGCTCACAAAGCTTCTGGCTTTGGTTCCAATGCATTCCGACATCGTTTGGTGCCTCAAATCACCATTCAAAGTTTCGTAGGGGTATAGTTGTAATTTTCACCGAAAATCGTACATTGGGATTTTGAGGTATTCTTGTCTATCACATGCTCACAAAACTTATGGCTTTGGTTCCAATGCATTCCGACATCGTTTGGTGCCTCAAATCACCATTCAAAGTTTCGTAGGGGTATAGTTGTAATTTTACCGAAAAATGTACATTGGGATTTTGAGGTATTCTTGTCTATCACATGCTCACAAAGCTTATGACTTTGGTTCCAATGCATTCCGACATCGTTTGGTGCCTCAAATCACCATTCGGAGTTTCGTAGGGGTATAGTTGTATTTTTCATCGAAAATCGTACATTGGGATTTTGAGATATTCTTGTCTATCACATGCTCACAAAGCTTATGGCTTTGGTTCCAATGCATTCCGACATCGTTTGGTGCCTCAAATCACAATTCGGAGTTTCGTAGGGGCATAGTTGTAATTTTCACCAAAAATAGTACATTGGGATTTTGAGGTATTCTTGTCTATCACATGCTCACAAAGCTTATGACTTTGGTTCCATTGCATTCCGACATCGTTTGGTACCTCAAATCACCATTCGGAGTTTCGTAGTGGTATAGTTGTAATTTTCACCGAAAATCGTACATTAGGATTTTGAGGTATTCTTGTCTATCACATGCTCACAAAGCTTATGACTTTGGTTCCAATGCATTCCGACATCGTTTGGTGCCTCAAATCACCATTTGAAGTTTCGTAGGGGTATAGCTGTAATTTTCACCGAAAATCGTACATTGGGATTTTGAGGTTTTCTTGTCTATCACATGCTCACAAAGCTTATGGCTTTGGTTCCAATGCATTCCGACATCGTTTGGTGCCTCAAATCACCATTCGGAGTTTCGTAGGGGTATAGTTGTAATTTTCACCGAAAATCGTACATTATGATTTTGAGGTATTCTTGTCTATCACATGCTCACAAAGCTTATGGCTTTGGTTCCAATGCATTCAGACATCGTTTGGTGCCTCAAATCACCATTTGAAGTTTCGTAGGGGTATAGTTGTAATTTTCACCGAAAATCGTACATTGGGATTTTGAGGTATTCTTGTCTATCACATGCTCACAAAGCTTATGACTTTGGTTCCAATGCATTCCGACATCGTTTGGTGCCTCAAATCACCATTCGGAGTTTCGTAGGGGTATAGTTGTATTTTTCACCGAAAATCGTACATTGGGATTTTGAGATATTCTTGTCTATCACATGCTCACAAATCTTATGGCTTTGGTTCCAATGCATTCCGACATCGTTTGGTGCCTCAAATCACAATTCGGAGTTTCGTAGGGGTATAGTTGTAATTTTCACCGAAAATCGTACATTGGGATTTTGAGATATTCTTGTCTATCACATGCTCACGAAGCTTATGGCTTTGGTTCCAATGCATTCCGACATCGTTTGGTGCCTCAAATCACCATTCGAAGTTTCGTAGGGGTATAATTGTAATTTTCACCGAAAATCGTACATTGGGATTTTGAGGTATTCTTGTCTATCACATGCTCACAAAGCTTATGGCTTTGGTTCCAATGCATTCCGACATTGTTTGGTGCCTCAAATCACCATTCGGAGTTTCGTAGGGGTATAGTTGTAATTTTCACCGAAAATCGTACATTGGGATTTTGAGGTATTCTTGTCTATCACATGCTCACAAAGCTTATGACTTTGGTTCCAATGCATTCCGACATCGTTTGGTGCCTCAAATCACCATTCGGAGTTTCGTAGGGGTATAGTTGTATTTTTCACCGAAAATCGTACATTGGGATTTTGAGATATTCTTGTCTATCACATGCTCACAAAGCTTATGGCTTTGGTTCCAATGCATTCCGACATCGTTTGGTGCCTCAAATCACAATTCGGAGTTTCGTAGGGGTATAGTTGTAATTTTCACCGAAAATCGTACATTGGGATTTTGAGATATTCTTGTCTATCACATGCTCACGAAGCTTATGGCTTTGGTTCCAATGCATTCCGACATCGTTTGGTGCCTCAAATCACCATTCGAAGTTTCGTAGGGGTATAATTGTAATTTTCACCGAAAATCGTACATTGGGATTTTGAGGTATTCTTGTCTATCACATGCTCACAAAGCTTATGGCTTTGGTTCCAATGCATTCCGACATCGTTTGGTGCCTCAAATCACCGTTCGAAGTTTCGTAGGGGTATAGTTGTAATTTTCACCGAAAATCGTACATTGGGATTTTGAGGTATTCTTGTCTATCACATGCTCACAAAGCTTATGGCTTTGGTTCCAATGCATTCCGACATTGTTTGGTGCCTCAAATCACCATTCGGAGTTTCGTAGGGGTATAGTTGTAATTTTCACCGAAAATCGTACATTGGGATTTTGAGGTATTCTTGTCTATCACATGCTCACAAAGCTTATGGCTTTGGTTCCAATGCATTCCGACATCGTTTGGTGCCTCAAATCACCATTCGAAGTTTCGTAGGGGTATAGTTGTAATTTTCACCGAAAACCGTACATTGTTATTTTCAGGTATTCTTGTCTATCACATGCTCACAAAGCTTCTGGCTTTGGTTCCAATGCATTCCGACATCGTTTGGTGCCTCAAATCACCATTCAAAGTTTCGTAGGGGTATAGTTGTAATTTTCACCGAAAATCGTACATTGGGATTTTGAGGTATTCTTGTCTATCACATGCTCACAAAACTTATGGCTTTGGTTCCAATGCATTCCGACATCGTTTGGTGCCTCAAATCACCATTCAAAGTTTCGTAGGGGTATAGTTGTAATTTTACCGAAAAATGTACATTGGGATTTTGAGGTATTCTTGTCTATCACATGCTCACAAAGCTTATGACTTTGGTTCCAATGCATTCCGACATCGTTTGGTGCCTCAAATCACCATTCGGAGTTTCGTAGGGGTATAGTTGTATTTTTCATCGAAAATCGTACATTGGGATTTTGAGATATTCTTGTCTATCACATGCTCACAAAGCTTATGGCTTTGGTTCCAATGCATTCCGACATCGTTTGGTGCCTCAAATCACAATTCGGAGTTTCGTAGGGGCATAGTTGTAATTTTCACCAAAAATAGTACATTGGGATTTTGAGGTATTCTTGTCTATCACATGCTCACAAAGCTTATGACTTTGGTTCCATTGCATTCCGACATCGTTTGGTACCTCAAATCACCATTCGGAGTTTCGTAGTGGTATAGTTGTAATTTTCACCGAAAATCGTACATTAGGATTTTGAGGTATTCTTGTCTATCACATGCTCACAAAGCTTATGACTTTGGTTCCAATGCATTCCGACATCGTTTGGTGCCTCAAATCACCATTTGAAGTTTCGTAGGGGTATAGCTGTAATTTTCACCGAAAATCGTACATTGGGATTTTGAGGTTTTCTTGTCTATCACATGCTCACAAAGCTTATGGCTTTGGTTCCAATGCATTCCGACATCGTTTGGTGCCTCAAATCACCATTCGGAGTTTCGTAGGGGTATAGTTGTAATTTTCACCGAAAATCGTACATTATGATTTTGAGGTATTCTTGTCTATCACATGCTCACAAAGCTTATGGCTTTGGTTCCAATGCATTCAGACATCGTTTGGTGCCTCAAATCACCATTTGAAGTTTCGTAGGGGTATAGTTGTAATTTTCACCGAAAATCGTACATTGGGATTTTGAGGTATTCTTGTCTATCACATGCTCACAAAGCTTATGACTTTGGTTCCAATGCATTCCGACATCGTTTGGTGCCTCAAATCACCATTCGGAGTTTCGTAGGGGTATAGTTGTATTTTTCACCGAAAATCGTACATTGGGATTTTGAGATATTCTTGTCTATCACATGCTCACAAATCTTATGGCTTTGGTTCCAATGCATTCCGACATCGTTTGGTGCCTCAAATCACAATTCGGAGTTTCGTAGGGGTATAGTTGTAATTTTCACCGAAAATCGTACATTGGGATTTTGAGATATTCTTGTCTATCACATGCTCACGAAGCTTATGGCTTTGGTTCCAATGCATTCCGACATCGTTTGGTGCCTCAAATCACCATTCGAAGTTTCGTAGGGGTATAATTGTAATTTTCACCGAAAATCGTACATTGGGATTTTGAGGTATTCTTGTCTATCACATGCTCACAAAGCTTATGGCTTTGGTTCCAATGCATTCCGACATCGTTTGGTGCCTCAAATCACCGTTCGAAGTTTCGTAGGGGTATAGTTGTAATTTTCACCGGAAATCGTATATTGGGATTTTGAGATATTCTTGTCTATCACATGCTCACAAAGCTTATGGCTTTGGTTCCAATGCATTCCGACATCGTTTGGTGCCTCAAATCACCATTCAAAGTTTCGTAGGGGTATAGTTGTAATTTTACCGAAAATTGTACATTGGGATTTTGAGGTATTCTTGTCTATCACATGCTCACAAAGCTTATGGCTTTGGTTCCAATGCATTCCGACATCGTTTGGTGCCTCAAATCACCATTCGAAGTTTCGTAGGGGTATAGTTGTAATTTTCACCGGAAATCGTACATTGGGATTTTGAGATATTCTTGTCTATCACATGCTCACAAAGCTTATGGCTTTGGTTCCAATGCATTCCGACATCGTTTGGTGCCTCAAATCACCATTCAAAGTTTCATAGGGGTATAGTTGTAATTTTACCGAAAATTGTACATTGGGATTTTGAGGTATTCTTGTCTATCACATGCTCACAAAGCTTATGACTTTGGTTCCAATGCATTCCGACATCGTTTGGTGCCTCAAATCACCATTCGGAGTTTCGTAGGGGTATAGTTGTATTTTTCACCTAAAATCGTACATTGGGATTTTGAGATATTCTTGTCTATCACATGCTCACAAAGCTTATGGCTTTGGTTCCAATGCATTCCGACATCGTTTGGTGCCTCAAATCACCGTTCGAAGTTTCGTAGGGGTATAGTTGTAATTTTCACCGGAAATCGTATATTGGGATTTTGAGATATTCTTGTCTATCACATGCTCACAAAGCTTATGGCTTTGGTTCCAATGCATTCCGACATCGTTTGGTGCCTCAAATCACCATTCAAAGTTTCGTAGGGGTATAGTTGTAATTTTACCGAAAATTGTACATTGGGATTTTGAGGTATTCTTGTCTATCACATGCTCACAAAGCTTATGGCTTTGGTTCCAATGCATTCCGACATCGTTTGGTGCCTCAAATCACCATTCGAAGTTTCGTAGGGGTATAGTTGTAATTTTCACCGGAAATCGTACATTGGGATTTTGAGATATTCTTGTCTATCACATGCTCACAAAGCTTATGGCTTTGGTTCCAATGCATTCCGACATCGTTTGGTGCCTCAAATCACCATTCAAAGTTTCATAGGGGTATAGTTGTAATTTTACCGAAAATTGTACATTGGGATTTTGAGGTATTCTTGTCTATCACATGCTCACAAAGCTTATGACTTTGGTTCCAATGCATTCCGACATCGTTTGGTGCCTCAAATCACCATTCGGAGTTTCGTAGGGGTATAGTTGTATTTTTCACCTAAAATCGTACATTGGGATTTTGAGATATTCTTGTCTATCACATGCTCACAAAGCTTATGGCTTTGGTTCCAATGCATTCCGACATCGTTTGGTGCCTCAAATCACAATTCGGAGTTTCGTAGGGGTATAGTTGTAATTTTCACCGAAAATCGTACATTGGGATTTTGAGATATTCTTGTCTATCACATGCTCACGAAGCTTATGGCTTTGGTTCCAATGCATTCCGACATCGTTTGGTGCCTCAAATCACCATTCGAAGTTTCGTAGGGGTATAATTGTAATTTTCACCGAAAATCGTACATTGGGATTTTGAGGTATTCTTGTCTATCACATGCTCACAAAGCTTATGGCTTTGGTTCCAATGCATTCCGACATCGTTTGGTGCCTCAAATCACCATTCGAAGTTTCGTAGGGGTATAGTTGTAATTTTCACCGAAAACCGTACATTGTTATTTTCAGGTATTCTTGTCTATCACATGCTCACAAAGCTTCTGGCTTTGGTTCCAATGCATTCCGACATCGTTTGGTGCCTCAAATCACCATTCAAAGTTTCGTAGGGGTATAGTTGTAATTTTCACCGAAAATCGTACATTGGGATTTTGAGGTATTCTTGTCTATCACATGCTCACAAAACTTATGGCTTTGGTTCCAATGCATTCCGACATCGTTTGGTGCCTCAAATCACCATTCAAAGTTTCGTAGGGGTATAGTTGTAATTTTACCGAAAAATGTACATTGGGATTTTGAGGTATTCTTGTCTATCACATGCTCACAAAGCTTATGACTTTGGTTCCAATGCATTCCGACATCGTTTGGTGCCTCAAATCACAATTCGGAGTTTCGTAGGGGCATAGTTGTAATTTTCACCAAAAATAGTACATTGGGATTTTGAGGTATTCTTGTCTATCACATGCTCACAAAGCTTATGACTTTGGTTCCATTGCATTCCGACATCGTTTGGTACCTCAAATCACCATTCGGAGTTTCGTAGTGGTATAGTTGTAATTTTCACCGAAAATCGTACATTAGGATTTTGAGGTATTCTTGTCTATCACATGCTCACAAAGCTTATGACTTTGGTTCCAATGCATTCCGACATCGTTTGGTGCCTCAAATCACCATTTGAAGTTTCGTAGGGGTATAGCTGTAATTTTCACCGAAAATCGTACATTGGGATTTTGAGGTTTTCTTGTCTATCACATGCTCACAAAGCTTATGGCTTTGGTTCCAATGCATTCCGACATCGTTTGGTGCCTCAAATCACCATTCGGAGTTTCGTAGGGGTATAGTTGTAATTTTCACCGAAAATCGTACATTATGATTTTGAGGTATTCTTGTCTATCACATGCTCACAAAGCTTATGGCTTTGGTTCCAATGCATTCAGACATCGTTTGGTGCCTCAAATCACCATTTGAAGTTTCGTAGGGGTATAGTTGTAATTTTCACCGAAAATCGTACATTGGGATTTTGAGGTATTCTTGTCTATCACATGCTCACAAAGCTTATGACTTTGGTTCCAATGCATTCCGACATCGTTTGGTGCCTCAAATCACCATTCGGAGTTTCGTAGGGGTATAGTTGTATTTTTCACCGAAAATCGTACATTGGGATTTTGAGATATTCTTGTCTATCACATGCTCACAAAGCTTATGGCTTTGGTTCCAATGCATTCCGACATCGTTTGGTGCCTCAAATCACAATTCGGAGTTTCGTAGGGGTATAGTTGTAATTTTCACCGAAAATCGTACATTGGGATTTTGAGATATTCTTGTCTATCACATGCTCACGAAGCTTATGGCTTTGGTTCCAATGCATTCCGACATCGTTTGGTGCCTCAAATCACCATTCGAAGTTTCGTAGGGGTATAATTGTAATTTTCACCGAAAATCGTACATTGGGATTTTGAGGTATTCTTATCTATCACATGCTCACAAAGCTTATGGCTTTGGTTCCAATGCATTCCGACATCGTTTGGTGCCTCAAATCACCGTTCGAAGTTTCGTAGGGGTATAGTTGTAATTTTCACCGGAAATCGTATATTGGGATTTTGAGATATTCTTGTCTATCACATGCTCACAAAGCTTATGGCTTTGGTTCCAATGCATTCCGACATCGTTTGGTGCCTCAAATCACCATTCAAAGTTTCGTAGGGGTATAGTTGTAATTTTACCGAAAATTGTACATTGGGATTTTGAGGTATTCTTGTCTATCACATGCTCACAAAGCTTATGGCTTTGGTTCCAATGCATTCCGACATCGTTTGGTGCCTCAAATCACCATTCGAAGTTTCGTAGGGGTATAGTTGTAATTTTCACCGGAAATCGTACATTGGGATTTTGAGATATTCTTGTCTATCACATGCTCACAAAGCTTATGGCTTTGGTTCCAATGCATTCCGACATCGTTTGGTGCCTCAAATCACCATTCAAAGTTTCATAGGGGTATAGTTGTAATTTTACCGAAAATTGTACATTGGGATTTTGAGGTATTCTTGTCTATCACATGCTCACAAAGCTTATGACTTTGGTTCCAATGCATTCCGACATCGTTTGGTGCCTCAAATCACCATTCGGAGTTTCGTAGGGGTATAGTTGTATTTTTCACCTAAAATCGTACATTGGGATTTTGAGATATTCTTGTCTATCACATGCTCACAAAGCTTATGGCTTTGGTTCCAATGCATTCCGACATCGTTTGGTGCCTCAAATCACAATTCGGAGTTTCGTAGGGGTATAGTTGTAATTTTCACCGAAAATCGTACATTGGGATTTTGAGATATTCTTGTCTATCACATGCTCACGAAGCTTATAGCTTTGGTTCCAATGCATTCCGACATCGTTTGGTGCCTCAAATCACCATTCGAAGTTTCGTAGGGGTATAATTGTAATTTTCACCGAAAATCGTACATTGGGATTTTGAGGTATTCTTGTCTATCACATGCTCACAAAGCTTATGGCTTTGGTTCCAATGCATTCCGACATCGTTTGGTGCCTCAAATCACCATTCGAAGTTTCGTAGGGGTATAGTTGTAATTTTCACCGAAAACCGTACATTGGTATTTTCAGGTATTCTTGTCTATCACATGCTCACAAAGCTTCTGGCTTTGGTTCCAATGCATTCCGACATCGTTTGGTGCCTCAAATCACCATTCAAAGTTTCGTAGGGGTATAGTTGTAATTTTCACCGAAAATCGTACATTGGGATTTTGAGGTATTCTTGTCTATCACATGCTCACAAAACTTATGGCTTTGGTTCCAATGCATTCCGACATCGTTTGGTGCCTCAAATCACCATTCAAAGTTTCGTAGGGGTATAGTTGTAATTTTACCGAAAATTGTACATTGGGATTTTGAGGTATTCTTGTCTATCACATGCTCACAAAGCTTATGACTTTGGTTCCAATGCATTCCGACATCGTTTGGTGCCTCAAATCACCATTCGGAGTTTCGTAGGGGTATAGTTGTATTTTTCATCGAAAATCGTACATTGGGATTTTGAGATATTCTTGTCTATCACATGCTCACAAAGCTTATGGCTTTGGTTCCAATGCATTCCGACATCGTTTGGTGCCTCAAATCACAATTCGGAGTTTCGTAGGGGCATAGTTGTAATTTTCACCAAAAATAGTACGTTGGGATTTTGAGGTATTCTTGTCTATCACATGCTCACAAAGCTTATGACTTTGGTTCCATTGCATTCCGACATCGTTTGGTGCCTCAAATCACCATTCGGAGTTTCGTAGTGGTATAGTTGTAATTTTCACCGAAAATCGTACATTAGGATTTTGAGGTATTCTTGTCTATCACATGCTCACAAAGCTTATGACTTTGGTTCCAATGCATTCCGACATCGTTTGGTGCCTCAAATCACCATTTGAAGTTTCGTAGGGGTATAGCTGTAATTTTCACCGAAAATCGTACATTGGGATTTTGAGGTTTTCTTGTCTATCACATGCTCACAAAGCTTATGACTTTGGTTCCAATGCATTCCGACATCGTTTGGTGCCTCAAATCACCATTCGGAGTTTCGTAGGGGTATAGTTGTATTTTTCACCGAAAATCGTACATTGGGATTTTGAGATATTCTTGTCTATCACATGCTCACAAAGCTTATGGCTTTGGTTCCAATGCATTCCGACATCGTTTGGTGCCTCAAATCACAATTCCGAGTTTCGTAGGGGTATAGTTGTAATTTTCACCGAAAATCGTACATTGGGATTTTGAGATATTCTTGTCTATCACATGCTCACGAAGCTTATGGCTTTGGTTCCAATGCATTCCGACATCGTTTGGTGCCTCAAATCACCATTCGAAGTTTCGTAGGGGTATAATTGTAATTTTCACCGAAAATCGTACATTGGGATTTTGAGGTATTCTTGTCTATCACATGCTCACAAAGCTTATGGCTTTGGTTCCAATGCATTCCGACATCGTTTGGTGCCTCAAATCACCATTCGAAGTTTCGTAGGGGTATAGTTGTAATTTTCACCGGAAATCGTATATTGGGATTTTGAGATATTCTTGTCTATCACATGCTCACAAAGCTTATGGCTTTGGTTCCAATGCATTCCGACATCGTTTGGTGCCTCAAATCACCATTCAAAGTTTCGTAGGGGTATAGTTGTAATTTTACCGAAAATTGTACATTGGGATTTTGAGGTATTCTTGTCTATTACATGCTCACAAAGCTTATGGCTTTGGTTCCAATGCATTCCGACATCGTTTGGTGCCTCAAATCACCATTCGAAGTTTCGTAGGGGTATAGTTGTAATTTTCACCGGAAATCGTACATTGGGATTTTGAGATATTCTTGTCTATCACATGCTCACAAAGCTTATGGCTTTGGTTCCAATGCATTCCGACATCGTTTGGTGCCTCAAATCACCATTCAAAGTTTCGTAGGGGTATAGTTGTAATTTTACCGAAAATTGTACATTGGGATTTTGAGGTATTCTTGTCTATCACATGCTCACAAAGCTTATGACTTTGGTTCCAATGCATTCCGACATCGTTTGGTGCCTCAAATCACCATTCGGAGTTTCGTAGGGGTATAGTTGTATTTTTCACCTAAAATCGTACATTGGGATTTTGAGATATTCTTGTCTATCACATGCTCACAAAGCTTATGGCTTTGGTTCCAATGAATTCCGACATCGTTTGGTGCCTCAAATCACAATTCGGTGTTTCGTAGGGGTATAGTTGTAATTTTCACCGAAAATCGTACATTGGGATTTTGAGATATTCTTGTCTATCACATGCTCACGAAGCTTATGGCTTTGGTTCCAATGCATTCCGACATCGTTTGGTGCCTCAAATCACCATTCGATGTTTCGTAGGGGTATAATTGTAATTTTTACCGAAAATCGTACATTGGGATTTTGAGGTATTCTTGTCTATCACATGCTCACAAAGCTTATGGCTTTGGTTCCAATGCATTCCGACATCGTTTGGTGCCTCAAATCACCATTCGAAGTTTCGTAGGGGTATAGTTGTAATTTTCACCGGAAATCGTATATTGGGATTTTGAGATATTCTTGTCTATCACATGCTCACAAAGCTTATGGCTTTGGTTCCAATGCATTCCGACATCGTTTGGTGCCTCAAATCACCATTCAAAGTTTCGTAGGGGTATAGTTGTAATTTTACCGAAAATTGTACATTGGGATTTTGAGGTATTCTTGTCTATTACATGCTCACAAAGCTTATGGCTTTGGTTCCAATGCATTCCGACATCGTTTGGTGCCTCAAATCACCATTCGAAGTTTCGTAGGGGTATAGTTGTAATTTTCACCAAAAATCGTACGTTGGGATTTTGAGGTATTCTTGTCTATCACATGCTCACAAAGCTTATGACTTTGGTTCCATTGCATTCCGACATCGTTTGGTGCCTCAAATCACCATTCGGAGTTTCGTAGTGGTATAGTTGTAATTTTACCGAAAATTGTACATTGGGATTTTGAGGTATTCTTGTCTATCACATGCTCACAAAGCTTATGGCTTTGGTTCCAATGCATTCCGACATCGTTTGGTGCCTCAAATCACCATTCGAAGTTTCGTAGGGGTATAGTTGTAATTTTCACCGGAAATCGTATATTGGGATTTTGAGATATTCTTGTCTATCACATGCTCACAAAGCTTATGGCTTTGGTTCCAATGCATTCCGACATCGTTTGGTGCCTCAAATCACCATTCAAAGTTTCGTAGGGGTATAGTTGTAATTTTACCGAAAATTGTACATTGGGATTTTGAGGTATTCTTGTCTATTACATGCTCACAAAGCTTATGGCTTTGGTTCCAATGCATTCCGACATCGTTTGGTGCCTCAAATCACCATTCGAAGTTTCGTAGGGGTATAGTTGTAATTTTCACCGGAAATCGTACATTGGGATTTTGAGATATTCTTGTCTATCACATGCTCACAAAGCTTATGGCTTTGGTTCCAATGCATTCCGACATCGTTTGGTGCCTCAAATCACCATTCAAAGTTTCGTAGGGGTATAGTTGTAATTTTACCGAAAATTGTACATTGGGATTTTGAGGTATTCTTGTCTATCACATGCTCACAAAGCTTATGACTTTGGTTCCAATGCATTCCGACATCGTTTGGTGCCTCAAATCACCATTCGGAGTTTCGTAGGGGTATAGTTGTATTTTTCACCTAAAATCGTACATTGGGATTTTGAGATATTCTTGTCTATCACATGCTCACAAAGCTTATGGCTTTGGTTCCAATGCATTCCGACATCGTTTGGTGCCTCAAATCACAATTCGGAGTTTCGTAGGGGTATAGTTGTAATTTTCACCGAAAATCGTACATTGGGATTTTGAGATATTCTTGTCTATCACATGCTCACGAAGCTTATGGCTTTGGTTCCAATGCATTCCGACATCGTTTGGTGCCTCAAATCACCATTCGAAGTTTCGTAGGGGTATAATTGTAATTTTCACCGAAAATCGTACATTGTGATTTTGAGGTATTCTTGTCTATCACATGCTCACAAAGCTTATGGCTTTGGTTCCAATGCATTCCGACATCGTTTGGTGCCTCAAATCACCATTCGAAGTTTCGTAGGGGTATAGTTGTAATTTTCACCGAAAACCGTGCATTGGTATTTTCAGGTATTCTTGTCTATCACATGCTCACAAAGCTTATGACTTTGGTTCCAATGCATTCCGACATCGTTTGGTGCCTCAAATCACCATTCGGAGTTTCGTAGGGGTATAGTTGTATTTTTCATCGAAAATCGTACATTGGGATTTTGAGATATTCTTGTCTATCACATGCTCACAAAGCTTATGGCTTTGGTTCCAATGCATTCCGTCATCGTTTGGTGCCTCAAATCACCATTCAAAGTTTCGTAGGGGTATAGTTGTAATTTTACCGAAAATTGTACATTGGGATTTTGAGGTATTCTTGTCTATCACATGCTCACAAAGCTTATGACTTTGGTTCCAATGCATTCCGACATCGTTTGGTGCCTCAAATCACCATTCGGAGTTTCGTAGGGGTATAGTTGTATTTTTCATCGAAAATCGTACATTGGGATTTTGAGATATTCTTGTCTATCACATGCTCACAAAGCTTATGGCTTTGGTTCCAATGCATTCCGACATCGTTTGGTGCCTCAAATCACAATTCGGAGTTTCGTAGGGGCATAGTTGTAATTTTCACCAAAAATCGTACGTTGGGATTTTGAGGTATTCTTGTCTATCACATGCTCACAAAGCTTATGACTTTGGTTCCATTGCATTCCGACATCGTTTGGTGCCTCAAATCACCATTCGGAGTTTCGTAGTGGTATAGTTGTAATTTTCACCGAAAATCGTACATTAGGATTTTGAGGTATTCTTGTCTATCACATGCTCACAAAGCTTATGACTTTGGTTCCAATGCATTCCGACATCGTTTGGTGCCTCAAATCACCATTTGAAGTTTCGTAGGGGTATAGTTGTAATTTTCACCGAAAATCGTACATTGGGATTTTGAGGTTTTCTTGTCTATCACATGCTCACAAAGCTTATGGCTTTGGTTCCAATGCATTCCGACATCGTTTGGTGCCTCAAATCACCATTCGAAGTTTCGTAGGGGTATAATTGTAATTTTCACCGAAAATCGTACATTGGGATTTTGAGGTATTCTTGTCTATCACATGCTCACAAAGCTTATGGCTTTGGTTCCAATGCATTCCGACATCGTTTGGTGCCTCAAATCACCATTCGAAGTTTCGTAGGGGTATAGTTGTAATTTTCACCGGAAATCGTACATTGGGATTTTGAGATATTCTTGTCTATCACATGCTCACAAAGCTTATGGCTTTGGTTCCAATGCATTCCGACATCGTTTGGTGCCTCAAATCACCATTCAAAGTTTCGTAGGGGTATAGTTGTAATTTTCACCGAAAATCGTACATTGGGATTTTGAGGTATTCTTGTCTAGCACATGCTCACAAAGATTATGCCTTTAGTTCCAATGTATTCCGACATCGTTTGGTGCCTCAAATCACCATTCGAAGTTTCGTAGGGGTATAATTGTAATTTTCACCGAAAATCGTACATTGGGATTTTGAGGTATTCTTGTCCATCACATGTTCACAAAGCTTATGGCTTTGGTTCCAATGCATTCCGACATCGTTTGGTGCCTCAAATCACCATTCGAAGTTTCGTAGGGGTATAGTTGTAATTTTCACCGAAAATCGTACATTGGGATTTTGAGGTATTCTTGTCTATCACATGCTCACAAAGCTTATGGCTTTGGTTCCAATGCATTCCGACATCGTTTGGTGCCTCAAATCACCATTCGAAGTTTCGTAGGGGTATAGTTGTAATTTTCACCGAAAATCGTACATTGGGATTTTGAGGTATTCTTGTCTATCACATGCTCACAAAGCTTATGGCTTTGGTTCCAATGTATTCAGACATCGTTTGGTGCCTCAAATCACCATTCGAAGTTTCGTTGGTGTATAGTTGTAATTTTCACCAAAAATCGTATATTGGGATTTTGAGGTATTCTTGTCTATCACATGCTCACAAAGCTTATGGCTTTGGTTCCAATGTATTCAGACATCGTTTGGTGCCTCAAATCACCATTCGAAGTTTCGTTGGTGTATAGTTGTAATTTTCACCAAAAATCGTATATTGGGATTTTGAGGTATTCTTGTCTATCACATGTTCACAAAGCTTATGGCTTTGGTTCCAATGCATTCCGACATCGTTTGGTGCCTCAAATCACCATTCGAAGTTTCGTAGGGGTATAGTTGTAATTTTCACCGAAAATCGTACATTGGGATTTTGAGGTATTCTTGTCTATCACATGCTCACAAAGCTTATGGCTTTGGTTCCAATGTATTCAGACATCGTTTGGTGCCTCAAATCACCATTCGAAGTTTCGTTGGTGTATAGTTGTAATTTTCACCAAAAATCGTATATTGGGATTTTGAGGTATTCTTGTCTATCACATGCTCACAAAGCTTATGGCTTTGGTTCCAATGTATTCAGACATCGTTTGGTGCCTCAAATCACCATTCAAAGTTTCGTTGGTGTATAGTTGTAATTTTCACCAAAAATCGTATATTGGGATTTTGAGGTATTCTTGTCCATCACATGTTCACAAAACTTATGGCTTTGGTTCCAATGCATTCCGACATCGTTTGGTGCCTCAAATCACCATTCGAAGTTTCGTAGGGGTATAGTTGTAATTTTCACCGAAAATCGTACATTGGGATTTTGAGGTATTCTTGTCTAGCACATGCTCACAAAGATTATGCCTTTAGTTCCAATGTATTCCGACATCGTTTGGTGCCTCAAATCACCATTCGAAGTTTCGTAGGGGTATAATTGTAATTTTCACCGAAAATCGTACATTGGGATTTTGAGGTATTCTTGTCCATCACATGTTCACAAAGCTTATGGCTTTGGTTCCAATGCATTCCGACATCGTTTGGTGCCTCAAATCACCATTCGAAGTTTCGTAGGGGTATAGTTGTAATTTTCACCGAAAATCGTACATTGGGATTTTGAGGTATTCTTGTCTATCACATGCTCACAAAGCTTATGGCTTTGGTTCCAATGCATTCCGACATCGTTTGGTGCCTCAAATCACCATTCGAAGTTTCGTAGGGGTATAGTTGTAATTTTCACCGAAAATCGTACATTGGGATTTTGTGGTATTCTTGTCTATCACATGCTCACAAAGCTTATGGCTTTGGTTCCAATGCATTCCAACATCGTTTGGTGCCTCAAATCACCATTCGGAGTTTCGTAGGGGTATAGTTGTAATTTTCACCGAAAATCGTACATTAGGATTTTGAGGTATTCTTGTCTATCACATGCTCACAAAGCTTATGGCTTTGGTTCCAATGCATTCCGACATCGTTTGGTGCCTCAAATCACCATTCGAAGTTTCGTAGGGGTATAGTTGTAATTTTCACCGAAAATCGTACATTGAGATTTTGAGGTATTCTTGTCTATCACATGCTCACAAATCTTATGGCTTTGGTTCCAATGCATTCCAACATCGTTTGGTGCCTCAAATCACCATTCGGAGTTTCGTAGGGGTATAGTTGTAATTTTCACCGAAAATCGTACATTAGGATTTTGAGGTATTCTTGTCTATCACATGCTCACAAAGCTTATGGCTTTGATTCCAATGCATTCCGACATCGTTTGGTACCTCAAATCACCATTTGAAGTTTCGTAGGGGTATAATTGTAATTTTCACCGAAAATCGTACATTGGGATTTTGAGGTATTCTTGTCTATCACATGCTCACAAACCTTATGGCTTTGGTTCCAATGCATTCCGACATCGTTTGGTGCCTCAAATCACCATTCGAAGTTTCGTAGGGGTATAATTGTAATTTTCACCGAAAATCGTACATTGGGATTTTGAGGTATTCTTATCTATCACATGCTCACAAAGCTTATGGCTTTGGTTCCAATGCATTCAGACATCGTTTGGTGCCTCAAATCACCATTCAAAGTTTCGTATGGGTATAGTTGTAATTTTCACCGAAAATCGTACATTGGGATTTTGAGGTATTCTTGTCTATCACATGCTCACAAAGCTTATGGATTTGGTTCCAATGCATTCCGACATCGTTTGGTGCCTCAAATCACCATTCAAAGTTTCGTAGGGGTATAATTATAATTTTCACCGAAAATCGTACATTGGGATTTTGAGGTATTCTTGTCTATCACATGCTCACAAAGCTTATGGCTTTGGTTCCAATGCATTCCGACATCGTTTGGTCCTCAAATCACCATTCGAAGTTTTGTAGGGGTATAGTTGTAATTTTTACCGAAAATCGTACATTGGGATTTTGAGGTATTCTTTTGTCTATCACATGCTCACAAAGCTTATGGCTTTGGTTCCAATGCATTCCGACATCGTTTGGTGCCTCAAATCACCATTCGAAGTTTCGTAGGGGTTTAGTTGTAATTTTCACCGAAAATCGTACATTGGGATTTTGAGGTATTCTTGTCTATCACATGCTCACAAAGCTTATGGCTTTGGTTCCAATGTATTCAGACATCGTTTGGTGCCTCAAATCACCATTCGAAGTTTCGTAGGGGTATAGTTGTAATTTTCACAAAAAATCGTACATTTGGATTTTGAGGTATTCTTGTCTATCACATGCTCACAAAGCTTATGACTTTGGTTCCAATGCATTCCGACATCGTTTGGTGCCTCAAATCACCATTCGGAGTTTCGTAGGGGTATAGTTGTAATTTTCACCAAAAATCGTACATTAGGATTTTGAGGTATTCTTGTCTAGCACATGCTCACAAAACTTATGGCTTTGGTTCCAATGCATTCCGACATCGTTTGGTGCCTCAAATCACCATTTGAAGTTTCGTAGGGGTATAGTTGTAATTTTCACCGAAAATCGTACATTGGAATTTTGAGGTATTCTTGTCTATCACATGCTCACAAAGCTTATGGCTTAGGTTCCAATGCATTCCGACATCGTTTGGTGCCTCAAATCACCATTCGGAGTTTCGTAGGGGTATAGTTGTAATTTTTACCAAAAATCGTACATTAGGATTTTGAGGTATTCTTGTCTATCACATGCTCACAAAACTTATGGCTTTGGTTCTAATGCATTCCGACATCGTTTGGTGCCTCAAATCACCATTCGAAGTTTCGTAGGGGTATAATTGTAATTTTCACCGAAAATCGTACATTGAGATTTTGAGGTATTCTTGTCTATCACATGCTCACAAAGCTTTTGGCTTTGGTTCCAATGTATTCAAACATCGTTTGGTGCCTCAAATCACCATTCAAAGTTACGTAGGGGTATAGTTGTAATTTTCACCGAAAATCGTACATTGGGATTTTGAGGTATTCTTGTCTATCACATGCTCACAAACATTATGCCTTTGGTTCCGATGCATTCCGACATGGTTTGGTGCCTCAAATGACCATTCAAAGTTTCGTAGGGGTATAATTATAATTTTCACCGAAAATCGTACATTGGGATTTTGAGGTATTCTTGTCTATTACATGCTCACAAAGCTTATGGCTTTGGTTCCAATGCATTCCGACATCGTTTGGTCCTCAAATCACCATTCGAAGTTTTGTAGGGGTTTAATTGTAATTTTCACCAAAAATCGTACATTGGGATTTTGAGGTATTCTTGTCTATCACATGCTCACAAAGCTTATGGCTTTGGTTCCAATGCATTCCGACATCGTTTGGTCCTCAAATCACCATTCGAAGTTTTGTAGGGGTATAATTGTAATTTTCACCGAAAATCGTACATTGGGATTTTGAGGTATTCTTGTCTATCACATGCTCACAAAGCTTATGGCTTTGGTTCCAATGCATTCCGACATCGTTTGGTGCCTCAAATTAGCATTTGAAGTTTCGTAGGGGTATAGTTGTAATTTTCACCGAAAATCGTACATTGGGATTTTGAGGTATTCTTGTCTATCACATGCTCACAAAGCTTATGTCTTTGGTTCCAATGCATTCCGACATCGTTTGGTGCCTCAAATCACCATTTGAAGTTTCGTAGGGGTATAATTGTAATTTTCACCGAAAATCGTACATTGGGATTTTGAGGTATTCTTGTCTATCACATGCTCACAAAGCTTTTGGCTTTGGTTCCAATGCATTCCGACATCGTTTGGTGCCTCAAATCACCATTCGGAGTTTCGTTGGGGTATAGTTGTAATTTTCATAGAAAATCGTACATTAGGATTTTGAGGTATTCTTGTCTATCACATGCTCACAAAGCTTATGGCTTTGGTTCCAATGCATTCCGACATCGTTTGGTGCCTCAAATCACCATTCGATGTTTCGTAGAGGTATAGTTGTAATTTTCACCGAAAATCGTACATTGGGATTTTGAGGTATTCTTGTCTATCACATGCTCACAAAGCTTATGGCTTTGGTTCCAATGCATTCCGACATCGTTTGGTGCCTCAAATCACCATTCGAAGTTTCGTAGGGGTTTAGTTGTAATTTTCACCGAAAATCGTACATTGGGATTTTGAGGTATTCTTGTCTATCACATGCTCACAAAGCTTATGGCTTTGGTTCCAATGTATTCAGACATCGTTTGGTGCCTCAAATCACCATTCGAAGTATCGTAGGGGTATAGTTGTAATTTTCACAAAAAATCGTACATTTGGATTTTGAGGTATTCTTGTCTATCACATGCTCACAAAGCTTATGGCTTTGGTTCCAATGCATTCCGACATCGTTTGGTCCTCAAATCACCATTCGAAGTTTTGTAGGCGTTTAATTGTAATTTTCACCGAAAATCGTACATTGGGATTTTGAGGTATTCTTGTCTATCACATGCTCACAAAGCTTATGGCTTTGGTTCCAATGCATTCCGACATCGTTTAGTCCTCAAATCACCATTCGAAGTTTTGTAGGGGTATAATTGTAATTTTCACCGAAAATCGTACATTGGGATTTTGAGGTATTCTTGTCTATCACATGCTCACAAAGCTTATGGCTTTGGTTCCAATGCATTCCGACATCGTTTGGTGCCTCAAATTAGCATTTGAAGTTTCGTAGGGGTATAGTTGTAATTTTCACCGAAAATCGTACATTGGGATTTTGAGGTATTCTTGTCTATCACATGCTCACAAAGCTTATGTCTTTGGTTTCAATGCATTCCGACATCGTTTGGTGCCTCAAATCACCATTTGAAGTTTCGTAGGGGTATAATTGTAATTTTCACCGAAAATCGTACATTGGGATTTTGAGGTATTCTTGTCTATCACATACTCACAAAGCTTTTGGCTTTGGTTCCAATGCATTCCGACATCGTTTGGTGCCTCAAATCACCATTCGGAGTTTCGTAGGGGTATAGTTGTAATTTTCACAGAAAATCGTACATTAGGATTTTGAGGTATTCTTGTCTATCACATGCTCACAAAGCTTATGGCTTTGGTTCCAATGCATTCCGACATCGTTTGGTGCCTCAAATCACCATTCGATGTTTCGTAGAGGTATAGTTGTAATTTTCACCGAAAATCGTACATTGGGATTTTGAGGTATTCTTGTCTATCACATGCTCACAAAGCTTATGGCTTTGGTTCCAATGCATTCCGACATCGTTTGGTGCCTCAAATCACCATTCGAAGTTTCGTAGGGATATAGTTGTAATTTTCACCGAAAATCGTACATTGGGATTTTGAGGTATTCTTGTCTATCACATGCTCACAAAGCTTATGGCTTTGGTTACAATGTATTCAGACATCGTTTGGTGCCTCAAATCACCATTCGAAGTATCGTAAGGGTATAGTTGTAATTTTCACAAAAAATCGTACATTTGGATTTTGAGGTATTCTTGTCTATCACATGCTCACAAAGCTTATGACTTTGGTTTCAATGCATTCCGACATCGTTTGGTGCCTCAAATCACCATTCGGAGTTTCGTAGGGGTATAGTTGTAATTTTCACCAAAAATCGTACATTAGGATTTTGAGGTATTCTTGTCTATCACATGCTCACAAAGCTTATGGCTTTGGTTCCAATGCATTCCGACATCATTTGGTGCCTCAAATCACCATTTGAAGTTTCGTAGGGGTATAGTTGTAATTTTCACCGAAAATCGTACATTGGAATTTTGAGGTATTCTTGTCTATCACATGCTCACAAAGCTTATGGCTTTGGTTCCAATGCATTCCGACATTGTTTGGTGCCTCAAATCACCATTCAAAGTTTCGTAGGGGTATAGTTGTAATTTTCACCGAAAATCGTACATTGGGATTTTGAGGTATTCTTGTCTATCACATGCTAACAAAGATTATGCCTTTGGTTCCGATGCATTCCGACATCGTTTGGTGCCTCAAATGACCATTCAAAGTTTCGTCGGGGTATAATTATAATTTTCACCGAAAATCGTACATTGGGATTTTGAGGTATTCTTGTCTATCACATGCTCACAAAGCTTATGGCTTTGGTTCCAATGCATTCCGACATTGTTTGGTGCCTCAAATCACCATTCGAAGTTTCGTAGGGGTATGATTGTAATTTTCACCGAAAATCGTACATTGGAATTTTGAGGTATTCTTATCTATCACATGCTCACAAAGCTTTTGGCTTTGGTTCCAATGTATTCAAACATCGTTTGGTGCCTCAAATCACCATTCAAAGTTTCGTAGGGGTATAGTTGTAATTTTCACCGAAAATCGTACATTGGGATTTTGAGGTATTCTTGTCTATCACATGCTAACAAAGATTATGCCTTTGGTTCCGATGCATTCCGACATCGTTTGGTGCCTCAAATGACCATTCAAAGTTTCGTCGGGGTATAATTATAATTTTCACCGAAAATCGTACATTGGGATTTTGAGGTATTCTTGTCTATCACATGCTCACAAAGCTTATGGCTTTGGTTCCAATGCATTCCGACATCGTTTGGTCCTCAAATCACCATTCGAAGTTTTGTAGGGGTATAATTGTAATTTTTACCGAAAATCGTACATTGGGATTTTGAGGTATTCTTGTCTACCACATGCTCACAAAGCTTATGGCTTTGGTTCCAATGCATTCCGACATCGTTTGGTCCTCAAATCACCATTCGAAGTTTTGTAGGGGTATAATTGTAATTTTCACCGAAAATCGTACATTGGGATTTTGAGGTATTCTTGTCTATCACATGCTCACAAAGCTTATGGCTTTGGTTCCAATGCATTCCGACATCGTTTGGTGCCTCAAATCACTATTCGAAGTTTCGTAGGGGCATAGATGTAATTTTCACCGAAAATCGTACATTGGGATTTTGAGGTATTCTTGTCTATCACATGCTCACAAAGCTTATGGCTTTGGTTCCAATGCATTCCGACATCGTTTGGTGCCTCAAATCACCATTCGGAGTTTCGTAGGGGTATAGATGTAATTTTCACCGAAAATCATACATTGGGATTTTGAGGTATTCTTGTCTATCACATGCTCACAAAGCTTATGGCTTTGGTTCCAATGCATTCCGACATCGTTTGGTGCCTCAAATCACCATTCGGAGTTTCGTAGGGGTATAGTTGTAATTTTCACTGAAAATCGTACATTAGGATTTTGAGGTATTCTTGTCTAGTCACATGCTCACAAAGCTTGTGGCTTTGGTTCCAATGCATTCCGACATCGTTTGGTGCCTCAAATCACCATTCGAAGTTTCGTAGGGGTATAGTTGTAATTTTCACCGAAAATCGTACATTGGGATTTTGAGGTATTCTTGTCTATCACATGCTCACAAAGCTTATGGCTTTGGTTCCAATGCATTCCGACATCGTTTGGTGCCTTAAATCACCATTCGAAGTTTCGTAGGGGTATAGTTGTAATTTTCACCGAAAATCGTACATTGGGATTTTGAGGTATTCTTGTCTATCACATGCTCACAAAGCTTATGGCTTTGGTTCCAATGTATTCAGACATCGTTTGGTGCCTCAAATCACCATTCGAAGTTTCGTAGGGGTATAGTTGTAATTTTCACCAAAAATCGTGCATTGGGATTTTGAGGTATTCTTATCTATCACATGCTCACAAAGCTTATGGCTTTGGTTCCAATGTATTCAGACATCGTTTGGTGCCTCAAATCACCATTCAAAGTTTCGTATGGGTATAGTTGTAATTTTCACCGAAAATCGTACATTGGGATTTTGAGGTATTCTTGTCTATCACATGCTCACAAAGCTTATGGCTTTTGTTCCAATGCATTCCGACATCGTTTGGTGCCTCAAATCACCATTCGGAGTTTCGTAGGGGTATAGTTGTAATTTTCACCGAAAATCGTACATTAGGATTTTGAGGTATTCTTGTCTATCACATGCTCACAAAGCTTATGGCTTTGGTTCCAATGCATTCCGACATCGTTTGGTGCCTCAAATCACCATTCAAAGTTTCGTAGGGGTATAATTATAATTTTCACCGAAAATTGTACATTGGGATTTTGAGGTATTCTTGTCTATCACATTCTCACAAAGCTTATGGCTTTGGTTCCAATGCATTCCGACATCGTTTGGTCCTCAAATCACCATTCGAAGTTTTGTAGGGGTATAGTTGTAATTTTTACCGAAAATCATACATTGGGATTTTGAGGTATTCTTTTGTCTATCACATGCTCACAAAGCTTATGGCTTTGGTTCCAATGCATTCCGACATCGTTTGGTCCTCAAATCACCATTCGATGTTTTGTAGAGGTATAGTTGTAATTTTTACCGAAAATCGTACATTGAGATTTTGAGGTATTCTTTTGTCTATCACATGCTCACAAAGCTTATGGCTTTGGTTCCAATGCATTCCGACATCGTTTGGTGCCTCAAATCACCATTCGAAGTTTCGTAGGGGTATAATTATAATTTTCACCGAAAATCGTACATTGGGATTTTGAGGTATTCTTGTCTATCACATGCTCACAAAGCTTATGACTTTGGTTCCAATGCATTCCGACATCGTTTGGTCCTCAAATCACCATTCGAAGTTTCGTAGGGGCATGGTTGTAATTTTCACCGAAAATCGTACATTGGGATTTTGAGGTATTCTTGTCTATCACATGCTCACAAAGCTTATGGCTTTGGTTCCAATGCATTCCGACATCGTTTAGTGCCTCAAATCACCATTCGGAGTTTCGTAGGGGTATAGTTGTAATTTTCACCGAAAATCATACATTGGGATTTTGAAGTATTCTTGTCTATCACATGCTCACAAAGCTTATGGCTTTGGTTCCAATGCATTCCGACATCGTTTGGTGCCTCAAATCACCTTTCGAAGTTTCGTAGGGGTATAGTTGGAATTTTCACCGAAAATCATACATTGGGATTTTGAGGTATTCTTGTCTATCACATGCTCACAAAGATTATGGATTTGGTTCCAATGCATTCCGACATCGTTTGGTGCCTCAAATCACCATTCGAAGTTTCGTAGGGGCATAGTTGTAATTTTCACTGAAAATCGTACATTGGGATTTTGAGGTATTCTGGTCTATCAAATGCTCACAAAGCTTATGGCTTTGGTTCCAATGCATTCCGACATCGTTTGGTGCCTCAAATCACCATTCGAAGTTTCGTAGGGGTATAATTATAATTTTCACCGAAAATCGTACATTGGGATTTTGAGGTATTCTTGTCTATCACATGCTCACAAAGCTTATGGCTTTGGTTCCAATGTATTCAGACATCGTTTGGTGCCTCAAATCACCAATCAAAGTTTCGTATGGGTATAGTTGTAATTTTCACCGAAAATCGTACATCGGGATTTTGAGGTATTCTTGTCTATCACATGCTCACAAAGATTATGCCTTTGGTTCCAATGCATTCCGACATCGTTTGGTGCCTCAAATCACCATTCAAAGTTTCGTAGGGGTATAATTATAATTTTCACCGAAAATTGTACATTGGGATTTTGAGGTATTCTTGTCTATCACATGCTCACAAAGCTTATGGCTTTGGTTCCAATGCATTCCGACATCGTTTGGTCCTCAAATCACCATTCGAAGTTTTGTAGGGGTATAGTTGTAATTTTTACCGAAAATCGTACATTGGGATTTTGAGGTATTCTTGTCTATCACATGCTCACAAAGCTTATGGCTTTGGTTCCAATGCATTCCGACATCGTTTGGTGCCTCAAATCACCATTCGAAGTTTCGTAGGGGTTTAGTTGTAATTTTCACCGAAAATCGTACATTGGGATTTTGAGGTATTCTTGTCTATCACATGCTCACAAAGCTTATGGCTTTGGTTCCAATGTATTCAGACATCGTTTGGTGCCTCAAATCACCATTCGAAGTATCGTAGGGGTATAGTTGTAATTTTCACAAAAAATCGTACATTTGGATTTTGAGGTATTCTTGTCTATCACATGCTCACAAAGCTTATGGCTTTGGTTCCAATGCATTCCGACATCGTTTGGTGCCTCAAATCACCATTTGAAGTTTCGTAGGGGTATAATTGTAATTTTCACCGAAAATCGTACATTGGGATTTTGAGGTATTCTTGTCTATCACATGCTCACAAAGCTTATGGCTTTGGTTCCAATGCATTCCGACATCGTTTGGTGCCTGAAATCACCATTCGAAATTTCGTAGGGGTATAATTGTAATTTTCACCGAAAATCGTACATTGGGATTTTGAGGTATTCTTATCTATCACATGCTCACAAAGCTTATGGCTTTGGTTCCAATGTATTCAGACATCGTTTGGTGCCTCAAATCACCATTCAAAGTTTCGTATGGGTATAGTTGTAATTTTCACCGAAAATCGTACATTGGGATTTTGAGGTATTCTTGTCTATCACATGCTCACAAAGATTATGCCTTTGGTTCCAATGCATTCCGACATCGTTTGGTGCCTCAAATCACCATTCAAAGTTTCGTAGGGGTATAATTATAATTTTCACCGAAAATCGTACATTGGGATTTTGAGGTATTCTTGTCTATCACATGCTCACAAAGCTTATGGCTTTGGTTCCAATGCATTCCGACATCGTTTGGTCCTCAAATCACCAATCGATGTTTTGTAGAGGTATAGTTGTAATTTTTACCGAAAATCGTACATTGAGATTTTGAGGTATTCTTTTGTCTATCACATGCTCACAAAGCTTATGGCTTTGGTTCCAATGCATTCCGACATCGTTTGGTGCCTCAAATCACCATTCGAAGTTTCGTAGGGGTATAATTATAATTTTCACCGAAAATCGTACATTGGGATTTTGAGGTATTCTTGTCTATCACATGCTCACAAAGCTTATGACTTTGGTTCCAATGCATTCCGACATCGTTTGGTCCTCAAATCACCATTCGAAGTTTCGTAGGGGCATGGTTGTAATTTTCACCGAAAATCGTACATTGGGATTTTGAGGTATTCTTGTCTATCACATGCTCACAAAGCTTATGGCTTTGGTTCCAATGCATTCCGACATCGTTTAGTGCCTCAAATCACCATTCGGAGTTTCGTAGGGGTATAGTTGTAATTTTCACCGAAAATCATACATTGGGATTTTGAAGTATTCTTGTCTATCACATGCTCACAAAGCTTATGGCTTTGGTTCCAATGCATTCCGACATCGTTTGGTGCCTCAAATCACCTTTCGAAGTTTCGTAGGGGTATAGTTGGAATTTTCACCGAAAATCATACATTGGGATTTTGAGGTATTCTTGTCTATCACATGCTCACAAAGATTATGGATTTGGTTCCAATGCATTCCGACATCGTTTGGTGCCTCAAATCACCATTCGAAGTTTCGTAGGGGCATAGTTGTAATTTTCACTGAAAATCGTACATTGGGATTTTGAGGTATTCTGGTCTATCAAATGCTCACAAAGCTTATGGCTTTGGTTCCAATGCATTCCGACATCGTTTGGTGCCTCAAATCACCATTCGAAGTTTCGTAGGGGTATAATTATAATTTTCACCGAAAATCGTACATTGGGATTTTGAGGTATTCTTGTCTATCACATGCTCACAAAGCTTATGGCTTTGGTTCCAATGTATTCAGACATCGTTTGGTGCCTCAAATCACCATTCAAAGTTTCGTATGGGTATAGTTGTAATTTTCACCGAAAATCGTACATTGGGATTTTGAGGTATTCTTGTCTATCACATGCTCACAAAGATTATGCCTTTGGTTCCAATGCATTCCGACATCGTTTGGTGCCTCAAATCACCATTCAAAGTTTCGTAGGGGTATAATTATAATTTTCACCGAAAATTGTACATTGGGATTTTGAGGTATTCTTGTCTATCACATGCTCACAAAGCTTATGGCTTTGGTTCCAATGCATTCCGACATCGTTTGGTCCTCAAATCACCATTCGAAGTTTTGTAGGGGTATAGTTGTAATTTTTACCGAAAATCGTACATTGGGATTTTGAGGTATTCTTTTGTCTATCACATGCTCACAAAGCTTATGGCTTTGGTTCCAATGCATTCCGACATCGTTTGGTGCCTCAAATCACCATTCGAAGTTTCGTAGGGGTATAATTATAATTTTCACCGAAAATCGTACATTGGGATTTTGAGGTATTCTTGTCTATCACATGCTCACAAAGCTTATGACTTTGGTTCCAATGCATTCCGACATCGTTTGGTCCTCAAATCACCATTCGAAGTTTCGTAGGGGCATGGTTGTAATTTTCACCGAAAATCGTACATTGGGATTTTGAGGTATTCTTGTCTATCACATGCTCACAAAGCTTATGGCTTTGGTTCCAATGCATTCCGACATCGTTTAGTGCCTCAAATCACCATTCGGAGTTTCGTAGGGGTATAGTTGTAATTTTCACCGAAAATCATACATTGGGATTTTGAAGTATTCTTGTCTATCACATGCTCACAAAGCTTATGGCTTTGGTTCCAATGCATTCCGACATCGTTTGGTGCCTCAAATCACCTTTCGAAGTTTCGTAGGGGTATAGTTGGAATTTTCACCGAAAATCATACATTGGGATTTTGAGGTATTCTTGTCTATCACATGCTCACAAAGATTATGGATTTGGTTCCAATGCATTCCGACATCGTTTGGTGCCTCAAATCACCATTCGAAGTTTCGTAGGGGCATAGTTGTAATTTTCACTGAAAATCGTACATTGGGATTTTGAGGTATTCTGGTCTATCAAATGCTCACAAAGCTTATGGCTTTGGTTCCAATGCATTCCGACATCGTTTGGTGCCTCAAATCACCATTCGAAGTTTCGTAGGGGTATAATTATAATTTTCACCGAAAATCGTACATTGGGATTTTGAGGTATTCTTGTCTATCACATGCTCACAAAGCTTATGGCTTTGGTTCCAATGTATTCAGACATCGTTTGGTGCCTCAAATCACCATTCAAAGTTTCGTATGGGTATAGTTGTAATTTTCACCGAAAATCGTACATTGGGATTTTGAGGTATTCTTGTCTATCACATGCTCACAAAGATTATGCCTTTGGTTCCAATGCATTCCGACATCGTTTGGTGCCTCAAATCACCATTCAAAGTTTCGTAGGGGTATAATTATAATTTTCACCGAAAATTGTACATTGGGATTTTGAGGTATTCTTGTCTATCACATGCTCACAAAGCTTATGGCTTTGGTTCCAATGCATTCCGACATCGTTTGGTCCTCAAATCACCATTCGAAGTTTTGTAGGGGTATAGTTGTAATTTTTACCGAAAATCGTACATTGGGATTTTGAGGTATTCTTGTCTATCACATGCTCACAAAGCTTATGGCTTTGGTTCCAATGCATTCCGACATCGTTTGGTGCCTCAAATCACCATTCGAAGTTTCGTAGGGGTTTAGTTATAATTTTCACCGAAAATCGTACATTGGGATTTTGAGGTATTCTTGTCTATCACATGCTCACAAAGCTTATGGCTTTGGTTCCAATGTATTCAGACATCGTTTGGTGCCTCAAATCACCATTCGAAGTATCGTAGGGGTATAGTTGTAATTTTCACAAAAAATCGTACATTTGGATTTTGAGGTATTCTTGTCTATCACATGCTCACAAAGCTTATGACTTTGGTTTCAATGCATTCCGACATCGTTTGGTGCCTCAAATCACCATTCGGAGTTTCGTAGGGGTATAGTTGTAATTTTCACCAAAAATCGTACATTAGGATTTTGAGGTATTCTTGTCTATCACATGCTCACAAAGCTTATGGCTTTGGTTCCAATGCATTCCGACATCATTTGGTGCCTCAAATCACCATTCGAAGTTTCGTAGGGGCATAGTTGTAATTTTCACTGAAAATCGTACATTGGGATTTTGAGGTATTCTTGTCTATCACATGCTCACAAAGCTTATGACTTTGGTTTCAATGCATTCCGACATCGTTTGGTGCCTCAAATCACCATTCGGAGTTTCGTAGGGGTATAGTTGTAATTTTCACCAAAAATCGTACATTAGGATTTTGAGGTATTCTTGTCTATCACATGCTCACAAAGCTTATGGCTTTGGTTCCAATGCATTCCGACATCATTTGGTGCCTCAAATCACCATTTGAAGTTTCGTAGGGGTATAGTTGTAATTTTCACCGAAAATCGTACATTGGAATTTTGAGGTATTATTGTCTATCACATGCTCACAAAGCTTTTGGCTTTGGTTCCAATGTATTCAAACATCGTTTGGTGCCTCAAATCACCATTCGAAGTTTCGTAGGAGCATGGTTGTAATTTTCACCGAAAATCGTACATTGGGATTTTGAGGTATTCTTGTCTATCACATGCTCACAAAGCTTATGGCTTTGATTCCAATGCATTCCGACATCGTTTGGTGCCTCAAATCACCATTCGAAGTTTCGTAGGGGTTTAGTTGTAATTTTCACCGAAAATCGTACATTGGGATTTTGAGCTATTCTTGTCTATCACATGCTCACAAAGCTTATGGCTTTGGTTCCAATGTATTCAGACATCGTTTGGTGCCTCAAATCACCATTCGAAGTATCGTAAGGGTATAGTTGTAATTTTCACAAAAAATCGTACATTTGGATTTTGAGGTATTCTTGTCTATCACATGCTCACAAAGCTTATGACTTTGGTTTCAATGCATTCCGACATCGTTTGGTGCCTCAAATCACCATTCGGAGTTTCGTAGGGGTATAGTTGTAATTTTCACCAAAAATCGTACATTAGGATTTTGAGGTATTCTTGTCTATCACATGCTCACAAAGCTTATGGCTTTGGTTCCAATGCATTCCGACATCATTTGGTGCCTCAAATCACCATTTGAAGTTTCGTAGGGGTATAGTTGTAATTTTCACCGAAAATCGTACATTGGAATTTTGAGGTATTCTTGTCTATCACATGCTCACAAAGCTTATGGCTTTGGTTCCAATGCATTCCGACACCGTTTGGTGCCTCAAATCACCATTCGAAGTTTCGTAGGGGTATAATTGTAATTTTCACCGAAAATCGTACATTGGAATTTTGAGGTATTCTTGTCTATCACATGCTCACAAAGCTTTTGGCTTTGGTTCCAATGTATTCAAACATCGTTTGGTGCCTCAAATCACCATTCAAAGTTTCGTAGGGGTATAGTTGTAATTTTCACCGAAAATCGTACATTGGGATTTTGAGGTATTCTTGTCTATCACATGCTCACCAAGCTTATGGCTTTGGTTCCAATGCATTCCGATATCGTTTGGTGCCTCAAATCACCATTCAAAGTTTCGTAGGGGTATAATTATAATTTTCACCGAAAATCGTATATTGGGATTTTGAGGTATTCTTGTCTATCACATGCTCACAAAGCTTTTGGCTTTGGTTCCAATGTATTCAAACATCGTTTGGTGCCTCAAATCACCATTCAAAGTTTCGTAGGGGTATAGTTGTAATTTTTACCGAAAATCGTACATTGGGATTTTGAGGTATTCTTGTCTATCAGATGCTCACAAAGCTTATGGCTTTGGTTCCAATGCATTCCGATATCGTTTGGTGCCTCAAATCACCATTCAAAGTTTCGTAGGGGTATAATTATAATTTTCACCGAAAATCGTACATTGGGATTTTGAGGTATTCTTGTCTATTACATGCTCACAAAGCTTATGGCTTTGGTTACAATGCATTCCGACATCGTTTGGTGCCTCAAATCACCATTCGGAGTTTCGTAGGGGTATAATTATAATTTTCACCGAAAATCGCACATTGGGATTTTGAGGTATTCTTGTCTATCACATGCTCACAAAGCTTATGGCTTTGGTTCCAATGCATTCCGACATCGTTTGGTCCTCAAATCACCATTCGAAGTTTTGTAGGGGTATAGTTGTAATTTTCACCGAAAATCGTACATTGGGATTTTGAGGTATTCTTTTGTCTATCACATGCTCACAAAGCTTATGGCTTTGGTTCCAATGCATTCCGACATCGTTTGGTGCCTCAAATCTCCATTCGAAGTTTCGTAGGGCCATAGTTGTAATTTTCACTGAAAATCGTACATTGGGATTTTGAGGTATTCTTGTCTATCACATGCTCACCAAGCTTATGGCTTTGGTTCCAATGCATTCCGACATCGTTTGGTGCCTCAAATCACCATTCGAAGTTTTGTAGGGGTATAGTTGTAATTTTCACCGAAAATCGTACATTGAGATTTTGAGGTATTCTTTTGTCTATCACATGCTCACAAAGCTTATGGCTTTGGTTCCAATGCATTCCGACATCGTTTGGTGCCTCAAATCTCCATTCGAAGTTTCGTAGGGCCATAGTTGTAATTTTCACTGAAAATCGTACATTGGGATTTTGAGGTATTCTTGTCTATCACATGCTCACCAAGCTTATGGCTTTGGTTCCAATGCATTCCGACATCGTTTGGTGCCTCAAATCACCTTTCGAAGTTTCGTAGGGGTATAGTTGGAATTTTCACCGAAAATCATACATTGGGATTTTGAGGTATTCTTGTCTATCACATGCTCACAAAGATTATGGATTTGGTTCCAATGCATTCCGACATCGTTTGGTGCCTCAAATCACCATTCGAAGTTTCGTAGGGGCATAGTTGTAATTTTCACTGAAAATCGTACATTGGGATTTTGAGGTATTCTGGTCTATCAAATGCTCACAAAGCTTATGGCTTTGGTTCCAATGCATTCCGACATCGTTTGGTGCCTCAAATCACCATTCGAAGTTTCGTAGGGGTATAATTATAATTTTCACCGAAAATCGTACATTGGGATTTTGAGGTATTCTTGTCTATCACATGCTCACAAAGCTTATGGCTTTGGTTCCAATGTATTCAGACATCGTTTGGTGCCTCAAATCACCAATCAAATTTTCGTATGGGTATAGTTGTAATTTTCACCGAAAATCGTACATTGGGATTTTGAGGTATTCTTGTCTATCACATGCTCACAAAGATTATGCCTTTGGTTCCAATGCATTCCGACATCGTTTGGTGCCTCAAATCACCATTCAAAGTTTCGTAGGGGTATAATTATAATTTTCACCGAAAATTGTACATTGGGATTTTGAGGTATTCTTGTCTATCACATGCTCACAAAGCTTATGGCTTTGGTTCCAATGCATTCCGACATCGTTTGGTCCTCAAATCACCATTCGAAGTTTTGTAGGGGTATAGTTGTAATTTTTACCGAAAATCGTACATTGGGATTTTGAGGTATTCTTGTCTATCACATGCTCACAAAGCTTATGGCTTTGGTTCCAATGCATTCCGACATCGTTTGGTGCCTCAAATCACCATTCGAAGTTTCGTAGGGGTTTAGTTGTAATTTTCACCGAAAATCGTACATTGGGATTTTGAGGTATTCTTGTCTATCACATGCTCACAAAGCTTATGGCTTTGGTTCCAATGTATTCAGACATCGTTTGGTGCCTCAAATCACCATTCGAAGTATCGTAGGGGTATAGTTGTAATTTTCACAAAAAATCGTACATTTGGATTTTGAGGTATTCTTGTCTATCACATGCTCACAAAGCTTATGGCTTTGGTTCCAATGCATTCCGACATCGTTTGGTGCCTCAAATCACCATTTGAAGTTTCGTAGGGGTATAATTGTAATTTTCACCGAAAATCGTACATTGGGATTTTGAGGTATTCTTGTCTATCACATGCTCACAAAGCTTATGGCTTTGGTTCCAATGCATTCCGACATCGTTTGGTGCCTGAAATCACCATTCGAAATTTCGTAGGGGTATAATTGTAATTTTCACCGAAAATCGTACATTGGGATTTTGAGGTATTCTTATCTATCACATGCTCACAAAGCTTATGGCTTTGGTTCCAATGTATTCAGACATCGTTTGGTGCCTCAAATCACCATTCAAAGTTTCGTATGGGTATAGTTGTAATTTTCACCGAAAATCGTACATTGGGATTTTGAGGTATTCTTGTCTATCACATGCTCACAAAGATTATGCCTTTGGTTCCAATGCATTCCGACATCGTTTGGTGCCTCAAATCACCATTCAAAGTTTCGTAGGGGTATAATTATAATTTTCACCGAAAATCGTACATTGGGATTTTGAGGTATTCTTGTCTATCACATGCTCACAAAGCTTATGGCTTTGGTTCCAATGCATTCCGACATCGTTTGGTCCTCAAATCACCATTCGATGTTTTGTAGAGGTATAGTTGTAATTTTTACCGAAAATCGTACATTGAGATTTTGAGGTATTCTTTTGTCTATCACATGCTCACAAAGCTTATGGCTTTGGTTCCAATGCATTCCGACATCGTTTGGTGCCTCAAATCACCATTCGAAGTTTCGTAGGGGTATAATTATAATTTTCACCGAAAATCGTACATTGGGATTTTGAGGTATTCTTGTCTATCACATGCTCACAAAGCTTATGACTTTGGTTCCAATGCATTCCGACATCGTTTGGTCCTCAAATCACCATTCGAAGTTTCGTAGGGGCATGGTTGTAATTTTCACCGAAAATCGTACATTGGGATTTTGAGGTATTCTTGTCTATCACATGCTCACAAAGCTTATGGCTTTGGTTCCAATGCATTCCGACATCGTTTAGTGCCTCAAATCACCATTCGGAGTTTCGTAGGGGTATAGTTGTAATTTTCACCGAAAATCATACATTGGGATTTTGAAGTATTCTTGTCTATCACATGCTCACAAAGCTTATGGCTTTGGTTCCAATGCATTCCGACATCGTTTGGTGCCTCAAATCACCTTTCGAAGTTTCGTAGGGGTATAGTTGGAATTTTCACCGAAAATCATACATTGGGATTTTGAGGTATTCTTGTCTATCACATGCTCACAAAGATTATGGATTTGGTTCCAATGCATTCCGACATCGTTTGGTGCCTCAAATCACCATTCGAAGTTTCGTAGGGGCATAGTTGTAATTTTCACTGAAAATCGTACATTGGGATTTTGAGGTATTCTGGTCTATCAAATGCTCACAAAGCTTATGGCTTTGGTTCCAATGCATTCCGACATCGTTTGGTGCCTCAAATCACCATTCGAAGTTTCGTAGGGGTATAATTATAATTTTCACCGAAAATCGTACATTGGGATTTTGAGGTATTCTTGTCTATCACATGCTCACAAAGCTTATGGCTTTGGTTCCAATGTATTCAGACATCGTTTGGTGCCTCAAATCACCATTCAAAGTTTCGTATGGGTATAGTTGTAATTTTCACCGAAAATCGTACATTGGGATTTTGAGGTATTCTTGTCTATCACATGCTCACAAAGATTATGCCTTTGGTTCCAATGCATTCCGACATCGTTTGGTGCCTCAAATCACTATTCAAAGTTTCGTAGGGGTATAATTATAATTTTCACCGAAAATTGTACATTGGGATTTTGAGGTATTCTTGTCTATCACATGCTCACAAAGCTTATGGCTTTGGTTCCAATGCATTCCGACATCGTTTGGTCCTCAAATCACCATTCGAAGTTTTGTAGGGGTATAGTTGTAATTTTTACCGAAAATCGTACATTGGGATTTTGAGGTATTCTTGTCTATCACATGCTCACAAAGCTTATGGCTTTGGTTCCAATGCATTCCGACATCGTTTGGTGCCTCAAATCACCATTCGAAGTTTCGTAGGGGTTTAGTTGTAATTTTCACCGAAAATCGTACATTGGGATTTTGAGGTATTCTTGTCTATCACATGCTCACAAAGCTTATGGCTTTGGTTCCAATGTATTCAGACATCGTTTGGTGCCTCAAATCACCATTCGAAGTATCGTAGGGGTATAGTTGTAATTTTCACAAAAAATCGTACATTTGGATTTTGAGGTATTCTTGTCTATCACATGCTCACAAAGCTTATGACTTTGGTTTCAATGCATTCCGACATCGTTTGGTGCCTCAAATCACCATTCGGAGTTTCGTAGGGGTATAGTTGTAATTTTCACCAAAAATCGTACATTAGGATTTTGAGGTATTCTTGTCTATCACATGCTCACAAAGCTTATGGCTTTGGTTCCAATGCATTCCGACATCATTTGGTGCCTCAAATCACCATTCGAAGTTTCGTAGGGGCATAGTTGTAATTTTCACTGAAAATCGTACATTGGGATTTTGAGGTATTCTTGTCTATCACATGCTCACAAAGCTTATGACTTTGGTTTCAATGCATTCCGACATCGTTTGGTGCCTCAAATCACCATTCGGAGTTTCGTAGGGGTATAGTTGTAATTTTCACCAAAAATCGTACATTAGGATTTTGAGGTATTCTTGTCTATCACATGCTCACAAAGCTTATGGCTTTGGTTCCAATGCATTCCGACATCATTTGGTGCCTCAAATCACCATTTGAAGTTTCGTAGGGGTATAGTTGTAATTTTCACCGAAAATCGTACATTGGAATTTTGAGGTATTATTGTCTATCACATGCTCACAAAGCTTTTGGCTTTGGTTCCAATGTATTCAAACATCGTTTGGTGCCTCAAATCACCATTCGAAGTTTCGTAGGAGCATGGTTGTAATTTTCACCGAAAATCGTACATTGGGATTTTGAGGTATTCTTGTCTATCACATGCTCACAAAGCTTATGGCTTTGGTTCCAATGCATTCCGACATCGTTTGGTGCCTCAAATCACCATTCGAAGTTTCGTAGGGGTTTAGTTGTAATTTTCACCGAAAATCGTACATTGGGATTTTGAGCTATTCTTGTCTATCACATGCTCACAAAGCTTATGGCTTTGGTTCCAATGTATTCAGACATCGTTTGGTGCCTCAAATCACCATTCGAAGTATCGTAAGGGTATAGTTGTAATTTTCACAAAAAATCGTACATTTGGATTTTGAGGTATTCTTGTCTATCACATGCTCACAAAGCTTATGACTTTGGTTTCAATGCATTCCGACATCGTTTGGTGCCTCAAATCACCATTCGGAGTTTCGTAGGGGTATAGTTGTAATTTTCACCAAAAATCGTATATTAGGATTTTGAGGTATTCTTGTCTATCACATGCTCACAAAGCTTATGGCTTTGGTTCCAATGCATTCCGACATCATTTGGTGCCTCAAATCACCATTTGAAGTTTCGTAGGGGTATAGTTGTAATTTTCACCGAAAATCGTACATTGGAATTTTGAGGTATTCTTGTCTATCACATGCTCACAAAGCTTATGGCTTTGGTTCCAATGCATTCCGACACCGTTTGGTGCCTCAAATCACCATTCGAAGTTTCGTAGGGGTATAATTGTAATTTTCACCGAAAATCGTACATTGGAATTTTGAGGTATTCTTGTCTATCACATGCTCACAAAGCTTTTGGCTTTGGTTCCAATGTATTCAAACATCGTTTGGTGCCTCAAATCACCATTCAAAGTTTCGTAGGGGTATAGTTGTAATTTTCACCGAAAATCGTACATTGGGATTTTGAGGTATTCTTGTCTATCACATGCTCACCAAGCTTATGGCTTTGGTTCCAATGCATTCCGATATCGTTTGGTGCCTCAAATCACCATTCAAAGTTTCGTAGGGGTATAATTATAATTTTCACCGAAAATCGTATATTGGGATTTTGAGGTATTCTTGTCTATCACATGCTCACAAAGCTTTTGGCTTTGGTTCCAATGTATTCAAACATCGTTTGGTGCCTCAAATCACCATTCAAAGTTTCGTAGGGGTATAGTTGTAATTTTTACCGAAAATCGTACATTGGGATTTTGAGGTATTCTTGTCTATCAGATGCTCACAAAGCTTATGGCTTTGGTTCCAATGCATTCCGATATCGTTTGGTGCCTCAAATCACCATTCAAAGTTTCGTAGGGGTATAATTATAATTTTCACCGAAAATCGTACATTGGGATTTTGAGGTATTCTTGTCTATTACATGCTCACAAAGCTTATGGCTTTGGTTACAATGCATTCCGACATCGTTTGGTGCCTCAAATCACCATTCGGAGTTTCGTAGGGGTATAATTATAATTTTCACCGAAAATCGCACATTGGGATTTTGAGGTATTCTTGTCTATCACATGCTCACAAAGCTTATGGCTTTGGTTCCAATGCATTCCGACATCGTTTGGTCCTCAAATCACCATTCGAAGTTTTGTAGGGGTATAGTTGTAATTTTCACCGAAAATCGTACATTGGGATTTTGAGGTATTCTTTTGTCTATCACATGCTCACAAAGCTTATGGCTTTGGTTCCAATGCATTCCGACATCGTTTGGTGCCTCAAATCTCCATTCGAAGTTTCGTAGGGCCATAGTTGTAATTTTCACTGAAAATCGTACATTGGGATTTTGAGGTATTCTTGTCTATCACATGCTCACCAAGCTTATGGCTTTGGTTCCAATGCATTCCGACATCGTTTGGTGCCTCAAATCACCATTCGAAGTTTTGTAGGGGTATAGTTGTAATTTTCACCGAAAATCGTACATTGAGATTTTGAGGTATTCTTTTGTCTATCACATGCTCACAAAGTTTATGGCTTTGGTTCCAATGCATTCCGACATCGTTTGGTGCCTCAAATCTCCATTCGAAGTTTCGTAGGGCCATAGTTGTAATTTTCACTGAAAATCGTACATTGGGATTTTGAGGTATTCTTGTCTATCACATGCTCACAAAGATTATGCCTTTGGTTCCAATGCATTCCGACATCGTTTGGTGCCTCAAATCACCATTCAAAGTTTCGTAGGGGTATAATTATAATTTTCACCGAAAATCGTACATTGGGATTTTGAGGTATTCTTCTCTATCACATGCTCACAAAGATTATGCCTTTGGTTCCAATGCATTTCGACATCGTTTGGTGCCTCAAATCACCATTCAAAGTTTCGTAGGGGTATAATTATAATTTTCACCGAAAATCGTACATTGGGATTTTGAGGTATTCTTGTCTATCACATGCTCACAAAGCTTATGGCTTTGGTTCCAATGCATTCCGACATCGTTTGGTCCTCAAATCACCATTCGAAGTTTTGTAGGGGTATAGTTGTAATTTTCACCGAAAATCGTACATTGGGATTTTGAGGTATTCTTTTGTCTATCACATGCTCACAAAGCTTATGGCTTTGGTTCCAATGCATTCCGACATCGTTTGGTGCCTCAAATCTCCATTCGAAGTTTCGTAGGGCCATAGTTGTAATTTTCACTGAAAATCGTACATTGGGATTTTGAGGTATTCTTGTCTATCACATGCTCACCAAGCTTATGGCTTTGGTTCCAATGCATTCCGACATCGTTTGGTGCCTCAAATCACCATTCGAAGTTTCGTAGGGGTATAATTATAATTTTCACCGAAAATCGTACATTGGGATTTTGAGGTATTCTTGTCTATCACATGCTCACAAAGCTTATGGCTTTGGTTCCAATGCATTCCGACATCGTTTGGTGCCTCAAATCACCATTCGGAGTTTCGTAGGGGTATAGTTGTAATTTTCACCGAAAATCGTACATTAGAATTTTGAGGTATTCTTTTGTCTATCACATGCTCACAAAGCTTATGGCTTTGGTTCCAATGCATTCCGACATCGTTTGGTCCTCAAATCACCATTCGAAGTTTTGTAGGGGTATAATTGTAATTTTCACCGAAAATCGTACATTGGAATTTTGAGGTATTCTTGTCTATCACATGCTCACAATTGGTTCCAATGCATTCCGACATCGTTTGGTGCCTCAAATCACCATTCGGAGTTTCGTAGGGGTATAGTTGTAATTTTCACCGAAAATCGTACATTAAAATTTTGAGGTATTCTTTTGTCTATCACATGCTCACAAAGCTTATGGCTTTGGTTCCAATGCATTCCGACATCGTTTGGTCCTCAAATCACCATTCGAAGTTTTGTAGGGGTATAATTGTAATTTTCACCGAAAATCGTACATTGGGATTTTGAGGTATTCTTGTCTATCACATGCTCACAAAGCTTATGGCTTTGGTTCCAATGCATTCCGACATCGTTTGGTGCCTCAAATCACCATTCGAAGTTTCGTAGGGGTATAGTTGTAATTTTCACCGAAAATCGTACATTGGGATTTTGAAGTATTCTTGTCTATCACATGCTCACAAAGCTTACGGCTTTGGTTCCAATGCATTCCGACATCGTTTGGTGCCTCAAATCTCCATTCGAAGTTTCGTAGGGGCATAGTTGTAATTTTCACTGAAAATCGTACATTGGGATTTTGAGGTATTCTTGTCTATCACATGCTCACAAAGCTTATGGCTTTGGTTCCAATGCATTCCGACATCGTTTGGTGCCTCAAATCACCATTCGAAGTTTCGTAGGGGTATAATTATAATTTTCACCGAAAATCGTACATTGGGATTTTGAGGTATTCTTGTCTATCACATCTTATGGCTTTGGTTCCAATGCATTCCGACATCGTTTGGTGCCTCAAATCACCATTCGGAGTTTCGTAGGGGTATAGTTGTAATTTTCACCGAAAACAGTACATTGGGATTTTGAGGTATTCTTTTGTCTTTCACATGCTCACAAAGCTTATGGCTTTGGTTCCAATGCATTCCGACATCGTTTGGTCCTCAAATCACCATTCGAAGTTTTGTAGGGGTATAATTGTAATTTTCATCGAAAATCGTACATTGGGATTTTGAGGTATTCTTGTCTATCACATGCTCACAAAGCTTTTGGCTTTGGTTCCAATGCATTCCGACATCGTTTTGTGCCTCAAATCACCATTCGAAGTTTCGTAGGGGCATAGTTGTAATTTTCACCGAAAATCGTACATTGGGATTTTGAGGTATTCTTGTCTATCACATGCTCACAAAGCTTATGGCTTTGGTTCCAATGCATTCCGACATCGTTTGGTGCCTCAAATCACCATTCGGAGTTTCGTAGGGGTATAGTTGTAATTTTCACCGAAAATCATACATTGGGATTTTGAGGTATTCTTGTCTATCACATGCTCACAAAGCTTATGGCTTTGGTTCCAATGCATTCCGACATCATTTGGTGCCTCAAATCACCTTTCGGAGTTTCGTAGGGGTATAGTTGTAATTTTCACCGAAAATCATACATTAGGATTTTGAGGTATTCTTGTCTATCACATGCTCACAAAGCTTATGGCTTTGGTTCCAATGCATTCCGACATCGTTTGGTGCCTCAAATCACCATTCGAAGTTTTGTAGGGGTATAATTGTAATTTTCATCGAAAATCGTACATTGGGATTTTGAGGTATTCTTGTCTATCACATGCTCACAAAGCTTATGGCTTTGGTTCCAATGCATTCCGACATCGTTTTGTGCCTCAAATCACCATTCGAAGTTTCGTAGGGGCATAGTTGTAATTTTCACCGAAAATCGTACATTGGGATTTTGAGGTATTCTTGTCTATCACATGCTCACAAAGCTTATGGCTTTGGTTCCAATGCATTCCGACATCGTTTGGTGCCTCAAATCACCATTCGGAGTTTCGTAGGGGTATAGTTGTAATTTTCACCGAAAATCATACATTGGGATTTTGAGGTATTCTTGTCTATCACATGCTCACAAAGCTTATGGCTTTGGTTCCAATGCATTCCGACATCATTTGGTGCCTCAAATCACCTTTCGGAGTTTCGTAGGGGTATAGTTGTAATTTTCACCGAAAATCATACATTAGAATTTTGAGGTATTCTTGTCTATCACATGCTCACAAAGCTTATGGCTTTGGTTCCAATGCATTCCGACATCGTTTGGTGCCTCAAATCACCATTTGGAGTTTCGTAGGGGTATAGTTGTAATTTTCACCAAAAATCGTACATTGGGATTTTGAGGTATTTTTGTCTATCACATGCTCACAAAGCTTATGGCTTTGGTTCCAATGCATTCCGACATCGTTTGGTGCCTCAAATCACCATTCGAAGTTTCGTAGGGGTATAGTTGTAATATTTACCAAAAATCGTACATTGGGATTTTGAGGTATTCTTGTGTATCACATGCTCACAAAGCTTATGGCTTTGGTTCCAATGCATTCCGACATCGTTTGGTGCCTCAAATCACCATTCGAAGTTTCGTAGGGGTATAGTTGTAATATTCACAAAAAATCATACATTGGGATTTTGAGGTATTCTTGTCTATCACATGCTCACAAAGCTTATGGCTTTGGTTCCAATGCATTCCGACATCGTTTGGTGCCTCGAATCACCATTCAAAGTTTCGTAGGGGTATAGTTGTAATTTTCACCGAAAATCGTACATTGGAATTTTGAGGTATTCTTGTCTATCACATGCTCACAAAGCTTATGGCTTTGGTTCCAATGCATTCCGACATCGTTTGGTGCCTCAAATCACCATTCGAAGTTTCGTAGGGGTGTAGTTGTAATTTTTACCGAAAATCGTACATTGGGATTTTGAGGTATTCTTGTCTATCAGATGCTCACAAAGCTTATGGCTTTGGTTCCAATGCATTCCGACATCGTTTGGTGCCTCAAATCACCATTCGAAGTTTCGTAGGGGTATAGTTGTAATTTTCACCGAAAATCGTACATTGGGATTTTGAGGTATTCTTGTCTATCACATGCTCACAAAGCTTATGGCTTTGGTTCCAATGCATTCCGACATTGTTTGGTCCTCAAATCACCATTCGAAGTTTTGTAGGGGTATAGTTGTAATTTTCACCGAAAATCGTACTTTGGGATTTTGAGGTATTCTTTTGTCTATCACATGCTCACAAAGCTTATGGCTTTGGTTCCAATGCATTCCGACATCGTTTGGTGCCTCAAATCACCATTCGAAGTTTCGTAGGGGTATAGTTGTAATTTTCACCGAAAATCGTACATTGAGATTTTTAGGTTTGGACCAAACGATTTTCGGTGAAAATTACAACTATACCCCTACGAAACTTCGAATGGTGATTTGTGGCACCAAACGATGTCGGAATGCATTGGAACCAAAGCCATAAGGTTTGTGAGCATGTCATAGACAAGAATACCTCAAAATCCCAATGTACAATTTTCGGTGAAAATTACAACTATACCCCTACGAAACTTCGAATGGTGATTTGAGGCACCAAACGATATCGGAATGCATTGGAACCAAACCCATAAGCTTTGTGAGCATGTGATAGACAAGAATACTTCAAAATTCCAATGTACGATTTTCGGTGAAAATTACAACTATACCCCTACGAAACTTCGAATAGTGATTTGAGGCACCAAACGATGTCGGAAAGCATTGGAACCAAAGCCATAAGACTTTTATGAGCATGTGATAGACAAGAATACCTCAAAATCTCTATGTACGATTTTCGGTGAAAATTACAACTATACTACTTCGAAACTTCGAATGGTGATTTGAGGCACCAAACGATGTCGGAATGCATTGGAACCAAATCCATAAGCTTTGTGATCATGTGATAGACAAGAATACCTCAAAATCCCAATGTACGATTTTCGGTGAAAATAGGAACTATACCCCTACGAAACTTCGAATGGTGATCTGTGGCACCAAACGATGTCGGAATGCATTGGAACCAAAGCCATAAGCTTTCTGAGCATGTGATAGACAAGAATACCTCAAAATCCCAATGTATGATTTTCGGTGAAAATTACAACTATACCCCAGCGAAACTTCGAATGGTGATTTGAGGCATCAAACGATGTCGGAATGCATTGGAACCAAACCCATAAGCTTTGTGAGCATGTGATAGACAACAATACCTCAAAATCCCAATGTACGATTTTCGGTGAAAATTACAACTATACCCCAACGAAACTTCGAATGGTGATTTGAGGCACCAAACGATGTCGGAATGCATTGGAACCAAAGCCATAAGCTTGGTGAGCATGTGATAGACAAGAATACCTCAAAATCCCATTGTACGATTTTCGGTGAAAATTACAACTATACCCCTACGAAACTTCGAATGGTGATTTGTGGCACCAAACGATGTCGGAATGCATTGCAACCAAAGCCATAAGCTTTGTGAGCATGTGATAGATAAGAATACCTCCAAATCCCAATGTACGGTTTTCGGTGAAAATTACAACTATACCCCTACGAAACTTCGAATGGTGATTTGTGGCACGAAACGATGTAGGAATGTATTGCAACCAAAGCCATAAGCTTTGTGAGCATGTGATAGACAAGAATACCTCCAAATCTCAATGTACGGTTTTCGGTGAAAATTACAACTATACCCCTACGAAACTTCGAATGGTGATTTGAGGCACCAAACGATGTCGGAAGGCATTGGAACCAAAGCCATAAGCTTGGTGAGCATGTGATAGACAAGAATACCTCGAAATCCTAATGTACGATTTTTGGTGAAAATTACAACTATACCCCTACGAAACTTCGAATGGTGATTTGAGTCACCAAACGATGTCGTATTGCATTGGAACCAAAGCCATAAGAGTTTTGTGAGCATGTGATAGACAAGAATACCTCAAAATCTAAATGTACGATTTTCGGTGAAAATTACAATTATACCACTACGAAACTTCGAATGGTGATTTGAGGCACCAAACGATGTCGGAATGCATTGGAACCAAATCCATAAGCTTTATGATCATGTGATAGACAAGAATACCTCAAAATCCCAATGTACGATTTTCGTTGAAAATTACAACTATACCCCTACGAAACTTCAAATGGTGATTTGAGGCACCAAACGATGTCGGAATGCATTTGAACCAAAGCCATAAGCTTTGTGAGCATGTGATAGACAAGAATATCTCAAAATCCAATGTACGATTTTCGATGAAAATTACAACTATACCCCTACGAAACTTCGAATGGTGATTTGAGGCACCAAACGATGTCGGAATGCATTGGAACCAAAGCCATAAGCTTTGTGAGCATGTGATAGACAAGAATATCTCAAAATCCCAATGTACGATTTTCGGTGAAAATTACAACTATACCCCTACGAAACTTCGAATAGTGATTTGAGGCACCAAACGATGTCGGAAAGCATTGGAACCAAAGCCATAAGAGTTTTATGAGCATATGATAGACAAGAATACCTCAAAATCTCTATGTACGATTTTCGGTGAAAATTACAACTATACTACTTCGAAACTTCGAATGGTGATTTGAGGCACCAAACGATGTCGGAATGCATTGGAACCAAATCCATAAGCTTTGTGATCATGTGATAGACAAGAATACCTCAAAATCCCAATGTACGATTTTCGGTGAAAATAGGAACTATACCCCTACGAAACTTCGAATGGTGATCTGTGGCACCAAACGATGTCGGAATGCATTGGAACCAAAGCCATAAGCTTTCTGAGCATGTGATAGACAAGAATACCTCAAAATCCCAATGTATGATTTTCGGTGAAAATTACAACTATACCCCAGCGAAACTTCGAATGGTGATTTGAGGCACCAAACGATGTCGGAATGCATTGGAACCAAACCCATAAGCTTTGTGAGCATGTGATAGACAACAATACCTCAAAATCCCAATGTACGATTTTCGGTGAAAATTACAACTATACCCCAACGAAACTTCGAATGGTGATTTGAGGCACCAAACGATGTCGGAATGCATTGGAACCAAAGCCATAAGCTTGGTGAGCATGTGATAGACAAGAATATCTCAAAATCCCATTGTACGATTTTCGGTGAAAATTACAACTATACCCCTACGAAACTTCGAATGGTGATTTGTGGCACCAAACGATGTCGGAATGCATTGCAACCAAAGCCATAAGCTTTGTGAGCATGTGATAGATAAGAATACCTCCAAATCCCAATGTACGGTTTTCGGTGAAAATTACAACTATACCCCTACGAAACTTCGAATGGTGATTTGTGGCACCAAACGATGTAGGAATGTATTGCAACCAAAGCCATAAGCTTTGTGAGCATGTGATAGACAAGAATACCTCCAAATCTCAATGTACGGTTTTCGGTGAAAATTACAACTATACCCCTAAGAAACTTCGAATGGTGATTTGAGGCACCAAACGATGTCGGAAGGCATTGGAACCAAAGCCATAAGCTTGGTGAGCATGTGATAGACAAGAATACCTCGAAATCCTAATGTACGATTTTTGGTGAAAATTACAACTATACCCCTACGAAACTTCGAATGGTGATTTGAGGCACCAAACGATGTCGTATTGCATTGGAACCAAAGTCATAAGAGTTTTGTGAGCATGTGATAGACAAGAATACCTCAAAATCTAAATGTACGATTTTCGGTGAAAATTACAATTATACCACTACGAAACTTCGAATGGTGATTTGAGGCACCAAACGATGTCGGAATGCATTGGAACCAAATCCATAAGCTTTATGATCATGTGATAGACAAGAATACCTCAAAATCCCAATGTACGATTTTCGTTGAAAATTACAACTATACCCCTACGAAACTTCGAATGGTGATTTGAGGCACCAAACGATGTCGGAATGCATTTGAACCAAAGCCATAAGCTTTGTGAGCATGTGATAGACAAGAATATCTCAAAATCCAATGTACGATTTTCGGTGAAAATTACAACTATACCCCTACGAAACTTCGAATGGTGATTTGAGGCACCAAACGATGTCGGAATGCATTGGAACCAAAGCCATAAGCTTTGTGAGCATGTGATAGACAAGAATATCTCAAAATCTCAATGTACGATTTTCGGTGAAAATTACAACTATACCCCTACGAAACTTCGAATAGTGATTTGAGGCACCAAACGATGTCGGAAAGCATTGGAACCAAAGCCATAAGAGTTTTATGAGCATGTGATAGACAAGAATACCTCAAAATCTCTATGTACGATTTTTGGTGAAAATTACAACTATACCACTACGAAACTTCGAATGGTGATTTGAGGCACCAAACGATGTCGGAAGGCATTGGAACCAAACCCATAAGCTTGGTGAGCATGTGATAGACAAGAATACCTCGAAATCCCAATGTACGATTTTTGGTGAAAATTACAACTATACCCCTACGAAACTTCGAATGGTGATTTGAGGCACCAAACGATGTCGTATTGCATTGGAACCAAAGCCATAAGAGTTTTGTGAGCATGTGATAGACAAGAATACCTCAAAATCTAAATGTACGATTTTCGGTGAAAATTACAATTATACCACTTCGAAACTTCGAATGGTGATTTGAGGCACCAAACGATGTCGGAATGCATTGGAACCAAATCCATAAGCTTTATGATCATGTGATAGACAAGAATACCTCAAAATCCCAATGTACGATTTTCGTTGAAAATTACAACTATACCCCAACGAAACTTCGAATGGTGATTTGAGGCACCAAACGATGTCGGAATGCATTTGAACCAAAGCCATAAGCTTTGTGAGCATGTGATAGACAAGAATATCTCAAAATCCCAATGTACGATTTTCGGTGAAAATTACAACTATACCCGTACGAAACTTCGAATGGTGATTTGAGGCACCAAACGATGTCGGAATGCATTGGAACCAAAGCCATAAGCTTTGTGAGCATGTGATAGACAAGAATATCTCAAAATACCAATGTACGATTTTCGGTGAAAATTACAACTATACCCCTACGAAACTTCGAATAGTGATTTGAGGCACCAAACGATGTCGGAAAGCATTGGAACCAAAGCCATAAGAGTTTTATGAGCATGTGATAGACAAGAATACCTCAAAATCTCTATGTACGATTTTTGGTGAAAATTACAACTATACCACTACGAAACTTCGAATGGTGATTTGAGACACCAAACGATGTCGGAATGCATTGGAACCAAATCCATAAGCTTTGTGATCATGTGATAGACAAGAATACTTCGAAATCCCAATGTACGATTTTCGGTGAAAATTAGAACTATACCCCTACGAAACTTCGAATGGTGATCTGTTGCACCAAACGATGTTGGAATGCATTGGAACCAAAGCCATAATCTTTCTGAGCATGTGATAGACAAGAATACCTCAAAATCCCAATGTACGATTTTCGGTGAAAATTACAACTATACCCCAGCGAAACTTCGAATGGTGATTTGAGGCACCAAACGATGTCGGAATGCATTGGAATCAAAGCCATAAGCTTTGTGAGCATGTGATTGACAAGAATACCTCAAAATCCCAATGTACGATTTTCGGTGAAAATTACAACTATACCCCTACGAAACTTCGAATGGTGATTTGAGGCACCAAACGATGTCGGAATGCATTGGAACCAAACCCATAAGCTTTGTGAGCATGTGATAGACAAGAATACCTCAAAATCCCAATGTACGATTTTCGGTGAAAATTACAACTATACCCCTACGAAACTTCGAATAGTGATTTGAGGCACCAAACGATGTCGGAAAGCATTGGAACCAAAGCCATAAGAGTTTTATGAGCATGTGATAGACAAGAATACCTCAAAATCTCTATGTACGATTTTGGGTGAAAATTACAACTATACCACTACGAAACTTCGAATGGTGATTTGAGGCACCAAACGATGTCGGAATGCATTGGAACCAAATCCATAAGCTTTGTGATCATGTGATAGACAAGAATACCTCAAAATCCCAATGTACGATTTTCGGTGAAAATTAGAACTATACCCCTACGAAACTTCGAATGGTGATCTGTGGCACCAAACGATGTCGGAATGCATTGGAACCAAAGTCATAAGCTTTCTGAGCATGTGATAGACAAGAATACCTCAAAATCCCAATGTATGATTTTCGGTGAAAATTACAACTATACCCCAGCGAAACTTCGAATGGTGATTTGAGGCACCAAACGATGTCGGAATGCATTGGAACCAAAGCCATAAGCTTTGTGAGCATGTGATAGACAATAATACCTCAAAATCCCAATGTACGATTTTCGGTGAAAATTACAACTATACCCCTACGAAACTTCGAATGGTGATTTGAGGCACCAAACGATGTCGGAATGCATTGGAACCAATGACATAAGCTTTGTGAACATGTGATAGACAAGAATAACTCAAAATCTCAATGTACGATTTTCGGTGAAAATTACAACTATACCACTACGAAACTTCGATTGGTGATTTGAGGCACCAAACGATGTCGGAATGCATTGGAACCAAACCCATAAGCTTTGTGAGCATGTGATAGACAAGAATACCTCAAAATCCCAATGTACGATTTTCGGTGAAAATTACAACTATACCCCTACGAAACTTCAAATGGTGATTTGAGGCACCAAACGATGTCGGAATGCATTGGAACCAAAGCTATAAGTTTGGTGAGCATGTGATAGACAAGAATACCTCAAAATCCCATTGTACGATTTTCGGTGAAAATTACAACTATACCCCTACGAAACTTCGAATGGTGATTTGAGGCACCAAACGATGTCGGAATGCATTGGAACCAAAGCCATAAGTTTTGTGAGCATGTGATAGACAAGAATACCTCAAAATCCCAATGTACTATTTTCGGTGAAAATTACAACTATACCCCCTACGAAACTTCGAATGGTGATTTGAGGCACCAAACGATGTCGGAATGCATTGGAACCAAAGCCATAAGCTTTGTGAGCATGTGATAGACAAGAATACCTCTAAATCCCAATGTACGATTTTGGGTGAAAATTACAACTATACCACTACGAAACTTCGAATGGTGATTTGAGGCACCAAACGATGTCGGAATGCATTGGAACCAAACCCATAAGCTTTGTGAGCATGTGATAGACAAGAATACCTCAAAATCCCAATGTACGATTTTCGGTGAAAATTACAACTATACCCCTACGAAACTTCGAATAGTGATTTGAGGCACCAAACGATGTCGGAAAGCATTGGAACCAAAGCCATAAGAGTTTTATGAGCATGTGATAGACAAGAATACCTCAAAATTTCTATGTACGATTTTCGGTGAAAATTACAACTATACCACTACGAAACTTCGAATGGTGATTTGAGGCACCAAACGATGTCGGAATGCATTGGAACCAAATCCATAAGCTTTGTGATCATGTGATAGACAAGAATACCTCAAAATCCCAATGTATGATTTTCGGTGAAAATTACAACTATACCCCAGCGAAACTTCGAATGGTGATTTGAGGCACCAAACGATGTCGGAATGCATTGGAACCAAAGCCATAAGCTTTGTGAGCATGTGATAGACAATAATACCTCAAAATCCCAATGTACGATTTTCGGTGAAAATTACAACTATACCCCTACGAAACTTCGAATGGTGATTTGAGGCACCAAACGATGTCGGAATGCATTGGAACCAATGCCATAAGCTTTGTGAACATGTGATAGACAAGAATACCTCAAAATCTCAATGTACGATTTTCGGTGAAAATTACAACTATACCACTACGAAACTTCCATTGGTGATTTGAGGCACCAAACGATGTCGGAATGCATTGGAACCAAACCCATATAAGCTTTGTGAGCATGTGATAGACAAGAATACCTCAAAATCTCAATGTACGATTTTCGGTGAAAATTACAACTATACCACTACGAAACTTCGATTGGTGATTTGAGGCACCAAACGATGTCGGAATGCATTGGAACCAAACCCATATAAGCTTTGTGAGCATGTGATAGACAAGAACACCTCAAAATCCCAATGTACGATTTTCGGTGAAAATTACAACTGTACCCCTACGAAACTTCAAATGGTGATTTGAGGCACCAAACGATGTCGGAATGCATTGGAACCAAAGCTATAAGTTTGGTGAGCATGTGATAGACAAGAATACCTCAAAAACCCATTGTACGATTTTCGGTGAAAATTACAACTATACCCCTACGAAACTTCGAATGGTGATTTGAGGCACCAAACGATGTCGGAATGCATTGGAACCAAAGCCATAAGCTTTGTGAGCATGTGATAGACAAGAATACCTCTAAATCCCAATGTACGATTTTGGGTGAAAATTACAACTATACCACTACGAAACTTCGAATGGTGATTTGAGGCACCAAACGATGTCGGAATGCATTGGAACCAAACCCATAAGCTTTGTGAGCATGTGATAGACAAGAATACCTCAAAATTCCAATGTACGATTTTCGGTGAAAATTACAACTATACCCCTACGAAACTTCGAATGGTGATTTGAGGGACCAAACGATGTCGGAATGCATTGGAACCAAAGCCATAAGCTTGGTGAGCATGTGATAGACAAGAATACCTCAAAATCCCATTGTACGATTTTCGGTGAAAATTACAACTATACCCCTACGAAATTTCGAATGGTGATTTGTGGCACCAAACGATGTCGGAATGCATTGGAACCAAAGCCATAAGCTTTGTGAGAATGTGATAGACAAGAATACCTCCAAATCCCAATGTACGGTTTTCGGTGAAAATTATAACTATACCCCTACGAAACTTCAAATGGTGATTTGAGGCACCAAACGATGTCGGAAGGCATTGGAACCAAAGCTATAAGCTTGGTGAGCATGTGATAGACAAGAATACCTCGAAATCCCAATGTACGATTTTTGGTGAAAATTACAACTATACCCCTACGAAACTTCGAATGGTGATTTGAGGCACCAAACGATGTCGGAATGCATTGGAACCAAAGCCATAAGCTTTGTGAGCATGTGATAGACAACAATACCTCAAAATCCCAATGTACGATATATGGTAATAATTATAACTATACCCCTACGAAACTTCGAATGGTGATTTGAGGCACCAAACGATGTCGGAATGCATTGGAACCAAAGCCATAAGCTTTGTGAGCATGTGATAGACAAAAATACCTCAAAATTCCAATGTACGATTTTGGGTGAAAATTACAACTATACCCCTACGAAACTTCGAATGGTGATTTGAGGCACCAAACGATGTCGTATTGCATTGGAACCAAAGCCATAAGAGTTTTTTGAGCATGTGATAGACAAGAATACCTTAAAAGATATATGTACGATTTTCGGTGAAAATTACAATTATACCGCTACGAAACTTCGAATGGTGATTTGAGGCACCAAACGATGTCGGAATGCATTGGAACCAAATCCATAAGCTTTGTGATCATGTGATAGACAAGAATACCTCAAAATCCCAATGTACGATTTTCGTTGAAAATTACAACTATACCCCTACGAAACTTCGAATGGTGATTTGAGGCACCAAACGATGTCGGAATGCATTGGAACCAAAGCCATAAGCTTTGTGAGCATGTGATAGACAAGAATATCTCAAAATCCCAATGTACGATTTTCGGTGAAAATTACAACTATACCCCTACGAAACTTCGAATGGTGATTTGAGGCACCAAACGATGTCGGAATGCATTGGAACCAAAGCCATAAACTTTGTGAGCATGTGATAGACAAGAATACCTCAAAATCCCAATGTACGATTTTCGGTGAAAATTACAATTATACCCCTACGAAACTTCTAATAGTGATTTGAGGCACCAAACGATGTCGGAAAGCATTGGAACCAAAGCCATAGGAGTTTTATGAGCATGTGATAGACAAGAATACCTCAAAATCTCTATGTACGATTTTCGGTGAAAATTACAACTATACCACTACGAAACTTCGAATGGTGATTTGAGGCACCAAACGATGTCGGAATGCATTGGAACCAATGCCATAAGCTTTGTGAACATGTGATAGACAAGAATACCTCAAAATCCCAATGTACGATTTTCGGTGAAAATTATAACTATACCACTACGAAACTTCGAATGGTGATTTGAGGCACCAAACGATGTCGTATTGCATTGGAACCAAAGCCATAAGAGTTTTGTGATCATGTGATAGACAAGAATACCTCAAAATCCCAATGTACGATTTTCGTTGAAAATTACAACTATACCCCTACGAAACTTCGAATGGTGATTTGAGGCACCAAACGATGTCGGAATGCATTGGAACCAAAGCCATAAGCTTTGTGAGCATGTGATAGACAAGAATATCTCAAAATCCCAATGTACGATTTTCGGTGAAAATTACAACTATACCCCTACGAAACTTCGAATGGTGATTTGAGGCACCAAACGATGTCGGAATGCATTGGAACCAAAGCCATAAGCTTTGTGAGCATGTGATAGACAAGAATACCTCAAAATCCCAATGTACGATTTTTGGTGAAAATTACAACTATACCCCTACGAAACTTCGAATAGTGATTTGAGGCACCAAACGATGTCGGAAAGCATTGGAACCAAAGCCATAAGAGTTTTATAAGCATGTGATAGACAAGAATACCTCAAAATCTCTATGTACGATTTTCGGTGAAAATTACAACTATACCACTACGAAACTTCGAATGGTGATTTGAGGCACCAAACGATGTCGGAATGCATTGGAACCAAAGCCATAAGCTTTGTGAGCATGTGATAGACAAGAATACCTCAAAATCCCAATGTACGATTTTCGGTGAAAATTACAACTATACCCCTACGAAACTTCGAATGGTGATTTGAGGCACCAAACGATGTCGGAATGCATTGGAACCAAAGCCATAAGTTTTGTGAGCATGTGATAGACAAGAATACCTCAAAATCCCAATGTACGATTTTCGGTGAAAAATATAACTATACCACTACGAAACTTCGAATGGTGATTTGAGGCACCAAACGATGTCGGAATGCATTGGAACCAAACCCATAAGCTTTGTGAGCATGTGATAGACAAGAATACCTCAAAATCCCAATGTACGATTTTCGGTGAAAATTACAACTATACCCCTACGAAACTTCAAATGGTGATTTGAGGCACCAAACGATGTCGGAATGCATTGGAACCAAAGCTATAAGTTTGGTGAGCATGTGATAGACAAGAATACCTCAAAATCCCATTGTACGATTTTCGGTGAAAATTACAACTTTACCCCTACGAAACTTCGAATGGTGATTTGAGGCACCAAACGATGTCGGAATGCATTGGAACCAAAGCCATAAGATTTGTGAGCATGTGATAGACAAGAATATCTCAAAATCCCAATGTACGATTTTCGGTGAAAATTACAACTATACCCCTACGAAACTTCGAATGGTGATTTGAGGCACCAAACGATGTCGGAATGCATTGGAACCAAAGCCATAAGCTTTGTGAGCATGTGATAGACAAGAATACCTCAAAATCCCAATGTACGATTTTCGTTGAAAATTACAACTATACCCCTACGAAACTTCGAATGGTGATTTGAGGCACCAAACGATGTCGGAATGCATTGGAACCAAAGCCATAAGCTTTGTGAGCATGTGATAGACAAGAATATCTCAAAATCCCAATGTACGATTTTCGGTGAAAATTACAACTATACCCCTACGAAACTTCGAATGGTGATTTGAGGCACCAAACGATGTCGGAATGCATTGGAACCAAAGCCATAAGCTTTGTGAGCATGTGATAGACAAGAATACCTCAAAATCCCAATGTACGATTTTCGGTGAAAATTACAACTATACCCCTACGAAACTTCGAATAGTGATTTGAGGCACCAAACGATGTCGGAAAGCATTGGAACCAAAGCCATAAGAGTTTTATGAGCATGTGATAGACAAGAATACCTCAAAATCTCTATGTACGATTTTCGGTGAAAATTACAACTATACCCCTACGAAACTTCGAATGGTGATTTGAGGCACCAAACGATGTCGGAATGCATTGGAACCAAAGCCATAAGCTCTGTGAGCATGTGATAGACAAGAATACCTCAAAATCCCAATGTACGATTTTCGGTGAAAATTACAACTATACCACTACGAAACTTCGAATGGTGATTTGAGGCACCAAACGATGTCGGAATGCATTGGAACCAAACCCATAAGCTTTGTGAGCATGTGATAGACAAGAATATCTCAAAATCCCAATGTACGATTTTCGACGAAAATTACAACTATACCCCTACGAAACTTCAAATGTTGATTTGAGGCACCAAACGATGTCGGAATGCATTGGAACCAAAGCTATAAGTTTGGTGAGCATGTGATAGACAAGAATACCTCAAAATCCCATTGTACGATTTTCGGTGAAAATTACAACTATACCCCTACGAAACTTCGAATGGTGATTTGAGGCACCAAACGATGTCGGAATGCATTGGAACCAAAGCCATAAGCTTTGTGAGCATGTGTTAGACAAGAATACCTCAAAATCCCAATGTACTATTTTTGGTGAAAATTACAACTATACCCCCTACGAAACTTCGAATGGTGATTTGAGGCACCAAACGATGTCGGAATGCATTGGAACAAAAGCCCTAAGCTTTGTGAGCATGTGATAGACAAGAATACCTCTAAATCCCAATGTACGATTTTGGGTGAAAATTACAACTATACCACTACGAAACTTCGAATGGTGATTTGAGGCACCAAACGATGTCGGAATGCATTGGAACCAAACCCATAAGCTTTGTGAGCATGTGATAGACAAGAATACCTCAAAATCCCAATGTACGATTTTCGGTGAAAATTACAACTATACCCCTACGAAACTTCGAATGGTGATTTGAGGCACCAAACGATGTCGGAATGCATTGGAACCAAAGTCATAAGCTTGGTGAGCATGTGATAGACAAGAATACCTCAAAATCCCATTGTACGATTTTCGGTGAAAATTACAACTATACCCCTACGAAATTTCGAATGGTGATTTGAGGCACCAAACGATGTCGGAATGCATTGGAACCAAAGCCATAAGAGTTTTGTGAGCATGTGATAGACAAGAATACCTCAAAATCCCTATGTACGATTTTCGGTGAAAATTACAACTATACCACTACGAAATTTCGAATGGTGATTTGAGGCACCAAACGATGTCGGAATGCATTGGAACCAAATCCATAAGCTTTGTGATCATGTGATAGACAAGAATACCTCAAAATCCCAATGTACGATTTTCGGTGAAAATTACAACTATACCCCTACGAAACTTCGAATGGTGATTTGTGGCACCAAACGATGTCGGAATGCATTGGAACCAAAGCCATAAGCTTTGTGAGCATGTGATAGACAAGAATACCTCAAAATCCCAATGTATGATTTTTGGTGAAAATTACAACTATACCCCTACGAAACTTCGAATGGTGATTTGAGGCACCAAACGATGTCGGAATGCATTGGAACCAAAGCCATAAGCTTTGTGAGCATGTGATAGACAAGAATACCTCAAAATCCCAATGTACGATTTTCGGTGAAAATTACAACTATACCCCTACGAAATTTTGAATGGTGATTTGTGGCACCAAACGATGTCGGAATGCATTGGAACCAAAGCCATAAGCTTTGTGAGAATGTGATAGACAAGAATACCTCCAAATCCCAATGTACGGTTTTCGGTGAAAATTACAACTATACCCCTACGAAACTTCAAATGGTGATTTGAGGCACCAAACGATGTCGGAAGGCATTGGAACCAAAGCCATAAGCTTGGTGAGCATGTGATAGACAAGAATACCTCGAAATTCCAATGTACGATTTTTGGTGAAAATTACAACTATACCCCTACGAAACTTCGAATAGTGATTTGAGGCACCAAACGATGTCGGAATGCATTAGAACCAAAGCCATAAGTTTTGTGAGCATGTGATAGACAAGAATATCTCAAAATCCCAATGTACGATTTTCGGTGAAAATTACAACTATACCCCTACGAAACTTCGAATGGTGATTTGAGGCACCAAACGATGTCGGAATGCATTGGAACTAAAGCCATAAGCTTTGTGAGCATGTGATAGACAAGAATACGTCAAAATCCCAATGTACGATTTTCGGTGAAAATTACAACTATACCCCTACGAAACTTCGAATAGTGATTAGAGGCACCAAACGATGTCGGAAAGCATTGGAACCAAAGCCATAAGAGTTTTATGAGCATGTGATAGAAAAGAATACCTCAAAATCTCTATGTACGATTTTCGGTGAAAATTACAACTATACCACTACGAAACTTCGAATGGTGATTTGAGGCACCAAACGATGTCGGAATGCATTGGAACCAAATCCATAAGCTTTGTGATCATGTGATAGACAAGAATACCTAAAAATCCCAATGTACGATTTTCGGTGAAAATTACAACTATACCCCTACGAAACTTCGAATGGTGATTTGTGGCACAAAACGATGTCGGAATGCATTGGAACCAAAGCCATAAGCTTTCTGAGCATGTGATAGACAAGAATACCTCAAAATCCCAATGTACGATTTTCGGTGAAAATTACAACTATACCCCAGAGAAACTTCGAATGGTGATTTGAGGCACCAAACGATGTCGGAATGCATTGGAACCAAAGCCCTAAGCTTTGTGAGCATGTGATAGACAAGAATACCTCTAAATCCCAATGTACGATTTTGGGTGAAAATTACAACTATACCACTACGAAACATCGAATGGTGATTTGAGGCACCAAACGATGTCGGAATGCATTGGAACCAAACCCATAAGCTTTGTGAGCATGTGATAGACAAGAATACCTCAAAATCCCAATGTACGATTTTCGGTGAAAATTACAACTATACCCCTACGAAACTTCGAATGGTGATTTGAGGCACCAAACGATGTCGGAATGCATTGGAACCAAAGTCATAAGCTTGGTGAGCATGTGATAGACAAGAATACCTCAAAATCCCATTGTACGATTTTCGGTGAAAATTACAACTATACCCCTACGAAATTTCGAATGGTGATTTGAGGCACCAAACGATGTCGGAATGCATTGGAACCAAAGCCATAAGAGTTTTGTGAGCATGTGATAGACAAGAATACCTCAAAGTCCCTATGTACGATTTTCGGTGAAAATTACAACTATACCACTACGAAACTTCGAATGGTGATTTGAGGCACCAAACGATGTCGGAATGCATTGGAACCAAATCCATAAGCTTTGTGATCATGTGATAGACAAGAATACCTCAGAATCCCAATGTACGATTTTCGGTGAAAATTACAACTATACCCCTACGAAACTTCGAATGGTGATTTGTGGCACCAAGCGATGTCGGAATGCATTGGAACCAAAGCCATAAGCTTTGTGAGCATGTGATAGACAAGAATACCTCAAAATCCCAATGTATGATTTTCGGTGAAAATTACAACTACACCCCTACGAAACTTCGAATGGTGATTTGAGGCACCAAACGATGTCGGAATGCATTGGAACCAAAGCCATAAGCTTTGTGAGCATGTGATAGACAAGAATACCTCAAAATCCCAATGTACGATTTTCGGTGAAAATTACAACTATACCCCTACGAAATTTTGAATGGTGATTTGTGGCACCAAACGATGTCGGAATGCATTGGAACCAAAGCCATAAGCTTTGCGAGAATGTGATAGACAAGAATACCTCCAAATCCCAATGTACGGTTTTCGGTGAAAATTACAACTATACCCCTACGAAACTTCAAATGGTGATTTGAGGCACCAAACGATGTCGGAAGGCATTGGAACCAAAGCCATAAGCTTGGGGAGCATGTGATAGACAAGAATACCTCGAAATCCCAATGTACGATTTTTGGTGAAAATTACAACTATACCCCTACGAAACTTCGAATAGTGATTTGAGGCACCAAACGATGTCGGAATGCATTGGAACCAAAGCCATAAGCTTTGTGAGCATGTGATAGACAAGAATATCTCAAAATCACAATGTACGATTTTCGGTGAAAATTACAACTATACCCCTACGAAACTTCGAATGGTGATTTAAGGCACCAAACGATGTCGGAATGCATTGGAACCAAAGCCATAAGCTTTGTGAGCATGTGATAGACAAGAATACGTCAAAATTCCAATGTACGATTTTCGGTGAAAATTACAACTATACCCCTACGAAACTTCGAATAGTGATTAGAGGCACCAAACGATGTCGGAAAGCATTGGAACCAAAGCCATAAGAGTTTTATGAGCATGTGATAGACAAGAATACCTCAAAATCTCTATGTACGATTTTCGGTGAAAATTACAACTATACCACTACGAAACTTCGAATGGTGATTTGAGGCACCAAACGATGTCGGAATGCATTGGAACCAAATCCATAAGCTTTGTGATCATGTGATAGACAAGAATACCTAAAAATCCCAATGTACGATTTTCGGTGAAAATTACAACTATACCCCTACGAAACTTCGAATGGTGATTTGAGGCACCAAACGATGTCGGAATGCATTGGAACCAAATCCATAAGCTTTGTGAGCATGTGATAGACAAGAATACCTCAAAATCCCAATGTACGATTTTCGGTGAAAATTACAACTATACCCCTACGAAACTTCGAATGGTGATTTGAGGCACCAAACGATGTCGGAATGCATTAGAACCAAAGCCATAAGCTTTGTGAGCATGTGATAGACAAGAATATCTCAAAATCCCAATGTACGATTTTCGGTGAAAATTACAACTATACCCCTACGAAACTTCGAATGGTGATTTGAGGCACCAAACGATGTCGGAATGCATTGGAACCAAATCCATAAGCTTTGTGAGCATGTGATAGACAAGAATACCTCAAAATCCCAATGTACGATTTTCGGTGAAAATTACAACTATACCCCTACGAAATTTTGAATGGTGATTTGTGGCACCAAACGATGTCGGAATGCATTGGAACCAAAGCCATAAGCTTTGCGAGAATGTGATAGACAAGAATACCTCCAAATCCCAATGTACGGTTTTCGGTGAAAATTACAACTATACCCCTACGAAACTTCAAATGGTGATTTGAGGCACCAAACGATGTCGGAAGGCATTGGAACCAAAGCCATAAGCTTGGGGAGCATGTGATAGACAAGAATACCTCGAAATCCCAATGTACGATTTTTGGTGAAAATTACAACTATACCCCTACGAAACTTCGAATAGTGATTTGAGGCACCAAACGATGTCGGAATGCATTGGAACCAAAGCCATAAGCTTTGTGAGCATGTGATAGACAAGAATATCTCAAAATCACAATGTACGATTTTCGGTGAAAATTACAACTATACCCCTACGAAACTTCGAATGGTGATTTAAGGCACCAAACGATGTCGGAATGCATTGGAACCAAAGCCATAAGCTTTGTGAGCATGTGATAGACAAGAATACGTCAAAATTCCAATGTACGATTTTCGGTGAAAATTACAACTATACCCCTACGAAACTTCGAATAGTGATTAGAGGCACCAAACGATGTCGGAAAGCATTGGAACCAAAGCCATAAGAGTTTTATGAGCATGTGATAGACAAGAATACCTCAAAATCTCTATGTACGATTTTCGGTGAAAATTACAACTATACCACTACGAAACTTCGAATGGTGATTTGAGGCACCAAACGATGTCGGAATGCATTGGAACCAAATCCATAAGCTTTGTGATCATGTGATAGACAAGAATACCTAAAAATCCCAATGTACGATTTTCGGTGAAAATTACAACTATACCCCTACGAAACTTCGAATGGTGATTTGAGGCACCAAACGATGTCGGAATGCATTGGAACCAAATCCATAAGCTTTGTGAGCATGTGATAGACAAGAATACCTCAAAATCCCAATGTACGATTTTCGGTGAAAATTACAACTATACCCCTACGAAACTTCGAATGGTGATTTGAGGCACCAAACGATGTCGGAATGCATTGGAACCAAACCCATAAGCTTTGTGAGCATGTGATAGACAAGAATACCTCAAAATCCCAATGTACGATTTTCGGTGAAAATTACAATTATACCCCTACGAAACTTCGAATGGTGATTTGACGCACCAAACGATGTCGGAATGCATTGGAACCAAAGCCATAAGCTTGGTGAGCATGTGATAGACAAGAATACCTCAAAATCCCATTGTACGATTTTCGGTGAAAATTACAACTATACCCCTACGAAATTTCGAATGGTGATTTGAGGCACCAAACGATGTCGGAATGCATTAGAACCAAAGCCATAAGAGTTTTGTGAGCATGTGATAGACAAGAATACCTCAAAATTCCTATGTACGATTTTCGGTGAAAATTACAACTATACCACTACGAAACTTCGAATGGTGATTTGAGGCACCAAACGATGTCGGAATGCATTGGAACCAAATCCATAAGCTTTGTGATCATGTGATAGACAAGAATACCTCAAAATCCCAATGTATGATTTTCGGTGAAAATTACAACTATACCCCTACGAAACTTCGAATGGTGATTTGAGGCACCAAACGATGTCGGAATGCATTGGAACCAAAGCCATAAGCTTTGGAGCATGTGATAGACAAGAATACCTCAAAATCCCAATGTACGATTTTCGGTGAAAATTACAACTATACCCCTACGAAACTTCGAATGGTGATTTGAGGCACCAAACGATGTCGGAATGCATTGGAACCAAAGCCATAAGAGTTTTGTGAGCATGTGATAGACAAAAATACCTCAAAATCCCTATGTACGATTTTCGGTGAAAATTACAACTATACCACTACGAAACTTCGAATGGTGATTTGAGGCACCAAACGATGTCGGAATGCATTGGAACCAAATCCATAAGCTTTGTGATCACGTGATAGACAAGAATACCTCAAAATTCCAATGTACGATTTTCGGTGAAAATTACAACTATACCCCTACGAAACTTCGAATGGTGATTTGTGGCACCAAACGATGTCGGAATGCATTGGAACCAAAGCCATAAGCTTTGTGAGCATGTGATAGACAAGAATACCTCTAAATCCCAATGTACGATTTTGGGTGAAAATTACAACTATACCACTACGAAACTTCGAATGGTGATTTGAGGCACCAAACGATGTCGGAATGCATTGGAACCAAATCCATAAGCTTTGTGAGCATGTGATAGACAAGAATACCTCAAAATCCCAATGTACGATTTTCAGTGAAAATTACAACTATACCCCTACGAAACTTCGAATGGGGATTTGAGGCACCAAACGATGTCGGAATGCATTGGAACCAAACCCATAAGCTTTGTGAGCATGTGATAGACAAGAATACCTCAAAATGCCAATGTACGATTTTCGGTGAAAATTACAACTATACCCCTACGAAACTTCGAAAGGTGATTTGAGGCACCAAACGATGTCGGAATGCATTGGAACCAAAGCCATAAGCTTGGTGAGCATGTGATACACAAGAATACCTCAAAATCCCATTGTACGATTTTCAGTGAAAATTACAACTATACCCCTACGAAATTTCGAATGGTGATTTGAGGCACCAAACGATGTCGGAATGCATTAGAACCAAAGCCATAAGAGTTTTGTGAGCATGTGATAGACAAGAATACCTCAAAATCCCTATGTACGATTTTCGGTGAAAATTACAACTATACCACTACGAAACTTCGAATGGTGATTTGAGGCACCAAACGATGTCGGAATGCATTGGAACCAAATCCATAAGCTTTGTGATCACGTGATAGACAAGAATACCTCAAAATTCCAATGTACGATTTTCGGTGAAAATTACAACTATACCCCTACGAAACTTCGAATGGTGATTTGTGGCACCAAACGATGTCGGAATGCATTGGAACCAAAGCCATAAGCTTTGTGAGCATGTGATAGACAAGAATACCTCTAAATCCCAATGTACGATTTTGGGTGAAAATTACAACTATACCACTACGAAACTTCGAATGGTGATTTGAGGCACCAAACGATGTCGGAATGCATTGGAACCAAATCCATAAGCTTTGTGAGCATGTGATAGACAAGAATACCTCAAAATCCTAATGTACGATTTTCAGTGAAAATTACAACTATACCCCTACGAAACTTCGAATGGGGATTTGAGGCACCAAACGATGTCGGAATGCATTGGAACCAAACCCATAAGCTTTGTGAGCATGTGATAGACAAGAATACCTCAAAATCCCAATGTACGATTTTCGGTGAAAATTACAACTATACCCCTACGAAACTTCGAAAGGTGATTTGAGGCACCAAACGATGTCGGAATGCATTGGAACCAAAGCCATAAGCTTGGTGAGCATGTGATAGACAAGAATACCTCAAAATCCCATTGTACGATTTTCAGTGAAAATTACAACTATACCCCTACGAAATTTCGAATGGTGATTTGAGGCACCAAACGATGTCGGAATGCATTAGAACCAAAGCCATAAGAGTTTTGTGAGCATGTGATAGACAAGAATACCTCAAAATCCTTATGTACGATTTTCGGTGAAAATTACAACTATACCACTACGAAACTTCGAATGGTGATTTGAGGCACCAAACGATGTCGGAATGCATTGTAACCAAATCCATAAGCTTTGTGATCATGTGATAGACAAGAATACCTCAAAATCCCAATGTACGATTTTCGGTGAAAATTACAACTATACCCCTACGAAACTTCGAATGGTGATTTGTGGCACCAAACGATGTCGGAATGCATTGGAACCAAAGCCATAAGCTTTGTGAGCATGTGATAGACAAGAATACCTCAAAATCCCAATGTATGATTTTCGGTGAAAATTACAACTATACCCCTACGAAACTTCGAATGGTGATTTGAGGCACCAAACGATGTCGGAATGCATTGGAACCAAAGCCATAAGAGTTTTGTGAGCATGTGATAGACAAGAATACCTCAAAATCCCTATGTACGATTTTCGGTGAAAATTACAACTATACCACTACGAAACTTCGAATGGTGATTTGAGGCACCAAACGATGTCGGAATGCATTGGAACCAAATCCATAAGCTTTGAGATCATGTGATAGACAAGAATACCTCAAAATCCCAATGTACGATTTTCGGTGAAAATTACAACTATACCCCTACGAAACTTCGAATGGTGATTTGTGGCACCAAACGATGTCGGAATGCATTGGAACCAAAGCCATAAGCTTTGTGAGCATGTGATAGACAACAATACCTCAAAATCCCAATGTATGATTTTCGGTGAAAATTACAACTATACCCCTACGAAACTTCGAATGGTGATTTGAGGCACCAAACGATGTCGGAATGCATTGGAACCAAAGCTATAAGTTTGGTGAGCATGTGATAGACAAGAATACCTCAAAATCCCATTGTACGATTTTCGGTGAAAATTACAACTATACCCCTACGAAACTTCGAATGGTGATTTGAGGCACCAAACGATGTCGGAATGCATTGGAACCAAAGCCATAAGCTTTGTGAGCATGTGATAGACAAGAATACCTCAAAATCCCAATGTACGATTTTCGGTGAAAATTACAACTATACCCCTACGAAACTTCGAATGGTGATTTGAGGCACCAAACGATGTCGGAATGCATTGGAACCAAAGCCATAAGAGTTTTGTGAGCATGTGATAGACAAAAATACCTCAAAATACCTATGTACGATTTTCGGTGAAAAATTACAACTATACCACTACGAAACTTCGAATGGTGATTTGAGGCACCAAACGATGTCGGAATGCATTGGAACCAAATCCATAAGCTTTGTGAGCATGTGATAGACAAGAATACCTCAAAATCCCAATGTACGATTTTCGGTGAAAATTACAACTATACCCCTACGAAACTTCGAATGGTGATTTGAGGCACCAAACGATGTCGGAATGCATTGGAACCAAACTCATAAGCTTTGTGAGCATGTGATAGACAAGAATACCTCAAAATCCCAATGTACGATTTTCGGTGAAAATTACAACTATACCCCTACGAAACTTCGAATGGTGATTTGACGCACCAAACGATGTCGGAATGCATTGGAACCAAAGCCATAAGCTTGGTGAGCATGTGATAGACAAGAATACCTCAAAATCCCAATGTATGATTTTCGGTGAAAATTACAACTATACCCCTACGAAACTTCGAATGGTGATTTGAGGCACCAAACGATGTCGGAATGCATTGGAACCAAAGCCATAAGAGTTTTGTGAGCATGTGATAGACAAGAATACCTCAAAATCCCTATGTACGATTTTCGGTGAAAATTACAACTATACCACTACGAAACTTCGAATGGTGATTTGAGGCACCAAACGATGTCGGAATGCATTGGAACCAAATCCATAAGCTTTGAGATCATGTGATAGACAAGAATACCTCAAAATCCCAATGTACGATTTTCGGTGAAAATTACAACTATACCCCTACGAAACTTCGAATGGTGATTTGTGGCACCAAACGATGTCGGAATGCATTGGAACCAAAGCCATAAGCTTTGTGAGCATGTGATAGACAACAATACCTCAAAATCCCAATGTATGATTTTCGGTGAAAATTACAACTATACCCCTACGAAACTTCGAATGGTGATTTGAGGCACCAAACGATGTCGGAATGCATTGGAACCAAAGCTATAAGTTTGGTGAGCATGTGATAGACAAGAATACCTCAAAATCCCATTGTACGATTTTCGGTGAAAATTACAACTATACCCCTACGAAACTTCGAATGGTGATTTGAGGCACCAAACGATGTCGGAATGCATTGGAACCAAAGCCATAAGCTTTGTGAGCATGTGATAGACAAGAATACCTCAAAATCCCAATGTACGATTTTCGGTGAAAATTACAACTATACCCCTACGAAACTTCGAATGGTGATTTGAGGCACCAAACGATGTCGGAATGCATTGGAACCAAAGCCATAAGAGTTTTGTGAGCATGTGATAGACAAAAATACCTCAAAATACCTATGTACGATTTTCGGTGAAAAATTACAACTATACCACTACGAAACTTCGAATGGTGATTTGAGGCACCAAACGATGTCGGAATGCATTGGAACCAAATCCATAAGCTTTGTGAGCATGTGATAGACAAGAATACCTCAAAATCCCAATGTACGATTTTCGGTGAAAATTACAACTATACCCCTACGAAACTTCGAATGGTGATTTGAGGCACCAAACGATGTCGGAATGCATTGGAACCAAACTCATAAGCTTTGTGAGCATGTGATAGACAAGAATACCTCAAAATCCCAATGTACGATTTTCGGTGAAAATTACAACTATACCCCTACGAAACTTCGAATGGTGATTTGACGCACCAAACGATGTCGGAATGCATTGGAACCAAAGCCATAAGCTTGGTGAGCATGTGATAGACAAGAATACCTCAAAATCCCAATGTATGATTTTCGGTGAAAATTACAACTATACCCCTACGAAACTTCGAATGGTGATTTGAGGCACCAAACGATGTCGGAATGCATTGGAACCAAAGCCATAAGAGTTTTGTGAGCATGTGATAGACAAGAATACCTCAAAATCCCTATGTACGATTTTCGGTGAAAATTACAACTATACCACTACGAAACTTCGAATGGTGATTTGAGGCACCAAACGATGTCGGAATGCATTGGAACCAAATCCATAAGCTTTGAGATCATGTGATAGACAAGAATACCTCAAAATCCCAATGTACGATTTTCGGTGAAAATTACAACTATACCCCTACGAAACTTCGAATGGTGATTTGTGGCACCAAACGATGTCGGAATGCATTGGAACCAAAGCCATAAGCTTTGTGAGCATGTGATAGACAACAATACCTCAAAATCCCAATGTATGATTTTCGGTGAAAATTACAACTATACCCCTACGAAACTTCGAATGGTGATTTGAGGCACCAAACGATGTCGGAATGCATTGGAACCAAAGCTATAAGTTTGGTGAGCATGTGATAGACAAGAATACCTCAAAATCCCATTGTACGATTTTCGGTGAAAATTACAACTATACCCCTACGAAACTTCGAATGGTGATTTGAGGCACCAAACGATGTCGGAATGCATTGGAACCAAAGCCATAAGCTTTGTGAGCATGTGTTAGACAAGAATACCTCAAAATCCCAATGTACTATTTTCGGTGAAAATTACAACTATACCCCTTACGAAACTTCGAATGGTGATTTGAGGAAACAAACGATGTCGGAATGCATTGGAACCAAAGCCATAAGCTTTGTGAGCATGTGATAGACAAGAATACCTCTAAATCCCAATGTACGATTTTGGGTGAAAATTACAACTATACCACTACGAAACTTCGAATGGTGATTTGAGGCACCAAACGATGTCGGAATGCATTGGAACCAAACCCATAAGCTTTGTGAGCATGTGATAGACAAGAATACCTCAAAATCCCAATGTACGATTTTCGGTGAAAATTACAACTATACCCCTACGAAACTTCGAATGGTGATTTGAGGCACCAAACGATGTCGGAATGCATTGGAACCAAAGCCATAAGCTTGGTGAGCATGTGATAGACAAGAATACCTCAAAATCCCATTGTACGATTTTCGGTGAAAATTACAACTATACCCCTACGAAATTTCGAATGGTGATTTGAGGCACCAAACGATGTCGGAATGCATTAGAACCAAAGCCATAAGAGTTTTGTGAGCATGTGATAGACAAGAATACCTCAAAATCCCTATGTACGATTTTCGGTGAAAATTACAACTATACCACTACGAAACTTCGAATGGTGATTTGAGGCACCAAACGATGTCGGAATGCATTGGAACCAAATCCATAAGCTTTGTGATCATGTGATAGACAAGAATACCTCAAAATCCCAATGTACGATTTTCGGTGAAAATTACAACTATACCCCTACGAAACTTCGAATGGTGATTTGTGGCACCAAACGATGTCGGAATGCATTGGAACCAAAGCCATAAGCTTTGTGAGCATGTGATAGACAAGAATACCTCAAAATCCCAATGTATGATTTTCGGTGAAAATTACAACTATACCCCTACGAAACTTCGAATGGTGATTTGAGGCACCAAACGATGTCGGAATGCATTGGAACCAAAGCCATAAGCTTTGTGAGCATGTGATAGACAAGAATACCTCAAAATCCCAATGTACGATTTTCGGTGAAAATTACAACTATACCCCTACGAAACTTCGAATGGTGATTTGAGGCACCAAACGATGTCGGAATGCATTGGAACCAAAGCCATAAGAGTTTTGTGAGCATGTGATAGACAAAAATACCTCAAAATACCTATGTACGATTTTCGGTGAAAAATTACAACTATACCACTACGAAACTTCGAATGGTGATTTGAGGCACCAAACGATGTCGGAATGCATTGGAACCAAATCCATAAGCTTTGTGAGCATGTGATAGACAAGAATACCTCAAAATCCCAATGTACGATTTTCGGTGAAAATTACAACTATACCCCTACGAAACTTCGAATGGTGATTTGAGGCACCAAACGATGTCGGAATGCATTGGAACCAAACTCATAAGCTTTGTGAGCATGTGATAGACAAGAATACCTCAAAATCCCAATGTACGATTTTCGGTGAAAATTACAACTATACCCCTACGAAACTTCGAATGGTGATTTGACGCACCAAACGATGTCGGAATGCATTGGAACCAAAGCCATAAGCTTGGTGAGCATGTGATAGACAAGAATACCTCAAAATCCCATTGTACGATTTTCGGTGAAAATTACAACTATACCCTTACGAAATTTCGAATGGTGATTTGAGGCACCAAACGATGTCGGAATGCATTAGAACCAAAGCCATAAGAGTTTTGTGAGCATGTGATAGACAAGAATACCTCAAAATTCCTATGTACGATTTTCGGTGAAAATTACAACTATACCACTACGAAACTTCGAATGGTGATTTGAGGCACCAAACGATGTCGGAATGCATTGGAACCAAATCCATAAGCTTTGTGATCATGTGATAGACAAGAATACCTCAAAATCCCAATGTATGATTTTCGGTGAAAATTACAACTATACCCCTACGAAACTTCGAATGGTGATTTGAGGCACCAAACGATGTCGGAATGCATTGGAACCAAAGCCATAAGCTTTGGAGCATGTGATAGACAAGAATACCTCAAAATCCCAATGTACGATTTTCGGTGAAAATTACAACTATACCCCTACGAAACTTCGAATGGTGATTTGAGGCACCAAACGATGTCGGAATGCATTGGAACCAAAGCCATAAGAGTTTTGTGAGCATGTGATAGACAAAAATACCTCAAAATCCCTATGTACGATTTTCGGTGAAAATTACAACTATACCACTACGAAACTTCGAATGGTGATTTGAGGCACCAAACGATGTCGGAATGCATTGGAACCAAATTCATAAGCTTTGTGATCACGTGATAGACAAGAATACCTCAAAATTCCAATGTACGATTTTCGGTGAAAATTACAACTATACCCCTACGAAACTTCGAATGGTGATTTGTGGCACCAAACGATGTCGGAATGCATTGGAACCAAAGCCATAAGCTTTGTGAGCATGTGATAGACAAGAATACCTCTAAATCCCAATGTACGATTTTGGGTGAAAATTACAACTATACCACTACGAAACTTCGAATGGTGATTTGAGGCACCAAACGATGTCGGAATGCATTGGAACCAAATCCATAAGCTTTGTGAGCATGTGATAGACAAGAATACCTCAAAATCCCAATGTACGATTTTCAGTGAAAATTACAACTATACCCCTACGAAACTTCGAATGGGGATTTGAGGCACCAAACTATGTCGGAATGCATTGGAACCAAACCCATAAGCTTTGTGAGCATGTGATAGACAAGAATACCTCAAAATCCCAATGTACGATTTTCGGTGAAAATTACAACTATACCCCTACGAAACTTCGAAAGGTGATTTGAGGCACCAAACGATGTCGGAATGCATTGGAACCAAAGCCATAAGCTTGGTGAGCATGTGATAGACAAGAATACCTCAAAATCCCATTGTACGATTTTCAGTGAAAATTACAACTATACCCCTACGAAATTTCGAATGGTGATTTGAGGCACCAAACGATGTCGGAATGCATTAGAACCAAAGCCATAAGAGTTTTGTGAGCATGTGATAGACAAGAATACCTCAAAATCCCTATGTACGATTTTCGGTGAAAATTACAACTATACCACTACGAAACTTCGAATGGTGATTTGAGGCACCAAACGATGTCGGAATGCATTGGAACCAAATCCATAAGCTTTGTGATCATGTGATAGACAAGAATACCTCAAAATCCCAATGTACGATTTTCGGTGAAAATTACAACTATACCCCTACGAAACTTCGAATGGTGATTTGTGGCACCAAACGATGTCGGAATGCATTGGAACCAAAGCCATAAGCTTTGTGAGCATGTGATAGACAAGAATACCTCAAAATCCCAATGTATGATTTTCGGTGAAAATTACAACTATACCCCTACGAAACTTCGAATGGTGATTTGAGGCACCAAACGATGTCGGAATGCATTGGAACCAAAGCCATAAGCTTTGTGAGCATGTGATAGACAAGAATACCTCAAAATCCCAATGTACGATTTTCGGTGAAAATTACAACTATACCCCTACGAAACTTCGAATGGTGATTTGAGGCACCAAACGATGTCGGAATGCATTGGAACCAAAGCCATAAGAGTTTTGTGAGCATGTGATAGACAAAAATACCTCAAAATACCTATGTACGATTTTCGGTGAAAAATTACAACTATACCACTACGAAACTTCGAATGGTGATTTGAGGCACCAAACGATGTCGGAATGCATTGGAACCAAATCCATAAGCTTTGTGAGCATGTGATAGACAAGAATACCTCAAAATCCCAATGTACGATTTTCGGTGAAAATTACAACTATACCCCTACGAAACTTCGAATGGTGATTTGAGGCACCAAACGATGTCGGAATGCATTGGAACCAAACCCATAAGCTTTGTGAGCATGTGATAGACAAGAATACCTCAAAATCCCAATGTACGATTTTCGGTGAAAATTACAACTATACCCCTACGAAACTTCGAATGGTGATTTGACGCACCAAACGATGTCGGAATGCATTGGAACCAAAGCCATAAGCTTGGTGAGCATGTGATAGACAAGAATACCTCAAAATCCCATTGTACGATTTTCGGTGAAAATTACAACTATACCCCTACGAAATTTCGAATGGTGATTTGAGGCACCAAACGATGTCGGAATGCATTAGAACCAAAGCCATAAGAGTTTTGTGAGCATGTGATAGACAAGAATACCTCAAAATTCCTATGTACGATTTTCGGTGAAAATTACAACTATACCACTACGAAACTTCGAATGGTGATTTGAGGCACCAAACGATGTCGGAATGCATTGGAACCAAATCCATAAGCTTTGTGATCATGTGATAGACAAGAATACCTCAAAATCCCAATGTATGATTTTCGGTGAAAATTACAACTATACCCCTACGAAACTTCGAATGGTGATTTGAGGCACCAAACGATGTCGGAATGCATTGGAACCAAAGCCATAAGCTTTGGAGCATGTGATAGACAAGAATACCTCAAAATCCCAATGTACGATTTTCGGTGAAAATTACAACTATACCCCTACGAAACTTCGAATGGTGATTTGAGGCACCAAACGATGTCGGAATGCATTGGAACCAAAGCCATAAGAGTTTTGTGAGCATGTGATAGACAAAAATACCTCAAAATCCCTATGTACGATTTTCGGTGAAAATTACAACTATACCACTACGAAACTTCGAATGGTGATTTGAGGCACCAAACGATGTCGGAATGCATTGGAACCAAATCCATAAGCTTTGTGATCACGTGATAGACAAGAATACCTAAAAATTCCAATGTACGATTTTCGGTGAAAATTACAACTATACCCCTACGAAACTTCGAATGGTGATTTGTGGCACCAAACGATGTCGGAATGCATTGGAACCAAAGCCATAAGCTTTGTGAGCATGTGATAGACAAGAATACCTCTAAATCCCAATGTACGATTTTGGGTGAAAATTACAACTATACCACTACGAAACTTCGAATGGTGATTTGAGGCACCAAACGATGTCGGAATGCATTAGAACCAAAGCCATAAGAGTTTTGTGAGCATGTGATAGACAAGAATACCTCAAAATTCCTATGTACGATTTTCGGTGAAAATTACAACTATACCACTACGAAACTTCGAATGGTGATTTGAGGCACCAAACGATGTCGGAATGCATTGGAACCAAATCCATAAGCTTTGTGAGCATGTGATAGACAAGAATACCTCAAAATCCCAATGTACGATTTTCGGTGAAAATTACAACTATACCCCTACGAAACTTCGAATGGTGATTTGAGGCACCAAACGATGTCGGAATGCATTGGAACCAAACCCATAAGCTTTGTGAGCATGTGATAGACAAGAATACCTCAAAATCCCAATGTACGATTTTCGGTGAAAATTACAACTATACCCCTACGAAACTTCGAATGGTGATTTGACGCACCAAACGATGTCGGAATGCATTGGAACCAAAGCCATAAGCTTGGTGAGCATGTGATAGACAAGAATACCTCAAAATCCCATTGTACGATTTTCGGTGAAAATTACAACTATACCCCTACGAAATTTCGAATGGTGATTTGAGGCACCAAACGATGTCGGAATGCATTAGAACCAAAGCCATAAGAGTTTTGTGAGCATGTGATAGACAAGAATACCTCAAAATTCCTATGTACGATTTTCGGTGAAAATTACAACTATACCACTACGAAACTTCGAATGGTGATTTGAGGCACCAAACGATGTCGGAATGCATTGGAACCAAATCCATAAGCTTTGTGATCATGTGATAGACAAGAATACCTCAAAATCCCAATGTATGATTTTCGGTGAAAATTACAACTATACCCCTACGAAACTTCGAATGGTGATTTGAGGCACCAAACGATGTCGGAATGCATTGGAACCAAAGCCATAAGCTTTGGAGCATGTGATAGACAAGAATACCTCAAAATCCCAATGTACGATTTTCGGTGAAAATTACAACTATACCCCTACGAAACTTCGAATGGTGATTTGAGGCACCAAACGATGTCGGAATGCATTGGAACCAAAGCCATAAGAGTTTTGTGAGCATGTGATAGACAAAAATACCTCAAAATCCCTATGTACGATTTTCGGTGAAAATTACAACTATACCACTACGAAACTTCGAATGGTGATTTGAGGCACCAAACGATGTCGGAATGCATTGGAACCAAATCCATAAGCTTTGTGATCACGTGATAGACAAGAATACCTAAAAATTCCAATGTACGATTTTCGGTGAAAATTACAACTATACCCCTACGAAACTTCGAATGGTGATTTGTGGCACCAAACGATGTCGGAATGCATTGGAACCAAAGCCATAAGCTTTGTGAGCATGTGATAGACAAGAATACCTCTAAATCCCAATGTACGATTTTGGGTTAAAATTACAACTATACCACTACGAAACTTCGAATGGTGATTTGAGGCACCAAACGATGTCGGAATGCATTGGAACCAAATCCATAAGCTTTGTGAGCATGTGATAGACAAGAATACCTCAAAATCCAAATGTACGATTTTCAGTGAAAATTACAACTATACCCCTACGAAACTTCGAATGGGGATTTGAGGCACCAAACGATGTCGGAATGCATTGGAAACAAACCCATAAGCTTTGTGAGCATGTGATAGACAAGAATACCTCAAAATCCCAATGTACGATTTTCGGTGAAAATTACAACTATACCCCTACGAAACTTCGAAAGGTGATTTGAGGCACCAAACGATGTCGGAATGCATTGGAACCAAAGCCATAAGCTTGGTGAGCATGTGATAGACAAGAATACCTCAAAATCCCATTGTACGATTTTCAGTGAAAATTACAACTATACCCCTACGAAATTTCGAATGGTGATTTGAGGCACCAAACGATGTCGGAATGCATTAGAACCAAAGCCATAAGAGTTTTGTGAGCATGTGATAGACAAGAATACCTCAAAATCCCTATGTACGATTTTCGGTGAAAATTACAACTATACCACTACGAAACATCGAATGGTGATTTGAGGCACCAAACGATGTCGGAATGCATTGGAACCAAATCCATAAGCTTTGTGATCATGTGATAGACAAGAATACCTCAAAATCCCAATGTACGATTTTCGGTGAAAATTACAACTATACCCCTACGAAACTTCGAATGGTGATTTGTGGCACCAAACGATGTCGGAATGCATTGGAACCAAAGCCATAAGCTTTGTGAGCATGTGATAGACAAGAATACCTCAAAATCCCAATGTATGATTTTCGGTGAAAATTACAACTATACCCCTACGAAACTTCGAATGGTGATTTGAGGCACCAAACGATGTCGAAATGCATTGGAACCAAAGCCATAAGCTTTGTGAGCATGTGATAGACAAGAATACCTCAAAATCCCAATGTACGATTTTCGGTGAAAATTACAACTATACCCCTACGAAACTTCGAATGGTGATTTGAGGCACCAAACGATGTCGGAATGCATTGGAACCAAAGCCATAAGAGTTTTGTGAGCATGTGATAGACAAAAATACCTCAAAATACCTATGTACGATTTTCGGTGAAAAATTACAACTATACCACTACGAAACTTCGAATGGTGATTTGAGGCACCAAACGATGTCGGAATGCATTGGAACCAAATCCATAAGCTTTGTGAGCATGTGATAGACAAGAATACCTCAAAATCCCAATGTACGATTTTCGGTGAAAATTACAACTATACCCCTACGAAACTTCGAATGGTGATTTGAGGCACCAAACGATGTCGGAATGCATTGGAACCAAACCCATAAGCTTTGTGAGCATGTGATAGACAAGAATACCTCAAAATCCCAATGTACGATTTTCGGTGAAAATTACAACTATACCCCTACGAAACTTCGAATGGTGATTTGACGCACCAAACGATGTCGGAATGCATTGGAACCAAAGCCATAAGCTTGGTGAGCATGTGATAGACAAGAATACCTCAAAATCCCATTGTACGATTTTCGGTGAAAATTACAACTATACCCCTACGAAATTTCGAATGGTGATTTGAGGTACCAAACGATGTCGGAATGCATTAGAACCAAAGCCATAAGAGTTTTGTGAGCATGTGATAGACAAGAATACCTCAAAATTCCTATGTACGATTTTCGGTGAAAATTACAACTATACCACTACGAAACTTCGAATGGTGATTTGAGGCACCAAACGATGTCGGAATGCATTGGAACCAAATCCATAAGCTTTGTGATCATGTGATAGACAAGAATACCTCAAAATCCCAATGTATGATTTTCGGTGAAAATTACAACTATACCCCTACGAAACTTCGAATGGTGATTTGAGGCACCAAACGATGTCGGAATGCATTGGAACCAAAGCCATAAGCTTTGGAGCATGTGATAGACAAGAATACCTCAAAATCCCAATATACGATTTTCGGTGAAAATTACAACTATACCCCTACGAAACTTCGAATGGTGATTTGAGGCACCAAACGATGTCGGAATGCATTGGAACCAAAGCCATAAGAGTTTTGTGAGCATGTGATAGACAAAAATACCTCAAAATCCCTATGTACGATTTTCGGTGAAAATTACAACTATACCACTACGAAACTTCGAATGGTGATTTGAGGCACCAAACGATGTCGGAATGCATTGGAACCAAATCCATAAGCTTTGTGATCACGTGATAGACAAGAATACCTCAAAATTCCAATGTACGATTTTCGGTGAAAATTACAACTATACCCCTACGAAACTTCGAATGGTGATTTGTGGCACCAAACGATGTCGGAATGCATTGGAACCAAAGCCATAAGCTTTGTGAGCATGTGATAGACAAGAATACCTCTAAATCCCAATGTACGATTTTGGGTGAAAATTACAACTATACCACTACGAAACTTCGAATGGTGATTTGAGGCACCAAACGATGTCGGAATGCATTGGAACCAAATCCATAAGCTTTGTGAGCATGTGATAGACAAGAATACCTCAAAATCCCAATGTACGATTTTCAGTGAAAATTACAACTATACCCCTACGAAACTTCGAATGGGGATTTGAGGCACCAAACGATGTCGGAATGCATTGGAACCAAACCCATAAGCTTTGTGAGCATGTGATAGACAAGAATACCTCAAAATCCCAATGTACGATTTTCGGTGAAAATTACAACTATACCCCTACGAAACTTCGAAAGGTGATTTGAGGCACCAAACGATGTCGGAATGCATTGGAACCAAAGCCATAAGCTTGGTGAGCATGTGATAGACAAGAATACCTCAAAATCCCATTGTACGATTTTCAGTGAAAATTACAACTATACCCCTACGAAATTTCGAATGGTGATTTGAGGCACCAAACGATGTCGGAATGCATTAGAACCAAAGCCATAAGAGTTTTGTGAGCATGTGATAGACAAGAATACCTCAAAATCCCTATGTACGATTTTCGGTGAAAATTACAACTATACCACTACGAAACTTCGAATGGTGATTTGAGGCACCAAACGATGTCGGAATGCATTGGAACCAAATCCATAAGCTTTGTGATCATGTGATAGACAAGAATACCTCAAAATCCCAATGTACGATTTTCGGTGAAAATTACAACTATACCCCTACGAAACTTCGAATGGTGATTTGTGGCACCAAACGATGTCGGAATGCATTGGAACCAAAGCCATAAGCTTTGTGAGCATGTGATAGACAAGAATACCTCAAAATCCCAATGTATGATTTTCGGTGAAAATTACAACTATACCCCTACGAAACTTCGAATGGTGATTTGAGGCACCAAACGATGTCGGAATGCATTGGAACCAAAGCCATAAGCTTTGTGAGCATGTGATAGACAAGAATACCTCAAAATCCCAATGTACGATTTTCGGTGAAAATTACAACTATACCCCTACGAAACTTCGAATGGTGATTTGAGGCACCAAACGATGTCGGAATGCATTGGAACCAAAGCCATAAGAGTTTTGTGAGCATGTGATAGACAAAAATACCTCAAAATCCCTATGTACGATTTTCGGTGAAAAATTACAACTATACCACTACGAAACTTCGAATGGTGATTTGAGGCACCAAACGATGTCGGAATGCATTGGAACCAAATCCATAAGCTTTGTGAGCATGTGATAGACAAGAATACCTCAAAATCCCAATGTACGATTTTCGGTGAAAATTACAACTATACCCCTACGAAACTTCGAATGGTGATGATTTGAGGCACCAAACGATGTCGGAATGCATTGGAACCAAACCCATAAGCTTTGTGAGCATGTGATAGACAAGAATACCTCAAAATCTCAATGTACGATTTTCGGTGAAAATTACAACTATACCCCTACGAAACTTCGAATGGTGATTTGAGGCACCAAACGATGTCGGAATGCATTGGAACCAAAGCCATAAGCTTGGTGAGCATGTGATAGACAACAATACCTCAAAATCTCATTGTACGATTTTCAGTGAAAATTACAACTATACCCCTACGAAATTTCGAATGGTGATTTGAGGCACCAAACGATGTCGGAATGCATTAGAACCAAAGCCATAAGAGTTTTGTGAGCATGTGATAGACAAGAATACCTCAAAATCCCTATGTACGATTTTCGGTGAAAATTACAACTATACCACTACGAAACTTCGAATGGTGATTTGAGGCACCAAACGATGTCGGAATGCATTGGAACCAAATCCATAAGCTTTGTGATCATGTGATAGACAAGAATACCTCAAAATCCCAATGTACGATTTTCGGTGAAAATTACAACTATACCCCTACGAAACTTCGAATGGTGATTTGTGGCACCAAACGATGTCGGAATGCATTGGAACCAAAGCTATAAGTTTGGTGAGCATGTGATAGACAAGAATACCTCAAAATCCCATTGTACGATTTTCGGTGAAAATTACAACTATACCCCTACGAAACTTCGAATGGTGATTTGAGGCACCAAACGATGTCGGAATGCATTGGAACCAAAGCCATAAGCTTTGTGAGCATGTGTTAGACAAGAATACCTCAAAATCCCAATGTACTATTTTCGGTGAAAATTACAACTATACCCCTTACGAAACTTCGAATGGTGATTTGAGGAAACAAACGATGTCGGAATGCATTGGAACCAAAGCCATAAGCTTTGTGAGCATGTGATAGACAAGAATACCTCTAAATCCCAATGTACGATTTTGGGTGAAAATTACAACTATACCACTACGAAACTTCGAATGGTGATTTGAGGCACCAAACGATGTCGGAATGCATTGGAACCAAACCCATAAGCTTTGTGAGCATGTGATAGACAAGAATACCTCAAAATCCCAATGTACGATTTTCGGTGAAAATTACAACTATACCCCTACGAAACTTCGAATGGTGATTTGAGGCACCAAACGATGTCGGAATGCATTGGAACCAAAGCCATAAGCTTGGTGAGCATGTGATAGAGAAGAATACCTCAAAATCCCATTGTACGATTTTCGGTGAAAATTACAACTATACCCCTACGAAATTTCGAATGGTGATTTGAGGCACCAAACGATGTCGGAATGCATTAGAACCAAAGCCATAAGAGTTTTGTGAGCATGTGATAGACAAGAATACCTCAAAATCCCTATGTAAGATTTTCGGTGAAAATTACAACTATACCACTACGAAACTTCGAATGGTGATTTGAGGCACCAAACGATGTCGGAATGCATTGGAACCAAATCCATAACCTTTGTGATCATGTGATAGACAAGAATACCTCAAAATCCCAATGTACGATTTTCGTTGAAAATTACAACTATACCCCTACGAAACTTCGAATGGTGATTTGTGGCACCAAACGATGTCGGAATGCATTGGAACCAAAGCCATAAGCTTTGTGAGCATGTGATAGACAAGAATACCTCAAAATCCCAATGTATGATTTTCGGTGAAAATTACAACTATACCCCTACGAAACTTCGAATGGTGATATGACGCACCAAACGATGTCGGAATGCATTGGAACCAAAGTCATAAGCTTGGTGAGCATGTGATAGACAAGAATACCTCAAAATCCCATTGTACGATTTTCGGTGAAAATTACAACTATACCCCTACGAAATTTCGAATGGTGATTTGAGGCACCAAACGATGTCGGAATGCATTAGAACCAAAGCCATAAGAGTTTTGTGAGCATGTGATAGACAAGAATACCTCAAAATTCCTATATACGATTTTCGGTGAAAATTACAACTATACCACTACGAAACTTCGAATGGTGATTTGAGGCACCAAACGATGTCGGAATGCATTGGAACCAAATCCATAAGCTTTGTGATCATGTGATAGACAAGAATACCTCAAAATCCCAATGTATGATTTTCGGTGAAAATTACAACTATACCCCTACGAAACTTCGAATGGTGATTTGAGGCACCAAACGATGTCGGAATGCATTGGAACCAAAGCCATAAGCTTTGGAGCATGTGATAGACAAGAATACCTCAAAATCCCAATGTACGATTTTCGGTGAAAATTACAACTATACCCCCTACGAAACTTCGAATGGTGATTTGAGGCACCAAACGATGTCGGAATGCATTGGAACCAAAGCCATAAGAGTTTTGTGAGCATGTGATAGACAAAAATACCTCAAAATTCCTATGTACGATTTTCGGTGAAAATTACAACTATACCACTACGAAACTTCGAATGGTGATTTGAGGCACCAAACGATGTCGGAATGCATTGGAACCAAATCCATAAGCTTTGTGATCACGTGATAGACAAGAATACCTCAAAATTCCAATGTACGATTTTCGGTGAAAATTACAACTATACCCCTACGAAACTTCGAATGGTGATTTGTGGCACCAAACGATGTCGGAATGCATTGGAACCAAAGCCATAAGCTTTGTGAGCATGTGATAGACAAGAATACCTCTAAATCCCAATGTACGATTTTGGGTGAAAATTACAACTATACCACTACGAAACTTCGAATGGTGATTTGAGGCACCAAACGATGTCGGAATGCATTGGAACCAAATCCATAAGCTTTGTGAGCATGTGATAGACAAGAATACCTCAAAATCCCAATGTACGATTTTCAGTGAAAATTACAACTATACCCCTACGAAACTTCGAATGGGGATTTGAGGCACCAAACGATGTCGGAATGCATTGGAACCAAACCCATAAGCTTTGTGAGCATGTGATAGACAAGAATACCTCAAAATCCCAATGTACGATTTTCGGTGAAAATTACAACTATACCCCTACGAAACTTCGAAAGGTGATTTGAGGCACCAAACGATGTCGGAATGCATTGGAACCAAAGCCATAAGCTTGGTGAGCATGTGATAGACAAGAATACCTCAAAATCCCATTGTACGATTTTCAGTGAAAATTACAACTATACCCCTACGAAATTTCGAATGGTGATTTGAGGCACCAAACGATGTCGGAATGCATTAGAACCAAAGCCATAAGAGTTTTGTGAGCATGTGATAGACAAGAATACCTCAAAATCCCTATGTACGATTTTCGGTGAAAATTACAACTATACCACTACGAAACTTCGAATGGTGATTTGAGGCACCAAACGATGTCGGAATGCATTGGAACCAAATCCATAAGCTTTGTGATCATGTGATAGACAAGAATACCTCAAAATCCCAATGTACGATTTTCGGTGAAAATTACAACTATACCCCTACGAACTTCGAATGGTGATTTGTGGCACCAAACGATGTCGGAATGCATTGGAACCAAAGCCATAAGCTTTGTGAGCATGTGATAGACAAGAATACCTCAAAATCCCAATGTATGATTTTCGGTGAAAATTACAACTATACCCCTACGAAACTTCGAATGGTGATTTGAGGCACCAAACGATGTCGGAATGCATTGGAACCAAAGCCATAAGCTTTGTGAGCATGTGATAGACAAGAATACCTCAAAATCCCAATGTACGATTTTCGGTGAAAATTACAACTATACCCCTACGAAACTTCGAATGGTGATTTGAGGCACCAAACGATGTCGGAATGCATTGGAACCAAAGCCATAAGAGTTTTGTGAGCATGTGATAGACAAAAATACCTCAAAATCCCTATGTACGATTTTCGGTGAAAAATTACAACTATACCACTACGAAACTTCGAATGGTGATTTGAGGCACCAAACGATGTCGGAATGCATTGGAACCAAATCCATAAGCTTTGTGAGCATGTGATAGACAAGAATACCTCAAAATCCCAATGTACGATTTTCGGTGAAAATTACAACTATACCCCTACGAAACTTCGAATGGTGATGATTTGAGGCACCAAACGATGTCGGAATGCATTGGAACCGAACCCATAAGCTTTGTGAGCATGTGATAGACAAGAATACCTCAAAATCTCAATGTACGATTTTCGGTGAAAATTACAACTATACCCCTACGAAACTTCGAATGGTGATTTGAGGCACCAAACGATGTCGGAATGCATTGGAACCAAAGCCATAAGCTTGGTGAGCATGTGATAGACAACAATACCTCAAAATCCCATTGTACGATTTTCAGTGAAAATTACAACTATACCCCTACGAAATTTCGAATGGTGATTTGAGCCACCAAACGATGTCGGAATGCATTAGAACCAAAGCCATAAGAGTTTTGTGAGCATGTGATAGACAAGAATACCTCAAAATCCCTATGTACGATTTTCGGTGAAAATTACAACTATACCACTACGAAACTTCGAATGGTGATTTGAGGCACCAAACGATGTCGGAATGCATTGGAACCAAATCCATAAGCTTTGTGATCATGTGATAGACAAGAATACCTCAAAATCCCAATGTACGATTTTCGGTGAAAATTACAACTATACCCCTACGAAACTTCGAATGGTGATTTGTGGCACCAAACGATGTCGGAATGCATTGGAACCAAAGCCATAAGCTTTGTGAGCATGTGATAGACAAGAATACCTCAAAATCCCAATGTATGATTTTCGGTGAAAATTACAACTATACCCCTACGAAACTTCGAATGGTGATTTGAGGCACCAAACGATGTCGGAATGCATTGGAACCAAAGCCATAAGCTTTGTGAGCATGTGATAGACAAGAATACCTCAAAATCCCAATGTACGATTTTCGGTGAAAATTACAACTATACCCCTACGAAACTTCGAATGGTGATTTGAGGCACCAAACGATGTCGGAATGCATTGGAACCAAAGCCATAAGAGTTTTGTGAGCATGTGATAGACAAAAATACCTCAAAATACCTATGTACGATTTTCGGTGAAAAATTACAACTATACCACTACGAAACTTCGAATGGTGATTTGAGGCACCAAACGATGTCGGAATGCATTGGAACCAAATCCATAAGCTTTGTGAGCATGTGATAGACAAGAATACCTCAAAATCCCAATGTACGATTTTCGGTGAAAATTACAACTATACCCCTACGAAACTTCGAATGGTGATTTGAGGCACCAAACGATGTCGGAATGCATTGGAACCAAACCCATAAGCTTTGTGAGCATGTGATAGACAAGAATACCTCAAAATCCCAATGTACGATTTTCGGTGAAAATTACAACTATACCCCTACGAAACTTCGAATGGTGATTTGAGGCACCAAACGATGTCGGAATGCATTGGAACCAAAGCCATAAGCTTGGTGAGCATGTGATAGACAAGAATACCTCAAAATCCCATTGTACGATTTTCGGTGAAAATTACAACTATACCCCTACGAAATTTCGAATGGTGATTTGAGGCACCAAACGATGTCGGAATGCATTAGAACCAAAGCCATAAGAGTTTTGTGAGCATGTGATAGACAAGAATACCTCAAAATTCCTATGTACGATTTTCGGTGAAAATTACAACTATACCACTACGAAACTTCGAATGGTGATTTGAGGCACCAAACGATGTCGGAATGCATTGGAACCAAATCCATAAGCTTTGTGATCATGTGATAGACAAGAATACCTCAAAATCCCAATGTATGATTTTCGGTGAAAATTACAACTATGCCCCTACGAAACTTCGAATGGTGATTTGAGGCACCAAACGATGTCGGAATGCATTGGAACCAAAGCCATAAGCTTTGGAGCATGTGATAGACAAGAATACCTCAAAATCCCAATGTACGATTTTCGGTGAAAATTACAACTATACCCCTACGAAACTTCGAATGGTGATTTGAGGCACCAAACGATGTCGGAATGCATTGGAACCAAAGCCATAAGAGTTTTGTGAGCATGTGATAGACAAAAATACCTCAAAATCCCTATGTACGATTTTCGGTGAAAATTACAACTATACCACTACGAAACTTCGAATGGTGATTTGAGGCACCAAACGATGTCGGAATGCATTGGAACCAAATCCATAAGCTTTATGATCACGTGATAGACAAGAATACCTCAAAATTCCAATGTACGATTTTCGGTGAAAATTACAACTATACCCCTACGAAACTTCGAATGGTGATTTGTGGCACCAAACGATGTCGGAATGCATTGGAACCAAAGCTATAAGCTTTGTGAGCATGTGATAGACAAGAATACCTCTAAATCCCAATGTACGATTTTGGGTGAAAATTACAACTATACCACTACGAAACTTCGAATGGTGATTTGAGGCACCAAACGATGTCGGAATGCATTGGAACCAAATCCATAAGCTTTGTGAGCATGTGATAGACAAGAATACCTCAAAATCCCAATGTACGATTTTCAGTGAAAATTACAACTATACCCCTACGAAACTTCGAATGGGGATTTGAGGCACCAAACGATGTCGGAATGCATTGGAACCAAACCCATAAGCTTTGTGAGCATGTGATAGACAAGAATACCTCAAAATTCCAATGTACGATTTTCGGTGAAAATTACAACTATACCCCTACGAAACTTCGAAAGGTGATTTGAGGCACCAAACGATGTCGGAATGCATTGGAACCAAAGCCATAAGCTTGGTGAGCATGTGATAGACAAGAATACCTCAAAATCTCATTGTACGATTTTCAGTGAAAATTACAACTATACCCCTACGAAATTTCGAATGGTGATTTGAGGCACCAAACGATGTCGGAATGCATTAGAACCAAAGCCATAAGAGTTTTGTGAGCATGTGATAGACAAGAATACCTCAAAATCCCTATGTACGATTTTCGGTGAAAATTACAACTATACCACTACGAAACTTCGAATGGTGATTTGAGGCACCAAACGATGTCGGAATGCATTGGAACCAAATCCATAAGCTTTGTGATCATGTGATAGACAAGAATACCTCAAAATCCCAATGTACGATTTTCGGTGAAAATTACAACTATACCCCTACGAAACTTCGAATGGTGATTTGTGGCACCAAACGATGTCGGAATGCATTGGAACCAAAGCCATAAGCTTTGTGAGCATGTGATAGACAAGAATACCTCAAAATCCCAATGTATGATTTTCGGTGAAAATTACAACTATACCCCTACGAAACTTCGAATGGTGATTTGAGGCACCAAACGATGTCGGAATGCATTGGAACCAAAGCCATAAGCTTTGTGAGCATGTGATAGACAAGAATACCTCAAAATCCCAATGTACGATTTTCGGTGAAAATTACAACTATACCCCTACGAAACTTCGAATGGTGATTTGAGGCACCAAACGATGTCGGAATGCATTGGAACCAAAGCCATAAGAGTTTTGTGAGCATGTGATAGACAAAAATACCTCAAAATCCCTATGTACGATTTTCGGTGAAAAATTACAACTATACCACTACGAAACTTCGAATGGTGATTTGAGGCACCAAACGATGTCGGAATGCATTGGAACCAAATCCATAAGCTTTGTGAGCATGTGATAGACAAGAATACCTCAAAATCCCAATGTACGATTTTCGGTGAAAATTACAACTATACCCCTACGAAACTTCGAATGGTGATGATTTGAGGCACCAAACGATGTCGGAATGCATTGGAACCAAACCCATAAGCTTTGTGAGCATGTGATAGACAAGAATACCTCAAAATCCCAATGTACGATTTTTGGTGAAAATTACAACTATACCCCTACGAAACTTCGAATGGTGATTTGAGGCACCAAACGATGTCGGAATGCATTGGAACCAAAGCCATAAGCTTGGTGAGCATGTGATAGACAACAATACCTCAAAATCCCATTGTACGATTTTCGGTGAAAATTACAACTATACCCCTACGAAATTTCGAATGGTGATTTGAGGCACCAAACGATGTCGGAATGCATTAGAACCAAAGCCATAAGAGTTTTGTGAGCATGTGATAGACAAGAATACCTCAAAATCCCTATGTACGATTTTCGGTGAAAATTACAACTATACCACTACGAAACTTCGAATGGTGATTTGAGGCACCAAACGATGTCGGAATGCATTGGAACCAAATCCATAAGCTTTGTGATCATGTGATAGACAAGAATACCTCAAAATCCCAATGTATGATTTTCGGTGAAAATTACAACTATACCCCTACGAAACTTCGAATGGTGATTTGAGGCACCAAACGATGTCGGAATGCATTGGAACCAAAGCCATAAGCTTTGGAGCATGTGATAGACAAGAATACCTCAAAATCCCAATGTACGATTTTCGGTGAAAATTACAACTATACCCCTACGAAACTTCGAATGGTGATTTGAGGCACCAAACGATGTCGGAATGCATTGGAACCAAAGCCATAAGAGTTTTGTGAGCATGTGATAGACAAAAATACCTCAAAATCCCTATGTACGATTTTCGGTGAAAATTACAATTATACCACTACGAAACTTCGAATGGTGATTTGAGGCACCAAACGATGTCGGAATGCATTGGAACCAAATCCATAAGCTTTGTGATCACGTGATAGACAAGAATACCTCAAAATTCCAATGTACGATTTTCGGTGAAAATTACAACTATACCCCTACGAAACTTCGAATGGTGATTTGTGGCACCAAACGATGTCGGAATGCATTGGAACCAAAGCCATAAGCTTTGTGAGCATGTGATAGACAAGAATACCTCAAAATCCCAATGTACGATTTTGGGTGAAAATTACAACTATACCACTACGAAACTTCGAATGGTGATTTGAGGCACCTGACGATGTCGTAATGCATTGGAACCAAAGCCATAAGCTTTGTGAGCATGTGATAGACAAGAATACCTCAAAATTCCAATGTACGATTTTCGGTGAAAATTACTACTATACCCCTACAAAACTTCGAATGGTGATTTGAGGCACCAAACGATGTCGGACGGCATTGGAACCAAAGCCACAAGCTTGATGAGCATGTAATAGACAAGAATACCTCGAAATCCCAATGTTCGATTTTTGGTGAAAATTACAACTATACCCCTACGAAACTTCGAATGGTGATTTGAGGCACCAAACGATGTCGGAATGCATTGGAACCAAAGCCATAAGCTTTGTGAGCATGTGATAGACAAGAATACCTCAAAATCCCAATGTACGATTTTTTGTGAAAATTACAACTATACCCCTACGAAACTTCGAATGGTGATTTGAGGCACCAAACGATGTCGGAATGCATTAGAACCAAAGCCATAAGAGTTTTGTGAGCATGTGATAGACAAGAATACCTCAAAATCCCTATGTACGATTTTCGGTGAAAATTACAACTATACCACTACGAAACTTCGAATGGTGATTTGAGGCACCAAACGATGTCGGAATGCATTGGAACCAAATCTGATGTGAATCTTCCCACGATGGATTGATTCATTGCGGAATTTTCCAAGATCTTAATTTGCGCATGAGTTGATTGGTGAGATGGTTATCTTTAACCCGAATTCAATTGCGACAACGAACCTTGGTATGAAAACTTCAACCCGATGAAGTCAATGAAGACAAACCTCAGAAGAAGTTATGATGACGCCACAAACGAGATGAAAAATCGTTTGATAAGTCGGAAACGAACGCCACAGATATAAAATCCGATAAGTTCAAAAAAACATTCTTAAAGAACGACGAGAGATAAAACTCACAAATTTTAATCAAAAATATTCTCTATTTTATTAATGAAAACTAAGCATATTTATAGGCAAAAACAATAAACTTAATTTTGGTAAAAATCCTATAGAAAAGGATATTTTTCCAAAATATAATTCCTACTAAAATAAAACTTACTAACTAAGTAAACTTCCCAAATAAAAAGAAACCTAATAAAAGAAGGATATCAATTAAAATTGATATCTTTCCAATTCTACTTTCCTACCAAAATAAGACTTTGCTAACTAAGTAAACTTCTCAAATAAAGGAAACCTAATAAAAGAAGGATATCAATCCAAATTGATATCTTCCTTATCCATAAATTACTACCTAAATATATCTAAAACTATCTAAATATAAAATAAAACATAATAAAAGGAAATATAATAGCCCTAATAATATTCATATCATTCCCCTCCTCTTGAAAGGGATTTGTCCTCAAATCCAAAGCGTTATTTGTATGCAGTATCGTCGATGCGTTGTTGAAATTGAACATGATCACCATTGAAATTTTGTCCACCCATGTGGTTTGGCTCACTCTTTATCTTTACCCTCACTTGATCTTCATAAACTTGTTGAGGTGTCAGTACATCAATCACTTGTTCGTTCACTTTTGTCTCACCACTACCACTATCATTGACCCATTGTAGCTTGTATGGTTTAGGTTGCTCCAAAAGAGATATTTCTAACTTGTCAACCATAGATGTATTAACAATTTTTGGGCAATTATCACCAATAGTCCCGTTACATACCTTATCTTCAACCACATTCACGTGTTCGCTCAATTTTCTTGTCGAAACTTGTAATGCCCAATGTTCTCACACCAAGCCAACAATAAGCATGTCATATAGTTAGCATTTATTGATTTATAGCATATGAATGACATGACGGCATGAATATGATTATTTGCTAATTATATGATAAATGCATGATTTTACGAAAATACTTGCGCACTCACATGTGATACCTGCATTTAAAATGCATTTCATTTGCATCCTCTACTAGTTAAGTAGAAATGACGATTAAGCAGGCACGACGTTTGGACAATTGACGAGTTAGATTAAACAAGCATGACGTTTAGCACTCATCACGAATTAATTAACGAACGGAAAATTTGAGGTGCTTCCCAGGGGGTCACTCATCCTAGAATTGCTCTCGTACGAGCACGCTTAACTTTAGAGTTTTGATCGAATACGGTATACCAAACTTTCCGATTAATTATCGGGTAAATATATTTTATACACTACGCGTCAGTTACGTGTTACCGGTATGTCTTGATTAGTTTAAATACGCGACACGTAGAAAATATAACGTATAAATGTATAACACGTAATAAGCTAACAGCTGCAAATAATTATAAGGATATAATAATATTATTTTCCAAAGCGTGTCAACCAAGTGTAATGGCCGACTTACTTTTCTATATATATGTATATATTAAAAGCAAAACATTATCTTTCCAAGTTCATCTTCCAACTTATCTTTCTAAAATTATATATATATATATATATTTAATTGGTCCCATACTTAAGGATTAAGCAATTCCTCATGGCCGCTATATAACAATATTATATATATAAACATTAGTCACAAAGTTTTGCCACTAAGCTTTAAACTTTTCCAACCTGCCGACTTATTTTCTTGATTTATATATATACGTATAAGTTTATTTCCTATGTTCAAACTAAGATCAAAAATAGAAAGAAGAAAGGAACAGAAAGAAAATAGAGAGAAATAGAGAAGAAATAGGAGAGAAAGAAAAGAAAAAGAGAAAATAGAAGGAAAATTCGCAGAAAATATACGAACTGACGTACGCGTTATACGTAAGTATTTTATCGATAGTTTCTTCGAATTAATCGGTGAATTTAGAATATTAATCAAAAATCGTATTTAGGTAAGTTTTATATATCGTTTTACAGGTTAATAAACAACTAGCACTATAGGTAGCTTCCAGTAACGTTACCGTTATCGATTTCACTGCTAACGACGTAAGGTAAGTAGAAGCTTTTCTTGACGCATCATAAGAATCAGTATTATGCATTTTATGATTATTTATGTTGATTGTGTGAAAATGAATGTATTATGTGCCGATTGTGTTAAATGTTGATGATTTATGATTTATTATATGTGATAGTGGAAATGAGATTTTATGATATGAAATGCTGAGGTACATATGATTATGTTGCATTATTATGCTATACATGTGAAGAACACGTTTTCGAAAGTGAGGTTTGGTATTTGATTGGCGGTCGGGTAGGCACGGGACGCGGGAGGGACCGACGGACCCACAGAGGGTGGTGAATACCTTGAGGTGTAAAAACCAAGATAGATAAAGCCACGATATATGATGGAGCTAGCGGCTAATATCATCAGTCGAAAGATCGGTATGAGAACCCCCGCGATGCTTCTTTTTATAGCCAAATATGAATAGGTTCTGAAAATAGACGCCTATCATCATCAGTCGAATACCATACTTCGGGGTACCCAAGAGGGAAAAGAAAATGTTTTTAACTGAACTATGCATTATTGACTGTCTCATGTGCTACGTGATATATTGTTATAATTCAGCTTCTTCTTACTGAGCCATTAGCTCATTAGATTCTTATGATGCAGGTGATGATCATGTACATATGTGAAGGTTGTCCAAGTATCCCGAGCGGTCAGACAGAGCTATGTTCATATGCCGTGTTTCGAGTATTTTGTAGCTCAAAAACTCTGATTTTTGTTTAAATAGCCGCTCTGTTATGGTTTTGTAAACAAACTTATGTTTATGTACAGGGTTTGGTTTGTAAAAGAAAAATAGTTTGTTTTATTTTGAAGATGTATTTTTATTATTATAGAAAACCATAACATAAAGGAAACAAAAGGGTCAACATCCCCGGGCCTGGTCTGGGGGGTGTGACAGTTTTATGGTATCAGAGCGGAGGTTTAGTCTTTCCTGAAGACAGAAGAAGGCATATGAACATATTCTGGCTGGGGAAACTTGGTCAACTCTTTTGTTTATTTCTTTATGTTTGATTAATGCACATTATTGTCATTATTATACATTCATTATTGGCTGGTGAAAGGGATAAATTGGGCAATATATAGGAAATCATGCCGCCGAAACGTAAAGCGATGGGTGCCAAAGAGGGTGGTAACAATGTGGTGGATAATCTGACTAATCTGATACAACAACAAACTAGAATGCATGGTGAACAGATCCAACAGTTATTAGATATGCAACAGAGAGCTCAAGAACAGAATAACCAAGTTCATGCACCCCTGCTCGTCCTGAAAATCCACAAGCTGTGTATGAAAGGTTCAGAAAGATGGAACCATCTGACTTCTATGGTGGTTCGGATCCTGTAGTTGCTGAGGAATGGGTTAAATTGTTAGATGTCATCTTTGACTATATGCGTATTGACGATGTTGATAAAGTACTTTGTGCAATATTCCTGTTAAAGAAAGAGGCGAGAATCTGGTGGGAAGGAGCTAAACTTGCAGTGGATATGGAGACACTGACATGGAAAAGGTTCAAGGTGATCTTTTATGACAAATACTTCACTCGAGATGCCAGATCCCTCAAGGTTAAAGAGTTCTTGGAGCTGAAACAGGGAGACATGACGGTCTGCGACTATGTTAGAAAATTTGAAGAGGGTTGCCGATATGTGCCTTATATTGCGAGGGACAATACTAAAAAGATCGATCACTTTTTGCGGGGACTAAAGCCTGAGATTAGACGAGATGTGAGAATGTCTTCAGCAATTGAGTTTCGAGAAATTGTGGATAAAGCTTTGATGGCTGACCTGGATGAAAAAGAAATTCAAAAATCTTACCAACAAAAGAGGCAAATGTTCACTCCAAGAAATCCAATACAATGGAAGAAATTAGAGCAGAAATTAGGCCAAAGAAATATCGAGAAACGTCCAAGAGTCGGACAGGCTTCCAATGAAATTGAAAGACCGAGATGTAATATATGTGGCAGGAATCACTTTGGGGAATGTCGATTGGGTTCAAATAACTGTTTCAAATGCAAGAAGCCTGGACATTTTGCAAAGGATTGTCCAATCCTCCAGAATAAAGTTCAGGGAAGAGTTTACTCGATGACAAATGAATAGGCTGCTGCCGACCCTTCAGTCGTTTCAGGTACTATTTTGATTTCTGGAATGCCTGCATTTGCATTGATAGATTCAGGTTCTACGCATTCATTTGTATCAAATGCATTTGTGAGAAAACTGGGCATTACACCGGACTTGCTGAAAATAAGTTACAGCGTGACCATTCTGTCGGGGGAAGAAATGGATTCTAGTCATATCCTGAGGGCTTGCTCTATTCAGATTGGTAATAGAGTGCTATACGCTGATCTCGTTGTCTTGCCGATTTCAAATTTTGAGGTTATACTGGGTATGGATTGGCTTACCAAATATCATGCCACCATCGATTGCAATAAGAAGGTTGTGATCTTTCAGTCACCTGGAAAGGAGCAATTTATGTTTAGCGGTACTTCAGGCTCATTTTCTTTACCGGTTATATATGCACTGAAAGCTCAAAAGATGTTGAACAAAGGTTGCGCTGGATACTTAGCAAGTGTGGTAGATACCTCAATCGAGACACAATTAAAGCCCGAAGATGTAGAAGTGGTCAGAGAATTTCTAGAAGTATTTCCTGATGATTTACCAGGACTACCACCAGATCGAGAAATTGAGTTTGTGATTGATGTTGTGCCAGGAACTGCTCCTATTTCTAAAGCACCGTATAGAATGGCCCCAACTGAATTAAAAGAGTTGAAAGTGCAACTACAAGATTTACTTGATAAGGAATTTATTCGCCTGAGCTATTCTCCTTGGGAGCTTCGGTATTATTTGTTAAGAAGAAAGACGGGACAATGCGGTTATGTATTGATTACAGAGAGCTGAATAAAGTAACAATCAAGAATAAATATCCTCTTCCAAGAATAGATGATTTGTTTGATCAATTGCAAGGTGCATCGGTATTCTCTAAGATCGATTTGCGTTCAGGTTATCATCAATTAAAAGTCAAGGAGGAAGATATACAGAAAACTGCATTCAGAACAAGGTACGGTCATTACGAATTTCTAGTAATGCCTTTCGGTTTAACAAATGCTCCTGCAGCTTTCATGGATTTAATGAATCGGGTGTTCAAGGTTTTCCTAGACAAGTTCGTGATTGTGTTTATTGATGACATTCTGATCTACTCACGTGATAAATGGGAACACAAAGAACATTTGAGACATGTGTTGCAAATTCTAAAGGAGAAACAACTATACGCTAAATTCAAGAAATGTGAATTTTGGCTTGAACAAGTGGTATTCTTAGGGCACGTGGTATCGAAGAATGGAATATCAGTTGATCCGAGTAAAATAGAAGCTGTGAATAACTGACACCAACAACTGTGTCAGAAGTTCGGAGTTTCTTAGGATTGGCAGGATATTACAGAAGATTTGTTCAGGGATTCTCAAAATTGGCGGTTCCACTAACGACGTTGACAAGAAAGAACGTGAAGTTTGTTTGGACCGATGCTTGTGAAAAGAGTTTCCAAGAGTTGAAACATCGATTGACTACAGCTCCTATTCTCTCTGTTCCAACTGGAACTGGTGGATTCGTAGTATACAGCGATGCTTCTAAAAATGGTTTGGGTGCTGTGTTAATGCAGAACGGGAAAGTAATTGCCTATGCATCAAGACAATTGAAAGAGTATGAAAAAAATTATCCAACTCATGATCTAGAACTTGCCGCTGTCGTTTTTGCTCTAAAGATTTGGAGACATTACTTGTATGGCGAAAAGTGTGAGATTTACACAGATCATAAAAGTTTGAAGTACTTCTTCACCCAGAAAGAACTGAATATGAGACAACGGAGATGGTTAGAACTTGTGAAAGATTATGATTGTGTGATTAACTATCACCTTGGTAAAGCAAATGTGGTAGTTGATGCGTTGAGCAGAAAGTGTATGTCTTCTCTCGTTATCACACAGAAGCCATTATTACAAGATTTGCAGAAACTGGAACTTGAAATTGTACCTAAAGGGAAGGTGTGTTCTCTATCAGCTCTGACGTTGAGGCCAGTACTTCGTGACAGGATCATCGAAGCTCAGAAAAATGATGTGTACTTGATTGAGATAAAGAGAAAGATAGACGAAGGAAAGAAGACTGAATTCACAATTTCCGATGATGGAGTTATGCAATACAAAGGCAGATTATGTGTTCCATCTGATCAGACTATCAAAGAAGAGATTTTAACAGAAGCTCATAGTAGTCCTTATTCAGTACACCCCGGTAGTACAAAGATGTATAAAGATCTGCAACAACATTACTGGTGGACCGGTATGAAGAAAGACATAGCGACATTTGTGGCAGAATGCTTGACTTGCCAACAGGTTAAGGTTGAACACCAAAGACCAGCAGGTTTATTGAAACCTCTACCGATACCAGAATGGAAATGGGAGCATATTACTATGGATTTCGTGCTGGGATTACCAAGAACTCAGAAAGGTTATAACTCCATATGGGTCATTGTGGATAGATTAACAAAATCAGCTCACTTTCTTGCAGTGAAGTCAACTTATAATATGGACCAGTATGCTCAACAATACATTAATGAGATTGTAAGGTTACACGGAGTGCCAGTTTCTATAGTATCTGATCGAGATCCTAAATTCACATCTACGTTTTGGAAGAGTTTACACAGTGCCATGGGAACGAAACTTGCATTCAGTACGGCATTTCATCCACAGAGCGATGGGTAGTCAGAGAGGGTTATTCAGATACTTGAGGATATGCTAAGAGCGTGCACATTAGATTTCCCAGGAAGTTGGGATGCGAAATTACCATTGGTGGAGTTTACTTATAACAATAGCTATCAGTCTACCATTGGAATGGCACCTTATGAAGCGTTATATGGAAGAAAATGCAGATCTCCGGTTCATTGGGATGAAGTTGGAGAGAGAAGATTACTTGGTCCAGAATTAGTACAACAGACAACGACAATCGTAGAGAAGATACGTGAACGAATGAAAACAGCACAGAGTAGGCAGAAAAGTTACACGGACATACGGAGAAGAGATTTAGAATTTGCCATCGGAGATCATGTATTCTTGAAAGTGGCTCCAATAAAGGGAATTATGAGATTCGGGAAGAAGGGAAAACTGAGTCCGAGGTATGTTGGTCCGTTTGAAATTCTTGAAAGAGTTGGGGATAGAGCATACAGATTAGCCTTACCTCCTTCATTAACCGGTGTTCACAATGTTTTCCATGTTTCGATGCTAAAGAAATACGTTTCAAATCCTTCTCATGTGCTAAGTTATGAGCCACTGGAGTTATCTTCAGATTTAGCTTACGAGGAGAAACCAGTGCAAATTCTTGATCAGAAGGTAAAGCAGTTGAGAAACAAAAATATTAACTTAGTGAAGGTTTTGTGGAGAAATCATGTAGTAGAGGAAGCTACCTGGGAAAGGGAAGAAGAAATGCGGAGCAAATATCCTAAACTATTTAGGTATGTCAAATTTTGAGGACAAAATTTTCATAATGAGGATATGATTGTAATGCCCAATGATCTCACACCAAGCCAACAATAAGCATGTCATATAGTTAGCATTTATTGATTTATATCATATGAATGACATGACGGCATGAATATGATTATTTGCTAATTATATGATAAATGCATGATTTTACGAAAATACTTGCGCACTCACATGTGATACCTGCATTTAAAATGCATTTCATTTGCATCCTCTACTAGTTAAGTAGAAATGACGATTAAGCAGGCACGACGTTTGGACAATTGACGAGTTAGATTAAGCAAGCATGACGTTTAGCACTTATCACGAATTAATTAACGAACGGAAAATTTGAGGTGCTTCCCAGGAGGTCACTCATCCTAGAATTGCTCTCGTACGAGCACGCTTAACTTTAGAGTTTTGATCGAATACGGTATACCAAACTTTCCGATTAATTATCGGGTAAATATATTTTATACACTACGCGTCAGTTACGTGTTACCGGTATGTCTTGATTAGTTTAAATACGCGACACGTAGAAAATATAACGTATAAATGTATAACACGTAATAAGCTAGCAGCTGCAAATAATTATAAGGATATAATAATATTATTTTCCAAAGCGTGTCAACCAAGTGTAATGGCCGACTTACTTTTCTATATATATGAATATATTAAAAGCAAAACATTATCTTTCCAAGTTCATCTTCCAACTTATCTTTCTAAAATTATATATATATATATATATATATATATATATTTAATTGGTCCCATACTTAAGGATTAAGCAATTCCTCATGGCCTCAATTATGTATATAACAATATTATATATATAAACATTAGTCACAAAGTTTTGCCACTAAGCTTTAAACTTTTCCAACCTGCCGACTTATTTTCTTGATTTATATATGTAGCGCCCCACAATTATGAATCGTAAATTAATTGTAATCTTAGTTTTTAGTTAAAGTTAAGTAGAACTAATTTAACATCATATTCGTTTCATTAAACGCTTAATATTGAGCCCAAAATCTGGAGAGCCATCCTAAGAACAATTTAGGCAGAAATGTTTTATAACGGGATTGAAAATATTATGATTGTGGACTAAAGCGTAATTTACATAAAATTTTGGGGTTAGTATTATATGAACAAATTCACATATCAAATTGTAAATTATATAATTGTAATAACATTAAAGAAGATCAATATTGTTTGACACGTGCCATCTCCTAGTTTTGTGAAGGTGCCACTACTCCTATGTCATATACTACTATATATATATATATGTCTCCACTACACCTATTGTTTCCTCACGATCAGGTAGTACACTCTTCAAGTATTCTTCTTTTCAAGGTATTGAACTACATCCTTTAATTTGTGAGCTAAATTAATTGGTCTCTTTCTCTATTTACTAAGGGTGGTAGTTAATTTCGTATTATGTTTCAATAATCATGGTATTTCACTATAATTTTAGCTTGACATATGAAATGGTTCTCTTGGCTAACAAGTCAATTCAGCAAAATAGACTTTGGTAGTAGAATTGGGAATTTATGTTAATTATCTCATGGTTTGTGAATCAGTGTAATAAATTGGTATAAGGTTTGAGATTATAATGAGAGGTTCTAGTTAGCTAACCACTTATTGGGAACTCGTATCACTATTCATACTTGTTTATTTAGTGAAATTAATGATTTAGCTATATAGCCTTCAAGAACATAATCTCAGAAAATAATAAATTATTCATTGTGGGTCTTAGTTGTGAATTTGAACTCAATAGTTTAAAACTTTCATATTCTATGTTCATTGGGTACTACAGCTATGCTAATTACCTAATTTTCTAATTGGTTGAAAGTTATATCCTAATGAATACAATAATTATAGTAATTACCAGGTGTTTATTCAACTAGTAGGTTATTGATATTAATCGTGACGAAATATTAATTCTATGAATGGCATATTGATAAGCTAGATAGATATATTTTCTATCTGGTTGGTCGATTTGAACTGTGCACCTGAAATTGTTTATTTGTAAATGTTCCTGTAAAAATTTGTGAATTCATTTCCAGGTACACGCGACTATTTATTGTTATTTCTAAAGAGTTTTGGATTCTGATAAAAGCAGTAGATTGCATTTGAGTGACAATCCAGCCCGTTTTGTGAGTGCTTTATTTATTAGTTTATCTGATTTCGCGATTGTTAGTGTTATTGACATTCATGTAGTTATCATAATTAAATGTGTTTTACTTTTGTAAACGCGCCTGCTCATATCATAGACATCTGATTGTCATTGTGCAATACGTAAAATTCCGAGTGTAGTACTTTATCTCACTCCGGATATATATAATTAAAAGATATTGTGAGCATGGTGACATTATATTGAGTATGTTAATCCCTCGTGTGGGTTATTGATTGATTTCGGACCCAATTTACGGCATGGAGGTTGTGATCCTTGCGGGCAGCATTGGGCTTGCAGTACTAGTTGGTCACAGCCCCATGGTTGCCGATTCCCCTCCCGCGCATGGACGGAGCGTATCATGGCAATGGAGTCGTAGATTAGACATGTTCACGGGCATGTCAGTTTGTTAGCAAGGTCGCTCCTTGCATTTGGTGAATAAGGTAGTTGATTTGCAGCGGGAGTCATAAGGAGGTTGTCAACAAATCGTATCCTTTATTATTTGATAATGCTTGATTGGATGTGAAGGACTAAGTGCTGCACTGTGACACAATCTCAGGGCACTATGAGTAACTCTAGTGTTGTACTGAGGCAAATCCGGGAGTAGCCATCTTTATAATCTTTCATTGACGATTGAATGTTATGTGTCATCAGCTTTTCTTTCAGTGATGATTAGTACATTGATTATCATATTATCACGATCATGAACTAGGAGGTTCTATCTTATAATGATATCCATGCATAACCCCACAATTACACACACTGCACTCACTAGGCTTAGTAGCTCACCACTGTGTCTCCCCCTCCCAGGGTAAAGATATAGACGGTTGAGGAACAAATGCGACTTGCTTACGATTACAAATTAACTTAAGACATATAGAGGTACCGAACGTTCTAGATTATATTCAATTGTATATGTTTAATAAAACTTCATGTCCTATTTCACTAATAATTTTTTTTTAGCTTTGCTTTGTAGAGCTCTGAATCACATGATTGTGAACAACATGATTGGATTATTAGAGTTTTTGGTGTATCGTCTAGCAGACAGGTGAGGTAGGGCGTGACAATATATATACGTATAAGTTTATTTCCTATGTACAAACTAAGATCAAAAATAGAAAGAAGAAAGGAACAGAAAGAAAATAGAGAGAAATAGAGAAGAAATAGGAGAGAAAGAAAAGAAAAAGAGAAAATAGAAGGAAAATTCGCAGAAAATATACGAACTGACGTACGCGTTATACGTAAGTATTTTATCGATAGTTTCTTCGAATTAATCGGTGAATTTAGAATATTAATCGAAAATCGTATTTAGGTAAGTTTTATATATCGTTTTACAGGTTAATAAACAACTAGCACTATAGGTAGCTTCCAGTAACGTTACCGTTATCGATTTCACTACTAACGACGTAAGGTAAGTAGAAGCTTTTCTTGACGCATCATAAGAATCAGTATTATGCATTTTATGATTATTTATGTTGATTGTGTGAAAATGAATGTATTATGTGCCGATTGTGTTAAATGTTGATGATTTATGATTTATTATATGTGATAGTGGAAAACAATAAACTTAATTTTGGTAAAAATCCTATAGAAAAGGATATTTTTCCAAAATCTAATTCCTACTAAAATAAAACTTACTAACTAAGTAAACTTCCCAAATAAAAAGAAACCTAATAAAAGAAGGATATCAATTAAAATTGATATCTTTCCAATTATACTTTCCTACCAAAATAAGACTTTGCTAACTAAGTAAACTTCTCAAATAAAGGAAACCTAATAAAAGAAGGATATCAATCCAAATTGATATCTTCCTTATCCATAAATTACTACCTAAATATATCTAAAACTATCTAAATATAAAATAAAACATAATAAAAGGAAATATAATAGCCCTAATAATATTCATATCAAAATCCTTAAGCTTTGTGATCATGTGATAGACAAGAATACCTCAAAATCCCAATGTACGATTTTCGGTGAAAATTACAACTATACCTCTACGAAACTTCGAATGGTGATTTGAGGCACCAAACGATGTCGGAATGCATTGGAACCAAAGCCATAAGCTTTGTGAGCATGTGATAGACAAGAATACCTCAAAATCTCAATATACGATTTTCGGTGAAAATTACAACTATACCCCTATGAAACATCGAATGGTGATTTGAGGCACCAAGCGATGTCGTAATGCATTGGAACCAAAGCCAAAAGCTTTGTGAGCATGTGATAGACTCTAATACCTCAAAATCTCAATGTACGATTTTCGGTGAAAATTACAACTATACCCCTACGAAACTTCGAATGGTGATTTGAGGCACCAAACGATGTCGGAATGCATTGGAACCAAAGCCATAAGCTTGGTGAGCATGTGATAGACAAGAATACCTCAAAATCCCAATGTACGATTTTCAGTGAAAATTACAACTATACCCCTACGAAACTTCGAATGGTGATTCGAGGCACCAAACGATGTCGAATGCAATGGAACCAAAGCCATAAGCTTTGTGAGCATGTGATAGACAAGAATACCTCAAAATCCCAATGTACGATTTTTGGTGAAAATTACAACTATACCCCTACGAAACTTCGAATGGTGATTTGAGGCAACAAACGATGTCGGAATGCATTGGAACCAAAGCCATAAGCTTTGTGAGCATGTGATAGACAAGAATACCTCAAAATCCCAATGTACGATTTTCCGTGAAAATTACAACTATACCCCTATGAAACTTCGAATGCGGATTTGAGGCACCAAACGATGTCGGAATGTATTGGAACCAAAGCCATAAGCTTTGTGAGCATGTGATAGACAAGAATACCTCAAAATCCCAATGTACGATTTTCGGTGAAAATTACAACTATACCCCTACGAAACTTCGAATGGTGATTTGAGGCACCAAACGATGTCGGAATGCATTAAAACCAAAGCCATAAGCTTTGTGAGCATGTGATAGACAAGAATACCTCCAAATCCCAATGTACGGTTTTTGGTGAAAATTACAACTATACCCCTACGAAACTTCGAATGGTGATTTGAGGCACCAAACGATGTCGGAATGCATTGGAACCAAAGCCATAAGCTTTGTGAGCATGTGATAGACAAGAATACCTCAAAATCTCAATGTACGATTTTCGGTGAAAATTACAACTATACCCCTACGAAACTTCGAATGGTGATTGGAGGCACCAAACGATGTCGGAATGCAATGGATCCAAAGCCATAAGTTTTGTGAGCATGTGATAGACAAGAATACCTCAAAATCCCTATGTACGATTTTCGGTGAAAATTACAACTATACCCCTACGAAACTTCGAATGGTGATATGAGGCACCAAACGATGTCGGAATGCATTGGAACCAAAGCCATAAGGTTTGTGAGCACGTGATAGACAAGAATACCACAAAATCCCAATGTACGATTTTCGGTAAAAATTACAACAATACCCCTACGAAACTTCGAAGGGTGATTTGAGGCACCAAACGATGTCGGAATGCATTGGAACCAAAGCCATAAGCTTTGTGAGCATGTGATAGACAAGAATACCTCAAAATTCCAATGTACGATTTTTGGTGAAAATTACAACTATACCCCTACGAAACTTCGAATGGTGAATTGAGGCACCAAACGATGTCGGATTGCATTGGAACCAAACCCATAAGCTTTGTGAGCATGTGATAGACAAGAATACCTCAAAATCCCAATGTATGATTTTCGGTGAAAATTACAACTATATCCCTACGAAACTTTGAATGGTGATTTGAGGCACCAAACGATGTCGGAATGCATTGGAACCAAAGCCATAAGCTTGGTGAGCATGTGATAGACAAGAATACCGCAAAATCCCAATGTACGATTTTCGGTGAAAATTACAACTATACCCCTACGAAACTTCGAAGGGTGATTTGAGGCACCAAACGATGTCGGAATGCATTGGAACCAAAGCCATAAGGTTTGTGAGCACGTGATAGACAAGAATACCACAAAATCCCAATGTACGATTTTCGATAAAAATTACAACTATACCCCTACGAAACTTCGAAGGGTGATTTGAGGCACCAAACGATGTCGGAATGCATTGGAACCAAAGCCATAAGCTTTGTGAGCATGTGATAGACAAGAATACCTCAAAATTCCAATGTACGATTTTTGGTGAAAATTACAACTATACCCCTACGAAACTTCGAATGGTGAATTGAGGCACCAAACGATGTCGGATTGCATTGGAACCAAACCCATAAGCTTTGTGAGCATGTGATAGACAAGAATACCTCAAAATCCCAATGTATGATTTTCGGTGAAAATTACAACTATATCCCTACGAAACTTTGAATGGTGATTTGAGGCACCAAACGATGTCGGAATGCATTGGAACCAAAGCCATAAGTTTGGTGAGCATGTGATAGACAAGAATACCGCAAAATCCCAATGTACGATTTTCGGTAAAAATTACAACTATACCCCTACGAAACTTCGAAGGGTGATTTGAGGCACCAAACGATGTCGGAATGCATTGGAACCAAAGTCATAAGCTTTGTGAGCATGTGATAGACAAGAATACCTCAAAATCCCAATGTACGGTTTTCGGTGAAAATTACAACTATACACCTACGAAACTTCGAATGGTGATTTGAGGCACCAAACGATGTCGGAATGCATTGGAACCAAAGCCATAAGCTTTGTGAGCATGTGATAGACAAGAATACCTCAAAATCCCAATGTACGATTTTCGGTGAAAATTACAACTATACCCCTATGAAACTTCGAATGCGGATTTGAGGCACCAAACGATGTCGGAATGTATTGGAACCAAAGCCATAAGCTTTGTGAGCATGTGATAGACAAGAATACCTCAAAATCCCAATGTACGATTTTCGGTGAAAATTACAACTATACCCCTACGAAACTTCGAATGGTGATTTGAGGCACCAAACGATGTCGGAATGCATTAAAACCAAAGCCATAAGCTTTGTGAGCATGTGATAGACAAGAATACCTCTAAATCCCAATGTACGGTTTTTGGTGAAAATTACAACTATACCCCTACGAAACTTCGAATGGTGATTTGTGGCACCAAACGATGTCGGAATGCATTGGAACCAAAGCCATAAGCTTTGTGAGCATGTGATAGACAAGAATACCTCAAAATCCCAATGTACGATTTTCGGTGAAAATTACAACTATACCCCTGCGAAACTTCGAATGGTGATTTGAGGCACCAAACGATGTCGGAATGCATTGGAACCAAAGCCATAAGCTTTGTGAGCATGTGATAGACAAGAATACCTCAAAATCCCAATGTACGATTTTCGGTGAAAATTTCAACTATACCCCTACGAAACTTCGAATGGTGATATGAGGCACCAAACGATGTCGGAATGCATTGGAACCAAAGCCATAAGGTTTGTGAGCACGTGATAGACAAGAATACCACAAAATCCCAATGTACGATTTTCGGTAAAAATTACAACTATACCCCTACGAAACTTCGAAGGGTGATTTGAGGCACCAAACGATGTCGGAATGCATTGGAACCAAAGCCATAAGCTTTGTGAGCATGTGATAGACAAGAATACCTCAAAATTCCAATGTACGATTTTTGGTGAAAATTACAACTATACCCCTACGAAACTTCGAATGGTGAATTGAGGCACCAAACGATGTCGGATTGCATTGGAACCAAACCCATAAGCTTTGTGAGCATGTGATAGACAAGAATACCTCAAAATCCCAATGTATGATTTTCGGTGAAAATTACAACTATATCCCTACGAAACTTTGAATGGTGATTTGAGGCACCAAACGATGTCGGAATGCATTGGAACCAAAGCCATAAGCTTGGTGAACATGTGATAGACAAGAATACCGCAAAATCCCAATGTACGATTTTCGGTGAAAATTACAACTATACCCCTACGAAACTTCGAAGGGTGATTTGAGGCACCAAACGATGTCGGAATGCATTGGAACCAAAGTCATAAGCTTTGTGAGCATGTGATAGACAAGAATACCTCAAAATCCCAATGTACGGTTTTCGGTGAAAATTACAACTATACACCTACGAAACTTCGAATGGTGATTTGAGGCACCAAACGATGTCGGAATGCATTGGAACCAAAGCCATAAGCTTTGTGAGCATGTGATAGACAAGAATACCTCAAAATTCCAATGTATGATTTTCGGTGAAAATTACAACTATATCCCTACGAAACTTTGAATGGTGATTTGAGGCACCAAACGATGTCGGAATGCATTGGAACCAAAGCCATAAGCTTGGTGAGCATGTGATAGACAAGAATACCGCAAAATCCCAATGTACGATTTTCGGTGAAAATTACAACTATACCCCTACGAAACTTCGAAGGGTGATTTGAGGCACCAAACGATGTCGGAATGCATTGGAACCAAAGCCATAAGGTTTGTGAGCACGTGATAGACAAGAATACCACAAAATCCCAATGTACGATTTTCGGTAAAAATTACAACTATACCCCTACGAAACTTCGAAGGGTGATTTGAGGCACCAAACGATGTCGGAATGCATTGGAACCAAAGCCATAAGCTTTGTGAGCATGTGATAGACAAGAATACCTCAAAATTCCAATGTACGATTTTTGGTGAAAATTACAACTATACCCCTACGAAACTTCGAATGGTGAATTGAGGCACCAAACGATGTCGGATTGCATTGGAACCAAACCCATAAGCTTTGTGAGCATGTGATAGACAAGAATACCTCAAAATCCCAATGTATGATTTTCGGTGAAAATTACAACTATATCCCTACGAAACTTTGAATGGTGATTTGAGGCACCAAACGATGTCGGAATGCATTGGAACCAAAGCCATAAGCTTGGTGAGCATGTGATAGACAAGAATACCGCAAAATCCCAATGTACGATTTTCGGTAAAAATTACAACTATACCCCTACGAAACTTCGAAGGGTGATTTGAGGCACCAAACGATGTCGGAATGCATTGGAACCAAAGTCATAAGCTTTGTGAGCATGTGATAGACAAGAATACCTCAAAATCCCAATGTACGGTTTTCGGTGAAAATTACAACTATACACCTACGAAACTTCGAATGGTGATTTGAGGCACCAAACGATGTCGGAATGCATTGGAACCAAAGCCATAAGCTTTGTGAGCATGTGATAGACAAGAATACCTCAAAATCCCAATGTACGATTTTCGGTGAAAATTACAACTATAATACCCCTATGAAACTTCGAATGCGGATTTGAGGCACCAAACGATGTCGGAATGTATTGGAACCAAAGCCATAAGCTTTGTGAGCATGTGATAGACAAGAATACCTCAAAATCCCAATGTACGATTTTCGGTGAAAATTACAACTATACCCCTACGAAACTTCGAATGGTGATTTGAGGCACCAAACGATGTCGGAATGCAATAAAACCAAAGCCATAAGCTTTGTGAGCATGTGATAGACAAGAATACCTCTAAATCCCAATGTACGGTTTTTGGTGAAAATTACAACTATACCCCTACGAAACTTCGAATGGTGATTTGTGGCACCAAACGATGTCGGAATGCATTGGAACCAAAGCCATAAGCTTTGTGAGCATGTGATAGACAAGAATACCTCAAAATCCCAATGTACGATTTTCGGTGAAAATTACAACTATACCCCTGCGAAACTTTGAATGGTGATTTGAGGCACCAAACGATGTCGGAATGCATTGGAACCAAAGCCATAAGCTTTGTGAGCATGTGATAGACAAGAATACCTCAAAATCCCAATGTACGATTTTCGGTGAAAATTTCAACTATACCCCTACGAAACTTCGAATGGTGATTGGAGGCACCAAACGATGTCGGAATGCAATGGATCCAAAGCCATAAGTTTTGTGAGCATGTGATAGACAAGAATACGTCAAAATCCCTATGTACGATTTTCGGTGAAAATTACAACTATACCCCTACGAAACTTCGAATGGTGATATGAGGCACCAAACGATGTCGGAATGCATTGGAACCAAAGCCATAAGGTTTGTGAGCACGTGATAGACAAGAATACCACAAAATCCCAATGTACGATTTTCGGTAAAAATTACAACTATACCCCTACGAAACTTCGAAGGGTGATTTGAGGCACCAAACGATGTCGGAATGCATTGGAACCAAAGCCATAAGCTTTGTGAGCATGTTATCGACAAGAATACCTCAAAATCCCAATGTACGATTTTCGTTGAAAATTACAACTATACCCCTACGAAACTTCGAATGGTGAATTGAGGCACCAAACGATGTCGGATTGCATTGGAACCAAACCCATAAGCTTTGTGAGCATGTGATAGACAAGAATACCTCAAAATCCCAATGTATGATTTTCGTTGAAAATTACAACTATATCCCTACGAAACTTTGAATGGTGATTTGAGGCACCAAACGATGTCGGAATGCATTGGAACCAAAGCCATAAGCTTGGTGAACATGTGATAGACAAGAATACCGCAAAATCCCAATGTACGATTTTCGGTGAAAATTACAACTATACCCCTACGAAACTTCGAAGGGTGATTTGAGGCACCAAACGATGTCGGAATGCATTGGAACCAAAGTCATAAGCTTTGTGAGCATGTGATAGACAAGAATACCTCAAAATCCCAATGTACGGTTTTCGGTGAAAATTACAACTATACACCTACGAAACTTCGAATGGTGATTTGAGGCACCAAACGATGTCGGAATGCATTGGAACCAAAGCCATAAGCTTTGTGAGCATGTGATAGACAAGAATACCTCAAAATCCCAATGTACGATTTTCGGTGAAAATTACAACTATAATACCCCTATGAAACTTCGAATGCGGATTTGAGGCACCAAACGATGTCGGAATGTATTGGAACCAAAGCCATAAGCTTTGTGAGCATGTGATAGACAAGAATACCTCAAAATCCCAATGTACGATTTTCGGTGAAAATTACAACTATACCCCTACGAAACTTCGAATGGTGATTTGAGGCACCAAACGATGTCGGAATGCAATAAAACCAAAGCCATAAGCTTTGTGAGCATGTGATAGACAAGAATACCTCTAAATCCCAATGTACGGTTTTTGGTGAAAATTACAACTATACCCCTACGAAACTTCGAATGGTGATTTGTGGCACCAAACGATGTCGGAATGCATTGGAACCAAAGCCATAAGCTTTGTGAGCATGTGATAGACAAGAATACCTCAAAATCCCAATGTACGATTTTCGGTGAAAATTACAACTATACCCCTGCGAAACTTTGAATGGTGATTTGAGGCACCAAACGATGTCGGAATGCATTGGAACCAAAGCCATAAGCTTTGTGAGCATGTGATAGACAAGAATACCTCAAAATCCCAATGTACGATTTTCGGTGAAAATTTCAACTATACCCCTACGAAACTTCGAATGGTGATTGGAGGCACCAAACGATGTCGGAATGCAATGGATCCAAAGCCATAAGTTTTGTGAGCATGTGATAGACAAGAATACGTCAAAATCCCTATGTACGATTTTCGGTGAAAATTACAACTATACCCCTACGAAACTTCGAATGGTGATATGAGGCACCAAACGATGTCGGAATGCATTGGAACCAAAGCCATAAGGTTTGTGAGCACGTGATAGACAAGAATACCACAAAATCCCAATGTACGATTTTCGGTAAAAATTACAACTATACCCCTACGAAACTTCGAAGGGTGATTTGAGGCACCAAACGATGTCGGAATGCATTGGAACCAAAGCCATAAGCTTTGTGAGCATGTTATCGACAAGAATACCTCAAAATCCCAATGTACGATTTTCGTTGAAAATTACAACTATACCCCTACGAAACTTCGAATGGTGAATTGAGGCACCAAACGATGTCGGATTGCATTGGAACCAAACCCATAAGCTTTGTGAGCATGTGATAGACAAGAATACCTCAAAATCCCAATGTATGATTTTCGTTGAAAATTACAACTATATCCCTACGAAACTTTGAATGGTGATTTGAGGCACCAAACGATGTCGGAATGCATTGGAACCAAAGCCATAAGCTTGGTGAACATGTGATAGACAAGAATACCGCAAAATCCCAATGTACGATTTTCGGTGAAAATTACAACTATACCCCTACGAAACTTCGAAGGGTGATTTGAGGCACCAAACGATGTCGGAATGCATTGGAACCAAAGTCATAAGCTTTGTGAGCATGTGATAGACAAGAATACCTCAAAATCCCAATGTACGGTTTTCGGTGAAAATTACAACTATACACCTACGAAACTTCGAATGGTGATTTGAGGCACCAAACGATGTCGGAATGCATTGGAACCAAAGCCATAAGCTTTGTGAGCATGTGATAGACAAGAATACCTCAAAATCCCAATGTACGATTTTCGGTGAAAATTACAACTATACCCCTATGAAACTTCGAATGCGGATTTGAGGCACCAAACGATGTCGGAATGTATTGGAACCAAAGCCATAAGCTTTGTGAGCATGTGATAGACAAGAATACCTCAAAATCCCAATGTACGATTTTCGGTGAAAATTACAACTATACCCCTACGAAACTTCGAATGGTGATTTGAGGCACCAAACGATGTCGGAATGCATTAAAACCAAAGCCATAAGCTTTGTGAGCATGTGATAGACAAGAATACCTCAAAATCCCAATGTACGGTTTTTGGTGAAAATTACAACTATACCCCTACGAAAATTCGAATGGTGATTTGTGCCACCAAACGATGTCGGAATGCATTGGAACCAAAGCCATAAGCTTTGTGAGCATGTGATAGACAAGAATACCTCAAAATTCCAATGTACGATTTTCGGTGAAAATTACAACTATACCCCTACGAAACTTCGAATGGTGATTGGAGGCACCAAACGATGTCGGAACGCAATGGATCCAAAGCCATAAGCTTTGTGAGCATGTGATAGACAAGAATACCTCAAAATCCCTATGTACGATTTTCGGTGAAAATTACAACTATACCCTTACGAAACTTCGAATGGTGATATGAGGCACCAAACGATGTCGGAATGCATTGGAACCAAAGCCATAAGGTTTGTGAGCACGTGATAGACAAGAATACCACAAAATTCCAATGTACGATTTTCGGTAAAAATTACAACTATACCCCTACGAAACTTCGAAGGGTGATTTGAGGCACCAAACGATGTCGGAATGCATTGGAACCAAAGCCATAAGCTTTGTGAGCATGTGATAGACAAGAATACCTCAAAATTCCAATGTACGATTTTTGGTGAAAATTACAACTATACCCCTACGAAACTTCGAATGGTGAATTGAGGCACCAAACGATGTCGGATTGCATTGGAACCAAACCCATAAGCTTTGTGAGCATGTGATAGACAAGAATACCTCAAAATCCCAATGTATGATTTTCGGTGAAAATTACAACTATATCCCTACGAAACTTTGAATGGTGATTTGAGGCACCAAACGATGTCGGAATGCATTGGAACCAAAGCCATAAGCTTGGTGAACATGTGATAGACAAGAATACCGCAAAATCCCAATGTACGATTTTCGGTGAAAATTACAACTATACCCCTACGAAACTTCGAAGGGTGATTTGAGGCACCAAACGATGTCGGAATGCATTGGAACCAAAGTCATAAGCTTTGTGAGCATGTGATAGACAAGAATACCTCAAAATCCCAATGTACGGTTTTCGGTGAAAATTACAACTATACACCTACGAAACTTCGAATGGTGATTTGAGGCACCAAACGATGTCGGAATGCATTGGAACCAAAGCCATAAGCTTTGTGAGCATGTGATAGACAAGAATACCTCAAAATCCCAATGTACGATTTTCGGTGAAAATTACAACTATACCCCTATGAAACTTCGAATGCGGATTTGAGGCACCAAACGATGTCGGAATGTATTGGAACCAAAGCCATAAGCTTTGTGAGCATGTGATAGACAAGAATACCTCAAAATCCCAATGTACGATTTTCGGTGAAAATTACAACTATACCCCTACGAAACTTCGAATGGTGATTTGAGGCACCAAACGATGTCGGAATGCATTAAAACCAAAGCCATAAGCTTTGTGAGCATGTGATAGACAAGAATACCTCCAAATCCCAATGTACGGTTTTTGGTGAAAATTACAACTATACCCCTACGAAAATTCGAATGGTGATTTGTGGCACCAAACGATGTCGGAATGCATTGGAACCAAAGCCATAAGCTTTGTGAGCATGTGATAGACAAGAATACCTCAAAATCCCAATGTACGATTTTCGGGTAAAATTACAACTATACCCCTACGAAACTTCGAATGGTGATTGGAGGCACCAAACGATGTCGGAACGCAATGGATCCAAAGCCATAAGCTTTGTGAGCATGTGATAGACAAGAATACCTCAAAATCCCTATGTACGATTTTCGGTGAAAATTACAACACACCTACGAAACTTCGAATGGTGATATGAGGCACCAAACGATGTCGGAATGCATTGGAACCAAAGCCATAAGGTTTGTGAGCACGTGATAGACAAGAATACCACAAAATCCCAATGTACGATTTTCGGTAAAAATTACAACTATACCCCTACGAAACTTCGAAGGGTGATTTGAGGCACCAAACGATGTCGGAATGCATTGGAACCAAAGCCATAAGCTTTGTGAGCATGTGATAGACAAGAATACCTCAAAATTCCAATGTACGATTTTTGGTGAAAATTACAACTATACCCCTACGAAACTTCGAATGGTGAATTGAGGCACCAAACGATGTCGGATTGCATTGGAACCAAACCCATAAGCTTTGTGAGCATGTGATAGACAAGAATACCTCAAAATCCCAATGTTTGATTTTCGGTGAAAATTACAACTATATCCCTACGAAATTTTGAATGGTGATTTGAGGCACCAAACGATGTCGGAATGCATTGGAACCAAAGCCATAAGCTTGGTGAGCATGTGATAGACAAGAATACCGCAAAATCCCAATGTACGATTTTCGGTAAAAATTACAACTATACCCCTACGAAACTTCGAAGGGTGATTTGAGGCACCAAACGATGTCGGAATGCATTGGAACCAAAGTCATAAGCTTTGTGAGCATGTGATAGACAAGAATACCTCAAAATCCCAATGTACGGTTTTCGGTGAAAATTACAACTATACACCTACGAAACTTCGAATGGTGATTTGAGGCACCAAACGATGTCGGAATGCATTGGAACCAAAGCCATAAGCTTTGTGAGCATGTGATAGACAAGAATACCTCAAAATCCCAATGTACGATTTTCGGTGAAAATTACAACTATACCCCTATGAAACTTCGAATGCGGATTTGAGGCACCAAACGATGTCGGAATGTATTGGAACCAAAGCCATAAGCTTTGTGAGCATGTGATAGACAAGAATACCTCAAAATCCCAATGTACGATTTTCGGTGAAAATTACAACTATACCCCTACGAAACTTCGAATGGTGATTTGAGGCACCAAACGATGTCGGAATGCATTAAAACCAAAGCCATAAGCTTTGTGAGCATGTGATAGACAAGAATACCTCCAAATCCCAATGTACGGTTTTTGGTGAAAATTACAACTATACCCCTACGAAACTTCGAATGGTGATTTGTGGCACCAAACGATGTCGGAATGCATTGGAACCAAAGCCATAAGCTTTGTGAGCATGTGATAGACAAGAATACCTCAAAATCCCAATGTACGATTTTCGGTGAAAATTACAACTATACCCCTTCGAAACTTCGAATGGTGATTTGAGGCACCAAACGATGTCGGAATGCATTGGAACCAAAGCCATAAGCTTTGTGAGCATGTGATAGACAAGAATACCTCAAAATCCCAATGTACGATTTTCGGTGAAAATTACAACTATACCCCTACGAAACTTCGAATGGTGATTGGAGGCACCAAACGATGTCGAAATGCAATGGATCCAAAGCCATAAGTTTTGTGAGCATGTGATAGACAAGAATACCTCAAAATCCCTATGTACGATTTTCGGTGAAAATTACAACTATACCCCTACGAAACTTCGAATGGTGATATGAGGCACCAAACGATGTCGGAATGCATTGGAACCAAAGCCATAAGGTTTGTGAGCACGTGATAGACAAGAATACCACAAAATCCCAATGTACGATTTTCGGTAAAAATTACAACTATACCCCTACGAAACTTTGAAGGGTGATTTGAGGCACCAAACGATGTCGGAATGCATTGGAACCAAAGCCATAAGCTTTGTGAGCATGTGATAGACAAGAATACCTCAAAATTCCAATGTACGATTTTTGGTGAAAATTACAACTATACCCCTACGAAACTTCGAATGGTGAATTGAGGCACCAAACGATGTCGGATTGCATTGGAACCAAACCCATAAGCTTTGTGAGCATGTGATAGACAAGAATACCTCAAAATCCCAATGTATGATTTTCGGTGAAAATTACAACTATATCCCTACGAAACTTTGAATGGTGATTTGAGGCACAAAACGATGTCGGAATGCATTGGAACCAAAGCTATAAGCTTGGTGAGCATGTGATAGACAAGAATACCGCAAAATCCCAATGTACGATTTTCGGTGAAAATTACAACTATACCCCTACGAAACTTCGAAGGGTGATTTGAGGCACCAAACGATGTCGGAATGCATTGGAACCAAAGTCATAAGCTTTGTGAGCATGTGATAGACAAGAATACCTCAAAATCCCAATGTACGGTTTTCGGTGAAAATTACAACTATACACCTACGAAACTTCGAATGGTGATTTGAGGCACCAAACGATGTCGGAATGCATTGGAACCAAAGCCATAAGCTTTGTGAGCATGTGATAGACAAGAATACCTCAAAATCCCAATGTACGATTTTCGGTGAAAATTACAACTATACCCCAATGAAACTTCGAATGCGGATTTGAGGCACCAAACGATGTCGGAATGTATTGGAACCAAAGCCATAAGCTTTGTGAGCATGTGATAGACAAGAATACTTCAAAATCCCGATGTACGATTTTCGGTGAAAATTACAACTATACCCCTACGAAACTTCGAATGGTGATTTGAGGCACCAAACGATGTCGGAATGCATTAAAACCAAAGCCATAAGCTTTGTGAGCATGTGATAGACAAGAATACCTCCAAATCCCAATGTACGGTTTTTGGTGAAAATTACAACTATGCCCCTACGAAAATTCGAATGGTGATTTGTGGCACCAAACGATGTCGGAATGCATTGGAACCAAAGCCATAAGCTTTGTGAGCATGTGATAGACAAGAATACCTCAAAATCCCAATGTACGATTTTCGGTGAAAATTACAACTATACCCCTACGAAACTTCGAATGGTGATTGGAGGCACCAAACGATGTCGGAACGCAATGGATCCAAAGCCATAAGCTTTGTGAGCATGTGATAGACAAGAATACCTCAAAATCCATATGTACGATTTTCGGTGAAAATTACAACTATACCCCTACGAAACTTCGAATGGTGATATGAGGCACCAAACGATGTCGGAATGCATTGGAACCAAAGCCATAAGGTTTGTGAGCACGTGATAGACAAGAATACCACAAAATCCCAATGTACGATTTTCGGTAAAAATTACAACTATACCCCTACGAAACTTCGAAGGGTGAATTGAGGCACCAAACGATGTCGGAATGCATTGGAACCAAACCCATTAGCTTTGTGAGCATGTGATAGACAAGAATACCTCAAAATCCCAATGTATAATTTTCGGTGAAAATTACAACTATATCACTACGAAACTTTGAATGATGATTTGAGGCACCAAACGATGTCGGAATGCATTGGAACCAAAGCTATAAGCTTGGTGAGCATGCGATAGACAAGAATACCGTAAAATCCCAATGTACGATTTTCGGTGAAAATTACAACTATACCCCTACGAAACTTCGAATGGTGATTTGTGGCACCAAACGATGTCGGAATGCATTGGAACCAAAGCCATAGTAGACAAGAATACATCAAAATCCAATTGTATGATTTTCGGTAAAAATTACAACTATACCCCTACGAAACTTCCAATGGTGATTTGAGGCACCAAACGATGTCGGAATGCATTGGAACCAAAGTCATAAGCTTTGTGAGCATGTGATAGACAAGAATACCTCAAAATCCCAATGTACGGTTTTCGGTGAAAATTACAACTATACACCTACGAAACTTCGAATGGTGATTTGAGGCACCAAACGCTGTCGGAATGCATTGGAACCAAAGTCATAAGCTTTTGTGAGCATGTGATAGACAAGAATACCTCAAAATTCCAATGTACGATTTTCGATGAAAATTACAACTATACTCCTACGAAACTTCGAATCGTGATTTGAGGCACCAAACGATGTCGGAATGCATTGGAACCTAAGCCATAAGCTTTGTGAGCATGTGATAGACAAGAATACCTCAAAATCCCAATGTACGATTTTCGGTGAAAATTACAACTATACCCCTACAAAACTTCAAATCGTGATTTGAGGCACCAAACGATGTCGGAATGCATTGGAACCAAAGCCATAAGCTTTGTGAGCATGTGATAGACAAGAATACCTCAAAATCCAAATGTACGATTTTCGGTGAAAATTACAACTATACCCCTACGTAACTTCGAATTGTGATTTGAGGCACCAAACGAAGTCGGAATGCATTGGAACCAAAGCCATAAGCTTTGTGAGCATGTGATAGACAAGAATACCTCAAAATCTCAATGTACGATTTTCGGTGAAAATTACAACTATACCCCTACGAAACTTCGAATGGTGATTTAAGGCACCAAACGATGTCGGAACGCATTGGAACCAAAGCCATAAGCTGTGTGAGCATGTGATAGACAAGAATACCTCAAAATCCCAATGTACGATTTTCGGTGAAAATTACAACTATACCCCTACGAAACTTCAAATCGTGATTTAAGGCACCAAACGATGTCGGAACGCATTGGAACCAAAGCCATAAGCTGTGTGAGCATGTGATAGACAAGAATACCTCAAAATCCCAATGTACGATGTTCGGTGAAAATTACAACTATGCCCCTACGAAACTTCGAATGGTGATTTGAGGCACCAAACGATGTCGGAATGCAATGGATCCAAAGCCATACGCTTTGTGAGCATGTGATATACAAGAATACCTCAAAATCTCAATGTACAAATTTCGGTGAAAATTACAACTATACCCCTACGAAACTTCGAATGGTGATTTGAGGCACCAAACGATGTCGGAATGCATTGGAACCAAACCCATAAGCTTTGTGAGCATGTGATAGATAAGAATACCTCAAAATCCCAATGAACAATTTTCGGTGAAAATTACAACTATACCCCTACGAAACTTCGAATGGTGATTGGAGGCACCAAACGATGTCGGAATGCATTGGAACCAAAGCCATAAGCTTTGTGAGCATGTGATAGACAAGAATACCTCAAAATTCTAATGTACGATTTTCGGTGAAAATTACAACTATACCCCTACAAAACTTCGAATGGTGATTTGAGGCACCAAACGATGTCGTAATGCATTGGAACCAAAGCCATAAGCTTTGTGAGCATGTGATAGACAAGAATACCTCAAAATCCCAATATACGATTTTCGGTGAAAATTACAACTATACCCCTACGAAACTTCAAATCGTGATTTGAGGCACCAAACGATGTCGGAATGCATTGGAACCAATGCCATAAGCTTTGTGAGCATGTGATAAACAAGAATACCTCAAAATCCAAATGTATGATTTTCGGTAAAAATTACAACTATACCCCTACGTAACTTCGAATTGTGATTTGAGGCACCAAACGATGTCGGAATGCATTGGAACCAAAGCCATAAGCTTTGTGAGCATGTGATAGACAAGAATACCTCAAAATCTCAATGTACGATTTTCGGTGAAAATTACAACTATACCCCTACGAAACTTCGAATGGTGATTTGAGGTACTAAACGATGTCGAAATGCATTGGAACCAAAGCCATAAGCTTTGTGAGCATGTGATAGACAAGAATACCTCTAAATCCTAATGTACGATTTTCGGTGAAAATTACAACTATACCCCTACGAAACTTCGAATGGTGATTTGAGGCAACAAACGATGTCGGAATGCATCGGAACCAAATCCATAAGCTTTGTGATCATGTGATAGACAAGAATACCTCAAAATCTCAATGTACGATTTTCGGTGAAAATTACAACTATACCCCTACGAAACATCGAATAGTGATTTGAAGCACCAAACGATGTCGTAATGCATTGGAACCAAAGCCATAAGCTTTGTGAGCATGTGATACACAAGAATAACTCAAAATCCCAATTTACGATTTTCGGTGAAACTTACAACTATACCCCTACGAAACTTCGAATGGTGATTTGATGCACCGAACGATGTCGGAATGCATTGGAACCAAAGCCATAAGCTTTGTGAGCATGTGATAGACAAGAATACCTCAAAATCCTAATGTACGATTTTCGGTGAAAATTACAACTATACCCCTACGAAATTTCGAATGGTGATTTGAGGCGCCAAACGATGTCGGAATGCATCGGAACCAAATCCATAAGTTTTGTGATGATGTCATAGACAAGAATACCTCAAAATCTCAATGTAAGATTTTCGGTGAAAATTACAACTATACCCCTACGAAACTTCGAATGGTGACTTGAGGCACCAAACGATGTCGGAATGCAATGGATCCAAAGCCATAAGCTTTGTGAGCATGTGATAGACAAGAATACCTCAAAATCCCAATGTACGATTTTCGGTGAAAATTACAACTATACCCCTACGAAATTTCGAATGGTGATTTGAGGCACCAAACAATGTCGGAATGCTTTGGAACCATAGCCATAACCTTTGTGAGCATGTGATAGACAAGAATACCTCAAAATCCCAATGTACGATTTTCGTTGAAAATTACAACTGTATACGAAATTTCGAATGGTGATTTGAGGTACCAAACGATGTCGGAATGCATTGGAACCAAGGCCATAAGTTTTGTGAGCATGTGATAGACAAGAATACCTCAAAATCTCAATGTACGATATTCGGTGAAAATTACAACTATACCCCTACGAAACTTCGAATGGTGATTTGATGCACCAAACGATGACGGAATGCATTGGATCCAAAGACATAAGCCTTGTGATCATGTGATACACAAGAATACCTCAAAATCCCAATGTACTATTTTCGGTGAAAATTACAACTATACCCCTACGAAACTTCGAATGGTGATTTAAGGCACCAAACGATGTCGGAATGCGTTGGAACCAAAGCAATAAGCTTTGTGAGCAAGTGATAGACAAGAATACCTCAAAATCCCAATGTACGATTTTCGGTAAAAATTACAACTATACCCCTACGAAACTTCAAATCGTGATTTGAGGCACCAAACGATGTCGGAATGCATTGGAACCAAAGCTATAAGCTTTGTGAGCATGTGATAGACAAGAATACCTCAAAATACAAATGTACGATTTTCGGTGAAAATTACAACTATACCCCTCTGTAACTTCGAAAGGTGATTTGAGGCACCAAACGATGTCGGAATGCATTGAAACCAAAGCCATAAGCTTTGTGAGCATGTGATAGACAAGAATACTTCAAAATCTCAATGTACGATTTTCGGTGAAAATTACAAATATACATACCCCTACGAAACTTCGAATGGTGATTTGAGGTACCAAACGATGTCGGAATGCATTGGAACCAAAGCCATAAGCTTTGTGAGCATGTGATAGACAAGAATACCCCAAAATCCAAATGTACGCTTTTCGGTGAAAATTACAACTAATACCCCTACGTAACTTCGAATGGTGATTTGAGGCACCAAACGATGTCAGAATGCATTGGAACCATAGCCATAAGCTTTGTGAGCATGTGATAGACTAGAATACCTCAAAATCCAATTGTACGATTTTTTGGTGAAAATTACAACTATACCCCTACGAAATTTCGAATGGTGATTTGAGGTACCAAACGACGTCGGAATGCATTGGAACCAAAGCCATAAGCTTTGTGAACATGTGATAGACAAGAATACCTGAAAATCCCAATGTACGATTTTCGGTGAAAATTACAACTATACCCCTACGAAACTTCGAATGGTGATTTGAGGCACCAAATGATGTCGTAATGCATTGGAACCAAAGCCATAAGCTTTCTGAGCATGTGATAGATAAGAATACCTCAAAATCCCAATGTACGATTTTCGGTAAAAATTACAACTATACCCCTACGAAACTTCAAATCTTGATTTGAGGCACCAAACGATGTCGGAATGCATTGGAACCAAAGCTATAAGCTTTGTGAGCATGTGATAGACAAGAATACCTCAAAATACAAATGTACGATTTTCGGTGAAAATTACAACTATACCCTTCCGTAACTTCGAATGGTGATTTGAGGCACCAAACGATGTCGGAATGCATTGGAACCAAAGCCATAAGCTTTGTGAGCATGTGATAGACAAGAATACTTCAAAATCTCAATGTACGATTTTCGGTGAAAATTACAACTATACCCCTACGAAACTTCGAATGGTGATTTGAGGTACCAAACGATGTCGGAATACATTGGAACCAAAGCCATAAGCTTTGTGAGCATGTGATAGACAAGAATACCCCAAAATCCAAATGTACGATTTTCGGTAAAAATTACAACTAATATCCCTACGTAACTTCGAATGGTGATTTGAGGCACCAAACGATGTCAGAATGCATTGGAACCATAGCCATAAGCTTTGTGAGCATGTGATAGACAAGAATACCTCAAAATCCAATTGTACGATTTTTTGGTAAAAATTACAACTATACCCCTATGAAACTTCGAATGGTGATTTGAGGTACCAAACGACGTCGGAATGCATTGGATCCAAATCCATAAGCTTTGTGAGCATGTGATAGACAAGAATACCTCAAAATCCCAATGTAAGATTTTCGGTGAAAATTACAACTATACCCCTACGAAACATCGAATGGTGATTTGAGGCACCAAACGATGTCGGAATGCATTGGAACCAAAGCCATAAGCTTGGTGAGCATGTGATAGACAAGAATACCTCGAAATCCCAATGTACGATTTTCGTTGAAAATTACAACTATACTCCTACGAAACTTCGAATGGTGATTTGAGGTACCAAACGATGTCGGAATGCATTGGAACCAAGTCCATAAGCTTTGCGAGCATGTGATAGACAAGAATACCTCAAAATCTCAATGACCGATATTCGGTTAAAATTACAACTATACCCCTACGAAACTTCGAATGGTGATTTGAGGCACCAAACGATGACGGAATGCGTTGGAACCAAAGCCATAATCTTGGTGAGCATGTGATAGACAAGAATACCTCAAAATCCCAATGGACGATTTTTGGTGAAAATTACAACTATACCCCTACGAAACTTCGAATGGTGATTGGAGGCACCAAACGATGTCGGAATGCATTGGAATCAAAGCCATAAGCTTGGTGAGCATGTGATAGACAAGTATACCTCAAAATCCCAATGTACGATTTTCGTTGAAAATTACAACTATACCCCTACGAAACTTCGAATGGTGATTTGAGGTACCAAACGATGTCGGAATGCATTGGAACCAAAGCCATAATCTTGGTGAGCATGTGATAGACAAGAATACCTCAAAATCCTAATGTACGATTTTCGGTGAAAATTACAACTATACCCCTACGAAACTTCGATTGGTGATTTGAGGCACCAAACGATGTCGGAATGCATCGGAACCAAATCCATAAGCTTTGTGATCATGTGATAGACAAGAATACCTCAAAATCTCAATGTACGATTTTCGGTGAAAATTACAACTATACCCCTACGAAACTTCGAATGGTGATTTGAGGCACCAAACGATGTCGGAATGCATTGGAACCAAAGCCATAAGCTTGGTGAGCATGTGATAGACAAGAATACCTCAAAATCCCAATGTACGATTTTCGTTGAAAATTACAACTATACCCCTACGAAACTTCGAATGGTGATTTGAGGTACCAAATGATGTCGGAATGCATTAGAACAAAGGCCATAAGCTTTGCGAGCATGTGATAAACAAGAATACCTCAAAATCTCAATGTACGATATTCAGTGAAAATTACAACTATACCCCTACGAAACTTCGAATGGTGATTTGAGGCACCAAACGATGACGGAATGTATTGGAACCAAAGCCGTAAGCCTTGTGATCATGTGATAGACAAGAATACCTCAAAATCCCAATGTACGATTTTCGGTCAAAATTACAACTATACCCCTACAAAACTTCGAATGGTGATTTGAGGCATTAAACGATGTCGGAATGCATTGGAACCAAAGCCATAAGCTTGGTGAGCATGTGATAGACAAGAATACCTCAAAATCCCAATGTACGATTTTCGTTGAAAATTACAACTATACCCCTACGAAACTTCGAATGGTGATTTGAGGTACCAAATGATGTCGGAATGCATTGGAACCAAGGCAATAAGCTTTGCGAGCATGTGATAGACAAGAATACCTCAAAGTCTCAATGTACGAAATTCGGTGAAAATTACAACTATACCCCTACGAAACTTCGAATGGTTATTTGAGGTACCAAATGATGATGCAATGCATTGGAACCAAAGCCATAAGCCTTGTGATCATGTGATAGACAAGAATACCTCAAAATCCCAATGTACGATTTTTGGTGAAAATTACAACTATATCCGTACGAAACTTCGAATGGTGATTTGAGGCACCAAACGATGTCGGAATGCATTGGAACCAAAGCCATAAGCTTTGTGAGCATGTGATAGACAAGAATACCTCAAAATCTCAATGTACGATTTTTGGTGAAAATTACAATTATACCCCTAGAAACTTCGAATGGTGATTTGAGGCACCAAACGATGTTGGATTGCATTGGAACCAATGCCATAAGCTTTGTGAGCATGTGATAGACAAGAATACTTCAAAATCTCAATGTACGATTTTCGGTGAAAATTACAACTATACCCCTACGAAACTTCGAATGGTGATTTGAGGTACTAAACGATGTCGAAATGCATTGGAACCAAATCCATAAGTTTTGTGATGATGTCATAGACAAGAATACCTCAAAATCTCAATGTAAGATTTTCGGTGAAAATTACAACTATACCACTACGAAACTTCGAATGGTGACTTGAGGCACCAAACGATGTCGGAATGCAATGGATCCAAAGCCATAAGCTTTGTGAGCATGTGATAGACAAGAATACCTCAAAATCCCAATGTACGATTTTCGGTGAAAATTACAACTATACCCCTACGAAATTTCGAATGGTGATTTGAGGCACCAAACAATGTCGGAATGCTTTGGAACCATAGCCATAACCTTTGTGAGCATGTGATAGACAAGAATACCTCAAAATCCCAATGTACGATTTTCGGTGAAAATTACAACTATACCCCTACGAAACTTTGAATGTTGATTTGAGGCACCAAACGATGTCGGAATGCATTGGAACCAAAGCCATAAGCTTGGTGAGCATGTGGTAGACAAGAATACCTCAAAATCCCAATGTACGATTTTCGTTGAAAATTACAACTGTATACGAAATTTCGAATGGTGATTTGAGGTACCAAACGATGTCGGAATGCATTGGAACCAAGGCCATAAGTTTTGTGAGCATGTGATAGACAAGAATACCTCAAAATCTCAATGTACGATATTCGGTGAAAATTACAACTATACCCCTACGAAACTTCGAATGGTGATTTGAGGCACCAAACGATGTCGGAATGCATCGGAACCAAATCCATAAGCTTTGTGATCATGTGATAGACAAGAATACCTCAAAATCTCAATGTACGATTTTCGGTGAAAATTACAACTATACCCCTACGAAACATCGAATAGTGATTTGAGGCACCAAACGATGTCGTAATGCATTGGAACCAAAGCCATAAGCTTTGTGAGCATGTGATACACAAGAATACCTCAAAATCCCAATTTACGATTTTCGGTGAAACTTACAACTATACCCCTACGAAACTTCGAATGGTGATTTGATGCACCGAACGATGTCAGAATGCATTGGAACCAAAGCCATAAGCTTTGTGAGCATGTGATAGACAAGAATACCTCAAAATCCTAATGTACGATTTTCGGTGAAAATTACAACTATACCCCTACGAAACTTCGAATGGTGATTTGAGGCACCAAACGATGTCGGAATGCATCGGAACCAAATCCATAAGTTTTGTGATGATGTCATAGACAAGAATACCTCAAAATCTCAATGTAAGATTTTCGGTGAAAATTACAACTATACCCCTACGAAACTTCGAATGGTGACTTGAGGCACCAAACGATGTCGGAATGCAATGGATCCAAAGCCATAAGCTTTGTGAGCATGTGATAGACAAGAATACCTCAAAACCCCAATGTACGATTTTCGGTGAAAATTACAACTATACCCCTACGAAATTTCGAATGGTGATTTGAGGCACCAAACAATGTCGGAATGCTTTGGAACCATAGCCATAACCTTTGTGAGCATGTGATAGACAAGAATACCTCAAAATCCCAATGTACGATTTTCGGTGAAAATTACAACTATACCCCTACGAAACTTTGAATGGTGATTTGAGGCACCAAACGATGTCGGAATGCATTGGAACCAAAGCCATAAGCTTGGTGAGCATGTGGTAGACAAGAATACCTCAAAATCCCAATGTACGATTTTCGTTGAAAATTACAACTGTATACGAAATTTCGAATGGTGATTTGAGGTACCAAACGATGTCGGAATGCATTGGAACCAAGGCCATAAGTTTTGTGAGCATGTGATAGACAAGAATACCTCAAAATCTCAATGTACGATATTCGGTGAAAATTACAACTATACCCCTACGAAACTTCGAATGGTGATTTGATGCACCAAACGATGACGGAATGCATTGGAACCAAAGCCATAAGCCTTGTGATCATGTGATAGACAAGAATACCTCAAAATCCCAATGTACGATTTTCGGTGAAAATTACAACTATACCCCTACGAAACGTCGAATGGTGATTTGAGGCACCAAACGATGTCGGAATGCGTTGGAACCAAAGCCATAAGCTTTGTGAGCATGTGATAGACAAGAATACCTCAAAATCCCAATGTACGATTTTCGGTAAAAATTACAACTATACCCCTACGAAACTTCAAATCGTGATTTGAGGCACCAAACGATGTCGGAATGCATTGGAACCAAAGCTATAAGCTTTGTGAGCATGTGATAGACAAGAATACCTCAAAATACAAATGTACGATTTTCGGTGAAAATTACAACTATACCCCTCCGTAACTTCGAATGGTGATTTGAGGCACCAAACGATGTCGGAATGCATTGGAACCAAAGCCATAAGCTTTGTGAGCATGTGATAGACAAGAATACTTCAAAATCTCAATGTTCGATTTTCGGTGAAAATTACAACTATACCCCTACGAAACTTCGAATGGTGATTTGAGGTACCAAACGATGTCGGAATGCATTGGAACCAAAGCCATAAGCTTTGTGAGCATGTGATAGACAAGAATACTTCAAAATCTCAATGTACGATTTTCGGTGAAAATTACAACTATACCCCTACGAAACTTCGAATGGTGATTTGAGGCACCAAACGATGTCGGAATACATTGGAACCAAAGCCATAAGCTTTGTGAGCATGTGATAGACAAGAATACCCCAAAATCCAAATGTACGATTTTCGGTGAAAATTACAACTAATACCCCTACGTAACTTCGAATGGTGATTTGAGGCACCAAACGATGTTAGAATGCATTGGAACCATAGCCATAAGCTTTGTGAGCATGTGATAGACAAGAATACCTCAAAATCCAATTGTACGATTTTTTGGTGAAAATTACAACTATACCCCTATGAAACTTCGAATGGTGATTTGAGGTACCAAACGACGTCGGAATGCATTGAATCCAAATCCATAAGCTTTGTGAGCATGTGATAGACAAGAATACCTCAAAATCCCAATGTACGATTTTCGGTGAAAATTACAACTATACCCCTACGAAACATCGAATGGTGATTTGAGGCACCAAACGATGTCGGAATGCATTGGAACCAAGTCCATAAGCTTTGCGAGCATGTGATAGACAAGAATACCTCAAAATCTCAATGTACGATATTCGGTGAAAATTACAACTATACCCCTACGAAACTTCGAATGGTGATTTGAGGCACCAAACGATGACGGAATGCATTGGAACCAAAGCCATAATCTTGGTGAGCATGTGATAGACAAGAATACCTCAAAATCCCAATGGACGATTTTTGGTGAAAATTACAACTATACCCCTATGAAACTTCGAATGGTGATTGGAGGCACCAAACGATGTCGGAATGCATTGGAACCAAAGCCATAAGCTTGGTGAGCATGTGATAGACAAGTATACCTCAAAATCCCAATGTACGATTTTCGTTGAAAATTACAACTATACCCCTACGAAACTTCGAATGGTGATTTGAGGTACCGAACGATGTCGGAATGCATTGGAACCAAAGCCATAATCTTGGTGAGCATGTGATAGACAAGAATACCTCAAAATCCTAATGTACGATTTTCGGTGAAAATTACAACTATACCCCTACGAAACTTCGATTGGTGATTTGAGGCACCAAACGATGTCGGAATGCATCGGAACCAAATCCATAAGCTTTGTGATCATGTGATAGACAAGAATACCTCAAAATCTCAATGTACGATTTTCGGTGAAAATTACAACTATACCCCTACGAAACTTCGAATGGTGATTTGAGGCACCAAACGATGTCGGAATGCATTGGAACCAAAGCCATAAGCTTGGTGAGCATGTGATAGACAAGAATACCTCAAAATCCCAATGTACGATTTTCGGTGAAAATTACAACTATACCCCTACGAAACTTCGAATGGTGATTTAGGCACCAAACGATGACGCAATGCATTGGAACCAAAGCCATAAGCTTTGTGAGCATGTGATAGACAAGAATACCTCAAAATCCCAATGTATGATTTTCGGTGAAAATTACAACTATACCCCTACAAAACTTCGAATGGTGATTTGAGGCATTAAACGATGTCGGAATGCATTGGAACCAAAGCCATAAGCTTGGTGAGCATGTGATAGACAAGAATACCTCAAAATCCCAATGTACAATTTTCGTGGAAAATTACAACTATACCCCTACGAAACTTCGAATGGTGATTTGAGGTACCAAACGATGTCGGAATGCATTGGAACCAAGGCAATAAGCTTTGCGAGCATGTGATAGACAAGAATACCTCAAAGTCTCAATGTACGAAATTCGGTGAAAATTACAACTATACCCCTACGAAACTTCGAATGGTGATTTGAGGCACCAAACGATGATGCAATGCATTGGAACCAAAGCCATAAGCCTTGTGATCATGTGATAGACAAGAATACCTCAAAATCCTAATGTACGATTTTCGGTGAAAATTACAACTATACCCCTACGAAACTTCGAATGGTGATTTGAGGCACCAAACGATGACGCAATGCATTGGAACCAAAGCCATAAGCTTTGTGAGCATGTGATAGACAAGAATACCTCAAAATCCCAATGTATGATTTTCGGTGAAAATTACAACTATACCCCTACGAAACTTCGAATGGTGATTTGATGCACCAAACGATGTCGGAATGCATTGGAACCAAAGCCATAAGCTTTGTGAGCATGTGATAGACAAGAATACCTCAAAATCCCAATGTACGATTTTCGGTGAAAATAACAACTATACCCCTACGAAACATCCAATGGTGATTTGAGGCACCAAACTATGTCGGAATGCATTGGAACCAAAGCCATAATCTTGGTGAGCATGTGATAGACAAGAAAACCTCAAAATCCCAATGTACGATTTTCGGTGAAAATTACAACTATACCCCTACGAAACTTCGAATGGTGATTGGAGGCACCAAACGATGTCGGAATGCATTGGAACCAAAGCCCTAAACTTTGTGAGCATGTGATAGACAAGAATACCTCAAAATCCCAATGTACGATTTTTGGTTAAAATTACAACTATACCCTTACGAAATTTCGAATGGTGATTTGAGGCACCAAACGATGTCGGAATGCATTGGAACCAAAGCCATAATCTTGGTGAGCATGTGATAGACAAGAATACCTCAAAATCCCAATGTACGATTTTTGGTTAAAATTACAACTATACCCTTACGAAATTTCGAATGGTGATTTGAGGCACCAAACGATGTCGGAATGCATTGGAACCAAAGCCATAAGCTTGGTGAGCATGTGATAGACAAGAATACCTCAAAATCCAATTGTACGATTTTCGGTGAAAATTACAACTATACCCCTACGAAACTTCGAATGGTGATTTGAGGCACCAAACGATGTCGAAATGCATTGGAACCAAAGCCATAAGCTTTGTGAGCATGTGATAGACAAGAATACCTCAAAATCCCAATGTACGATTTTCGGTGAAAATTACAACTATACCCCTACGAAACTTCGAATGGTTATTTGAGGCACCAAACGATGTCGGAATGCTTTGGAACCAAAGCCATAATCTTGGTGAGCATGTGATAGACAAGAATACCTCAAAATCCTAATGTACGATTTTCGGTGAAAATTACAACTATACCCCTACGAAACTTCGAATGGTGATTTGAGGCACCAAACGATGTCGAAATGCATTGGAACCAAAGCCATAAGTTTGGTGAGCATGTTATCGACAAGAATACCTCAAAATCCCAATGTACGATTTTCGTTGAAAATTACAAGTATACCCCTACGAAACTTCGAATGGTGATTTGAGGTACCAAACGATGTCGGAATGCATTGGAACCAAGGCCATAAGCTTTTCGAGCATGTGATAGACAAGAATACCTCAAAATCTCAATGTACGATATTCAGTGAAAATTACAACTATACCCCTACGAAACTTCGAACGGTGATTTGAGGCACCAAACGATGACGGAATGTATTGGAACCAAAGCCGTAAGCCTTGTGATCATGTGATAGACAAGAATACCTCAAAATCCCAATGTACGATTTTCGGTGAAAATTACAACTATACCCCTACGAAACTTCGAATGGTGATTTGAGGCACCAAATGATGTCGGAATGCATTGGAACCAAAGCCATAAGCTTGGTGAGCATGTGATAGACAAGAATACCTCAAAATCCCAATGTACGATTTTCGTTGAAAATTACAACTATACCCCTACGAAACTTCGAATGGTGATTTGAGGTACCAAACGATGTCGGAATGCATTGGAACCAAGGCAATAAGCTTTGCGAGCATGTGATAGACAAGAATACCTCAAAGTCTCAATGTACGATATTCGGTGAAAATTACAACTATACCCCTACGAAACTTCGAATGGTGATTTGAGGCACCAAACGATGATGCAATGCATTGGAACCAAAGCCATAAGCCTTCTGATCATGTGATAGACAAGAATACCTCAAAATCCTAATGTACGATTTTCGGTGAAAATTACAACTATACCCCTACGAAACTTCGAATGGTGATTTGATGCACCAAACGATGTCGGAATGCATTGGAACCAAAGCCATAAGCTTTGTGAGCATGTGATAGACAAGAATACCTCAAAATCCCAATGTACGATTTTCGGTGAAAATTACAACTATACCCCTATGAAACATCGAATGGTGATTTGAGGCACCAAACGATGTCGGAATGCATTGGAACCAAAGCCATAATCTTGGTGAGCATGTGATAGACAAGAATACCTCAAAATTCCAATGGACGATTTTTGGTGAAAATTACAACTATACCCCTACGAAACTTCGAATGGTGATTGGAGGCACCAAACGATGTCGGAATGCATTGGAACCAAAGCCATAAGCTTGGTGAGCATGTGATAGACAAGTATACCTCAAAATCCCAATGTACGATTTTCGTTGAAAATTACAACTATACCCCTACGAAACTTCGAATGGTGATTTGAGGTACCGAACGATGTCGGAATGCATTGGAACCAAAGCCATAATCTTGGTGAGCATGTGATAGACAAGAATACCTCAAAATCCCAATGTACGATTTTTGGTGAAAATTACAACTATACCCCTATGAAACTTCGAATGGTGATTGGAGGCACCAAACGATGTCGGAATGCATTGGAACCAAAGCCATAAGCTTGGTGAGCATGTGATAGACAAGTATACCTCAAAATCCCAATGTACGATTTTCGTTGAAAATTACAACTATACCCCTACGAAACTTCGAATGGTGATTTGAGGTACCGAACGATGTCGGAATGCATTGGAACCAAAGCCATAATCTTGGTGAGCATGTGATAGACAAGAATACCTCAAAATCCTAATGTACGATTTTCGGTGAAAATTACAACTATACCCCTACGAAACTTCGATTGGTGATTTGAGGCACCAAACGATGTCGGAATGCATCGGAACCAAATCCATAAGCTTTGTGATCATGTGATAGACAAGAATACCTCAAAATCTCAATGTACGATTTTCGGTGAAAATTACAACTATACCCCTACGAAACTTCGAATGGTGATTTGAGGCACCAAACGATGTCGGAATGCATTGGAACCAAAGCCATAAGCTTGGTGAGCATGTGATAGACAAGAATACCTCAAAATCCCAATGTACGATTTTCGGTGAAAATTACAACTATACCCCTACGAAACTTCGAATGGTGATTTAGGCACCAAACGATGACGCAATGCATTGGAACCAAAGCCATAAGCTTTGTGAGCATGTGATAGACAAGAATACCTCAAAATCCCAATGTATGATTTTCGGTGAAAATTACAACTATACCCCTACAAAACTTCGAATGGTGATTTGAGGCATTAAACGATGTCGGAATGCATTGGAACCAAAGCCATAAGCTTGGTGAGCATGTGATAGACAAGAATACCTCAAAATCCCAATGTACAATTTTCGTGGAAAATTACAACTATACCCCTACGAAACTTCGAATGGTGATTTGAGGTACCAAACGATGTCGGAATGCATTGGAACCAAGGCAATAAGCTTTGCGAGCATGTGATAGACAAGAATACCTCAAAGTCTCAATGTACGAAATTCGGTGAAAATTACAACTATACCCCTACGAAACTTCGAATGGTGATTTGAGGCACCAAACGATGATGCAATGCATTGGAACCAAAGCCATAAGCCTTGTGATCATGTGATAGACAAGAATACCTCAAAATCCTAATGTACGATTTTCGGTGAAAATTACAACTATACCCCTACGAAACTTCGAATGGTGATTTGAGGCACCAAACGATGACGCAATGCATTGGAACCAAAGCCATAAGCTTTGTGAGCATGTGATAGACAAGAATACCTCAAAATCCCAATGTATGATTTTCGGTGAAAATTACAACTATACCCCTACGAAACTTCGAATGGTGATTTGATGCACCAAACGATGTCGGAATGCATTGGAACCAAAGCCATAAGCTTTGTGAGCATGTGATAGACAAGAATACCTCAAAATCCCAATGTACGATTTTCGGTGAAAATAACAACTATACCCCTACGAAACATCCAATGGTGATTTGAGGCACCAAACTATGTCGGAATGCATTGGAACCAAAGCCATAATCTTGGTGAGCATGTGATAGACAAGAAAACCTCAAAATCCCAATGTACGATTTTCGGTGAAAATTACAACTATACCCCTACGAAACTTCGAATGGTGATTGGAGGCACCAAACGATGTCGGAATGCATTGGAACCAAAGCCCTAAACTTTGTGAGCATGTGATAGACAAGAATACCTCAAAATCCCAATGTACGATTTTTGGTTAAAATTACAACTATACCCTTACGAAATTTCGAATGGTGATTTGAGGCACCAAACGATGTCGGAATGCATTGGAACCAAAGCCATAATCTTGGTGAGCATGTGATAGACAAGAATACCTCAAAATCCCAATGTACGATTTTTGGTTAAAATTACAACTATACCCTTACGAAATTTCGAATGGTGATTTGAGGCACCAAACGATGTCGGAATGCATTGGAACCAAAGCCATAAGCTTGGTGAGCATGTGATAGACAAGAATACCTCAAAATCCAATTGTACGATTTTCGGTGAAAATTACAACTATACCCCTACGAAACTTCGAATGGTGATTTGAGGCACCAAACGATGTCGAAATGCATTGGAACCAAAGCCATAAGCTTTGTGAGCATGTGATAGACAAGAATACCTCAAAATCCCAATGTACGATTTTCGGTGAAAATTACAACTATACCCCTACGAAACTTCGAATGGTTATTTGAGGCACCAAACGATGTCGGAATGCTTTGGAACCAAAGCCATAATCTTGGTGAGCATGTGATAGACAAGAATACCTCAAAATCCTAATGTACGATTTTCGGTGAAAATTACAACTATACCCCTACGAAACTTCGAATGGTGATTTGAGGCACCAAACGATGTCGAAATGCATTGGAACCAAAGCCATAAGTTTGGTGAGCATGTTATCGACAAGAATACCTCAAAATCCCAATGTACGATTTTCGTTGAAAATTACAAGTATACCCCTACGAAACTTCGAATGGTGATTTGAGGTACCAAACGATGTCGGAATGCATTGGAACCAAGGCCATAAGCTTTTCGAGCATGTGATAGACAAGAATACCTCAAAATCTCAATGTACGATATTCAGTGAAAATTACAACTATACCCCTACGAAACTTCGAACGGTGATTTGAGGCACCAAACGATGACGGAATGTATTGGAACCAAAGCCGTAAGCCTTGTGATCATGTGATAGACAAGAATACCTCAAAATCCCAATGTACGATTTTCGGTGAAAATTACAACTATACCCCTACGAAACTTCGAATGGTGATTTGAGGCACCAAATGATGTCGGAATGCATTGGAACCAAAGCCATAAGCTTGGTGAGCATGTGATAGACAAGAATACCTCAAAATCCCAATGTACGATTTTCGTTGAAAATTACAACTATACCCCTACGAAACTTCGAATGGTGATTTGAGGTACCAAACGATGTCGGAATGCATTGGAACCAAGGCAATAAGCTTTGCGAGCATGTGATAGACAAGAATACCTCAAAGTCTCAATGTACGATATTCGGTGAAAATTACAACTATACCCCTACGAAACTTCGAATGGTGATTTGAGGCACCAAACGATGATGCAATGCATTGGAACCAAAGCCATAAGCCTTCTGATCATGTGATAGACAAGAATACCTCAAAATCCTAATGTACGATTTTCGGTGAAAATTACAACTATACCCCTACGAAACTTCGAATGGTGATTTGATGCACCAAACGATGTCGGAATGCATTGGAACCAAAGCCATAAGCTTTGTGAGCATGTGATAGACAAGAATACCTCAAAATCCCAATGTACGATTTTCGGTGAAAATTACAACTATACCCCTATGAAACATCGAATGGTGATTTGAGGCACCAAACGATGTCGGAATGCATTGGAACCAAAGCCATAATCTTGGTGAGCATGTGATAGACAAGAATACCTCAAAATTCCAATGGACGATTTTTGGTGAAAATTACAACTATACCCCTACGAAACTTCGAATGGTGATTGGAGGCACCAAACGATGTCGGAATGCATTGGAACCAAAGCCCTAAGCTTTGTGAGCATGTGATAGACAAGAATACCTCAAAATCCCAATGTACGCTTTTTGGTTAAAATTACAACTATACCCTTACGAAACTTCGAATGGTGATTTGAGGCACCAAACGATGTCGGAATGCATTGGAACCAAAGCCATAAGCTTGGTGAGCATGTGATAGACAAGAATACCTCAAAATCCAATTGTACGATTTTCGGTGAAAATTACAACTATACCCCTACGAAACTTCGAATGGTGATTTGAGGCACCAAACGATGTCGGAATGCATTGGAACCAAAGCCATAAGCTTTGTGAGCATGTGATAGACAAGAATACCTCAAAATCCCAATGTACGATTTTCGGTGAAAATTACAACTATACCCCTACGAAACTTCGAATGGTGATTTGAGGCACCAAACGATGTCGGAATGCATTGGAACCAAAGCCATAATCTTGGTGAGCATGTGATAGACAAGAATACCTCAAAATCCCAATGTACGATTTTTGGTGAAAATTACAACTATACCCCTACGAAACTTCGAATGGTGATTGGAGGCACCAAACGATGTCGGAATGCATTGGAACCAAAGCCCTAAGCTTTGCGAGCATGTGATAGACAAGAATACCTCAAAGTCTCAATGTACGATATTCGGTGAAAATTACAACTATACCCCTACGAAACTGCGAATGGTGATTTGAGGCACCAAACGATGATGCAATGCATTGGAACCAAAGCCATAAGCCTTGTGATCATGTGATAGACAAGAATACCTCAAAATCCTAATGTACGATTTTCGGTGAAAATTACAACTATACCCCTACGAAACTTCGAATGGTGATTTGATGCACCAAACGATGTCGGAATGCATTGGAACCAAAGCCATAAGCTTTGTGAGCATGTGATAGACAAAAATACCTCAAAATCTCAATGTACGATTTTCGGTGAAAATTACAACTACACCCCTACGAAACTTCGAATGGTGATTTGAGGTACCAAACGATGTCGGAATGCATTGGAACCAAAGCCATAATCTTGGTGAGCATGTGATACACAAGAATACCTCAAAATCCTAATGTACGATTTTCGGTGAAAATTACAACTATACCCCTACGAAACTTCGAATGGTGATTTGAGGCACCAAACGATGTCGGAATGCATCGGAACCAAATCCATAAGCATTGTGATCATGTGATAGACAAGAATACCTCAAAATCTCAATGTACGATTTTCGGTGAAAATTACAACTATACCCCTACGAAACATCGAATGGTGATTTGAGGCACCAAACGATGTCGGAATGCATTGGAACCAAAGTCATAAGCTTGGTGAGCATGTGATAGACACGAATACCTCAAAATCCCAATGTACGATTTTCGTTGAAAATTACAACTATACCCCTACGAAACTTCGAATGGTGATTTCAGGCACCAAACGATGTCGGAATGCATTGGAACCAAAGCCATAAGCTTGGTGAGCATGTGATAGACAAGAATACCTCAAAATCCCAATGTACGATTTTCGTTGAAAATTACAACTATACCCTTACGAAACTTCGAATGGTGATTTGAGGTACCAAACGATGTCGGAATGCATTGGAACCAAAGCCATAATCTTGGTGAGCATGTGATACACAAGAATACCTCAAAATCCTAATGTACGATTTTCGGTGAAAATTACAACTATACCCCTACGAAACTTCGAATGGTGATTTGAGGCACCAAACGATGTCGGAATGCATCGGAACCAAATCCATAAGCATTGTGATCATGTGATAGACAAGAATACCTCAAAATCTCAATGTACGATTTTCGGTGAAAATTACAACTATACCCCTACGAAACTTCGAATGGTGATTTGAGGCACCAAACGATGATGCAATGCATTGGAACCAAAGCCATAAGCCTTGTGATCATGTGATAGACAAGAATACCTCAAAATCCTAATGTACGATTTTCGGTGAAAATTACAACTATACCCCTACGAAACTTCGAATGGTGATTTGAGGCACCAAACGATGACGCAATGCATTGGAACCAAAGCCATAAGCTTTGTGAGCATGTGATAGACAAGAATACCTCAAAATCCCAATGTATGATTTTCGGTGAAAATTACAACTATACCCCTACGAAACTTCGAATGGTGATTTGATGCACCAAACGATGTCGGAATGCATTGGAACCAAAGCCATAAGCTTTGTGAGCATGTGATAGACAAGAATACCTCAAAATCCCAATGTACGATTTTCGGTGAAAATAACAACTATACCCCTACGAAACATCCAATGGTGATTTGAGGCACCAAACTATGTCGGAATGCATTGGAACCAAAGCCATAATCTTGGTGAGCATGTGATAGACAAGAAAACCTCAAAATCCCAATGTACGATTTTCGGTGAAAATTACAACTATACCCCTACGAAACTTCGAATGGTGATTGGAGGCACCAAACGATGTCGGAATGCATTGGAACCAAAGCCCTAAACTTTGTGAGCATGTGATAGACAAGAATACCTCAAAATCCCAATGTACGATTTTTGGTTAAAATTACAACTATACCCTTACGAAATTTCGAATGGTGATTTGAGGCACCAAACGATGTCGGAATGCATTGGAACCAAAGCCATAATCTTGGTGAGCATGTGATAGACAAGAATACCTCAAAATCCCAATGTACGATTTTTGGTTAAAATTACAACTATACCCTTACGAAATTTCGAATGGTGATTTGAGGCACCAAACGATGTCGGAATGCATTGGAACCAAAGCCATAAGCTTGGTGAGCATGTGATAGACAAGAATACCTCAAAATCCAATTGTACGATTTTCGGTGAAAATTACAACTATACCCCTACGAAACTTCGAATGGTGATTTGAGGCACCAAACGATGTCGAAATGCATTGGAACCAAAGCCATAAGCTTTGTGAGCATGTGATAGACAAGAATACCTCAAAATCCCAATGTACGATTTTCGGTGAAAATTACAACTATACCCCTACGAAACTTCGAATGGTTATTTGAGGCACCAAACGATGTCGGAATGCTTTGGAACCAAAGCCATAATCTTGGTGAGCATGTGATAGACAAGAATACCTCAAAATTCTAATGTACGATTTTCGGTGAAAATTACAACTATACCCCTACGAAACTTCGAATGGTGATTTGAGGCACCAAACGATGTCGAAATGCATTGGAACCAAAGCCATAAGTTTGGTGAGCATGTTATCGACAAGAATACCTCAAAATCCCAATGTACGATTTTCGTTGAAAATTACAAGTATACCCCTACGAAACTTCGAATGGTGATTTGAGGTACCAAACGATGTCGGAATGCATTGGAACCAAGGCCATAAGCTTTTCGAGCATGTGATAGACAAGAATACCTCAAAATCTCAATGTACGATATTCAGTGAAAATTACAACTATACCCCTACGAAACTTCGAACGGTGATTTGAGGCACCAAACGATGACGGAATGTATTGGAACCAAAGCCGTAAGCCTTGTGATCATGTGATAGACAAGAATACCTCAAAATCCCAATGTACGATTTTCGGTGAAAATTACAACTATACCCCTACGAAACTTCGAATGGTGATTTGAGGCACCAAATGATGTCGGAATGCATTGGAACCAAAGCCATAAGCTTGGTGAGCATGTGATAGACAAGAATACCTCAAAGTCTCAATGTACGATATTCGGTGAAAATTACAACTATACCCCTACGAAACTTCGAATGGTGATTTGAGGCACCAAACGATGATGCAATGCATTGGAACCAAAGCCATAAGCCTTCTGATCATGTGATAGACAAGAATACCTCAAAATCCTAATGTACGATTTTCGGTGAAAATTACAACTATACCCCTACGAAACTTCGAATGGTGATTTGATGCACCAAACGATGTCGGAATGCATTGGAACCAAAGCCATAAGCTTTGTGAGCATGTGATAGACAAGAATACCTCAAAATCCCAATGTACGATTTTCGGTGAAAATTACAACTATACCCCTATGAAACATCGAATGGTGATTTGAGGCACCAAACGATGTCGGAATGCATTGGAACCAAAGCCATAATCTTGGTGAGCATGTGATAGACAAGAATACCTCAAAATTCCAATGGACGATTTTTGGTGAAAATTACAACTATACCCCTACGAAACTTCGAATGGTGATTGGAGGCACCAAACGATGTCGGAATGCATTGGAACCAAAGCCCTAAGCTTTGTGAGCATGTGATAGACAAGAATACCTCAAAATCCCAATGTACGCTTTTTGGTTAAAATTACAACTATACCCTTACGAAACTTCGAATGGTGATTTGAGGCACCAAACGATGTCGGAATGCATTGGAACCAAAGCCATAAGCTTGGTGAGCATGTGATAGACAAGAATACCTCAAAATCCAATTGTACGATTTTCGGTGAAAATTACAACTATACCCCTACGAAACTTCGAATGGTGATTTGAGGCACCAAACGATGTCGGAATGCATTGGAACCAAAGCCATAAGCTTTGTGAGCATGTGATAGACAAGAATACCTCAAAATCCCAATGTACGATTTTCGGTGAAAATTACAACTATACCCCTACGAAACTTCGAATGGTGATTTGAGGCACCAAACGATGTCGGAATGCATTGGAACCAAAGCCATAATCTTGGTGAGCATGTGATAGACAAGAATACCTCAAAATCCCAATGTACGATTTTTGGTGAAAATTACAACTATACCCCTACGAAACTTCGAATGGTGATTGGAGGCACCAAACGATGTCGGAATGCATTGGAACCAAAGCCCTAAGCTTTGCGAGCATGTGATAGACAAGAATACCTCAAAGTCTCAATGTACGATATTCGGTGAAAATTACAACTATACCCCTACGAAACTGCGAATGGTGATTTGAGGCACCAAACGATGATGCAATGCATTGGAACCAAAGCCATAAGCCTTGTGATCATGTGATAGACAAGAATACCTCAAAATCCTAATGTACGATTTTCGGTGAAAATTACAACTATACCCCTACGAAACTTCGAATGGTGATTTGATGCACCAAACGATGTCGGAATGCATTGGAACCAAAGCCATAAGCTTTGTGAGCATGTGATAGACAAAAATACCTCAAAATCTCAATGTACGATTTTCGGTGAAAATTACAACTATACCCCTACGAAACTTCGAATGGTGATTTGAGGTACCAAACGATGTCGGAATGCATTGGAACCAAAGCCATAATCTTGGTGAGCATGTGATACACAAGAATACCTCAAAATCCTAATGTACGATTTTCGGTGAAAATTACAACTATACCCCTACGAAACTTCGAATGGTGATTTGAGGCACCAAACAATGTCGGAATGCATCGGAACCAAATCCATAAGCATTGTGATCATGTGATAGACAAGAATACCTCAAAATCTCAATGTACGATTTTCGGTGAAAATTACAACTATACCCCTACGAAACTTCGAATGGTGATTTGAGGCACCAAACGATGTCGGAATGCATTGGAACCAAAGTCATAAGCTTGGTGAGCATGTGATAGACACGAATACCTCAAAATCCCAATGTACGATTTTCGTTGAAAATTACAACTATACCCCTACGAAACTTCGAATGGTGATTTCAGGCACCAAACGATGTCGGAATGCATTGGAACCAAAGCCATAAGCTTGGTGAGCATGTGATAGACAAGAATACCTCAAAATCCCAATGTACGATTTTCGTTGAAAATTACAACTATACCCTTACGAAACTTCGAATGGTGATTTGAGGTACCAAACGATGTCGGAATGCATTGGAACCAAAGCCATAATCTTGGTGAGCATGTGATACACAAGAATACCTCAAAATCCTAATGTACGATTTTCGGTGAAAATTACAACTATACCCCTACGAAACTTCGAATGGTGATTTGAGGCACCAAACGATGTCGGAATGCATCGGAACCAAATCCATAAGCATTGTGATCATGTGATAGACAAGAATACCTCAAAATCTCAATGTACGATTTTCGGTGAAAATTACAACTATACCCCTACGAAACTTCGAATGGTGATTTGAGGCACCAAACGATGTCGGAATGCATTGGAACCAAAGTCATAAGCTTGGTGAGCATGTGATAGACACGAATACCTCAAAATCCCAATGTACGATTTTCGTTGAAAATTACAACTACACCCCTATGAAACTTCGAATGGTGATTTGAGGTACCAAATGATGTGGGAATGCATTGGAACCAAGGGCATAAGCTTTGCGAGCATGTGATAGACAAGAATACCTCAAAATCTCAATGTACGATATTCAGTGAAAATTACAACTATACCCCTACGAAACTTCGAATGGTGATTTGAGGCACCAAACGATGACGGAATGTATTGGAACCAAAGCCGTAAGCCTTGTGATCATGTGATAGACAAGAATACCTCAAAATCCCAATGTACGATTTTCGGTGAAAAATTACAACTATACCCCTACGAAACTACGAATGGTGATTTGAGGCACCAAACGATGTCGAAATGCATTGGAACCAAAGCCATAAGTTTGGTGAGCATGTTATCGACAAGAATACCTCAAAATCCCAATGTACGATTTTCGTTGAAAATTACAACTATACCCCTACGAAACTTCGAATGGTGATTTGAGGTACCAAACGATGTCGGAATGCATTGGAACCAAGGCCTTAAGCTTTGCGAGCATGTGATAGACAAGAATACCTCAAAATCCCAATGTACGATTTTCGTTGAAAATTACTACTATACCCCTACGAAACTTCGAATGGTGATTTGAGGTACCAAACGATGTCGGAATGCATTGGAACCAAGGCAATAAGCTTTGCGAGCATGTGATAGACAAGAATACCTCAAAGTCTCAATGTACGATATTCCGTGAAAATTACAACTATACCCCTACGAAACTTCGAATGGTGATTTGAGGCACCAAACGATGATGCAATGCATTGGAACCAAAGCCATAAGCCTTGTGATCATGTGATAGACAAGAATACCTCAAAATCCTAATGTACGATTTTCGGTGAAAATTACAACTATACCCCTACGAAACTTCGAATGGTGATTTGAGACACCAAACGATGACGCAATGCATTGGAACCAAAGCCATAAGCTTTGTGAGCATGTGATAGACAAGAATACCTCAAAATCCCAATGTATGATTTTCGGTGAAAATTACAACTATACCCCTACGAAACTTCGAATGGTGATTTGATGCACCAAACGATGTCGAAATGCATTGGAACCAAAGCCATAAGCTTTGTGAGCATGTGATAGACAAGAATACCTCAAAATCCCAATGTACGATTTTCGGTGAAAATTACAACTATACCCCTACGAAACATCGAATGGTGATTATAGGCACCAAACGATGTCGGAATGCATTGGAACCAAAGCCATAATCTTGGTGAGCATGTGATAGACAAGAATACCTCAAAATCCCAATGTACGATTTTCGGTGAAAATTACAACTATACCCCTACGAAACTTCGAATGGTGATTTGAGGCACCAAACGATGACGCAATGCATTGGAACCAAAGCCATAAGCTTTGTGAGCATGTGATAGACAAGAATACCTCAAAATCCCAATGTATGATTTTCGGTGAAAATTACAACTATACCCCTACGAAACTTCGAATGGTGATTTGATGCACCAAACGATGTCGGAATGCATTGGAACCAAAGCCATAAGCTTTGTGAGCATGTGATAGACAAGAATACCTCAAAATCCCAATGTACGATTTTCGGTGAAAATAACAACTATACCCCTACGAAACATCGAATGGTGATTTGAGGCACCAAACGATGTCGGAATGCATTGGAACCAAAGCCATAATCTTGGTGAGCATGTGATAGACAAGAAAACCTCAAAATCCCAATGTACGATTTTCGGTGAAAATTACAACTATACCCCTACGAAACTTCGAATGGTGATTGGAGGCACCAAACGATGTCGGAATGCATTGGAACCAAAGCCCTAAACTTTGTGAGCATGTGATAGACAAGAATACCTCAAAATCCCAATGTACGATTTTTGGTTAAAATTACAACTATACCCTTACGAAACTTCGAATGGTGATTTGAGGCACCAAACGATGTCGGAATGCATTGGAACCAAAGCCATAAGCTTGGTGAGTATGTGATAGACAAGAATACCTCAAAATCCAATTGTACGATTTTCGGTGAAAATTACAACTATACCCCTACGAAACTTCGAATGGTGATTTGAGGTACCAAACGATGTCGGAATGCATTGGAACCAAAGCCATAATCTTGGTGAGCATGTGATACACAAGAATACCTCAAAATCCTAATGTACGATTTTCGGTGAAAATTACAACTATACCCCTACGAAACTTCGAATGGTGATTTGAGGCACCAAACGATGTCGGAATGCATCGGAACCAAATCCATAAGCATTGTGATCATGTGATAGACAAGAATACCTCAAAATCTCAATGTACGATTTTCGGTGAAAATTACAACTATACCCCTACGAAACTTCGAATGGTGATTTGAGGCACCAAACGATGTCGGAATGCATTGGAACCAAAGTCGTAAGCTTGGTGAGCATGTGATAGACACGAATACCTCAAAATCTCAATGTACGATTTTCGTTGAAAATTACAACTATACCCCTACGAAACTTCGAATGGTGATTTCAGGCACCAAACGATGTCGGAATGCATTGGAACCAAAGCCATAAGCTTGGTGAGCATGTGATAGACAAGAATTCCTCAAAATCCCAATGTACGATTTTCGTTGAAAATTACAACTATACCCTTACGAAACTTCGAATGGTGATTTGAGGTACCAAACGATGTCGGAATGCATTGGAACCAAAGCCATAATCTTGGTGAGCATGTGATACACAAGAATACCTCAAAATCCTAATGTACGATTTTCGGTGAAAATTACAACTATACCCCTACGAAACTTCGAATGGTGATTTGAGGCACCAAACGATGTCGGAATGCATCGGAACCAAATCCATAAGCATTGTGATCATGTGATAGACAAGAATACCTCAAAATCTCAATGTACGATTTTCGGTGAAAATTACAACTATACCCCTACGAAACTTCGAATGGTGATTTGAGGCACCAAACGATGTCGGAATGCATTGGAACCAAAGTCATAAGCTTGGTGAGCATGTGATAGACACGAATACCTCAAAATCCCAATGTACGATTTTCGTTGAAAATTACAACTACACCCCTATGAAACTTCGAATGGTGATTTGAGGTACCAAATGATGTGGGAATGCATTGGAACCAAGGGCATAAGCTTTGCGAGCATGTGATAGACAAGAATACCTCAAAATCTCAATGTACGATATTCAGTGAAAATTACAACTATACCCCTACGAAACTTCGAATGGTGATTTGAGGCACCAAACGATGACGGAATGTATTGGAACCAAAGCCGTAAGCCTTGTGATCATGTGATAGACAAGAATACCTCAAAATCCCAATGTACGATTTTCGGTGAAAAATTACAACTATACCCCTACGAAACTACGAATGGTGATTAGAGGCACCAAACGATGTCGGAATGCATTGGAACCAAAGCCATAAGTTTGGTGAGCATGTTATCGACAAGAATACCTCAAAATCCCAATGTACGATTTTCGTTGAAAATTACAACTATACCCCTACGAAACTTCGAATGGTGATTTGAGGTACCAAACGATGTCGGAATGCATTGGAACCAAGGCCTTAAGCTTTGCGAGCATGTGATAGACAAGAATACCTCAAAATCCCAATGTACGATTTTCGTTGAAAATTACTACTATACCCCTACGAAACTTCGAATGGTGATTTGAGGTACCAAACGATGTCGGAATGCATTGGAACCAAGGCAATAAGCTTTGCGAGCATGTGATAGACAAGAATACCTCAAAGTCTCAATGTACGATATTCGGTGAAAATTACAACTATACCCCTACGAAACTTCGAATGGTGATTTGAGGCACCAAACGATGATGCAATGCATTGGAACCAAAGCCATAAGCCTTGTGATCATGTGATAGACAAGAATACCTCAAAATCCTAATGTACGATTTTCGGTGAAAATTACAACTATACCCCTACGAAACTTCGAATGGTGATTTGAGACACCAAACGATGACGCAATGCATTGGAACCAAAGCCATAAGCTTTGTGAGCATGTGATAGACAAGAATATCTCAAAATCCCAATGTATGATTTTCGGTGAAAATTACAACTATACCCCTACGAAACTTCGAATGGTGATTTGATGCACCAAACGATGTCGAAATGCATTGGAACCAAAGCCATAAGCTTTGTGAGCATGTGATAGACAAGAATACCTCAAAATCCCAATGTACGATTTTCGGTGAAAATTACAACTATACCCCTACGAAACATCGAATGATGATTATAGGCACCAAACGATGTCGGAATGCATTGGAACCAAAGCCATAATCTTGGTGAGCATGTGATAGACAAGAATACCTCAAAATCCCAATGTACGATTTTCGGTGAAAATTACAACTATACCCCTACGAAACTTCGAATGGTGATTTGAGGCACCAAACGATGACGCAATGCATTGGAACCAAAGCCATAAGCTTTGTGAGCATGTGATAGACAAGAATACCTCAAAATCCCAATGTACGATTTTCGTTGAAAATTACAACTATACCCCTACGAAACTTCGAATGGTGATTTGAGGTACCAAACGATGTCGGAATGCATTGGAACCAAGGCCATAAGCTTTGCGAGCATGTGATAGACAAGAATACTTCAAAGTCTCAATGTACGATATTCGGTGAAAATTACAACTATAACCCTACGAAACTTCGAATGGTGATTTGAGGCACCAAACGATGATGCAATGCATTGGAACCAAGGCCTTAATCTTGGTGAGCATGTGATAGACAAGAATACCTCAAAATCTCAATGTACGATTTTCGGTTAAAATTACAACTATACCCCTACGAAACTTCGAATGGTGATTGGAGGCACCAAACGATGTCGGAATGCATTGGAACCAAAGCCCTAAGCTTTGTGAGCATGTGATAGACAAAAATACCTCAAAATCCCAATGTATGATTTTCGGTGAAAATTACAACTATACCCTTACGAAACTTCGAATGGTGATTTCAGGCACCAAACGATGTCGGAATGCATTGGAACCAAAGCCATAAGCTTGGTGAGCATGTGATAGACAAGAATACCTCAAAATCCAATTGTACGATTTTCGGTGAAAATTACAACTATACCCCTACGAAACTTCGAATGGTGATTTGAGGCACCAAACGATGTCGGAATGCATTGGAACCAAAGCCATAAGCTTTTGAGCATGTGATAGACAAGAATACCTCAAAATCCCAATGTACGATTTTCGGTGAAAATTACAACTATACCCTTACGAAACTTCGAATGGTGATTTGAGGCACCAAACGATGTCGGAATGCATTGGAACCAAAGCCATAAGCTTTGTGAGCATGTGATAGACAAGAATACCTCAAAATACCAATGTACGATTTTCGGTGAAAATTACAACTATACCCCTACGAAACTTCGAATCGTGATTTGAGGCACCAAACGATGTCGGAATGCATTGGAACCAAAGCCATAAGCTTTGTAAGCATTTGATAGACAAGAATACCTCAAAATCCAAATGTACGATTTTCGGTGAAAATTACAACTATACCCCTACGTAACTTCGAATTGTGATTTGAGGCACCAAACGATGTCGGAATGCATTGGAACCAAAGCCATAAGCTTTGTGAGCATGTGATAGACAAGAATACCTCAAAATCCCAATGTACAATTTTCGGTGAAAATTACAACTATACCCCTACGAAACTTCGAATGGTGATTGGAGGCACCAAACGATGTCGGAATGCATTGGAACCAAAGCCCTAAGCTTTGTGAGCATGTGATAGACAAGAATACCTCAAAATCCCAATGTATGATTTTCGGTGAAAATTACAACTATACCCTTACGAAACTTCGAATGGTGATTTGAGGCACCAAACGATGTCGGAATGCATTGGAACCAAAGCCATAAGCTTGGTGAGCTTGTGATAGACAAGAATACCTCAAAATTCAATTGTACGATTTTCGGTGAAAATTACAACTATACCCCTACGAAACTTCGAATGGTGATTTGAGGCACCAAACGATGTCGGAATGCATTGGAACCAAAGCCATAAGCTTTGTGAGCATGTGATAGACAAGAATACCTCAAAATCCCAATGTACGATTTTCGGTGAAAATTACAACTATACCCCTACGAAACTTCGAATGGTGATTGGAGGCACCAAACGATGTCGGAATGCATTGGAACCAAAGCCATAAGCTTTGTGAGCATGTGATAGACAAGAATACCTCAAAATCCCAATGTACGATTTTCGGTGAAAATTACAACTATACCCCCCTACGAAACTTCAAATCGTGATTTGAGGCACCAAACGATGTCGGAATGCATTGGAACCAAAGCCATAAGCTTTGTGAACATTTGATAGACAAGAATACCTCAAAATCCAAATGTACGATTTTCGGTGAAAATTACAACTATACCCCTACGTAACTTCGAATTGTGATTTGAGGCACCAAACGATGTCGGAATGCATTGGAACCAAAGCCATAAGCTTTGTGAGCATGTGATAGACAAGAATACCTCAAAATCTCAATGTACGATTTTCGGTGAAAATTAAAACTATACCCCTACGAAACTTCGAATGGTGATTTGAGGTACCAAACGATGTCGAAATGCATTGGAACCAAAGCCATAAGCTTTGTGAGCATGTGATAGACAAGAATACATCAAAATCCTAATGTACGATTTTCGGTGAAAATTACAACTATACCCCTACGAAACTTCGAATGGTGATTTGAGGCACCAAACGATGTCGGAATGCATCGGAACCAAATCCATAAGCTTTGTGATCTTGTGATAGACAAGAATACCTCAAAATCTCAATGTACGCTTTTCGGTGAAAATTACAACTATACCCCTACGAAACTTCGAATAGTGATTTGAGGCACCAAACGATGTCGTAATGCATTGGAACCAAAGCCATAAGCTTTGTGAGCATGTGATAGACAAGAATACCTCAAAATCCCAATGTACAATTTTTGGTGAAAATTACAACTACACCCCTACGAAACTTCGAATGGTGATTTGATGCACCAAACGATGTCGGAATGCATTGGAACCATAGCCATAAGCTTTGTGAGCATGTGATAGACAAGAATACCTCAAAATCCTAATGTACGATTTTCGATGAAAATTACAACTATACCCCTACGAAACTTCGAATGGTGATTTGAGGCACCAAACGATGTCGGAATGCATCGGAACCAAATCTATAAGCTTTGTGATCATGTCATAGACAAGAATACCTCAAAATGTCAATGTACGATTTTCGGTGAAAATTACAACTATACCCCTACGAAACTTCGAATGGTGATTTGAGGCACCAAACGATGTCGGAATGCAATGGATCCAAAGCCATAAGCTTTGCGAGCATGTGATAGACAAGAATACCTCAAAATCTCAATGTACGATATTCGGTGAAAATTACAACTATACCCCTACGAAACTTCGAATGGTGATTTGAGGCACCAAACGATGACGCAATGCATTGGAACCAAAGCCATAAGCTTTGTGAGCATGTGATAGACAAGAATACCTCAAAATCCCAATGTATGATTTTCGGTGAAAATTACAACTATACCCCTACGAAACTTCGAATGGTGATTTGATGCACCAAACGATTTTGGAATGCACTGGAACCAAAGCCATAAGCTTTGTGAGCATGTGATAAACAAGAATACCTCAAAATCCCAATGTATGATTTTCGGTGAAAATTACAACTATATACCCCTACGAAACTTCGAATGGTGATTTGAGGCACCAAACGATGTCGGAATGCATTGGAATCAAAGCCATAAGCTTTGTGAGCATGTGATAAACAAGAATACCTCAAAATCCCAATGTACGATTTTCGGTGAAAATTACAGCTATACCCCTACGAAACTTCGAATGGTGATTTGAGGCACCAAACGATGTCGGAATGCATTGGAACAAAAGCCATAAGTTTTGTGAGCATGTGATAGACAAGAATACCTCAAAATCCCAATGTACGATTTTCGGTGAAAATTACAACTATACCCCTATGAAACATCGAATGGTGATTTGAGGCACCAAACGATGTCGGAATGCATTGGAACCAAAGCCATAATCTTGGTGAGCATGTGATAGACAAGAATACCTCAAAATCCCAATGGACGATTTTTGGTGAAAATTACAACTATACCCCTACGAAACTTCGAATGGTGATTGGAGGCACCAAACGATGTCGGAATGCATTGGAACCAAAGCCCTAAGCTTTGTGAGCATGTGATAGACAAGAATACCTCAAAATCCCAATGTACGCTTTTTGGTTAAAATTACAACTATACCCTTACGAAACTTCGAATGGTGATTTGAGGCACCAAACGATGTCGGAATGCATTGGAACCAAAGCCATAAGCTTGGTGAGCATGTGATAGACAAGAATACCTCAAAATCCAATTGTACGATTTTCGGTGAAAATTACAACTATACCCCTACGAAACTTCGAATGGTGATTTGAGGCACCAAACGATGTCGGAATGCATTGGAACCAAAGCCATAAGCTTTGTGAGCATGTGATAGACAAGAATACCTCAAAATCCCAATGTACGATTTTCGGTGAAAATTACAACTATAACCCTACGAAACTTCGAATGGTGATTTGAGGCACCAAACGATGTCGGAATGCATTGGAACCAAAGCCATAATCTTGGTGAGCATGTGATAGACAAGAATACCTCAAAATCCCAATGTACGATTTTCGGTGAAAATTACAACTATACCCCTACGAAACTTCGAATGGTGATTGGAGGCACCAAACGATGTCGGAATGCATTGGAACCAAAGCCCTAAGCTTTGTGAGCATGTGATAGACAAGAATACCTCAAAATCTCAATGTACGATTTTCGGTGAAAATTACAACTATACCCCTACGAAACTTCGAATGGTGATTTGAGGTACCAATCGATGTCGAAATGCATTGGAACCAAAGCCATAAGCTTTGTGAGCATGTGATAGACAAGAATACCTTAAAATCCTAATGTACGATTTTCGGTGAAAATTACAACTATACCCTTACGAAACTTCGAATGGTGATTTGAGGCACCAAACAATGTCGGAATGCATCGGAACCAAATCCATAAGCTTTGTGATCATGTGATAGACAAGAATACCTCAAAATCTCAATGTACGATTTTCGGTGAAAATTACAACTATACCCCTACGAAACTTCGAATGGTGATTTCAGGCACCAAACGATGTCGGAATGCATTGGAACCAAAGCCATAAGCTTGGTGAGCATGTGATAGACAAGAATACCTCAAAATCCCAATGTACGATTTTCGTTGAAAACTACAACTATACCCCTACGAAACTTCGAATGGTGATTTGAGGTACCAAACGATGACGGAATGCATTGGAACCAAAGCCATAATCTTGGTGAGCATGTGATACACAAGAATACCTCAAAATCCTAATGTACGATTTTTGGTGAAAATTACAACTATACCCCTACGAAACTTCGAATGGTGATTTGAGGTACCAATCGATGTCGAAATGCATTGGAACCAAAGCCATAAGCTTTGTGAGCATGTGATAGACAAGAATACCTTAAAATCCTAATGTACGATTTTCGGTGAAAATTACAACTATACCCTTACGAAACTTCGAATGGTGATTTGAGGCACCAAACGATGTCGGAATGCATTGGAACCAAAGCCATAATCTTGGTGAGCATGTGATAGACAAGAATACCTCAAAATCCCAATGTACGATTTTCGGTGAAAATTACAACTATACCCCTACGAAACTTCGAATGGTGATTGGAGGCACCAAACGATGTCGGAATGCATTGGAACCAAAGCCCTAAGCTTTGTGAGCATGTGATAGACAAGAATACCTTAAAATCCTAATGTACGATTTTCGGTGAAAATTACAACTATACCCTTACGAAACTTCGAATGGTGATTTGTGGCACCAAACGATGTCGGAATGCATCGGAACCAAATCCATAAGCTTTGTGATCATGTGATAGACAAGAATACCTCAAAATCTCAATGTACGATTTTCGGTGAAAATTACAACTATACCCCTACGAAACTTCGAATGGTGATTGGAGGCACCAAACGATGTCGGAATGCATTGGAACCAAAGCCCTAAGCTTTGTGAGCATGTGATAGACAAGAATACTTCAAAATCTCAATGTACGATTTTCGGTGAAAATTACAACTATACTCCTACGAAACTTCGAATGGTGATTTGAGGTACCAATCGATGTCGAAATGCATTGGAACCAAAGCCATAAGCTTTGTGAGCATGTGATAGACAAGAATACCTTAAAATCCTAATGTACGATTTTCGGTGAAAATTACAACTATACCCTTACGAAACTTCGAATGGTGATTTGAGGCACCAAACGATGTCGGAATGCATCGGAACCAAATCCATAAGCTTTGTGATCATGTGATAGACAAGAATACCTCAAAATCTCAATGTACGATTTTCGGTGAAAATTACAACTATACCCCTACGAAACTTCGAATGGTGATTGGAGGCACCAAACGATGTCGGAATGCATTGGAACCAAAGCCCTAAGCTTTGTGAGCATGTGATAGACAAGAATACCTCAAAATCCCAATGTATGATTTTCGGTGAAAATTACAACTATACCCTTACGAAACTTCGAATGGTGATTTGAGGCACCAAACGATGTCGGAATGCATTGGAACCAAAGCCATAAGCTTGGTGAGCTTGTGATAGACAAGAATACCTCAAAATCCAATTGTACGATTTTCGGTGAAAATTACAACTATACCCCTACGAAACTTCGAATGGTGATTTGAGGCACCAAACGATGTCGGAATGCATTGGAACCAAAGCCATAAGCTTTGTGAGCATGTGATAGACAAGAATACCTCAAAATCTCAATGTACGATTTTCGGTGAAAATTAAAACTATACCCCTACGAAACTTCGAATGGTGATTTGAGGTACCAAACGATGTCGAAATGCATTGGAACCAAAGCCATAAGCTTTGTGAGCATGTGATAGACAAGAATACATCAAAATCCTAATGTACGATTTTCGGTGAAAATTACAACTATACCCCTACGAAACTTCGAATGGTGATTTGAGGCACCAAACGATGTCGGAATGCATCGGAACCAAATCCATAAGCTTTGTGATCTTGTGATAGACAAGAATACCTCAAAATCTCAATGTACGCTTTTCGGTGAAAATTACAACTATACCCCTACGAAACTTCGAATAGTGATTTGAGGCACCAAACGATGTCGTAATGCATTGGAACCAAAGCCATAAGCTTTGTGAGCATGTGATAGACAAGAATACCTCAAAATCCCAATGTACAATTTTTGGTGAAAATTACAACTACACCCCTACGAAACTTCGAATGGTGATTTGATGCACCAAACGATGTCGGAATGCATTGGAACCATAGCCATAAGCTTTGTGAGCATGTGATAGACAAGAATACCTCAAAATCCTAATGTACGATTTTCGATGAAAATTACAACTATACCCCTACGAAACTTCGAATGGTGATTTGAGGCACCAAACGATGTCGGAATGCATCGGAACCAAATCTATAAGCTTTGTGATCATGTCATAGACAAGAATACCTCAAAATGTCAATGTACGATTTTCGGTGAAAATTACAACTATACCCCTACGAAACTTCGAATGGTGATTTGAGGCACCAAACGATGTCGGAATGCAATGGATCCAAAGCCATAAGCTTTGCGAGCATGTGATAGACAAGAATACCTCAAAATCTCAATGTACGATATTCGGTGAAAATTACAACTATACCCCTACGAAACTTCGAATGGTGATTTGAGGCACCAAACGATGACGCAATGCATTGGAACCAAAGCCATAAGCTTTGTGAGCATGTGATAGACAAGAATACCTCAAAATCCCAATGTATGATTTTCGGTGAAAATTACAACTATACCCCTACGAAACTTCGAATGGTGATTTGATGCACCAAACGATTTTGGAATGCACTGGAACCAAAGCCATAAGCTTTGTGAGCATGTGATAAACAAGAATACCTCAAAATCCCAATGTATGATTTTCGGTGAAAATTACAACTATATACCCCTACGAAACTTCGAATGGTGATTTGAGGCACCAAACGATGTCGGAATGCATTGGAATCAAAGCCATAAGCTTTGTGAGCATGTGATAAACAAGAATACCTCAAAATCCCAATGTACGATTTTCGGTGAAAATTACAGATATACCCCTACGAAACTTCGAATGGTGATTTGAGGCACCAAACGATGTCGGAATGCATTGGAACAAAAGCCATAAGTTTTGTGAGCATGTGATAGACAAGAATACCTCAAAATCCCAATGTACGATTTTCGGTGAAAATTACAACTATACCCCTATGAAACATCGAATGGTGATTTGAGGCACCAAACGATGTCGGAATGCATTGGAACCAAAGCCATAATCTTGGTGAGCATGTGATAGACAAGAATACCTCAAAATCCCAATGGACGATTTTTGGTGAAAATTACAACTATACCCCTACGAAACTTCGAATGGTGATTGGAGGCACCAAACGATGTCGGAATGCATTGGAACCAAAGCCCTAAGCTTTGTGAGCATGTGATAGACAAGAATACCTCAAAATCCCAATGTACGCTTTTTGGTTAAAATTACAACTATACCCTTACGAAACTTCGAATGGTGATTTGAGGCACCAAACGATGTCGGAATGCATTGGAACCAAAGCCATAAGCTTGGTGAGCATGTGATAGACAAGAATACCTCAAAATCCTATTGTACGATTTTCGGTGAAAATTACAACTATACCCCTACGAAACTTCGAATGGTGATTTGAGGCACCAAACGATGTCGGAATGCATTGGAACCAAAGCCATAAGCTTTGTGAGCATGTGATAGACAAGAATACCTCAAAATCCCAATGTACGATTTTCGGTGAAAATTACAACTATACCCCTACGAAACTTCGAATGGTGATTTGAGGCACCAAACGATGACGCAATGCATTGGAACCAAAGCCATAAGCTTTGTGAGCATGTGATAGACAAGAATACCTCAAAATCCCAATGTATGATTTTCGGTGAAAATTACAACTATACCCCTACGAAACTTCGAATGGTGATTTGATGCACCAAACGATTTTGGAATGCACTGGAACCAAAGCCATAAGCTTTGTGAGCATGTGATAAACAAGAATACCTCAAAATCCCAATGTATGATTTTCGGTGAAAATTACAACTATATACCCCTACGAAACTTCGAATGGTGATTTGAGGCACCAAACGATGTCGGAATGCATTGGAATCAAAGCCATAAGCTTTGTGAGCATGTGATAAACAAGAATACCTCAAAATCCCAATGTACGATTTTCGGTGAAAATTACAGCTATACCCCTACGAAACTTCGAATGGTGATTTGAGGCACCAAACGATGTCGGAATGCATTGGAACAAAAGCCATAAGTTTTGTGAGCATGTGATAGACAAGAATACCTCAAAATCCCAATGTACGATTTTCGGTGAAAATTACAACTATACCCCTATGAAACATCGAATGGTGATTTGAGGCACCAAACGATGTCGGAATGCATTGGAACCAAAGCCATAATCTTGGTGAGCATGTGATAGACAAGAATACCTCAAAATCCCAATGGACGATTTTTGGTGAAAATTACAACTATACCCCTACGAAACTTCGAATGGTGATTGGAGGCACCAAACGATGTCGGAATGCATTGGAACCAAAGCCCTAAGCTTTGTGAGCATGTGATAGACAAGAATACCTCAAAATCCCAATGTACGCTTTTTGGTTAAAATTACAACTATACCCTTACGAAACTTCGAATGGTGATTTGAGGCACCAAACGATGTCGGAATGCATTGGAACCAAAGCCATAAGCTTGGTGAGCATGTGATAGACAAGAATACCTCAAAATCCAATTGTACGATTTTCGGTGAAAATTACAACTATACCCCTACGAAACTTCGAATGGTGATTTGAGGCACCAAACGATGTCGGAATGCATTGGAACCAAAGCCATAAGCTTTGTGAGCATGTGATAGACAAGAATACCTCAAAATCCCAATGTACGATTTTCGGTGAAAATTACAACTATACCCCTACGAAACTTCGAATGGTGATTTGAGGCACCAAACGATGTCGGAATGCATTGGAACCAAAGCCATAATCTTGGTGAGCATGTGATAGACAAGAATACCTCAAAATCCCAATGTACGATTTTCGGTGAAAATTACAACTATACCCCTACGAAACTTCGAATGGTGATTGGAGGCACCAAACGATGTCGGAATGCATTGGAACCAAAGCCCTAAGCTTTGTGAGCATGTGATAGACAAGAATACCTCAAAATCTCAATGTACGATTTTCGGTGAAAATTACAACTATACCCCTACGAAACTTCGAATGGTGATTTGAGGTACCAATCGATGTCGAAATGCATTGGAACCAAAGCCATAAGCTTTGTGAGCATGTGATAGACAAGAATACCTTAAAATCCTAATGTACGATTTTCGGTGAAAATTACAACTATACCCTTACGAAACTTCGAATGGTGATTTGAGGCACCAAACAATGTCGGAATGCATCGGAACCAAATCCATAAGCTTTGTGATCATGTGATAGACAAGAATACCTCAAAATCTCAATGTACGATTTTCGGTGAAAATTACAACTATACCCCTACGAAACTTCGAATGGTGATTTCAGGCACCAAACGATGTCGGAATGCATTGGAACCAAAGCCATAAGCTTGGTGAGCATGTGATAGACAAGAATACCTCAAAATCCCAATGTACGATTTTCGTTGAAAATTACAACTATACCCCTACGAAACTTCGAATGGTGATTTGAGGTACCAAACGATGTCGGAATGCATTGGAACCAAAGCCATAATCTTGGTGAGCATGTGATACACAAGAATACCTCAAAATCCTAATGTACGATTTTTGGTGAAAATTACAACTATACCCCTACGAAACTTCGAATGGTGATTTGAGGTACCAATCGATGTCGAAATGCATTGGAACCAAAGCCATAAGCTTTGTGAGCATGTGATAGACAAGAATACCTTAAAATCCTAATGTACGATTTTCGGTGAAAATTACAACTATACCCTTACGAAACTTCGAATGGTGATTTGAGGCACCAAACGATGTCGGAATGCATTGGAACCAAAGCCATAATCTTGGTGAGCATGTGATAGACAAGAATACCTCAAAATCCCAATGTACGATTTTCGGTGAAAATTACAACTATACCCCTACGAAACTTCGAATGGTGATTGGAGGCACCAAACGATGTCGGAATGCATTGGAACCAAAGCCCTAAGCTTTGTGAGCATGTGATAGACAAGAATACCTTAAAATCCTAATGTACGATTTTCGGTGAAAATTACAACTATACCCTTACGAAACTTCGAATGGTGATTTGAGGCACCAAACGATGTCGGAATGCATCGGAACCAAATCCATAAGCTTTGTGATCATGTGATAGACAAGAATACCTCAAAATCTCAATGTACGATTTTCGGTGAAAATTACAACTATACCCCTACGAAACTTCGGATGGTGATTGGAGGCACCAAACGATGTCGGAATGCATTGGAACCAAAGCCCTAAGCTTTGTGAGCATGTGATAGACAAGAATACTTCAAAATCTCAATGTACGATTTTCGGTGAAAATTACAACTATACCCCTACGAAACTTCGAATGGTGATTTGAGGTACCAATCGATGTCGAAATGCATTGGAACCAAAGCCATAAGCTTTGTGAGCATGTGATAGACAAGAATACCTTAAAATCCTAATGTACGATTTTCGGTGAAAATTACAACTATACCCTTACAAAACTTCGAATGGTGATTTGAGGCACCAAACGATGTCGGAATGCATCGGAACCAAATCCATAAGCTTTGTGATCATGTGATAGACAAGAATACCTCAAAATCTCAATGTACGATTTTCGGTGAAAATTACAACTATACCCCTACGAAACTTCGAATGGTGATTGGAGGCACCAAACGATGTCGGAATGCATTGGAACCAAAGCCCTAAGCTTTGTGAGCATGTGATAGACAAGAATACCTCAAAATCCCAATGTATGATTTTCGGTGAAAATTACAACTATACCCTTACGAAACTTCGAATGGTGATTTGAGGCACCAAACGATGTCGGAATGCATTGGAACCAAAGCCATAAGCTTGGTGAGCTTGTGATAGACAAGAATACCTCAAAATCCAATTGTACGATTTTCGGTGAAAATTACAACTATACCCCTACGAAACTTCGAATGGTGATTTGAGGCACCAAACGATGTCGGAATGCATTGGAACCAAAGCCATAAGCTTTGTGAGCATGTGATAGACAAGAATACCTCAAAATCCCAATGTACGATTTTCGGTGAAAATTACAACTATACCCCTACGAAACTTCGAATGGTGATTGGAGGCACCAAACGATGTCGGAATGCATTGGAACCAAAGCCATAAGCTTTGTGAGCATGTGATAGACAAGAATACCTCAAAATCCCAATGTACGATTTTCGGTGAAAATTACAACTATACCCCCCTACGAAACTTCAAATCGTGATTTGAGGCACCAAACGATGTCGGAATGCATTGGAACCAAAGCCATAAGCTTTGTGAACATTTGATAGACAAGAATACCTCAAAATCCAAATGTACGATTTTCGGTGAAAATTACAACTATACCCCTACGTAACTTCGAATTGTGATTTGAGGCACCAAACGATGTCGGAATGCATTGGAACCAAAGCCATAAGCTTTGTGAGCATGTGATAGACAAGAATACCTCAAAATCTCAATGTATGATTTTCGGTGAAAATTAAAACTATACCCCTACGAAACTTCGAATGGTGATTTGAGGTACCAAACGATGTCGAAATGCATTGGAACCAAAGCCATAAGCTTTGTGAGCATGTGATAGACAAGAATACATCAAAATCCTAATGTACGATTTTCGGTGAAAATTACAACTATACCCCTACGAAACTTCGAATGGTGATTTGAGGCACCAAACGATGTCGGAATGCATCGGAACCAAATCCATAAGCTTTGTGATCTTGTGATAGACAAGAATACCTCAAAATCTCAATGTACGCTTTTCGGTGAAAATTACAACTATACCTCTACGAAACTTCGAATAGTGATTTGAGGCACCAAACGATGTCGTAATGCATTGGAACCAAAGCCATAAGCTTTGTGAGCATGTGATAGACAAGAATACCTCAAAATCCCAATGTACGATTTTTGGTGAAAATTACAACTACACCCCTACGAAACTTCGAATGGTGATTTGATGCACCAAACGATGTCGGAATGCATTGGAACCATAGCCATAAGCTTTGTGAGCATGTGATAGACAAGAATACCTCAAAATCCTAATGTACGATTTTCGATGAAAATTACAACTATACCCCTACGAAACTTCGAATGGTGATTTGAGGCACCAAACGATGTCGGAATGCATCGGAACCAAATCTATAAGCTTTGTGATCATGTCATAGACAAGAATACCTCAAAATGTCAATGTACGATTTTCGGTGAAAATTACAACTATACCCCTACGAAACTTCGAATGGTGATTTGAGGCACCAAACGATGTCGGAATGCAATGGATCCAAAGCCATAAGCTTTGCTAGCATGTGATAGACAAGAATACCTCAAAATCTCAATGTACGATATTCGGTGAAAATTACAACTATACCCCTACGAAACTTCCAATGGTGATTTGAGGCACCAAACGATGACGCAATGCATTGGAACCAAAGCCATAAGCTTTGTGAGCATGTGATAGACAAGAATACCTCAAAATCCCAATGTATGATTTTCGGTGAAAATTACAACTATACCCCTACGAAACTTCGAATGGTGATTTGATGCACCAAACGATTTTGGAATGCACTGGAACCAAAGCCATAAGCTTTGTGAGCATGTGATAAACAAGAATACCTCAAAATCCCAATGTATGATTTTCGGTGAAAATTACAACTATATACCCCTACGAAACTTCGAATGGTGATTTGAGGCACCAAACGATGTCGGAATGCATTGGAATCAAAGCCATAAGCTTTGTGAGCATGTGATAAACAAGAATACCTCAAAATCCCAATGTACGATTTTCGGTGAAAATTACAGCTATACCCCTACGAAACTTCGAATGGTGATTTGAGGCACCAAACGATGTCGGAATGCATTGGAACAAAAGCCATAAGTTTTGTGAGCATGTGATAGACAAGAATACCTCAAAATCCCAATGTACGATTTTCGGTGAAAATTACAACTATACCCCTATGAAACATCGAATGGTGATTTGAGGCACCAAACGATGTCGGAATGCATTGGAACCAAAGCCATAATCTTGGTGAGCATGTGATAGACAAGAATACCTCAAAATCCCAATGGACGATTTTTGGTGAAAATTACAACTATACCCCTACGAAACTTCGAATGGTGATTGGAGGCACCAAACGATGTCGGAATGCATTGGAACCAAAGCCCTAAGCTTTGTGAGCATGTGATAGACAAGAATACCTCAAAATCCCAATGTACGCTTTTTGGTTAAAATTACAACTATACCCTTACGAAACTTCGAATGGTGATTTGAGGCACCAAACGATGTCGGAATGCATTGGAACCAAAGCCATAAGCTTGGTGAGCATGTGATAGACAAGAATACCTCAAAATCCAATTGTACGATTTTCGGTGAAAATTACAACTATACCCCTACGAAACATCGAATGGTGATTTGAGGCACCAAACGATGTCGGAATGCATTGGAACCAAAGCCATAAGCTTTGTGAGCATGTGATAGACAAGAATACCTCAAAATCCCAATGTACGATTTTCGGTGAAAATTACAACTATACCCCTACGAAACTTCGAATGGTGATTTGAGGCACCAAACGATGTCGGAATGCATTGGAACCAAAGCCATAATCTTGGTGAGCATGTGATAGACAAGAATACCTCAAAATCCCAATGTACGATTTTCGGTGAAAATTACAACTATACCCCTACGAAACTTCGAATGGTGATTGGAGGCACCAAACGATGTCGGAATGCATTGGAACCAAAGCCCTAAGCTTTGTGAGCATGTGATAGACAAGAATACCTCAAAATCTCAATGTACGATTTTCGGTGAAAATTACAACTATACCCCTACGAAACTTCGAATGGTGATTTGAGGTACCAATCGATGTCGAAATGCATTGGAACCAAAGCCATAAGCTTTGTGAGCATGTGATAGACAAGAATACCTTAAAATCCTAATGTACGATTTTCGGTGAAAATTACAATTATACCCTTACGAAACTTCGAATGGTGATTTGAGGCACCAAACGATGTCGGAATGCATCGGAACCAAATCCATAAGCTTTGTGATCATGTGATAGACAAGAATACCTCAAAATCTCAATGTACGATTTTCGGTGAAAATTACAACTATACCCCTACGAAACTTCGAATGGTGATTTCAGGCACCAAACGATGTCGGAATGCATTGGAACCAAAGCCATAAGCTTGGTGAGCATGTGATAGACAAGAATACCTCAAAATCCCAATGTACGATTTTCGTTGAAAATTACAACTATACCCCTACGAAACTTCGAATGGTGATTTGAGGTACCAAACGATGTCGGAATGCATTGGAACCAAAGCCATAATCTTGGTGAGCATGTGATACACAAGAATACCTCAAAATCCTAATGTACGATTTTTGGTGAAAATTACAACTATACCCCTACGAAACTTCGAATGGTGATTTGAGGTACCAATCGATGTCGAAATGCATTGGAACCAAAGCCATAAGCTTTGTGAGCATGTGATAGACAAGAATACCTTAAAATCCTAATGTACGATTTTCGGTGAAAATTACAACTATACCCTTACGAAACTTTGAATGGTGATTTGAGGCACCAAACGATGTCGGAATGCATTGGAACCAAAGCCATAATCTTGGTGAGCATGTGATAGACAAGAATACCTCAAAATCCCAATGTACGATTTTCGGTGAAAATTACAACTATACCCCTACGAAACTTCGAATGGTGATTGGAGGCACCAAACGATGTCGGAATGCATTGGAACCAAAGCCATAAGCTTGGTGAGCATGTGATAGACAAGAATACCTCAAAATCCCAATGTACGATTTTCGTTGAAAATTACAACTATACCCCTACGAAACTTCGAATGGTGATTTGAGGTACCAAACGATGTCGGAATGCATTGGAACCAAAGCCATAATCTTGGTGAGCATGTGATACACAAGAATACCTCAAAATCCTAATGTACGATTTTTGGTGAAAATTACAACTATACCCCTACGAAACTTCGAATGGTGATTTGAGGCACCAAACGATGTCGGAATGCATCGGAACCAAATCCATAAGCTTTGTGATCATGTGATAGACAAGAATACCTCAAAATCTCAATGTACGATTTTCGGTGAAAATTACAACTATACCCCTACGAAACTTCGAATGGTGATTTGAGGCACCAAACGATGTCGGAATGCATTGGAACCAAAGTCATAAGCTTGGTGAGCATGTGATAGACACGAATACCTCAAAATCCCAATGTACGATTTTCGTTGAAAATTACAACTATACCCCTATGAAACTTCGAATGGTGATTTGAGGTACCAAATGATGTGGGCATGCATTGGAACCAATGCCATAAGCTTTGCGAGCATGTGATAGACAAGAATACCTCAAAATCCAAATGTACGATTTTCGGTGAAAATTACAACAATACCCCTACGAAACTTCGAATGGTGATTTGAGGCACCAAACGATGACGGAATGTATTAGAACCAAAGCCGTAAGCCTTTATCATGTGATAGACAAGAATACCTCAAAATCCCAATGTACGATTTTCGGTGAAAATTACAACTATACCCCTACGAAACTTCGAATGGTGATTTGAGGCACCAAACGATGTCGGAATGCATTGGAACCAAAGCCATAATCTTGGTGAGCATGTGATAGACAAGAATACCTCAAAATCCCAATGTACGATTTTCGGTGAAAATTACAACTATACCCCTACGAAACTTCGAATGGTGATTGGAGGCACCAAACGATGTCGGAATGCATTGGAACCAAAGCCCTAAGCTTTGTGAGCATGTGATAGACAAGAATACCTCAAAATCTCAATGTACGATTTTCGGTGAAAATTACAACTATACCCCTACGAAACTTCGAATGGTGATTTGAGGTACCAATCGATGTCGAAATGCATTGGAACCAAAGCCATAAGCTTTGTGAGCATGTGATAGACAAGAATACCTTAAAATCCTAATGTACGATTTTTGGTGAAAATTACAACTATACCCTTACGAAACTTCGAATGGTGATTTGAGGCACCAAACGATGTCGGAATGCATCGGAACCAAATCCATAAGCTTTGTGATCATGTGATAGACAAGAATACCTCAAAATCTCAATGTACGATTTTCGGTGAAAATTACAACTATACCCCTACGAAACTTCGAATGGTGATTTGAGGTACCAATCGATGTCGGAATGCATTGGAACCAAAGCCATAAGCTTGGTGAGCATGTGATAGACAAGAATACCTCAAAATCCCAATGTACGATTTTCGTTGAAAATTACAACTATACCCCTACGAAACTTCGAATGGTGATTTGAGGTACCAAACGATGTCGGAATGCATTGGAACCAAAGCCATAATCTTGGTGAGCATGTGATACACAAGAATACCTCAAAATCCTAATGTACGATTTTTGGTGAAAATTACAACTATACCCCTACGAAACTTCGAATGGTGATTTGAGGCACCAAACGATGTCGGAATGCATCGGAACCAAATCCATAAGCTTTATGATCATGTGATAGACAAGAATACCTCAAAATCTCAATGTACGATTTTCGGTGAAAATTACAACTATACCCCTACGAAACTTCGAATGGTGATTTGAGGCACCAAACGATGTCGGAATGCATTGGAACCAAAGTCATAAGCTTGGTGAGCATGTGATAGACACGAATACCTCAAAATCCCAATGTACAATTTTCGTTGAAAATTACAACTATACCCCTATGAAACTTCGAATGGTGATTTGAGGTACCAAATGATGTGGGAATGCATTGGAACCAAGGCCATAAGCTTTGCGAGCATGTGATAGACAAGAATACCTCAAAATCTCAATGTACGATATTCAGTGAAAATTACAACTATACCCCTACGAAACTTCGAAGGTGATTTGAGGCACCAAACGATGACGGAATGTATTGGAACCAAAGCCGTAAGCCTTGTGATCATGTGATAGACAAGAATACCTCAAAATCCCAATGTACGATTTTCGGTGAAAATTACAACTATACCCCTATGAAACTTCGAATGGTGATTTGAGGCACCAAACGATGTCGGAATGCATTGGAACCAAAGCCATAAGCTTGGTGAGCATGTGATAGACAAGAATACCTCAAAATCCCAATGTACGATTTTCGTTGAAAATTACAACTATACCTCTACGAAACATCGAATGGTGATTCGAGGTACCAAACGATGTCGGAATGCATTGGAACCAAGGCCATAAGCTTTTCGAGCATGTGATAGACAAGAATAACTCAAAGTCTCAATGTACGATATTCGGTGAAAATTACAACTATACCCCTACGAAACTTCGAATGGTGATTTGAGGCACCAAACGATGATGCAATGCATTGGAACCAAAGCCATAATCCTTGTGAGCATGTGATAGACAAGAATACCTCAAAATCCCAATGTACGATTTTCGGTGAAAATTACAACTATACCCCTACGAAACTTCGAATGGTGATTTGAGGCACCAAACGATGTCGGAATGCATTGGAACCAAAGCCATAATCTTGGTGAGCATGTGATAGACAAGAATACCTCAAAATCCCAATGTACGATTTTCGGTGAAAATTACAACTATACCCCTACGAAACTTCGAATGGTGATTGGAGGCACCAAACGATGTCGGAATGCATTGGAACCAAAGCCCTAAGCTTTGTGAGCATGTGATAGACAAGAATACCTCAAAATCTCAATGTACGATTTTCGGTGAAAATTACAACTATACCCCTACGAAACTTCGAATGGTGATTTGAGGTACCAATCGATGTCGAAATGCATTGGAACCAAAGCCATAAGCTTTGTGAGCATGTGATAGACAAGAATACCTTAAAATCCTAATGTACGATTTTTGGTGAAAATTACAACTATACCCTTACGAAACTTCGAATGGTGATTTGAGGCACCAAACGATGTTGGAATGCATCGGAACCAAATCCATAAGCTTTGTGATCATGTGATAGACAAGAATACCTCAAAATCTCAATGTACGATTTTCGGTGAAAATTACAACTATACCCCTACGAAACTTCGAATGGTGATTTGAGGTACCAATCGATGTCGGAATGCATTGGAACCAAAGCCATAAGCTTGGTGAGCATGTGATAGACAAGAATACCTCAAAATCCCAATGTACGATTTTCGTTGAAAATTACAACTATACCCCTACGAAACTTCGAATGGTGATTTGAGGTACCAAACGATGTCGGAATGCATTGGAACCAAAGCCATAATCTTGGTGAGCATGTGATACACAAGAATACCTCAAAATCCTAATGTACGATTTTTGGTGAAAATTACAACTATACCCCTACGAAACTTCGAATGGTGATTTGAGGCACCAAACGATGTCGGAATGCATCGGAACTAAATCCATAAGCTTTATGATCATGTGATAGACAAGAATACCTCAAAATCTCAATGTACGATTTTCGGTGAAAATTACAACTATACCCCTACGAAACTTCGAATGGTGATTTGAGGCACCAAACGATGTCGGAATGCATTGGAACCAAAGTCATAAGCTTGGTGAGCATGTGATAGACACGAATACCTCAAAATCCCAATGTACAATTTTCGTTGAAAATTACAACTATACCCCTATGAAACTTCGAATGGTGATTTGAGGTACCAAATGATGTGGGAATGCATTGGAACCAAGGCCATAAGCTTTGCGAGCATGTGATAGACAAGAATACCTCAAAATCTCAATGTACGATATTCAGTGAAAATTACAACTATACCCCTACGAAACTTCGAAGGTGATTTGAGGCACCAAACGATGACGGAATGTATTGGAACCAAAGCCGTAAGCCTTGTGATCATGTGATAGACAAGAATACCTCAAAATCCCAATGTACGATTTTCGGTGAAAATTACAACTATACCCCTACGAAACTTCGAATGGTGATTTGAGGCACCAAACGATGTCGGAATGCATTGGAACCAAAGCCATAAGCTTGGTGAGCATGTGATAGACAAGAATACCTCAAAATCCCAATGTACGATTTTCGTTGAAAATTACAACTATACCTCTACGAAACATCGAATGGTGATTCGAGGTACCAAACGATGTCGGAATGCATTGGAACCAAGGCCATAAGCTTTTCGAGCATGTGATAGACAAGAATAACTCAAAGTCTCAATGTACGATATTCGGTGAAAATTACAACTATACCCCTACGAAACTTCGAATGGTGATTTGAGGCACCAAACGATGATGCAATGCATTGGAACCAAAGCCATAAGCCTTGTGATCATGTGATAGACAAGAATACCTCAAAATCCTAATGTACGATTTTCGGTGAAAATTACAACTATACCCCTACGAAACTACGAATGGTGATTTGAGGCACCAAACGATGTCGGAATGCATTGGAACCAAAGCCATAAGTTTGGTGAGCATGTTATCGACAAGAATACCTCAAAATCCCAATGTACGATTTTCGTTGAAAATTACAACTATACCCCTACGAAACTTCGAATGGTGATTTGAAATACCAAACGATGTCGGAATGCATTGGAACCAAAGCCATAAGCTTTCCGAGCATGTGATAGACAAGAATACCTCAAAATCCCAATGTACGATTTTCGTTGAAAATTACAACTATACCCCTACGAAACTTCGAATGGTGATTTGAGGCATTAAACGATGTCGGAATGCATTGGAACCAAAGCCATAAGCTTGGTGAGCATGTGATAGACAAAAATACCTCAAAATCCCAATGTACGATTTTCGTTGAAAATTACAACTATACCCCTACGAAACTTCGAATGGTGATTTGAGGTACCAAACGATGTCGGAATGCATTGGAACCAAAGCCATAAGCTTTGCGAGCATGTGATAGACAAGAATACCTCAAAATCCCAATGTACGATTTTCGTTGAAAATTACAACTATACCCCTACGAAACTTCGAATGGTGATTTGAGGCATTAAACGATGTCGGAATGCATTGGAACCAAAGCCATAAGCTTGGTGAGCATGTGATAGACAAAAATACCTCAAAATCCCAATGTACGATTTTCGTTGAAAATTACAACTATACCCCTACGAAACTTCGAATGGTGATTTGAGGTACCAAACGATGTCGGAATGCATTGGAACCAAGGCAATAAGCTTTGCGAGCATGTGATAGACAAGAATACCTCAAAGTCTCAATGTACGATATTCGGTGAAAATTACAACTATACCCCTACGAAACTTCGAATGGTGATTTGAGGCACCAAACGATGATGCAATGCATTGGAACCAAAGCCATAAGCCTTGTGATCATGTGATACACAAGAATACCTCAAAATCCTAATGTACGATTTTCGGTGAAAATTACAACTATACCCTTACGAAACTTCGAATGGTGATTGGAGGCACCAAACGATGTCGGAATGCATTGGAACCAAAGCCCTAAGCTTTGTGAGCATGTGATAGACAAGAATACCTCAAAATCCCAATGTACGATTTTTGGTTAAAATTACAACTATACCCTTACGAAACTTCGAATGGTGATTTGAGGCACCAAACGATGTCGGAATGCATTGGAACCAAAGCCATAAGCTTGGTGAGCATGTGATAGACAAGAATACTTCAAAATCCAATTGTACGATTTTCGGTGAAAATTACAACTATACCCATACGAAACTTCGAATGGTGATTTGAGGCATCAAACGATATCGAAATGCATTGGAACCAAAGCTGGGTCTTCCCTGATTTGGAAAACTTACTTGAATAGCTAAATATGAACTGAAAGATAGAGTTAACAGAGGATATGTGGAGAAAATATAGGAAATTAAGCTAAATACTGAGAGAACTAGAATTTTTTGCGATCTCTTAAAATTAATGGCATTAATCTGAGAGATATAATGTTTTTGTAAGAGAGAAACCTCTCGTTCTTTTATAGGATTAAGGAAACTGAATCTTATTGATTTTCCCATTATGTCGGTAGTGATACCGGTTCCATCAACTTTGAAAGGGTAGATGGTTGTTAGAAAAGGGTTTCCTAAAATAACATCTTGACTAAGGTTTTTAACCAATATAAAGGGTGTTTTGAAACAATATCCACCATTGCAGATATAAGCATTCGAAAGTTTGTATCTAATATGAAGAGGAGTAGCATTAGCTGCTAATAGTCTTTCATTAGTCTTTTCATAATATTTTGTAGGAATAAGACCTTCACGGATACAATTTTGATCAGCACCACTGTCTATGAGACATGATACATTGATTTGGAAATCTTTTATAACAAGAGTTATAATTGAATACCATTTTTGAAAAGTAATTTGATTAATACTTTGAATAGTTTCATCACTGAGAACATTAGTTGGTAAGTCTTCAATTATTTCTTTGTTTGAGGATTCAGGAATATCTTTTAGAAGGGTAAGTCTAGTTTCGAGTTCCAGATCTTTTGTATGGAGATAGTTTATCTCTTTTTGAAGATCGTTAACTTCTCTTTTGAGAATGTTGACTTCTCTATGGAGATCATTTGTGTTGATATAGTTTTTACAAACCGAAGATGATGGTGCTTTATCAAAGAGCTTTGAAATGCTAAATGGTTCAACTATTAATGACTTGTTTCTTTTAGGGGTATCATCTTTAAGGATTAGATCTCTTAATCTTAAAAGATATTTTTGTTTGTCATCTTGATCGGGGACTTTATCGATTAAGTCAAACAAGAGTTCTTGTTCAGTCTTATCTTTCAGTTCATATTTAGCTATTCAAGTAAGTTTTCCAAATTTGTTTTTTATTTATCAGTTTTTCTGTAATTCAATTACTTGTACTCATATTCCGCTGTATTACTATTCAAAAGTCACTGTTCATTTCACTGTTCACTCTGTTTATTCATTTGGTTATTATTATCTTAATTCATTTAACATGTTTATTTACTACATGCATAGTACCTGGGTCTTCCATGGTATCAGAGCTAGTCTTCTTCATCTTGATGAACTGGAGGTAGTCCTTAGCCATCTCAGGATCTTCTTCGAGTAGCTGGAACATTTTGATTTGTTGTTGTGTAAGAGAACTGCTTTGAGGGAGATCATCCTTTGAACTTTTCTTGTTTTTCTTTTCGGTAGAGGAGGAAGTTGAAATTTGTTTCTCCCATTTTGGTTTATTACCGGTTAGGAGAAAATTCTTGATGACTTGAATGTTGCAGAATTGTGTAGAATAATTCTGCCACCATTTAACTTTGAATTCTCTGATTATTGAGATAGGGAAAGGAGCCTGGAAGAACTGGTCAAATGCGAAGTTCCAACATAGGATCCATGGTACTTTGAATTCGGCGTAAAATCGTATCGGTTTTAGATGAGTATCGATAGGGGCTTTAGAGATGCCATCGATAAGATTTTTTGAAATATAATAGGAATAGGCTTCTTGAATAATTGGCGGGTGTATGTCGGGTACAGGTCCGAAATCCATCCACCATTCTAAAAACCAGATGGGGAACATGTGTTTTATGAAATCTGTATGAAATGTAAAAAACCATGAATGGTCAAAGGGTCTCAGGAAAAAGGTCCTGAACCAGGCTTGTTTGTAATCAGGGTAATTGTACCCCTTTGGAATAAATGGCTTTGAGAAACCCTTTTCTGAGAAAGGAGCAAGCCATTCATCAGATTTGAATACTCTTTTAATAATACATTTTGAGAATGATATTCTTGAAGGGTCTTTAGGGTCAGGAGTATGAACTAACTCTATTGATCCAGAATCAATAAGAATGAATTCATAAAAGGTTTGGGTTTTTTGAGTATTATCGGTGTACCATTGGCAACCTTCAGAAAAGTATCTTGAAATAATACTCTTGAGTGTTTTAATATCTGGGGCTTTTTTGAAGTTTGTGAGAGTGACATTATGACATTGTGGTTTGGTAAAATACCCAACAGTGGGTTCATATTTTTGAGTGGTAGAGTTTGAGGCTATAGGTTTTGTTGGAGTGATTGGAGCAGGTGCTCGAGCTATTTGAGAGTAAGGTATATCTGGGGTTACGGCTATTACATTGAACTGATTTTTGATTGGTAGGGTGTTTGAGTAATGATCTGGAGTCTGCAACCTTGGCCGACTCATGTTTCTGTATTATTTTGAAGAAATTCTCGAGTTAGAAAATCGGGTAATGAATTATTCTCTCCTTTAATGTAATCAATTTCGAAATCAAAACTAGAGAGGATAGCTTGCCATCTGGCAAATATTTGTTTTGAAACAATATTCTTGACATCCTTTTGAAGTACTTCTTTAGCAGATTTGCAATCTATTCTTAGTAGGAATTTTTTGTTGAAAATATCGTCTTGAAATTTTGAAATACATAATACAATAGAAAGTATTTCTTTTTTAATTGTTGAATAATTCTTTTGAGGCCCTAGCCAAACGCCAGAATGGAATCGAACAAGTTGTTCGTCATTCTTAGAAATAAATGCATGGGATGTATGCGGTGCATGCATGCATTGTTTTAAAATTCCACCATAGCCAAAATCAGAGGCATCGGTTTCGATTATCATGAATGAGTTAGGTTTTGGTATGCCTAAACAAGGTAGGGAATGAATTTGAGTTTTTATTTTTTTTAACAATTTCGGTATGAATATTGGACCAAGGAATTGGGTCCTTTTGGAGTCTTTGAAAAAGGGGTTTACATATTAATCTCATTTTTGGGAAGAAATCAGATATGTAATTTAGACATCCAAGGAATCTTTGGAGTTGATTCTTTTCTTTAATTTCATTTGGGAAATTATTGGCAAATTCAATTGCTCTAGCAATAGGTTTAATTGTTCCTCGGTTAATTTCATGGCCGAGAAATCTTATTTTGGTTTGAAATAATTTGATTTTGGGGGCTGAAATGGCTAACCCATTTTTCTTAACAATATTGAGAAATAGTAGGAGAACCTATATGAAAAGATTCATCTTCCTGTTGATATGAAGTAGAAGGAATAGGGGATTTAAAATCAACTCTAACATTTTGAAAACTCATGTTTGCGCCTTCTGAAAAGGATGCCCTAGAATTATTATCGGAAAAGGAAGCCCTAGAATTAACTTCTTGAATTCTCATTCTAGGATGTTCGTTTATCCTAAGGGAATTGAATCGAAGTAGGACTCTACCATCAGAGTCTTCTTCTATATCTGAGACTTCATGCCTTTCAACACCACGAGGGATTTGGGGGTTATTAATTATAAATTCTTTAGGAATGGTAATTTCATTCCATTTTAATCTTTTAGGGACAAAGTAAGTTGAATTGTCTGCTTCTAGTTGGAGCATGACAGTTTCATCTTTAGAGGTTGGAGTTAATATAAATTTTGGATTCAACTGAGATGACATTACACGGAAATAAACCCGATAAATGACAGCAAAGTTTTTGCTTAAGTTTTTGAATTCATCTCCTTGAAGATGTATGTCTAATATTAGGGAGTCTAAAATCAGAGGGTCAGATAGATCTATAGAATAATTTGGAGCACAATTAAAGTAAATTGGCCCATTACAAATATTAGTTTGAATCATAGCTAATAAGGAGCTTTTGTATTTCTTTAATCTATTGTCTCTAAGAGCTAAATAGACTGGTGCATTAACACCAATATGAACAAGGGGTTTAACAGCAATTTGTATAAGCCCAAAATGAATATATCTAAAGCCTTTGTCTAGATATTTCTTTATTGAAGTCTGTGAAAGTAAAGGTATACTTTTGATGATTTTGATTCGTTGGATAAGTTTTTGGTTTAAACCTTTTCTTGTGATGCTTTTGTTTTGGAAAATGTCTAACATTATTTTTCATTTTTGAAGATGGGGCTTGGACCTTTTGTAATCCGAAGGACTCGCAGAAGGTTCCTACCTCTTTTCTAAATTTGGATTTCTCAGATCCATATTTGGATTGTATTTTGAGTTCTGAACATAAAGCAATAGCTTCTTTCTTAATAAAGGCGAATAATTGCCCGTAAGTTATTACTTCGAATTTGATCTCTGTCAGACCAGTAGCATCTTTAAGTTTTTGGTGAATTCTTTCACCGAAGAGTTTGGGTAATCCCGCAATAAATCTTTCTTTCCAGAAAGAGGCATTGCAATCTGGTTCTTGTTTTAAGCAAAGATGGCCGACATGTACTATTGCACTTTTGAATAAATGGCCGAATCTTTACTGCTGATCGATAGTAAATGGTAGCACTTATAGCCCTTTTGATTTTAGTCGACGAAGATGGCCGACTGATGGAAATGAGGGGGATATTTGATTTGATAGGTACATCTTGTTTTTGTAATAAACAAAATTTATTTAGATACGCGTTTCACCGAGAAACATCTGATCCAAATATTTTTGAATGTTTCAAGTATCTGTTGTATGAACAAAGGAGGGAAAAATTCTTTTGTTCTTTTCTTTTAAATGCCAATTTGATTTTCCCGGCTTTTTTGAATTTTTCTAATCTTTTTTCTTTTTCTTTTTTCTTTTTGTATTTTTTAAATGCCTGTTTTCTTTTCAGCATTTCATTCTTTGATACCTCTTTGTTTTCAGTATCATTAGTGCCTTTTTTCTTTTTAGCACTTAATGTTGATACCTGTTTATTTTCAGTATCCTTGGATATTTTATTTCTAAGATCTTCATCGTCATGAAAGATTTCATTAATCTTTTTTCTTAAAGGACAAGCATCAGCCTTATGTCCTTTTCTGTTGCATTTGAAACAAGTGATTTCAAATTTGTTATCATGATTCATTTTAAAGGATTTACGTCTGGAATGCTCTTTTAATAATACCCCTACGATTTTCGGTCAAAATCTCAATGTACGATTTTCGGTGAAAATTACAACTATACCCCTACGAAACTTCGAATGGTGATTTGAGGTACCAATCGATGTCGAAATGCATTGGAACCAAAGCCATAAGCTTTGTGAGCATGTGATAGACAAGAATACCTTAAAATCCTAATGTACGATTTTCGGTGAAAATTACAATTATACCCTTACGAAACTTCGAATGGTGATTTGAGGCACCAAACGATGTCGGAATGCATCGGAACCAAATCCATAAGCTTTGTGATCATGTGATAGACAAGAATACCTCAAAATCTCAATGTACGATTTTCGGTGAAAATTACAACTATACCCCTACGAAACTTCGAATGGTGATTTCAGGCACCAAACGATGTCGGAATGCATTGGAACCAAAGCCATAAGCTTGGTGAGCATGTGATAGACAAGAATACCTCAAAATCCCAATGTACGATTTTCGTTGAAAATTACAACTATACCCCTACGAAACTTCGAATGGTGATTTGAGGTACCAAACGATGTCGGAATGCATTGGAACCAAAGCCATAATCTTGGTGAGCATGTGATACACAAGAATACCTCAAAATCCTAATGTACGATTTTTGGTGAAAATTACAACTATACCCCTACGAAACTTCGAATGGTGATTTGAGGTACCAATCGATGTCGAAATGCATTGGAACCAAAGCCATAAGCTTTGTGAGCATGTGATAGACAAGAATACCTTAAAATCCTAATGTACGATTTTCGGTGAAAATTACAACTATACCCTTACGAAACTTCGAATGGTGATTTGAGGCACCAAACGATGTCGGAATGCATTGGAACCAAAGCCATAATCTTGGTGAGCATGTGATAGACAAGAATACCTCAAAATCCCAATGTACGATTTTCGGTGAAAATTACAACTATACCCCTACGAAACTTCGAATGGTGATTGGAGGCACCAAACGATGTCGGAATGCATTGGAACCAAAGCCCTAAGCTTTGTGAGCATGTGATAGACAAGAATACCTTAAAATCCTAATGTACGATTTTCGGTGAAAATTACAACTATACCCTTACGAAACTTCGAATGGTGATTTGAGGCACCAAACGATGTCGGAATGCATCGGAACCAAATCCATAAGCTTTGTGATCATGTGATAGACAAGAATACCTCAAAATCTCAATGTACGATTTTCGGTGAAAATTACAACTATACCCCTACGAAACTTCGAATGGTGATTTGAGGTACCAATCGATGTCGGAATGCATTGGAACCAAAGCCATAAGCTTGGTGAGCATGTGATAGACAAGAATACCTCAAAATCCCAATGTACGATTTTCGTTGAAAATTACAACTATACCCCTACGAAACTTCGAATGGTGATTTGAGGTACCAAACGATGTCGGAATGCATTGGAACCAAAGCCATAATCTTGGTGAGCATGTGATAGACAAGAATACCTCAAAATCCCAATGTACGATTTTCGGTGAAAATTACAACTATACCCCTACGAAACTTCGAATGGTGATTTGAGGTACCAATCGATGTCGGAATGCATTGGAACCAAAGCCATAAGCTTGGTGAGCATGTGATAGACAAGAATACCTCAAAATCCCAATGTACGATTTTCGTTGAAAATTACAACTATACCCCTACGAAACTTCGAATGGTGATTTGAGGTACCAAACGATGTCGGAATGCATTGGAACCAAAGCCATAATCTTGGTGAGCATGTGATACACAAGAATACCTCAAAATCCTAATGTACGATTTTTGGTGAAAATTACAACTATACCCCTACGAAACTTCGAATGGTGATTTGAGGCACCAAACGATGTCGGAATGCATCGGAACCAAATCCATAAGCTTTGTGATCATGTGATAGACAAGAATACCTCAAAATCTCAATGTACGATTTTCGGTGAAAATTACAACTATACCCCTACGAAACTTCGAATGGTGATTTGAGGCACCAAACGATGTCGGAATGCATTGGAACCAAAGTCATAAGCTTGGTGAGCATGTGATAGACACGAATACCTCAAAATCCCAATGTACGATTTTCGTTGAAAATTACAACTATACCCCTATGAAACTTCGAATGGTGATTTGAGGTACCAAATGATGTGGGAATGCATTGGAACCAATGCCATAAGCTTTGCGAGCATGTGATAGACAAGAATACCTCAAATTCCCAATGTACGATTTTCGGTGAAAATTACAACAATACCCCTACGAAACTTCGAATGGTGATTTGAGGCACCAAACGATGACGGAATGTATTAGAACCAAAGCCGTAAGCCTTTATCATGTGATAGACAAGAATACCTCAAAATCCCAATGTACGATTTTCGGTGAAAATTACAACTATACCCCTACGAAACTTCGAATGGTGATTTGAGGCACCAAACGATGTCGGAATGCATTGGAACCAAAGCCCTAAGCTTTGTGAGCATGTGATAGACAAGAATACCTCAAAATCCCAATGTACGATTTTCGGTGAAAATTACAACTATACCCCTACGAAACTTCGAATGGTGATTTGAGGCACCAAACGATGTCGGAATGCATTGGAACCAAAGCCATAATCTTGGTGAGCATGTGATAGACAAGAATACCTCAAAATCCCAATGTACGATTTTCGGTGAAAATTACAACTATACCCCTACGAAACTTCGAATGGTGACTGGAGGCACCAAACGATGTCGGAATGCATTGGAACCAAAGCCCTAAGCTTTGTGAGCATGTGATAGACAAGAATACCTCAAAATCTCAATGTACGATTTTCGGTGAAAATTACAACTATACCCCTACGAAACTTCGAATGGTGATTTGAGGTACCAATCGATGTCGAAATGCATTGGAACCAAAGCCATAAGCTTTGTGAGCATGTGATAGACATGAATACCTTAAAATCCTAATGTACGATTTTTGGTGAAAATTACAACTATACCCTTACGAAACTTCGAATGGTGATTTGAGGCACCAAACGATGTCGGAATGCATCGGAACCAAATCCATAAGCTTTGTGATCATGTGATAGACAAGAATACCTCAAAATCTCAATGTACGATTTTCGGTGAAAATTACAACTATACCCCTACGAAACTTCGAATGGTGATTTGAGGTACCAATCGATGTCGGAATGCATTGGAACCAAAGCCATAAGCTTGGTGAGCATGTGATAGACAAGAATACCTCAAATTCCCAATGTACGATTTTCGTTGAAAATTACAACTATACCCCTACGAAACTTCGAATGGTGATTTGAGGTACCAAACGATGTCGGAATGCATTGGAACCAAAGCCATAATCTTGGTGAGCATGTGATACACAAGAATACCTCAAAATCCTAATGTACGATTTTTGGTGAAAATTACAACTATACCCCTACGAAACTTCGAATGGTGATTTGAGGCACCAAACGATGTCGGAATGCATCGGAACCAAATCCATAAGCTTTATGATCATGTGATAGACAAGAATACCTCAAAATCTCAATGTACGATTTTCGGTGAAAATTACAACTATACCCCTACGAAACTTCGAATGGTGATTTGAGGCACCAAACGATGTCGGAATGCATTGGAACCAAAGTCATAAGCTTGGTGAGCATGTGATAGACACGAATACCTCAAAATCCCAATGTACAATTTTCGTTGAAAATTACAACTATACCCCTATGAAACTTCGAATGGTGATTTGAGGTACCAAATGATGTGGGAATGCATTGGAACCAAGGCCATAAGCTTTGCGAGCATGTGATAGACAAGAATACCTCAAAATCTCAATGTACGATATTCAGTGAAAATTACAACTATACCCCTACGAAACTTCGAAGGTGATTTGAGGCACCAAACGATGACGGAATGTATTGGAACCAAAGCCGTAAGCCTTGTGATCATGTGATAGACAAGAATACCTCAAAATCCCAATGTACGATTTTCGGTGAAAATTACAACTATACCCCTACGAAACTTCGAATGGTGATTTGAGGCACCAAACGATGTCGGAATGCATTGGAACCAAAGCCATAAGCTTGGTGAGCATGTGATAGACAAGAATACCTCAAAATCCCAATGTACGATTTTCGTTGAAAATTACAACTATACCTCTACGAAACATCGAATGGTGATTCGAGGTACCAAACGATGTCGGAATGCATTGGAACCAAGGCCATAAGCTTTTCGAGCATGTGATAGACAAGAATAACTCAAAGTCTCAATGTACGATATTCGGTGAAAATTACAACTATACCCCTACGAAACTTCGAATGGTGATTTGAGGCACCAAACGATGATGCAATGCATTGGAACCAAAGCCATAAGCCTTGTGAGCATGTGATAGACAAGAATACCTCAAAATCCCAATGTACGATTTTCGGTGAAAATTACAACTATACCCCTACGAAACTTCGAATGGTGATTTGAGGCACCAAACGATGTCGGAATGCATTGGAACCAAAGCCATAATCTTGGTGAGCATGTGATAGACAAGAATACCTCAAAATCCCAATGTACGATTTTCGGTGAAAATTACAACTATACCCCTACGAAACTTCGAATGGTGATTGGAGGCACCAAACGATGTCGGAATGCATTGGAACCAAAGCCCTAAGCTTTGTGAGCATGTGATAGACAAGAATACCTCAAAATCTCAATGTACGATTTTCGGTGAAAATTACAACTATACCCCTACGAAACTTCGAATGGTGATTTGAGGTACCAATCGATGTCGAAATGCATTGGAACCAAAGCCATAAGCTTTGTGAGCATGTGATAGACAAGAATACCTTAAAATCCTAATGTACGATTTTTGGTGAAAATTACAACTATACCCTTACGAAACTTCGAATGGTGATTTGAGGCACCAAACGATGTCGGAATGCATCGGAACCAAATCCATAAGCTTTGTGATCATGTGATAGACAGGAATACCTCAAAATCTCAATGTACGATTTTCGGTGAAAATTACAACTATACCCCTACGAAACTTCGAATGGTGATTTGAGGTACCAATCGATGTCGGAATGCATTGGAACCAAAGCCATAAGCTTGGTGAGCATGTGATAGACAAGAATACCTCAAAATCCCAATGTACGATTTTTGTTGAAAATTACAACTATACCCCTACGAAACTTCGAATGGTGATTTGAGGTACCAAACGATGTCGGAATGCATTGGAACCAAAGCCATAATCTTGGTGAGCATGTGATACACAAGAATACCTCAAAATCCTAATGTACGATTTTTGGTGAAAATTACAACTATACCCCTACGAAACTTCGAATGGTGATTTGAGGCACCAAACGATGTCGGAATGCATCGGAACCAAATCCATAAGCTTTATGATCATGTGATAGACAAGAATACCTCAAAATCTCAATGTACGATTTTCGGTGAAAATTACAACTATACCCCTACGAAACTTCGAATGGTGATTTGAGGCACCAAACGATGTCGGAATGCATTGGAACCAAAGTCATAAGCTTGGTGAGCATGTGATAGACACGAATACCTCAAAATCCCAATGTACAATTTTCGTTGAAAATTACAACTATACCCCTATGAAACTTCGAATGGTGATTTGAGGTACCAAATGATGTGGGAATGCATTGGAACCAAGGCCATAAGCTTTGCGAGCATGTGATAGACAAGAATACCTCAAAATCTCAATGTACGATATTCAGTGAAAATTACAACTATACCCCTACGAAACTTCGAAGGTGATTTGAGGCACCAAACGATGACGGAATGTATTGGAACCAAAGCCGTAAGCTTGGTGAGCATGTGATAGACAAGAATACCTCAAAATCCCAATGTACGATTTTCGGTGAAAATTACAACTATACCCCTACGAAACTTCGAATGGTGATTTGAGGCACCAAACGATGTCGGAATGCATTGGAACCAAAGCCATAAGCTTGGTGAGCATGTGATAGACAAGAATACCTCAAAATCCCAATGTACGATTTTCGTTGAAAATTACAACTATACCTCTACGAAACATCGAATGGTGATTCGAGGTACCAAACGATGTCGGAATGCATTGGAACCAAGGCCATAAGCTTTTCGAGCATGTGATAGACAAGAATAACTCAAAGTCTCAATGTACGATATTCGGTGAAAATTACAACTATACCCCTACGAAACTTCGAATGGTGATTTGAGGCACCAAACGATGATGCAATGCATTGGAACCAAAGCCATAAGCCTTGTGAGCATGTGATAGACAAGAATACCTCAAAATCCCAATGTACGATTTTCGGTGAAAATTACAACTATACCCCTACGAAACTTCGAATGGTGATTTGAGGCACCAAACGATGTCGGAATGCATTGGAACCAAAGCCATAATCTTGGTGAGCATGTGATAGACAAGAATACCTCAAAATCCCAATGTACGATTTTCGGTGAAAATTACAACTATACCCCTACGAAACTTCGAATGGTGATTGGAGGCACCAAACGATGTCGGAATGCATTGGAACCAAAGCCCTAAGCTTTGTGAGCATGTGATAGACAAGAATACCTCAAAATCTCAATGTACGATTTTCGGTGAAAATTACAACTATACCCCTACGAAACTTCGAATGGTGATTTGAGGTACCAATCGATGTCGAAATGCATTGGAACCAAAGCCATAAGCTTTGTGAGCATGTGATAGACAAGAATACCTTAAAATCCTAATGTACGATTTTTGGTGAAAATTACAACTATACCCTTACGAAACTTCGAATGGTGATTTGAGGCACCAAACGATGTCGGAATGCATCGGAACCAAATCCATAAGCTTTGTGATCATGTGATAGACAGGAATACCTCAAAATCTCAATGTACGATTTTCGGTGAAAATTACAACTATACCCCTACGAAACTTCGAATGGTGATTTGAGGTACCAATCGATGTCGGAATGCATTGGAACCAAAGCCATAAGCTTGGTGAGCATGTGATAGACAAGAATACCTCAAAATCCCAATGTACGATTTTTGTTGAAAATTACAACTATACCCCTACGAAACTTCGAATGGTGATTTGAGGTACCAAACGATGTCGGAATGCATTGGAACCAAAGCCATAATCTTGGTGAGCATGTGATACACAAGAATACCTCAAAATCCTAATGTACGATTTTTGGTGAAAATTACAACTATACCCCTACGAAACTTCGAATGGTGATTTGAGGCACCAAACGATGTCGGAATGCATCGGAACCAAATCCATAAGCTTTATGATCATGTGATAGACAAGAATACCTCAAAATCTCAATGTACGATTTTCGGTGAAAATTACAACTATACCCCTACGAAACTTCGAATGGTGATTTGAGGCACCAAACGATGTCGGAATGCATTGGAACCAAAGTCATAAGCTTGGTGAGCATGTGATAGACACGAATACCTCAAAATCCCAATGTACAATTTTCGTTGAAAATTACAACTATACCCCTATGAAACTTCGAATGGTGATTTGAGGTACCAAATGATGTGGGAATGCATTGGAACCAAGGCCATAAGCTTTGCGAGCATGTGATAGACAAGAATACCTCAAAATCTCAATGTACGATATTCAGTGAAAATTACAACTATACCCCTACGAAACTTCGAAGGTGATTTGAGGCACCAAACGATGACGGAATGTATTGGAACCAAAGCCGTAAGCCTTGTGATCATGTGATAGACAAGAATACCTCAAAATCCCAATGTACGATTTTCGGTGAAAATTACAACTATACCCCTACGAAACTTCGAATGGTGATTTGAGGCACCAAACGATGTCGGAATGCATTGGAACCAAAGCCATAAGCTTGGTGAGCATGTGATAGACAAGAATACCTCAAAATCCCAATGTACGATTTTCGTTGAAAATTACAACTATACCTCTACGAAACATCGAATGGTGATTCGAGGTACCAAACGATGTCGGAATGCATTGGAACCAAGGCCATAAGCTTTTCGAGCATGTGATAGACAAGAATAACTCAAAGTCTCAATGTACGATATTCGGTGAAAATTACAACTATACCCCTACGAAACTTCGAATGGTGATTTGAGGCACCAAACGATGATGCAATGCATTGGAACCAAAGCCATAAGCCTTGTGATCATGTGATAGACAAGAATACCTCAAAATCCTAATGTACGATTTTCGGTGAAAATTACAACTATACCCCTACGAAACTACGAATGGTGATTTGAGGCACCAAACGATGTCGGAATGCATTGGAACCAAAGCCATAAGTTTGGTGAGCATGTTATCGACAAGAATACCTCAAAATCCCAATGTACGATTTTCGTTGAAAATTACAACTATACCCCTACGAAACTTCGAATGGTGATTTGAGGTACCAAACGATGTCGGAATGCATTGGAACCAAAGCCATAAGCTTTCCGAGCATGTGATAGACAAGAATACCTCAAAATCCCAATGTACGATTTTCGTTGAAAATTACAACTATACCCCTACGAAACTTCGAATGGTGATTTGAGGCATTAAACGATGTCGGAATGTATTGGAACCAAAGCCATAAGCTTGGTGAGCATGTGATAGACAAAAATACCTCAAAATCCCAATGTACGATTTTCGTTGAAAATTACAACTATACCCCTACGAAACTTCGAATGGTGATTTGAGGTACCAAACGATGTCGGAATGCATTGGAACCAAAGCCATAAGCTTTGCGAGCATGTGATAGACAAGAATACCTCAAAATCCCAATGTACGATTTTCGTTGAAAATTACAACTATACCCCTACGAAACTTCGAATGGTGATTTGAGGCATTAAACGATGTCGGAATGCATTGGAACCAAAGCCATAAGCTTGGTGAGCATGTGATAGACAAAAATACCTCAAAATCCCAATGTACGATTTTCGTTGAAAATTACAACTATACCCCTACGAAACTTCGAATGGTGATTTGAGGTACCAAACGATGTCGGAATGCATTGGAACCAAGGCAATAAGCTTTGCGAGCATGTGATAGACAAGAATACCTCAAAGTCTCAATGTACGATATTCGGTGAAAATTACAACTATACCCCTACGAAACTTCGAATGGTGATTTGAGGCACCAAACAATGATGCAATGCATTGGAACCAAAGCCATAAGTCTTGTGATCATGTGATACACAAGAATACCTCAAAATCCTAATGTACGATTTTCGGTGAAAATTACAACTATACCCCTACGAAACTTCGAATGGTGATTGGAGGCACCAAACGATGTCGGAATGCATTGGAACCAAAGCCCTAAGCTTTGTGAGCATGTGATAGACAAGAATACCTCAAAATCTCAATGTACGATTTTTGGTTAAAATTACAACTATACCCTTACGAAACTTCGAATGGTGATTTGAGGCACCAAACGATGTCGGAATGCATTGGAACCAAAGCCATAAGCTTGGTGAGCATGTGATAGACAAGAATACCTCAAAATCCCAATGTACGATTTTCGGTGAAAATTACAACTATACCCCTACGAAACTTCGAATGGTGATTGGAGGCACCAAACGATGCCGGAATGCATTGGAACCAAAGCCCTAAGCTTTGTGAGCATGTGATAGACAAGAATACCTCAAAATCCAATTGTACGATTTTCGGTGAAAATTACAACTATACCCCTACGAAACTTCGAATGGTGATTTGAGGCACCAAACGATGACGGAATGTATTGGAACCAAAGCCGTAAGCCTTGTGATCATGTGATAGACAAGAATACCTCAAAATCCCAATGTACGATTTTCGGTGAAAATTACAACTATACCCCTACGAAACTTCGAATGGTGATTTGAGGCACCAAACGATGTCGGAATGCATTGGAACCAAAGCCATAAGCTTGGTGAGCATGTGATAGACAAGAATACCTCAAAATCCCAATGTACGATTTTCGTTGAAAATTACAACTATACCTCTACGAAACATCGAATGGTGATTCGAGGTACCAAACGATGTCGGAATGCATTGGAACCAAGGCCATAAGCTTTTCGAGCATGTGATAGACAAGAATAACTCAAAGTCTCAATGTACGATATTCGGTGAAAATTACAACTATACCCCTACGAAACTTCGAATGGTGATTTGAGGCACCAAACGATGATGCAATGCATTGGAACCAAAGCCATAAGCCTTGTGAGCATGTGATAGACAAGAATACCTCAAAATCCCAATGTACGATTTTCGGTGAAAATTACAACTATACCCCTACGAAACTTCGAATGGTGATTTGAGGCACCAAACGATGTCGGAATGCATTGGAACCAAAGCCATAATCTTGGTGAGCATGTGATAGACAAGAATACCTCAAAATCCCAATGTACGATTTTCGGTGAAAATTACAACTATACCCCTACGAAACTTCGAATGGTGATTGGAGGCACCAAACGATGTCGGAATGCATTGGAACCAAAGCCCTAAGCTTTGTGAGCATGTGATAGACAAGAATACCTCAAAATCTCAATGTACGATTTTCGGTGAAAATTACAACTATACCCCTACGAAACTTCGAATGGTGATTTGAGGTACCAATCGATGTCGAAATGCATTGGAACCAAAGCCATAAGCTTTGTGAGCATGTGATAGACAAGAATACCTTAAAATCCTAATGTACGATTTTTGGTGAAAATTACAACTATACCCTTACGAAACTTCGAATGGTGATTTGAGGCACCAAACGATGTCGGAATGCATCGGAACCAAATCCATAAGCTTTGTGATCATGTGATAGACAGGAATACCTCAAAATCTCAATGTACGATTTTCGGTGAAAATTACAACTATACCCCTACGAAACTTCGAATGGTGATTTGAGGTACCAATCGATGTCGGAATGCATTGGAACCAAAGCCATAAGCTTGGTGAGCATGTGATAGACAAGAATACCTCAAAATCCCAATGTACGATTTTTGTTGAAAATTACAACTATACCCCTACGAAACTTCGAATGGTGATTTGAGGTACCAAACGATGTCGGAATGCATTGGAACCAAAGCCATAATCTTGGTGAGCATGTGATACACAAGAATACCTCAAAATCCTAATGTACGATTTTTGGTGAAAATTACAACTATACCCCTACGAAACTTCGAATGGTGATTTGAGGCACCAAACGATGTCGGAATGCATCGGAACCAAATCCATAAGCTTTATGATCATGTGATAGACAAGAATACCTCAAAATCTCAATGTACGATTTTCGGTGAAAATTACAACTATACCCCTACGAAACTTCGAATGGTGATTTGAGGCACCAAACGATGTCGGAATGCATTGGAACCAAAGTCATAAGCTTGGTGAGCATGTGATAGACACGAATACCTCAAAATCCCAATGTACAATTTTCGTTGAAAATTACAACTATACCCCTATGAAACTTCGAATGGTGATTTGAGGTACCAAATGATGTGGGAATGCATTGGAACCAAGGCCATAAGCTTTGCGAGCATGTGATAGACAAGAATACCTCAAAATCTCAATGTACGATATTCAGTGAAAATTACAACTATACCCCTACGAAACTTCGAAGGTGATTTGAGGCACCAAACGATGACGGAATGTATTGGAACCAAAGCCGTAAGCCTTGTGATCATGTGATAGACAAGAATACCTCAAAATCCCAATGTACGATTTTCGGTGAAAATTACAACTATACCCCTACGAAACTTCGAATGGTGATTTGAGGCACCAAACGATGTCGGAATGCATTGGAACCAAAGCCATAAGCTTGGTGAGCATGTGATAGACAAGAATACCTCAAAATCCCAATGTACGATTTTCGTTGAAAATTACAACTATACCTCTACGAAACATCGAATGGTGATTCGAGGTACCAAACGATGTCGGAATGCATTGGAACCAAGGCCATAAGCTTTTCGAGCATGTGATAGACAAGAATAACTCAAAGTCTCAATGTACGATATTCGGTGAAAATTACAACTATACCCCTACGAAACTTCGAATGGTGATTTGAGGCACCAAACGATGATGCAATGCATTGGAACCAAAGCCATAAGCCTTGTGATCATGTGATAGACAAGAATACCTCAAAATCCTAATGTACGATTTTCGGTGAAAATTACAACTATACCCCTACGAAACTACGAATGGTGATTTGAGGCACCAAACGATGTCGGAATGCATTGGAACCAAAGCCATAAGTTTGGTGAGCATGTTATCGACAAGAATACCTCAAAATCCCAATGTACGATTTTCGTTGAAAATTACAACTATACCCCTACGAAACTTCGAATGGTGATTTGAGGTACCAAACGATGTCGGAATGCATTGGAACCAAAGCCATAAGCTTTCCGAGCATGTGATAGACAAGAATACCTCAAAATCCCAATGTACGATTTTCGTTGAAAATTACAACTATACCCCTACGAAACTTCGAATGGTGATTTGAGGCATTAAACGATGTCGGAATGTATTGGAACCAAAGCCATAAGCTTGGTGAGCATGTGATAGACAAAAATACCTCAAAATCCCAATGTACGATTTTCGTTGAAAATTACAACTATACCCCTACGAAACTTCGAATGGTGATTTGAGGTACCAAACGATGTCGGAATGCATTGGAACCAAAGCCATAAGCTTTGCGAGCATGTGATAGACAAGAATACCTCAAAATCCCAATGTACGATTTTCGTTGAAAATTACAACTATACCCCTACGAAACTTCGAATGGTGATTTGAGGCATTAAACGATGTCGGAATGCATTGGAACCAAAGCCATAAGCTTGGTGAGCATGTGATAGACAAAAATACCTCAAAATCCCAATGTACGATTTTCGTTGAAAATTACAACTATACCCCTACGAAACTTCGAATGGTGATTTGAGGTACCAAACGATGTCGGAATGCATTGGAACCAAGGCAATAAGCTTTGCGAGCATGTGATAGACAAGAATACCTCAAAGTCTCAATGTACGATATTCGGTGAAAATTACAACTATACCCCTACGAAACTTCGAATGGTGATTTGAGGCACCAAACAATGATGCAATGCATTGGAACCAAAGCCATAAGCCTTGTGATCATGTGATACACAAGAATACCTGAAAATCCTAATGTACGATTTTCGGTGAAAATTACAACTATACCCCTACGAAACTTCGAATGGTGATTGGAGGCACCAAACGATGTCGGAATGCATTGGAACCAAAGCCCTAAGCTTTGTGAGCATGTGATAGACAAGAATACCTCAAAATCTCAATGTACGATTTTTGGTTAAAATTACAACTATACCCTTACGAAACTTCGAATGGTGATTTGAGGCACCAAACGATGTCGGAATGCATTGGAACCAAAGCCATAAGCTTGGTGAGCATGTGATAGACAAGAATACCTCAAAATCCCAATGTACGATTTTCGGTGAAAATTACAACTATACCCCTACGAAACTTCGAATGGTGATTGGAGGCACCAAACGATGCCGGAATGCATTGGAACCAAAGCCCTAAGCTTTGTGAGCATGTGATAGACAAGAATACCTCAAAATCCAATTGTACGATTTTCGGTGAAAATTACAACTATACCCCTACGAAACTTCGAATGGTGATTTGAGGCACCAAACGATGACGGAATGTATTGGAACCAAAGCCGTAAGCCTTGTGATCATGTGATAGACAAGAATACCTCAAAATCCCAATGTACGATTTTCGGTGAAAATTACAACTATACCCCTACGAAACTTCGAATGGTGATTTGAGGCACCAAACGATGACGGAATGTATTGGAACCAAAGCCGTAAGCCTTGTGATCATGTGATAGACAAGAATACCTCAAAATCCCAATGTACGATTTTCGGTGAAAATTACAACTATACCCCTACGAAACTTCGAATGGTGATTTGAGGCACCAAACGATGTCGGAATGCATTGGAACCAAAGCCATAAGCTTGGTGAGCATGTGATAGACAAGAATACCTCAAAATCCCAATGTACGATTTTCGTTGAAAATTACAACTATACCCCTACGAAACTTCGAATGGTGATTTGAGGTACCAAACGATGTCGGAATGCATTGGAACCAAGGCCATAAGCTTTGCGAGCATGTGATAGACAAGAATACTTCAAAGTCTCAATGTACGATATTCGGTGAAAATTACAACTATACCCCTACGAAACTTCGAATGGTGATTTGAGGCACCAAACGATGATGCAATGCATTGGAACCAAGGCCATAATCTTGGTGAGCATGTGATAGACAAGAATACCTCAAAATTCCAATGTACGATTTTCGGTTAAAATTAACACTATACCCCTACGAAACTTCGAATGGTGATTGGAGGCACCAAACGATGTCGGAATGCATTGGAACCAAAGCCCTAAGCTTTGTGAGCATGTGATAGACAAAAATACCTCAAAATCCCAATGTATGATTTTCGGTGAAAATTACAACTATACCCTTACGAAACTTCGAATGGTGATTTGAGGCACCAAACGATGTCGGAATGCATTGGAACCAAAGCCATAAGCTTGGTGAGTATGTGATAGACAAGAATACCTCAAAATCCAATTGTACGATTTTCGGTGAAAATTACAACTATACCCCTACGAAACTTCGAATGGTGATTTGAGGCACCAAACGATGTCGGAATGCATTGGAACCAAAGCCATATGCTTTTGAGCATGTGATAGACAAGAATACCTCAAAATCCCAATGTACGATTTTCGGTGAAAATTACAACTATACCCCTACGAAACTTCGAATGGTGATTGGAGGCACCAAACGATGTCGGAATGCATTGGAACCAAAGCCATAAGCTTTGTGAGCATGTGATAGACAAGAATACCTCAAAATACCAATGTACGATTTTCGGTGAAAATTACAACTATACCCCTACGAAACTTCGAATCGTGATTTGAGGCACCAAACGATGTCGGAATGCATTGGAACCAAAGCCATAAGCTTTGTGAGCATTTGATAGACAAGAATACCTCAAAATCCAAATGTACGATTTTCGGTGAAAATTACAACTATACCCCTACGTAACTTCGAATTGTGATTTGAGGCACCAAACGATGTCGGAATGCATTGGAACCAAAGCCATAAGCTTTGTGAGCATGTGATAGACAAGAATACCTCAAAATCCCAATGTACGATTTTCGGTGAAAATTACAACTATACCCCTACGAAACTTCGAATGGTGATTGGAGGCACCAAACGATGCCGGAATGCATTGGAACCAAAGCCCTAAGCTTTGTGAGCATGTGATAGACAAGAATACCTCAAAATCCAATTGTACGATTTTCGGTGAAAATTACAACTATACCCCTACGAAACTTCGAATGGTGATTTGAGGCACCAAACGATGTCGGAATGCATTGGAACCAAAGCCATAAGCTTTTGAGCATGTGATAGACAAGAATACCTCAAAATCCCAATGTACGATTTTCGGTGAAAATTACAACTATACCCCTACGAAACTTCGAATGGTGATTTGAGGCACCAAACGATGTCGGAATGCATCGGAACCAAATCCATAAGCTTTATGATCATGTGATAGACAAGAATACCTCAAAATCTCAATGTACGATTTTCGGTGAAAATTACAACTATACCCCTACGAAACTTCGAATGGTGATTTGAGGCACCAAACGATGTCGGAATGCATTGGAACCAAAGCCATAAGCTTTTGAGCATGTGATAGACAAGATTACCTCAAAATCTCAATGTACGATATTCAGTGAAAATTACAACTATACCCCTACGAAACTTCGAATGGTGATTGGAGGCACCAAACGATGTCGGAATGCATTGGAACCAAAGCCCTAAGCTTTGTGAGCATGTGATAGACAAGAATACCTCAAAATCCCAATGTACGATTTTTGGTTAAAATTACAACTATACCCTTACGAAACTTCGAATGGTGATTTGAGGCACCAAACGATGTCGGAATGCATTGGAACCAAAGCCATAAGCTTGGTGAGCATGTGATAGACAAGAATACCTCAAAATCCAATTGTACGATTTTCGGTGAAAATTACAACTATACCCCTACGAAACTTCGAATGGTGATTTGAGGCACCAAACGATATCGAAATGCATTGGAACCAAAGCCATAAGCTTTGTGAGCATGTGATAGACAAGAATACCTCAAAATCTCAATGTACGATATTTAGTGAAAATTACAACTATACCCCTACGAAACTTCGAATGGTGATTTGAGGCACCAAACGATGACGGAATGTATTGGAACCAAAGCCGTAAGCCTTGTGATCATGTGATAGACAAGAATACCTCAAAATCCCAATGTACGATTTTCGGTGAAAATTACAACTATACCCCTACGAAACTTCGAATGGTGATTGGAGGCACCAAACGATGTCGGAATGCATTGGAACCAAAGCCCTAAGCTTTGTGAGCATGTGATAGACAAGAATACCTCAAAATCTCAATGTACGATTTTCGGTGAAAATTACAACTATACCCCTACGAAACTTCGAATGGTGATTTGAGGTACCAATCGATGTCGAAATGCATTGGAACCAAAGCCATAAGCTTTGTGAGCATGTGATAGACAAGAATACCTTAAAATCCTAATGTACGATTTTCGGTGAAAATTACAACTATACCCTTACGAAACTTCGAATGGTGATTTGAGGCACCAAACGATGTCGGAATGCATCGGAACTTAATCCTTAAGCTTTGTGATCATGTGATAGACAAGAATACCTCAAAATCTCAATGTACGATTTTCGGTGAAAATTACAACTATACCCTTACGAAACTTCGAATGGTGATTTCAGGAACCAAACGATGTCGGAATGCATTGGAACCAAAGCCATAATCTTGGTGAGCATGTGATACACAAGAATACCTCAAAATCCTAATGTACGATTTTCGGTGAAAATTACAACTATACCCCTACGAAACTTCGAATGGTGATTTGAGGCACCAAACGATGTCGGAATGCATCGGAACCAAATCCATAAGCTTTGTGATCATGTGATAGACAAGAATACCTCAAAATCTCAATGTACGATTTTCGGTGAAAATTACAACTATACTCCTACGAAACTTCGAATGGTGATTTGAGGCACCAAACGATGTCGGAATGCATTGGAACCAAAGTCATAAGCTTGGTGAGCATGTGATAGACACGAATACCTCAAAATCCCAATGTACGATTTTCGTTGAAAATTACAACTATACCCCTATGAAACTTCGAATGGTGATTTGAGGTATCAAATGATGTGGGAATGCATTGGAACCAAGGCCATAAGCTTTGCGAGCATGTGATAGACAAGAATACCTCAAAATCCCAATGGACGATTTTTGGTGAAAATTACAACTATACCCCTACGAAACTTCGAATGGTGATTGGAGGCACCAAACGATGTCGGAATGCATTGGAACCAAAGCCATAAGCTTGGTGAGCATGTGATAGACAAGAATACCTTAAAATCCTAATGTAGGATTTTCGGTGAAAATTACAACTATACCCTTACGAAACTTCGAATGGTGATTTGAGGCACCAAACGATGTCGGAATGCATCGGAACCAAATCCATAAGCTTTGTGATCATGTGATAGACAAGAATACCTCAAAATCTCAATGTACGATTTTCGGTGAAAATTACAACTATACCCCTACGAAACTTCGAATGGTGATTTGAGGCACCAAACGATGTCGGAATGCATTGGAACCAAAGCCATATGCTTTTGAGCATGTGATAGACAAGAATACCTCAAAATCCCAATGTACGATTTTCGGTGAAAATTACAACTATACCCCTACGAAACTTCGAATGGTGATTTGAGGCACCAAACGATGTCGGAATGCATTGGAACCAAAGCCCTAAGCTTTGTGAGCATGTGATAGACAAGAATACCTCAAAATCCCAATGTACGATTTTCGGTGAAAATTACAACTATACCCCTACGAAACTTCGAATGGTGATTTGAGGCACCAAACGATGTCGGAATGCATTGGAACCAAAGCTATAATCTTGGTGAGCATGTGATAGACAAGAATACCTCAAAATCCCAATGTACGATTTTCGGTGAAAATTACAACTATACCCCTACGAAACTTCGAATGGTGATTGGAGGCACCAAACGATGTCGGAATGCATTGGAACCAATGCCCTAAGCTTTGTGAGCATGTGATAGACAAGAATACCTCAAAATCTCAATGTACGATTTTAGGTGAAAATTACAACTATACCCCTACGAAACTTCGAATGGTGATTTGAGGTACCAATCGATGTCGAAATGCATTGGAACCAAAGCCATAAGCTTTGTGAGCATGTGATAGACAAGAATACCTTAAAATCCTAATGTAGGATTTTCGTTGAAAATTACAACTATACCCCTACGAAACTTCGAATGGTGATTTGAGGTACCAAACGATGTCGAAATGCATTGGAACCAAAGCCATAATCTTGGTGAGCATGTGATACACAAGAATACCTCAAAATCCTAATGTACGATTTTCGGTGAAAATTACAACTATACCCCTACGAAACTTCGAATGGTGATTTGAGGCACCAAACGATGTCGGAATGCATCGGAACCAAATCCATAAGCTTTGTGATCATGTGATAAACAAGAATACCTCAAAATCTCAATGTACGATTTTCGGTGAAAATTACAACTATACCCCTACGAAACTTCGAATGGTGATTTGAGGCACCAAACGATGTCGGAATGCATTGGAACCAAAGTCATAAGCTTGGTGAGCATGTGATAGACACGAATACCTCAAAATCCCAATGTACGATTTTCGTTGAAAATTACAACTATACCCCTATGAAACTTCGAATGGTGATTTGAGGTACCAAATGATGTGGGAGTGCATTGGAACCAAGGCTATAAGCTTTGCGAGCATGTGATAGACAAGAATACCTCAAAATCTCAATGTACGATATTCAGTGAAAATTACAACTATACCCCTACGAAACTTCGAATGGTGATTTGAGGCACCAAACGATGACGGAATGTATTGGAACCAAAGTCGTAAGCCTTGTGATCATGTGATAGACAAGAATACCTCAAAATCCCAATGTACGATTTTCGGTGAAAATTACAACTATACCCCTACGAAACTTCGAATGGTGATTTGAGGCACCAAACGATGTCGGAATGCATTGGAACCAAAGCCATAAGCTTGGTGAGCATGTGATAGACAAGAATACCTCAAAATCCCAATGTACGATTTTCGTTGAAAATTACAACTATACCTCTACGAAACTTCGAATGGTGATTTGAGGTACCAAACGATGTCGGAATGCATTGGAACCAAGGCCATAAGCTTTGCGAGCATGTGATAGACAAGAATACCTCAAAGTCTCAATGTACGATATTCGGTGAAAATTACAACTATACCCCTATGAAACTTCGAATGGTGATTTGAGGCACCAAACGATGATGCAATGCATTGGAACCAAAGCCATAAGCCTTGTGATCATGTGATAGACAAGAATACTTCAAAATCCTAATGTACGATTTTCGGTGAAAATTACAACTATACCCCTACGAAACTACGAATGGTGATTTGAGGCACCAAACGATGTCGGAATGCATTGGAACCAAAGCCATAAGTTTGGTGAGCATGTTATCGACAAGAATACCTCAAAATCCCAATGTACGATTTTCGTTGAAAATTACAACTATACCCCTACGAAACTTCGAATGGTGATTTGAGGTAACAAACGATGTCGGAATGCATTGGAACCAAAGCCATAAGCTTTGCGAGCATGTGATAGACAAGAATACCTCAAAATCCCAATGTACGATTTTCGTTGAAAATTACAACTATACCCCTACGAAACTTCGAATGGTGACTTGAGGTATTAAACGATGTCGGAATGCATTGGAACCAAAGCCATAAGCTTGGTGAGCATGTGATAGACAAGAATACCTCAAAATCCCAATGTACGATTTTCGTTGAAAATTACAACTATACCCCTACGAAACTTCGAATGGTGATTTGAGGTACCAAACGATGTCGGAATGCATTGGAACCAAGGCAATAAGCTTTGCGAGCATGTGATAGACAAGAATACCTCAAAGTCTCAATGTACGATATTCGGTGAAAATTACAACTATACCACTACGAAACTTCGAATGGTGATTTGAGGCACCAAACGATGATGCAATGCATTGGAACCAAAGCCATAAGCCTTGTGATCATGTGATAGACAAGAATACCTCAAAATCCTAATGTACGATTTTCGGTGAAAATTACAACTATACCCCTACGAAACTTCGAATGGTGATTGGAGGCACCAAACGATGTCGGAATGCATTGGAACCAAAGCCCTAAGCTTTGTGAGCATGTGATAGACAAGAATACCTCAAAATCCCAATGTACGATTTTTGGTTAAAATTACAACTATACCCTTACGAAACTTTGAATGGTGATTTGAGGCACCAAACGATGTCGGAATGCATTGGAACCAAAGCCATAAGCTTGGTGAGCATGTGATAGACAAGAATACCTCAAAATCCAATTGTACGATTTTCGGTGAAAATTACAACTATACCCCTACGAAACTTCGAATGGTGATTTGAGGCACCAAACGATGTCGAAATGCATTGGAACCAAAGCCATAAGCTTTGTGAGCATGTGATAGACAAGAATACCTCAAAATCTCAATGTACGATATTTAGTGAAAATTACAACTATACCCCTACGAAACTTCGAATGGTGATTAGAGGCACCAAACGATGACGGAATGTATTGGAACCAAAGCCGTAAGCCTTGTGATCATGTGATAGACAAGAATACCTCAAAATCCCAATGTACGATTTTCGGTGAAAATTACAACTATACCCCTACGAAACTTCGAATGGTGATTTGAGGCACCAAACGATGACGGAATGTATTGGAACCAAAGCCGTAAGCCTTGTGATCATGTGATAGACAAGAATACCTCAAAATCCCAATGTACGATTTTCGTTAAAAATTACAACTATACCCCTACGAAACTTCGAATGGTGATTTGAGGTACCAAACGATGTCGGAATGCATTGGAACCAAGGCCATAAGCTTTGCGAGCATGTGATAGACAAGAATACTTCAAAGTCTCAATGTACGATATTCGGTGAAAATTACAACTATACCCCTACGAAACTTCGAATGGTGATTTGAGGCACCAAACGATGATGCAATGCATTGGAACCAAGGCCATAATCTTGGTGAGCATGTGATAGACAAGAATACCTCAAAATCCCAATGTACGATTTTCGGTTAAAATTACAACTATACCCCTACGAAACTTCGAATGGTGATTGGAGGCACCAAACGATGTCGGAATGCATTGGAACCAAAGCCCTAAGCTTTGTGAGCATGTGATAGACAAGAATACCTCAAAATTCCAATGTACGATTTTCGTTAAAAATTACAACTATACCCCTACGAAACTTCGAATGGTGATTTGAGGTACCAAACGATGTCGGAATGCATTGGAACCAAGGCCATAAGCTTTGCGAGCATGTGATAGACAAGAATACTTCAAAGTCTCAATGTACGATATTCGGTGAAAATTACAACTATACCCCTACGAAACTTCGAATGGTGATTTGAGGCACCAAACGATGATGCAATGCATTGGAACCAAGGCCATAATCTTGGTGAGCATGTGATAGACAAGAATACCTCAAAATCCCAATGTACGATTTTCGGTTAAAATTACAACTATACCCCTACGAAACTTCGAATGGTGATTGGAGGCACCAAACGATGTCGGAATGCATTGGAACCAAAGCCCTAAGCTTTGTGAGCATGTGATAGACAAAAATACCTCAAAATCCCAATGTATGATTTTCGGTGAAAATTACAACTATACCCTTACGAAACTTCGAATGGTGATTTGAGGCACCAAACGATGTCGGAATGCATTGGAACCAAGGCCATAATCTTGGTGAGCATGTGATAGACAAGAATACCTCAAAATCCCAATGTACGATTTTCGGTTAAAATTAACACTATACCCCTACGAAACTTCGAATGGTGATTGGAGGCACCAAACGATGTCGGAATGCATTGGAACCAAAGCCCTAAGCTTTGTGAGCATGTGATAGAAAATACCTCAAAATCCCAATGTATGATTTTCGGTGAAAATTACAACTATACCCTTACGAAACTTCGAATGGTGATTTGAGGCACCAAACGATGTCGGAATGCATTGGAACCAAAGCCATAAGCTTGGTGAGCATGTGATAGACAAGAATACCTCAAAATCCAATTGTACGATTTTCGGTGAAAATTACAACAATACCCCTACGAAACTTCGAATGGTGATTTGAGGCACCAAACGATGTCGGAATGCATTGGAACCAAAGCCATAAGCTTTGTGAGCATGTGATAGACAAGAATACCTCAAAATCCTAATGTACGATTTTCGGTGAAAATTACAACTATACCCCTACGAAACTTCGAATGGTGATTTGAGGCACCAAACGATGTCGGAATATTGGAACCAAAGCCATAAGCTTTTGAGCATGTGATAGACAAGAATACCTCAAAATCCCAATGTACGATTTTCGGTGAAAATTACAACTATACCCCTACGAAACTTCGAATGGTGATTGGAGGCACCAAACGATGTCGGAATGCATTGGAACCAAAGCCCTAAGCTTTGTGAGCATGTGATAGACAACAATACCTCAAAATCCAATTGTACGATTTTCGGTGAAAATAACAACTATACCCCTACGAAACTTCGAATGGTGATTTGAGGCACCAAACGATGTCGAAATGCATTGGAACCAAAGCCATAAGCTTTTGAGCATGTGATAGACAAGAATACCTCAAAATCCCAATGTACGATTTTCGGTGAAAATTACAACTATACCCCTACGAAACTTCGAATGGTGATTGGAGGCACCAAACGATGTCGGAATGCATTGGAACCAAAGCCCTAAGCTTTGTGAGCATGTGATAGACAAGAATACCTCAAAATCTCAATGTACGATTTTCGGTGAAAATTACAACTATACCCCTACGAAACTTCGAATGGTGATTTGAGGTACCAATCGATGTCGAAATGCATTGGAACCAAAGCCATAAGCTTTGTGAGCATGTGATAGACAAGAATACCTTAAAATCCTAATGTACGATTTTCGGTGAAAATTACAACTATACCCTTACGAAACTTCGAATGGTGATTTGAGGCACCAAACGATGTCGGAATGCATCGAAACTTAATCCTTAAGCTTTGTGATCATGTGATAGACAAGTATACCTCAAAATCTCAATGTACGATTTTCGGTGAAAATTACAACTATACCCCTACGAAACTTCGAATGGTGATTTCAGGCACCAAACGATGTCGGAATGCATTGGAACCAAAGCCATAAGCTTGGTGAGCATGTGATAGACAAGAATACCTCAAAATCCCGATGTACGATTTTCGTTGAAAATTACAACTATACCCCTACGAAACATCGAATGGTGATTTGAGGTACCAAACGATGTCGGAATGCATTGGAACCAAAGCCATAATCTTGGTGAGCATGTGATACACAAGAATACCTCAAAATCCTAATGTACGATTTTCGGTGAAAATTACAACTATACCCCTACGAAACTTCGAATGGTGATTTGAGGCACCAAACGATGTCGGAATGCATCGGAACCAAATCCATAAGCTTTGTGATCATGTGATAGACAAGAATACCTCAAAATCTCAATGTACGATTTTCGGTGAAAATTACAACTATACCCCTACGAAACTTCGAATGGTGATTTGAGGCACCAAACGATGTCGGAATGCATTGGAACCAAAGTCATAAGCTTGGTGAGCATGTGATAGACACGAATACCTCAAAATTCCAATGTACGATTTTCGTTGAAAATTACAACTATACCCCTATGAAACTTCGAATGGTGATTTGAGGTATCAAATGATGTGGGAATGCATTGGAACCAAGGCCATAAGCTTTGCGAGCATGTGATAGACAAGAATACCTCAAAATTCCAATGGACGATTTTTGGTGAAAATTACAACTATACCCCTACGAAACTTCGAATGGTGATTGGAGGCACCAAACGATGTCGGAATGCATTGGAACCAAATCCATAAGCTTGGTGAGCATGTGATAGACAAGTATACCTCAAAATCCCAATGTACGATTTTCGGTGAAAATTACAACTATACCCCTACGAAACTTCGAATGGTGATTTGAGGCACCAAACGATGTCGGAATGCATTGGAACCAAAGCCCTAAGCTTTGTGAGCATGTGATAGACAAGAATACCTCAAAATCCCAATGTACGATTTTCGGTGAAAATTACAACTATACCCCTACGAAACTTCGAATGGTGATTTGAGGCACCAAACGATGTCGGAATGCATTGGAACCAAAGCCATAATCTTGGTGAGCATGTGATAGACAAGAATACCTCAAAATCCCAATGTACGATTTTCGGTGAAAATTACAACTATACCCCTACGAAACTTCGAATGGTGATTTGAGGCACCAAACGATGTCGGAATGCATCGGAACCAAATCCATAAGCTTTGTGATCATGTGATAAACAAGAATACCTCAAAATCTCAATGTACGATTTTCGGTGAAAATTACAACTATACCCCTACGAAACTTCGAATGGTGATTTGAGGCACCAAACGATGTCGGAATGCATTGGAACCAAAGTCATAAGCTTGGTGAGCATGTGATAGACACGAATACCTCAAAATCCCAATGTACGATTTTCGTTGAAAATTACAACTATACCCCTATGAAACTTCGAATGGTGATTTGAGGTACCAAATGATGTGGGAGTGCATTGGAACCAAGGCTATAAGCTTTGCGAGCATGTGATAGACAAGAATACCTCAAAATCTCAATGTACGATATTCAGTGAAAATTACAACTATACCCCTACGAAACTTCGAATGGTGATTTGAGGCACCAAACGATGACGGAATGTATTGGAACCAAAGTCGTAAGCCTTGTGATCATGTGATAGACAAGAATACCTCAAAATCCCAATGTACGATTTTCGGTGAAAATTACAACTATACCCCTACGAAACTTCGAATGGTGATTTGAGGCACCAAACGATGTCGGAATGCATTGGAACCAAAGCCATAAGCTTGGTGAGCATGTGATAGACAAGAATACCTCAAAATCCCAATGTACGATTTTCGTTGAAAATTACAACTATACCTCTACGAAACTTCGAATGGTGATTTGAGGTACCAAACGATGTCGGAATGCATTGGAACCAAGGCCATAAGCTTTGCGAGCATGTGATAGACAAGAATACCTCAAAGTCTCAATGTACGATATTCGGTGAAAATTACAACTATACCCCTATGAAACTTCGAATGGTGATTTGAGGCACCAAACGATGATGCAATGCATTGGAACCAAAGCCATAAGCCTTGTGATCATGTGATAGACAAGAATACCTCAAAATCCTAATGTACGATTTTCGGTGAAAATTACAACTATACCCCTACGAAACTACGAATGGTGATTTGAGGCACCAAACGATGTCGGAATGCATTGGAACCAAAGCCATAAGTTTGGTGAGCATGTTATCGACAAGAATACCTCAAAATCCCAATGTACGATTTTCGTTGAAAATTACAACTATACCCCTACGAAACTTCGAATGGTGATTTGAGGTACCAAACGATGTCGGAATGCATTGGAACCAAAGCCATAAGCTTTGCGAGCATGTGATAGACAAGAATACCTCAAAATCCCAATGTACGATTTTCGTTGAAAATTACAACTATACCCCTACGAAACTTCGAATGGTGACTTGAGGTATTAAACGATGTCGGAATGCATTGGAACCAAAGCCATAAGCTTGGTGAGCATGTGATAGACAAGAATACCTCAAAATCCCAATGTACGATTTTCGTTGAAAATTACAACTATACCCCTACGAAACTTCGAATGGTGATTTGAGGTACCAAACGATGTCGGAATGCATTGGAACCAAGGCAATAAGCTTTGCGAGCATGTGATAGACAAGAATACCTCAAAGTCTCAATGTACGATATTCGGTGAAAATTACAACTATACCACTACGAAACTTCGAATGGTGATTTGAGGCACCAAACGATGATGCAATGCATTGGAACCAAAGCCATAAGCCTTGTGATCATGTGATAGACAAGAATACCTCAAAATCCTAATGTACGATTTTCGGTGAAAATTACAACTATACCCCTACGAAACTTCGAATGGTGATTGGAGGCACCAAACGATGTCGGAATGCATTGGAACCAAAGCCCTAAGCTTTGTGAGCATGTGATAGACAAGAATACCTCAAAATCCCAATGTACGATTTTTGGTTAAAATTACAACTATACCCTTACGAAACTTTGAATGGTGATTTGAGGCACCAAACGATGTCGGAATGCATTGGAACCAAAGCCATAAGCTTGGTGAGCATGTGATAGACAAGAATACCTCAAAATCCAATTGTACGATTTTCGGTGAAAATTACAACTATACCCCTACGAAACTTCGAATGGTGATTTGAGGCACCAAACGATGTCGAAATGCATTGGAACCAAAGCCATAAGCTTTGTGAGCATGTGATAGACAAGAATACCTCAAAATCTCAATGTACGATATTTAGTGAAAATTACAACTATACCCCTACGAAACTTCGAATGGTGATTAGAGGCACCAAACGATGACGGAATGTATTGGAACCAAAGCCGTAAGCCTTGTGATCATGTGATAGACAAGAATACCTCAAAATCCCAATGTACGATTTTCGGTGAAAATTACAACTATACCCCTACGAAACTTCGAATGGTGATTTGAGGCACCAAACGATGACGGAATGTATTGGAACCAAAGCCGTAAGCCTTGTGATCATGTGATAGACAAGAATACCTCAAAATCCCAATGTACGATTTTCGGTGAAAATTACAACTATACCCCTACGAAACTTCGAATGGTGATTTGAGGCACCAAACGATGTCGGAATGCATTGGAACCAAAGCCATAAGCTTGGTGAGCATGTGATAGACAAGAATACCTCAAAATCCCAGTGTACGATTTTCGTTAAAAATTACAACTATACCCCTACGAAACTTCGAATGGTGATTTGAGGTACCAAACGATGTCGGAATGCATTGGAACCAAGGCCATAAGCTTTGCGAGCATGTGATAGACAAGAATACTTCAAAGTCTCAATGTACGATATTCGGTGAAAATTACAACTATACCCCTACGAAACTTCGAATGGTGATTTGAGGCACCAAACGATGATGCAATGCATTGGAACCAAGGCCATAATCTTGGTGAGCATGTGATAGACAAGAATACCTCAAAATCCCAATGTACGATTTTCGGTTAAAATTACAACTATACCCCTACGAAACTTCGAATGGTGATTGGAGGCACCAAACGATGTCGGAATGCATTGGAACCAAAGCCCTAAGCTTTGTGAGCATGTGATAGACAAAAATACCTCAAAATCCCAATGTATGATTTTCGGTGAAAATTACAACTATACCCTTACGAAACTTCGAATGGTGATTTGAGGCACCAAACGATGTCGGAATGCATTGGAACCAAGGCCATAATCTTGGTGAGCATGTGATAGACAAGAATACCTCAAAATCCCAATGTACGATTTTCGGTTAAAATTAACACTATACCCCTACGAAACTTCGAATGGTGATTGGAGGCACCAAACGATGTCGGAATGCATTGGAACCAAAGCCCTAAGCTTTGTGAGCATGTGATAGACAAAAATACCTCAAAATCCCAATGTATGATTTTCGGTGAAAATTACAACTATACCCTTACGAAACTTCGAATGGTGATTTGAGGCACCAAACGATGTCGGAATGCATTGGAACCAAAGCCATAAGCTTGGTGAGCATGTGATAGACAAGAATACCTCAAAATCCAATTGTACGATTTTCGGTGAAAATTACAACTATACCCCTACGAAACTTCGAATGGTGATTTGAGGCACCAAACGATGTCGGAATGCATTGGAACCAAAGCCATAAGCTTTGTGAGCATGTGATAGACAAGAATACCTCAAAATCCTAATGTACGATTTTCGGTGAAAATTACAACTATACCCCTACGAAACTTCGAATGGTGATTTGAGGCACCAAACGATGTCGGAATGCATTGGAACCAAAGCCATAAGCTTTTGAGCATGTGATAGACAAGAATACCTCAAAATCCCAATGTACGATTTTCGGTGAAAATTACAACTATACCCCTACGAAACTTCGAATGGTGATTGGAGGCACCAAACGATGTCGGAATGCATTGGAACCAAAGCCCTAAGCTTTGTGAGCATGTGATAGACAAGAATACCTCAAAATCCAATTGTACGATTTTCGGTGAAAATTACAACTATACCCCTACGAAACTTCGAATGGTGATTTGAGGCACCAAACGATGTCGAAATGCATTGGAACCAAAGCCATAAGCTTTTGAGCATGTGATAGACAAGAATACCTCAAAATCCCAATGTACGATTTTCGGTGAAAATTACAACTATACCCCTACGAAACTTCGAATGGTGATTGGAGGCACCAAACGATGTCGGAATGCATTGGAACCAAAGCCCTAAGCTTTGTGAGCATGTGATAGACAAGAATACCTCAAAATCTCAATGTACGATTTTCGGTGAAAATTACAACTATACCCCTACGAAACTTCGAATGGTGATTTGAGGTACCAATCGATGTCGAAATGCATTGGAACCAAAGCCATAAGCTTTGTGAGCATGTGATAGACAAGAATACCTTAAAATCCTAATGTACGATTTTCGGTGAAAATTATAACTATACCCTTACGAAACTTCGAATGGTGATTTGAGGCACCAAACGATGTCGGAATGCATCGGAACTTAATCCTTAAGCTTTGTGATCATGTGATAGACAAGTATACCTCAAAATCTCAATGTACGATTTTCGGTGAAAATTACAACTATACCCCTACGAAACTTCGAATGGTGATTTCAGGCACCAAACGATGTCGGAATGCATTGGAACCAAAGCCATAAGCTTGGTGAGCATGTGATAGACAAGAATACCTCAAAATCCCGATGTACGATTTTCGTTGAAAATTACAACTATACCCCTACGAAACATCGAATGGTGATTTGAGGTACCAAACGATGTCGGAATGCATTGGAACCAAAGCCATAATCTTGGTGAGCATGTGATACACAAGAATACCTCAAAATCCTAATGTACGATTTTCGGTGAAAATTACAACTATACCCCTACGAAACTTCGAATGGTGATTTGAGGCACCAAACGATGTCGGAATGCATCGGAACCAAATCCATAAGCTTTGTGATCATGTGATAGACAAGAATACCTCAAAATCTCAATGTACGATTTTCGGTGAAAATTACAACTATACCCCTACGAAACTTCGAATGGTGATTTGAGGCACCAAACGATGTCGGAATGCATTGGAACCAAAGTCATAAGCTTGGTGAGCATGTGATAGACACGAATACCTCAAAATTCCAATGTACGATTTTCGTTGAAAATTACAACTATACCCCTATGAAACTTCGAATGGTGATTTGAGGTATCAAATGATGTGGGAATGCATTGGAACCAAGGCCATAAGCTTTGCGAGCATGTGATAGACAAGAATACCTCAAAATTCCAATGGACGATTTTTGGTGAAAATTACAACTATACCCCTACGAAACTTCGAATGGTGATTGGAGGCACCAAACGATGTCGGAATGCATTGGAACCAAATCCATAAGCTTGGTGAGCATGTGATAGACAAGTATACCTCAAAATCCCAATGTACGATTTTCGGTGAAAATTACAACTATACCCCTACGAAACTTCGAATGGTGATTTGAGGCACCAAACGATGTCGGAATGCATTGGAACCAAAGCCCTAAGCTTTGTGAGCATGTGATAGACAAGAATACCTCAAAATCCCAATGTACGATTTTCGGTGAAAATTACAACTATACCCCTACGAAACTTCGAATGGTGATTTGAGGCACCAAACGATGTCGGAATGCATTGGAACCAAAGCCATAATCTTGGTGAGCATGTGATAGACAAGAATACCTCAAAATCCCAATGTACGATTTTCGGTGAAAATTACAACTATACCCCTACGAAACTTCGAATGGTGATTGGAGGCACCAAACGATGTCGGAATGCATTGGAACCAAAGCCCTAAGCTTTGTGAGCATGTGATAGACAAGAATACCTCAAAATCTCAATGTACGATTTTCGGTGAAAATTACAACTATACCCCTACGAAACTTCGAATGGTGATTTGAGGTACCAATCGATGTCGAAATGCATTGGAACCAAAGCCATAAGCTTTGTGAGCATGTGATAGACAAGAATACCTTAAAATCCTAATGTAGGATTTTCGGTGAAAATTACAACTATACCCTTACGAAACTTCGAATGGTGATTTGAGGCACCAAACGATGTCGGAATGCATCGGAACCAAATCCATAAGCTTTGTGATCATGTGATAGACAAGAATACCTCAAAATCTCAATGTACGATTTTCGGTGAAAATTACAACTATACCCCTACGAAACTTCGAATGGTGATTTGAGGTACCAATCGATGTCGGAATGCATTGGAACCAAAGCCATAAGCTTGGTGAGCATGTGATAGACAAGAATACCTCAAAATCCCAATGTACGATTTTCGTTGAAAATTACAACTATACCCCTACGAAACTTCGAATGGTGATTTGAGGTACCAAACGATGTCGAAATGCATTGGAACCAAAGCCATAATCTTGGTGAGCATGTGATACACAAGAATACCTCAAAATCCTAATGTACGATTTTCGGTGAAAATTACAACTATACCCCTACGAAACTTCGAATGGTGATTTGAGGCACCAAACGATGTCGGAATGCATCGGAACCAAATCCATAAGCTTTGTGATCATGTGATAGACAAGAATACCTCAAAATCTCAATGTACGATTTTCGGTGAAAATTACAACTATACCCTTACGAAACTTCGAATGGTGATTTGAGGCACCAAACGATGTCGGAATGCATTGGAACCAAAGCCATAAGCTTGGTGAGCATGTGATAGACAAGAATACCTCAAAATCCAATTGTACGATTTTCGGTGAAAATTACAACTATACCCCTACGAAACTTCGAATGGTGATTTGAGGCACCAAACGATGTCGGAATGCATTGGAACCAAAGCCATAAGCTTTGTGAGCATGTGATAGACAAGAATACCTCAAAATCCTAATGTACGATTTTCGGTGAAAATTACAACTATACCCCTACGAAACTTCGAATGGTGATTTGAGGCACCAAACGATGTCGGAATGCATTGGAACCAAAGCCATAAGCTTTTGAGCATGTGATAGACAAGAATACCTCAAAATCCCAATGTACGATTTTCGGTGAAAATTACAACTATACCCCTACGAAACTTCGAATGGTGATTGGAGGCACCAAACGATGTCGGAATGCATTGGAACCAAAGCCCTAAGCTTTGTGAGCATGTGATAGACAAGAATACCTCAAAATCCAATTGTACGATTTTCGGTGAAAATTACAACTATACCCCTACGAAACTTCGAATGGTGATTTGAGGCACCAAACGATGTCGAAATGCATTGGAACCAAAGCCATAAGCTTTTGAGCATGTGATAGACAAGAATACCTCAAAATCCCAATGTACGATTTTCGGTGAAAATTACAACTATACCCCTACGAAACTTCGAATGGTGATTGGAGGCACCAAACGATGTCGGAATGCATTGGAACCAAAGCCCTAAGCTTTGTGAGCATGTGATAGACAAGAATACCTCAAAATCTCAATGTACGATTTTCGGTGAAAATTACAACTATACCCCTACGAAACTTCGAATGGTGATTTGAGGTACCAATCGATGTCGAAATGCATTGGAACCAAAGCCATAAGCTTTGTGAGCATGTGATAGACAAGAATACCTTAAAATCCTAATGTACGATTTTCGGTGAAAATTACAACTATACCCTTACGAAACTTCGAATGGTGATTTGAGGCACCAAACGATGTCGGAATGCATCGGAACTTAATCCTTAAGCTTTGTGATCATGTGATAGACAAGTATACCTCAAAATCTCAATGTACGATTTTCGGTGAAAATTACAACTATACCCCTACGAAACTTCGAATGGTGATTTCAGGCACCAAACGATGTCGGAATGCATTGGAACCAAAGCCATAAGCTTGGTGAGCATGTGATAGACAAGAATACCTCAAAATCCCGATGTACGATTTTCGTTGAAAATTACAACTATACCCCTACGAAACATCGAATGGTGATTTGAGGTACCAAACGATGTCGGAATGCATTGGAACCAAAGCCATAATCTTGGTGAGCATGTGATACACAAGAATACCTCAAAATCCTAATGTACGATTTTCGGTGAAAATTACAACTATACCCCTACGAAACTTCGAATGGTGATTTGAGGCACCAAACGATGTCGGAATGCATCGGAACCAAATCCATAAGCTTTGTGATCATGTGATAGACAAGAATACCTCAAAATCTCAATGTACGATTTTCGGTGAAAATTACAACTATACCCCTACGAAACTTCGAATGGTGATTTGAGGCACCAAACGATGTCGGAATGCATTGGAACCAAAGTCATAAGCTTGGTGAGCATGTGATAGACACGAATACCTCAAAATTCCAATGTACGATTTTCGTTGAAAATTACAACTATACCCCTATGAAACTTCGAATGGTGATTTGAGGTATCAAATGATGTGGGAATGCATTGGAACCAAGGCCATAAGCTTTGCGAGCATGTGATAGACAAGAATACCTCAAAATTCCAATGGACGATTTTTGGTGAAAATTACAACTATACCCCTACGAAACTTCGAATGGTGATTGGAGGCACCAAACGATGTCGGAATGCATTGGAACCAAATCCATAAGCTTGGTGAGCATGTGATAGACAAGTATACCTCAAAATCCCAATGTACGATTTTCGGTGAAAATTACAACTATACCCCTACGAAACTTCGAATGGTGATTTGAGGCACCAAACGATGTCGGAATGCATTGGAACCAAAGCCCTAAGCTTTGTGAGCATGTGATAGACAAGAATACCTCAAAATCCCAATGTACGATTTTCGGTGAAAATTACAACTATACCCCTACGAAACTTCGAATGGTGATTTGAGGCACCAAACGATGTCGGAATGCATTGGAACCAAAGCCATAATCTTGGTGAGCATGTGATAGACAAGAATACCTCAAAATCCCAATGTACGATTTTCGGTGAAAATTACAACTATACCCCTACGAAACTTCGAATGGTGATTGGAGGCACCAAACGATGTCGGAATGCATTGGAACCAAAGCCCTAAGCTTTGTGAGCATGTGATAGACAAGAATACCTCAAAATCTCAATGTACGATTTTCGGTGAAAATTACAACTATACCCCTACGAAACTTCGAATGGTGATTTGAGGTACCAATCGATGTCGAAATGCATTGGAACCAAAGCCATAAGCTTTGTGAGCATGTGATAGACAAGAATACCTTAAAATCCTAATGTAGGATTTTCGGTGAAAATTACAACTATACCCTTACGAAACTTCGAATGGTGATTTGAGGCACCAAACGATGTCGGAATGCATCGGAACCAAATCCATAAGCTTTGTGATCATGTGATAGACAAGAATACCTCAAAATCTCAATGTACGATTTTCGGTGAAAATTACAACTATACCCCTACGAAACTTCGAATGGTGATTTGAGGTACCAATCGATGTCGGAATGCTTTGGAACCAAAGCCATAAGCTTGGTGAGCATGTGATAGACAAGAATACCTCAAAATCCCAATGTACGATTTTCGTTGAAAATTACAACTATACCCCTACGAAACTTCGAATGGTGATTTGAGGTACCAAACGATGTCGAAATGCATTGGAACCAAAGCCATAATCTTGGTGAGCATGTGATACACAAGAATACCTCAAAATCCTAATGTACGATTTTCGGTGAAAATTACAACTATACCCCTACGAAACTTCGAATGGTGATTTGAGGCACCAAACGATGTCGGAATGCATCGGAACCAAATCCATAAGCTTTGTGATCATGTGATAGACAAGAATACCTCAAAATCTCAATGTACGATTTTCGGTGAAAATTACAACTATACCCCTACGAAACTTCGAATGGTGATTTGAGGCACCAAACGATGTCGGAATGCATTGGAACCAAAGTCATAAGCTTGGTGAGCATGTGATAGACACGAATACCTCAAAATCCCAATGTACGATTTTCGTTGAAAATTACAACTATACCCCTATGAAACTTCGAATGGTGATTTGAGGTACCAAATGATGTGGGAGTGCATTGGAACCAAGGCTATAAGCTTTGCGAGCATGTGATAGACAAGAATACCTCAAAATCTCAATGTACGATATTCAGTGAAAATTACAACTATACCCCTACGAAACTTCGAATGGTGATTTGAGGCACCAAACGATGACGGAATGTATTGGAACCAAAGTCGTAAGCCTTGTGATCATGTGATACACAAGAATACCTCAAAATCCCAATGTACGATTTTCGGTGAAAATTACAACTATACCCCTACGAAACATCGAATGGTGATTTGAGGCACCAAACGATGTCGGAATGCATTGGAACCAAAGCCATAAGCTTGGTGAGCATGTGATAGACAAGAATACCTCAAAATCCCAATGTACGATTTTCGTTGAAAATTACAACTATACCTCTACGAAACTTCGAATGGTGATTTGAGGTACCAAACGATGTCGGAATGCATTGGAACCAAGGCCATAAGCTTTGCGAGCATGTGATAGACAAGAATACCTCAAAGTCTCAATGTACGATATTCGGTGAAAATTACAACTATACCCCTATGAAACTTCGAATGGTGATTTGAGGCACCAAACGATGATGCAATGCATTGGAACCAAAGCCATAAGCCTTGTGATCATGTGATAGACAAGAATACCTCAAAATCCTAATGTACGATTTTCGGTGAAAATTACAACTATACCCCTACGAAACTACGAATGGTGATTTGAGGCACCAAACGATGTCGGAATGCATTGGAACCAAAGCCATAAGTTTGGTGAGCATGTTATCGACAAGAATACCTCAAAATCCCAATGTACGATTTTCGTTGAAAATTACAACTATACCCCTACGAAACTTCGAATGGTGATTTGAGGTACCAAACGATGTCGGAATGCATTGGAACCAAAGCCATAAGCTTTGCGAGCATGTGATAGACAAGAATACCTCAAAATCCCAATGTACGATTTTCGTTGAAAATTACAACTATACCCCTACGAAACTTCGAATGGTGATTTGAGGCATTAAACGATGTCGGAATGCATTGGAACCAAAGCCATAAGCTTGGTGAGCATGTGATAGACAAGAATACCTCAAAATCCCAATGTACGATTTTCGTTGAAAATTACAACTATACCCCTACGAAACTTCGAATGGTGATTTGAGGTACCAAACGATGTCGGAATGCATTGGAACCAAGGCAATAAGCTTTGCGAGCATGTGATAGACAAGAATACCTCAAAGTCTCAATGTACGATATTCGGTGAAAATTACAACTATACCACTACGAAACTTCGAATGGTGATTTGAGGCACCAAACGATGATGCAATGCATTGGAACCAAAGCCATAAGCCTTGTGATCATGTGATAGACAAGAATACCTCAAAATCCTAATGTACGATTTTCGGTGAAAATTACAACTATACCCCTACGAAACTTCGAATGGTGATTGGAGGCACCAAACGATGTCGGAATGCATTGGAACCAAAGCCATAAGCTTTGTGAGCATGTGATAGACAAGAATACCTCAAAATCCCAATGTACGATTTTTGGTTAAAATTACAACTATACCCTTACGAAACTTCGAATGGTGATTTGAGGCACCAAACGATGTCGGAATGCATTGGAACCAAAGCCATAAGCTTGGTGAGCATGTGATAGACAAGAATACCTCAAAATCCAATTGTACGATTTTCGGTGAAAATTACAACTATACCCCTACGAAACTTCGAATGGTGATTTGAGGCACCAAACGATGTCGAAATGCATTGGAACCAAAGCCATAAGCTTTGTGAGCATGTGATAGACAAGAATACCTCAAAATCTCAATGTACGATATTTAGTGAAAATTACAACTATACCCCTACGAAACTTCGAATGGTGATTAGAGGCACCAAACGATGACGGAATGTATTGGAACCAAAGCCGTAAGCCTTGTGATCATGTGATAGACAAGAATACCTCAAAATCCCAATGTACGATTTTCGGTGAAAATTACAACTATACCCCTACGAAACTTCGAATGGTGATTTGAGACACCAAACGATGACGGAATGTATTGGAACCAAAGCCGTAAGCCTTGTGATCATGTGATAGACAAGAATACCTCAAAATCCCAATGTACGATTTTCGGTGAAAATTACAACTATACCCCTACGAAACTTCGAATGGTGATTTGAGGCACCAAACGATGTCGGAATGCATTGGAACCAAAGCCATAAGCTTGGTGAGCATGTGATAGACAAGAATACCTCAAAATCCCAATGTACGATTTTCGTTAAAAATTACAACTATACCCCTACGAAACTTCGAATGGTGATTTGAGGTACCAAACGATGTCGGAATGCATTGGAACCAAGGCCATAAGCTTTGCGAGCATGTGATAGACAAGAATACTTCAAAGTCTCATTGTACGATATTCGGTGAAAATTACAACTATACCCCTACGAAACTTCGAATGGTGATTTGAGGCACCAAACGATGATGCAATGCATTGGAACCAAGGCCATAATCTTGGTGAGCATGTGATAGACAAGAATACCTCAAAATCCCAATGTACGATTTTCGGTTAAAATTACAACTATACCCCTACGAAACTTCGAATGGTGATTGGAGGCACCAAACGATGTCGGAATGCATTGGAACCAAAGCCCTAAGCTTTGTGAGCATGTGATAGACAAGAATACCTCAAAATCTCAATGTACGATTTTCGGTGAAAATTACAACTATACCCCTACGAAACTTCGAATGGTGATTTGAGGTACCAATCGATGTCGAAATGCATTGGAACCAAAGCCATAAGCTTTGTGAGCATGTGATAGACAAGAATACCTTAAAATCCTAATGTAGGATTTTCGGTGAAAATTACAACTATACCCTTACGAAACTTCGAATGGTGATTTGAGGCTCCAAACGATGTCGGAATGCATCGGAACCAAATCCATAAGCTTTGTGATCATGTGATAGACAAGAATACCTCAAAATCTCAATGTACGATTTTCGGTGAAAATTACAACTATACCCCTACGAAACTTCGAATGGTGATTTGAGGTACCAATCGATGTCGGAATGTATTGGAACCAAAGCCATAAGCTTGGTGAGCATGTGATAGACAAGAATACCTCAAAATCCCAATGTACGATTTTCGTTGAAAATTACAACTATACCCCTACGAAACTTCGAATGGTGATTTGAGGTACCAAACGATGTCGAAATGCATTGGAACCAAAGCCATAATCTTGGTGAGCATGTGATACACAAGAATACCTCAAAATCCTAATGTACGATTTTCGGTGAAAATTACAACTATACCCCTACGAAACTTCGAATGGTGATTTGAGGCACCAAACGATGTCGGAATGCATCGGAACCAAATCCATAAGCTTTGTGATCATGTGATAGACAAGAATACCTCAAAATCTCAATGTACGATTTTCGGTGAAAATTACAACTATACCCCTACGAAACTTCGAATGGTGATTTGAGGCACCAAACGATGTCGGAATGCATTGGAACCAAAGTCATAAGCTTGGTGAGCATGTGATAGACACGAATACCTCAAAATCCCAATGTACGATTTTCGTTGAAAATTACAACTATACCCCTATGAAACTTCGAATGGTGATTTGAGGTACCAAATGATGTGGGAGTGCATTGGAACCAAGGCTATAAGCTTTGCGAGCATGTGATAGACAAGAATACCTCAAAATCTCAATGTACGATATTCAGTGAAAATTACAACTATACCCCTACGAAACTTCGAATGGTGATTTGAGGCACCAAACGATGACGGAATGTATTGGAACCAAAGTCGTAAGCCTTGTGATCATGTGATAGACAAGAATACCTCAAAATCCCAATGTACGATTTTCGGTGAAAATTACAACTATACCCCTACGAAACATCGAATGGTGATTTGAGGCACCAAACGATGTCGGAATGCATTGGAACCAAAGCCATAAGCTTGGTGAGCATGTGATAGACAAGAATACCTCAAAATCCCAATGTACGATTTTCGTTGAAAATTACAACTATACCTCTACGAAACTTCGAATGGTGATTTGAGGTACCAAACGATGTCGGAATGCATTGGAACCAAGGCCATAAGCTTTGCGAGCATGTGATAGACAAGAATACCTCAAAGTCTCAATGTACGATATTCGGTGAAAATTACAACTATACCCCTATGAAACTTCGAATGGTGATTTGAGGCACCAAACGATGATGCAATGCATTGGAACCAAAGCCATAAGCCTTGTGATCATGTGATAGACAAGAATACCTCAAAATCCTAATGTACGATTTTCGGTGAAAATTACAACTATACCCCTACGAAACTACGAATGGTGATTTGAGGCACCAAACGATGTCGGAATGCATTGGAACCAAAGCCATAAGTTTGGTGAGCATGTTATCGACAAGAATACCTCAAAATCCCAATGTACGATTTTCGTTGAAAATTACAACTATACCCCTACGAAACTTCGAATGGTGATTTGAGGTACCAAACGATGTCGGAATGCATTGGAACCAAAGCCATAAGCTTTGCGAGCATGTGATAGACAAGAATACCTCAAAATCCCAATGTACGATTTTCGTTGAAAATTACAACTATACCCCTACGAAACATCGAATGGTGATTTGAGGCATTAAACGATGTCGGAATGCATTGGAACCAAAGCCATAAGCTTGGTGAGCATGTGATAGACAAGAATACCTCAAAATCCCAATGTACGATTTTCGTTGAAAATTACAACTATACCCCTACGAAACTTCGAATGGTGATTTGAGGTACCAAACGATGTCGGAATGCATTGGAACCAAGGCAATAAGCTTTGCGAGCATGTGATAGACAAGAATACCTCAAAGTCTCAATGTACGATATTCGGTGAAAATTACAACTATACCACTACGAAACTTCGAATGGTGATTTGAGGCACCAAACGATGATGCAATGCAGTGGAACCAAAGCCATAAGCCTTGTGATCATGTGATAGACAAGAATACCTCAAAATCCTAATGTACGATTTTCGGTGAAAATTACAACTATACCCCTACGAAACTTCGAATGGTGATTGGAGGTACCAAACGATGTCGGAATGCATTGGAACCAAAGCCATAAGCTTTGTGAGCATGTGATAGACAAGAATACCTCAAAATCCCAATGTACGATTTTTGGTTAAAATTACAACTATACCCTTACGAAACTTCGAATGGTGATTTGAGGCACCAAACGATGTCGGAATGCATTGGAACCAAAGCCATAAGCTTGGTGAGCATGTGATAGACAAGAATACCTCAAAATCCAATTGTACGATTTTCGGTGAAAATTACAACTATACCCCTACGAAACTTCGAATGGTGATTTGAGGCACCAAACGATGTCGAAATGCATTGGAACCAAAGCCATAAGCTTTGTGAGCATGTGATAGACAAGAATACCTCAAAATCTCAATGTACGATATTTAGTGAAAATTACAACTATACCCCTACGAAACTTCGAATGGTGATTAGAGGCACCAAACGATGACGGAATGTATTGGAACCAAAGCCGTAAGCCTTGTGATCATGTGATAGACAAGAATACCTCAAAATCCCAATGTACGATTTTCGGTGAAAATTACAACTATACCCCTACGAAACTTCGAATGGTGATTTGAGGCACCAAACGATGACGGAATGTATTGGAACCAAAGCCGTAAGCCTTGTGATCATGTGATAGACAAGAATACCTCAAAATCCCAATGTACGATTTTCGGTGAAAATTACAACTATACCTCTACGAAACTTCGAATGGTGATTTGAGGCACCAAACGATGTCGGAATGCATTGGAACCAAAGCCATAAGCTTGGTGAGCATGTGATAGACAAGAATACCTCAAAATCCCAATGTACGATTTTCGTTAAAAATTACAACTATACCCCTACGAAACTTCGAATGGTGATTTGAGGTACCAAACGATGTCGGAATGCATTGGAACCAAGGCCATAAGCTTTGCGAGCATGTGATAGACAAGAATACTTCAAAGTCTCAATGTACGATATTCGGTGAAAATTACAACTATACCCCTACGAAACTTCGAATGGTGATTTGAGGCACCAAACGATGATGCAATGCATTGGAACCAAGGCCATAATCTTGGTGAGCATGTGATAGACAAGAATACCTCAAAATCCCAATGTACGATTTTCGGTTAAAATTACAACTATACCCCTACGAAACTTCGAATGGTGATTGGAGGCACCAAACGATGTCGGAATGCATTGGAACCAAAGCCCTAAGCTTTGTGAGCATGTGATAGACAAAAATACCTCAAAATCCCAATGTATGATTTTCGGTGAAAATTACAACTATACCCTTACGAAACTTCGAATGGTGATTTGAGGCACCAAACGATGTCGGAATGCATTGGAACCAAAGCCATAAGCTTGGTGAGCATGTGATAGACAAGAATACCTCAAAATCCAATTGTACGATTTTCGGTGAAAATTACAACTATACCCCTACGAAACTTCGAATGGTGATTTGAGGCACCAAACGATGTCGAAATGCATTGGAACCAAAGCCATAAGCTTTGTGAGCATGTGATAGACAAGAATACCTCAAAATCTCAATGTACGATATTTAGTGAAAATTACAACTATACCCCTACGAAACTTCGAATGGTGATTTGAGGCACCAAACGATGACGGAATGTATTGGAACCAAAGCCGTAAGCCTTGTGATCATGTGATAGACAAGAATACCTCAAAATCCCAATGTACGATTTTCGGTGAAAATTACAACTATACTCCTACGAAACTTCGAATGGTGATTTGAGGCACCAAACGATGACGGAATGTATTGGAACCAAAGCCGTAAGCCTTGTGATCATGTGATAGACAAGAATACCTCAAAATCCCAATGTACGATTTTCGGTGAAAATTACAACTATACCCCTACGAAACTTCGAATGGTGATTTGAGGCACCAAACGATGTCGGAATGCATTGGAACCAAAGCCATAAGCTTGGTGAGCATGTGATAGACAAGAATACCTCAAAATCCCAATGTACGATTTTCGTTGAAAATTACAACTATACCCCTACGAAACTTCGAATGGTGATTTGAGGTACCAAAGGATGTCGGAATGCATTGGAACCAAGGCCATAAGCTTTGCGAGCATGTGATAGACAAGAATACTTCAAAGTCTCAATGTACGATATTCGATGAAAATTACAACTATACCCCTACGAAACTTCGAATGGTGATTTGAGGCACCAAACGATGATGCAATGCATTGGAACCAAGGCCATAATCTTGGTGAGCATGTGATAGACAATAATACCTCAAAATCCCAATGTACGATTTTCGGTTAAAATTACAACTATACCCCTACGAAACTTCGAATGGTGATTGGAGGCACCAAACGATGTCGGAATGCATTGGAACCAAAGCCCTAAGCTTTGTGAGCATGTGATAGACAAAAATACCTCAAAATCCCAATGTGGTTTATAATTTTACTCAAACTCAATTAGTTTCAATGATTTTAGTAACGAAAGAAAAGTGGATCCAAAAATAAAACCTTATATGCTTGTAACAAATAACAAATACGTCGGTGGGGAAAATAATACTCCCTGCCTTGGAAATCATAAAATATACGAAAAATAAATTGAGTATTGAGTATCTTGTAATTTTTGTCAAAAAAAAATACTTTTTTTTTCAAATTATGTACGGTAAACAGAAAAATTCTTATTTTACATATTCTAAGAGTGGAACGAATTCCATTCCTATTGAGTTACAAATCATATTTAAATGTATTCAATGGTAATATTTAAATTATATAATAAAATATATTTTATAACATATATTACATAAATTTATAATTATAAAAAATAAAAACAAAATTAATTGGGTCTATGTCTAGACCCAGACCCAATGGGTCCAAAGTTTTGGGTCTAGACCAAGACCCAATGTTTTGGGTCTTTGGCCTAGACCTAGACCCACACTTTTGGGTCTGGCTGGACCCAGACCCACACTTTTGGGTCTGGGTCTGGGTCTGAGTCTAGCCCACCCAATGACAGGTCTAAGTCTGGCCATTGAGTATGATAACTGTGGGAAAAACCAAAAAAAAGAAAAAAATAGCATTTATCCCTCTTTTCTTCCTTGTTTATGTTTATTAACTAATCTTAATGTGGTTGAATGCAGATTATATCCAGGAATATGAATCTGGAAAAGCAATTCCTAATCAGCAGATGCAGATCATTTCTAAACTAGAGAGAGCTCTTGGTTGCGTGAAAAAAAATAAAACTCAACCTTGATTATGCTTTTGAGTCCTAAAGTAAGGGTGTATGTGAACCTTTTCTTTTGGCTACTGCTATTGCTAATATGTTGTTAAGACTTTCGAAGAATGAATTTGGCTTTCATTTTGAAACATGGTGTTAATCAACTTGATCTTTGATCCATATAATTTGTGTGATAAATTCGAAGACTGATAATTTCATTAGGTAGTTATGTTGTTAGAATATGGAGAGAAAATAATTGAAAAACTTTAGTGAAGAGAGTGGAGGAAACTTGTATTTTATATTTCAATGTAACTCCATTTCTTTTTATGATTACAAATGAAAGACAAGACCCCTATTTATACTAATACAAAGCCCGAATTAACGGTTAAGATCGACTCAATCTAACGGCTAAGATTAAATGACCTTTTAACTACTTGACTCTTGACCTTTCACATACCCGACTCTTCAACTTCTACATGACTCTTTACTTGATCACCAAATACAATGAATTTAGACATAGATAGACCTATAATGAATCTAGATTATTATTATTATTATTATTATTATTATTATTATTATTATTATTATTATTATTATTATAATATTATTATTATTATTTCAACACCCTCCCTTATCTAGATTCATTACTCCAAGAGACATCCGCAACTTTCGAAAAATATCAAACTTCAACGACTTGGTGAAAATATCCGCAACTTGGTCTTGAGATTTCACATACTCAAGCTCGACTTCCTTCTTGGTGATGCAATCTCGAACAAAGTGATACTTAGTATCAATATGCTTGCTTCTTTCATGAAACACAGGGTTCTTTGCCAATGCAATAGCGGACTTGTTATCAACACGTACCTCTGTTGGACCTTCTAGTGGTAGATGAAGCTCTTTCAACAAGCTTCTCAACCAAATAGCATGACAAATGCAAGAAGTAACAGTAACGTATTCAGCTTCACATGTAGAAAGAGTCACAATAGGTTGCTTTTTAGAACTCCATGCAAATGCGGAATCTCCCATAAAGAAAGTAAACCCGGTAGTGCTTTTCCGATCATCAATATCACCGGCCCAGTCACTATCACAATAACCAATGAGCTCATAATTTTGAGAATGTTTGTATAAGATTCCATAATCAAGCGTTCCCTTGATATATCGAAGAATTCTTTTAGCCGCCTTCAAATGAGAAGTATTAGGAACTTTCATGTAACGACTCACAAGTCCAACGCCATATAGTATATCAGGTCTTGTACACGTCAAGTACCTCAAGCTTCCAACAAGGCTTTTGAAAAGTGTGGGATCAATCTTCTCACCATCTCCGAGCTTTGCTAATTTTCCACACTCCACGGGGGTGTTAACAGGATTGCAATTTTTCATCTCGAACTTCTTGAGAATTTCTTTAGCATATCCTTCTTAAGATATGAAAATACCATCATCTCTTTGTTTTACTTCGATTCCAAGATAGTAAGACATCAAACCAATGTTCGTCATCTCAAACTCCTTGGACATAGCTCTCTTGAAATCATTAATCATCGTCGAATTATTTCTTGTGAAAATCAAATCATCCACATAGAAACAAACAAGTAAAATATCACCGGTTTTTTTGAATTTTACATAAAGAGCATGTTCATGCGGACACTTGGTAAAACCACTTGCTTGGAAATACTTGTCAATTCTACTATTCCAAGCACGAGGGGCTTGTTTCAAGCCGTAGAGAGCCTTATTCAATTTTAGGACCTTATCTTCATGTCCTTTCACCACATAACCCGACGGTTGTTCAATGTACACCTCTTCCTCCAAGACACCATTCAAAAATGCAGATTTGACGTCCATTTGGTGAATTTTCCAATAATTTTGAGCTGCCAAAGAAATTATTAAACGAATAGTTTCAAGACGGGCAACTGGGGCAAATACCTCATCATAGTCAATTCCGGCTTTTTGCTTGTATCCTTTGGCAACCAACCTTGCCTTATATTTCTCTATCACACCTTCAGAATTTCTTTTTATTTTGTACACCCACTTGACTCCAATAGTGGTTTTGCCTTTAGGAAGTGATGCAAGCTCCCATGTATCATTTTTCTTTATGGCTTTAATTTCTTCATCCATTGCATCTCTCCATTTTTGGTTTTCAATGGCATCCTCAAAATCTACTGGCTCACTTTCAGAAATAAGCAAAATTGTGTAAATTCACTTAAATTTCGTACCTCCTCAGTGTTGTCATACAATTCTTGTAGACTTTTGAACCTTCGAGGCCCTTCACTTGAACTCCCTTCATCAAATTGTGTATTTTGTGGTGGAGGCGATGGCGGTGGAGTGGTAGGTTGCACCATACCTTCTTCTTCTTCAACAATGAGCGGATTGTGATTAATTTTTTCATGTGAAGTACTCCAATCCCATGCACTTTCCTCATCGAATTCCACATCCCTACTAATCACGATCTTTCCATTGCAAGGATTATACAATTTATATGCTTTTGAGTTCTCGTCATAACCAATAAATACATACCTTTGACTTTTATCATCAAGCTTACTTCTTCTCTCATCTGGTACGTGTGCATAGGCAATGCTTCCGAATACCCGCAAGTGTGAAACACTTGGTTTATAACCACTCCAAGCTTCTTGTGGTGTTTTTCCATGAACACTTTTAGTGTGGCAGTGGTTCATCAAGTAGACGGCACAAGAAACGGCTTCGGCCCAGTACTCCCTCGGTATATTTTTACTTTTCAACATACTCCTTGCCATGTTGAGAATACTTCGGTTTTTTCTCTCGGCTACACCATTTTGTTGTGGTGAATATGGAGCCGTCATGGGGCGATAGATACCATTCTTTTCACAAAATTCTTTGAATTGATTTGATGTAAATTCGCCACCTCTATCAGACCGAAGAGCTTTGATTTGGTAACCACTTTGCTTCTCCACCATAATTTTGAACTTTTTGAAGGTTTCAAATACCTCCGATTTTTCCTTCAGGAAATACACCCAAGTTTTTCGAGAATAATCATCAATAAAAAGTACAAAATAATTATTCTTACCAAGCGATGATGGCTTGATAGGCCCATATACATCTGAATGTATCAACTCCAATGGATATCGAGCTCTCGTCATCGACTCCTTCGGGAAACTCTTTCTTGCTTGTTTGCCAAGCAGACACCCTTCGCAAAGTTGATTTGGATGGTCTATGGCGGGTAAGTCTTTTACCATTCTTCCTTTACTCATCAACTTTAGGCCATCAAAATTCAAATGCCCAAATCTCATATGCCACGGCCAGGATGAATCTTTGAAACAAGATTTCAAACACATCGGGACATCACTTTGAATGTTTAACAAAAACATTCTATTTCTTGTCATTGGCGCCTTGGCTAGGATCATTCCATTTTCATCTTTCATTGTCAAGCTTTTCTCTTTCAAGTGAATGTCATAATTTTTCTCCAACAATTGTCCCAAACTTAAGATGTTACTCTTCATTTTCGGCACATAGTAAACGTTGGAGATAAATTGATGACTACCATCTTTCAAGCGTATTAAAATGTTACCTCTTCCTTTCACTTGAATTTGTGAAGAGTCTCCGAAAGTGATATTGCCGCTGATAGACTCATCAAGTTCCACGAACAAACTTTTCTTTCCACAAATGTGACTACTTGCACCGGAGTCAAGGTACCATTGATTATTTTCTTCTTCTTGATTGCTTTTACAAGCGAGTAGCATGGTGGGATGGACCTCTTCATTGTTATTCTCCAGAAGATTACTCGTCTCTTCGACATAGGCACATTCCGAAGCATAATGGCCAAAACGATGACAATTGTAACATTCAATATTTGACTTGTCATATCTTTGTTGAGTTTGTCTTCCTCCTCCTCTCGATGCTCTCGGACCTCTACCTCGTCCACGATCTCTTCCATGGTTGAAATTTTGTCGTCCTTCATCATTGTTGCGAAAATTATTGTCGCTTCTCCCATTATTTCCACGAGCATGACCTCTTCCTTGGCCACGCCTTCGATTTTCACCACGTCCTCGACCTCTTTGAGACGTGCCATAATGAGTTTCCTTCTCTTTTAAGGTTAGCTTTGCTTTCAAAGCTTGTTCCGGTGTTTCTTGAACCGGCTTTTTCAATCTTTCTTCATGTGCTTGCAAGGATCCGGCAAGCTCATCCACGACCATGGTGTCCAAATCCTTGGACTCTTCAATGGCGACGACAACATAATTGAATTTCGCATCCAATGATCGTAGGATTTTTTCAACTATCCGGTTATCCTTCATCTCATCTCCATATCTTTTCATTTGGTTAGTAATAACCAAAACTCTTGAAATGTAATCCGATACCAATTCCGAATCTTTCATGCGTAGAGATTCGAACTCACTTCTCAATGTTTGGAGACGCACCTTCTTCACTTTATCAACTCCTTGGAATGAAGTTTGGAGAATATCCCAAGCTTGTTTGGACGTAGTTACACTAGCAACTTTCTCAAACATCTTCTCATCCAAACCTTGATGGATGAGTGCAAGCGCTTTTTGATCCTTCTTCTTGGCGGTTGCTTCATTTCCGTCAACTCCATTTTCAATGGAATCCCAAACTTCATAGGCTCCACACAAAGCCTTCATTCGTATACACCAATTATCAAAATTATCTTTCGTGAGAGTTGGAACTTGCAAAGGTGCTCCGTTTGACATCTTCAAAATTGAGAATATCTCCAAACAAAATTGGCTCTTGATACCACTTTGTTAGAATATGGAGAGAAAATAATTGAAAAACTTTAGTGAAGAGAGTGGAGGAAACTTGTATTTTATATTTCAATGTAAGTCCATTTTTTTTTATGATTACAAATGAAAGACAAGACCCCTATTTATACTAATACAAAGCCCGAATCAACGGTTAAGATCGACTCAATCTAACGGCTAAGATTAAATGACCTTTTAACTAGTTGACTCTTGACCTTTCATATACCCGACTCTTCAACTTCTACATGACTCTTTACTTGACCACCAAATACAATGAATTTAGACATAGATAGACCTATAATGAATCTAGATTATTATTATTATTATTATTATTATTATTATTATTATATTATTATTATTATTATTATTATTATTATTATTTCAACATATGTTAGCAACTAATATTAACTTCTTTGCAACCAGCAAATTGCTGAAATTCACTAATCAAAAATGCGTTAAAGCTCGAAATATATGAGATGTTGTAGTTCGAAGATTGAACCCGAAACCCATTCCTTGCATTTATCCATTCTGAGACAAGACAAATAAGGTTTTTATGTTTTGTCCTTTTTGTCTATGAACGTTTACTTGTTTCCTCTTCAATTTATTTTCTACATCCATATTATTTCATCTCTCTCGGCAATATCTACACTTTTTTCTTAAACTGTTATTTCTAGTAATAAATCCAAATAAATAATCCATAAGAAAAAAATCAGATATCAGTAGTAACAAATAACAAGTTGAAACAAGACATGCTCCTTAGATGGAACATGATGTATTTGATGTCGACAATGCAATCTTGTATTTAAATGCATTTTATCAATTAATGCTTGTTGATTTTAATTATAAATGGTGTCCATTGCTCGGCTAAGTGTTATGATATGTAATTGTATGTACGTGCATGCATGCTTATATATAAAAGCGTGTATCTGATAAGTATGTTTAACAGAAGCGTGTTTCTTGTTAGGCTTATATATAGATGTTGGTTAGGCTTTCTGTAACTAACTTTTAAAACTCAATTCTTTCCCAAACTAATCAAGTCTGCGATTCATCTTTTTCTCTTGTTTCTTCTCCCATGGCTTCTGCTATTATTTTGTCACTAAGCAAAAAAAAAAAAATCATAAACTTTTTTGGGTTTATTACAAAATACCCTTCTATTAGATTGAAATTGTTAAAAAAATCTTGTTAATAAAATAGTCATAATATACTATCTATTATCTAACCAAGCGTGAAACTCCCATTTTATTAAAAATGAGTGTTTTTTAATGTTTTCGATTTACCTTTTAAATAATATGAAAATATATTAAGTATCAAATTAGCATGTTAATAAAGGTAAAATCATGCTAATTTTTTTAAGTAAAAGGGTTTCACGCAGGGCTAAGATACTAAAGTGAATATTATTGACTATATTTTACCAGTCTTTGTAGCAATTTCAAATTAATACACTAATGCTTCACAAAAAACCCAAATTTTTTAGACCTTTTCATTATGTAACTGAACTATTTTCTTGAAGTTAGTAACCAACTGCTAATCTTTGATTACAGTTCTTTATTTTTGTTATGTTTCGCGTATACATAATGCTTATACAAGAGGAGATGACAATGATCTCACTAAGTTTAATGTCTTAAGGGGGCCATGTGAAGCCAAAATATTACAAATATTGGGGAGCTTATAGTATTGTATTGATATTTGTCTGAATTTGTGTGTCTGAGTTTTGCTATCAAAAGTTTCCTTCCACAACTATTAAGAAAAGTTGTATACCGTTATTATTTTATGAATACTTGCATGCATCACCTTCAATGTATGAACGATCTGGGGTTGCTAGTTTTACTATCGGGTGTGATGATATGGAATTTGCCATGGATGTGGTAGTCTGTCCTTTTAACTTATATTATATTTATTTTTATTTTTACGTATAGATCTTTATGCATTACATTTTTTGCAGGGCTTGATACATATTTAAGCCGGAATGTGATGCTAGAAACCATTCAAAGTTGGAGTTGTACCTAAATAAGCCTACACTTGATATGAGATAATTTTTAAATCTTGATATACTTGATTATTGGAGAGGACTAGTTCTAGATATCCTCAATTTGCATTAATGGGAAATGATATTTTGAGTATTCACATCACCACAATTGCATCAGAATATGCATTTAGGATGCCTTCTCTATTGTGAGTCTGTCAGCTATGGACAACCTAGGCTGGTTTAATTATCTTGTGTGGTTTGCAGGCTATTGCACAAGAGCGAAGTTTACCCAATGTGCACTTAATGGTAGCGGCTGCGGGTTTCCCCCATCATCCAAAAATATGCATTTAAGCATGGTCGTAATATTATTGAAAAGTTTCGTAGTTTAATTCTATCAAAAAAATATGTATAAGCAATTTTGTGTAGTCGTAGTTGAGTCAAAGGTCAAATTCTCTCATATTATCTTCAATATTTAAATTATTTGCGGCTTTTGTCATATGTTATTGAAATAATTATCTTGTCCTTTAACATTACAACTTATAGTTCCGAAATCAATGAGGAAAATGAACTCAGCAACAGATTTTGAGGCATTGATTTCCGAATTTGGTGTACTTCTATTCAGAGCAAGTATTTCGACGTCATTAATTCTTAAAATATAAATTTAGCCTTGTTAGAGTATGGGTTCCTGTTTATTGTAATTTGTAAATAATATAGATCAAAAAGTACTTTTTGTTAAATTTAGGTATATTGTCTTGGTAATTTTAAGTTATTGAATTTTGGATGGATTCAGATATGTAAATTTATTGTGTTTGAAATGATTGGCCTAAGGTAGAATTAACAGGAATGAGATTATGTGAATTTTCGTCAAAAACTATCTGAAATTTTTGTAGCGTAGAAAAGCTTGCTTCAGATTTGAGGAGAGTGTATGGCACATGTGGTGACCTGGTCCAATTAACTTGTTGAGCAGTTTTTAGGAGAGAATAAGTCAATCTTCTATAGTGAAAAATAAAATAAAAGTGCGCATATTTTCTTGGTGGTCAGTTCTATGTATTATTTTTTTTAATATATATTTCATATATTATTTTCTAATAAAAAAAATTAGATAGTGTGATTTTTGGATGAAATAATGTAGCCCACATGTATACATTATAATTTATACATACTCATAACTATTTCATTCCATCAATTTTGTTGAGCTGATAATAGAGATGTTAAAATTGATTAAATCCAATGGTAATTGGAAAGAAACAGATATTTAACACGTGTCTGTTAAACATCATTTCATAACTATATTCATCAAAAATCTAAATATATGAAATAAAATATGGAATAAAAATTCGCACTACAAACTCTCCTATCCTGATTTATTGAGTTACATATTTTATTGGTGACAGGCAAACAAACATGCAACAAAACAGGCAAAACTATGTCTATTAGCTCATTCATCCTAATTTCCCAACTATTTTGGGTTACCCAATCTGACCCAACAAGACATAAGTATTAGCTAGTAAGAGTGAATTGAATTGAATCAATTATTTGGGCGGATGCCCCATTCGCGAATACCCAAGTGCAACTCAGCCGCCGCCACCAAGAACTCGGCCGCCTGTTGTGGCGTGAGAAGGTCCACCAAGCTGTTTATGGTCTTCAGCCGCAGCTCATCTGCCCTGCTCAATATTCCGCCCAGTCTTTCCATCCGACCCTCCACATCGCTGTACACCCCAACTAGATCAATTGCATCATCCTGCACCGAGAAATGATCCATTTTAGAAATTCATTACTAACAACAAATTATAATTAATTTGTGAAAGGTTAATTAGAAATCAAATACAATATTAATTCGAAATTGGAATAAGATATCACTTGCTAAACTATAGAAGAGAAAAAAAAAATATACCCTCAACATTCATTCGCATTACTAAGCACACACTTTGAATAAAATGAAAAACAAAATACTAAATTGTTTGCAGGCTATTACACAAGAGCGGGGTTTAGCCAGTGCGCACCTCACGGTAGCGGCTGCGGTTTCCCTCGTCATCCAAAAAAAAAAAAAAAAAACAAAATACTAAATTGAATAAAAGATTCGAAAAGAGAGAGAGTGCGATATTTAGAAATTTAAAGCCAACAAAATAACTAAAATATTATCAAACTATAAATGCATGCATATAAATTTGATTTCCCTAACCAAAAAACAAAAAAAAATGAAAATACTTCTCTTAATTTTGCCAATATATATAAAATGGTTAATAATTAAGAAATAAGCCATATGCCATCATGAATTCTTCGTATCCTACAATAACATATATCTATGATAAAGATGAACTATAAAAAATTAAATCAAATGAATTTATTACACTGGTTACTTACCAGACTTACCAAGAATTAATTGGTAAAGATGTGATGAAACCGTGAAAAATAACCGAATAATTAATTAATATTATTGAACAACATTTAGATTTAGATTGACAGCATGCATGCCTGCCAGTCGGAGAGCTCATCGGTGATATCATTCTCAGCTTGCACAGTCTCACACTGAAGCTCACTGACACGTCGGAACTGCGCCGGCGACAGGTCCCCAAGATCTCCGGTATGAAACCCTCGTAGTATATCCACCACATGGGACTCAAACAGTATGCTGGACTCGGTGTAGATGAGGTGGAAAGCGGTGGTGGGACGCCAACCTCCGATCCACTGGAGTGACCGCTCCAGGGCGGTGGTCCACGGCGCCGAGAAGAAGCCGAGAACGTCGTGCTTGGCGGCCACCGCCTTGGCGCGGTGATAGTCGGCGTAGTGGGACATGGCCTTCTGGACCATCTGTTGGAGCTGCGCCTGGTGGTCGTCGGTGGTGGGTGGGTGGGGGGCCTGGCTGAGCTCCTGGACAAGCTGCCGGAGCTGGTCGTGCCAGGTATTGTAGAAACGTTGGAAATTATTCATGTGGTAGGGGGCTAGACTGGAATTATGTGAATTGTGTAGATTAATTGATGAGGTGATTGTGGGTTCTATGGAAGGCACGTTAGTGACAGGGTTCGCTGTGGTAGTGGCGCGTGGGTCACAGTTGGAAGAAGCCTATTTGCGGTTCCAGGGTTTCTCGGAATTCAATGTGAGAGATCTTTTTCTCTCTTTCTTTTTTTTTTTTTAAGGGCGTCATACTTATCGATTTTTCAGATGTCATTATTTTCAGCCTTCCACAATATTTAAAGGAAAGATCTAAGGATTTGCTTGTTTATATTTTTAAATTTTATTTAATTTCAAAATTTTAAATAAAGTAATGATTATATTTTTATAAAAATTCAAAATGTTTTAATTATACTTTTTCAATCGTTTACAAATTGCCTATTAATAATAATATATTAGTATATACCCCGTGTTATATATACACGGTATATCATTCAGGTATGGTATTTTATTAGTTGTTAGTGTAAGTTTTTCAATATAATTGTGTTGAATATCATGAAATAATGTCTTAAACGTATACAACGAAGAATAATAAAGGGAAAAAAAATACCAAAACACAGGTGTGAAACATATCATATTTGTAATGATAGATACAATGCAATATAATTAATAAATACATAAATTATATAGTACTGAAAAATCTATTCTAGTTTTTTAATAGTTTGCTTGGTAAACATATAAATAGTATTACGTATATTATAATTATATGATCTGATTCACATATTTAAAATATGTTATTGTTCTTTCACTCATTTTATAAAAAGAAACTTCTTTCGTAAAAATAATGGAAGGAATAACTTATTGATATATTGAATATAGATAATATTAAAAAATAAATTTGATTTGAATAAAAAAATACATATCTGAAGCGACATAATTGTAAAAGTAACTAAAGTATATATTTACTTGGTGAATAAGAAATAAAATCAACAACTAAATTGTCCTAAGTGCATGTAAATATGTAATTTACCTTATTTTAAAAATTTAGAAATAGTAATATAAAGGATTAACTTATATAGTGAAATTTACTTACATCAATTGAAGATCACAGTAAACAAAAATGTATATATATAAAAACAACCTTAAGTTTGAAAACTAATCCAACAAAGAATTTATATATATATAAACAATATTAAGTTTGAAGACTAACCCAACCAAGAAAATTAAATATTTATATAGAGAGATAAATACGTATGTGTGTTGAAAATAATAGTTTTTTTTTTTTTTTTTTGAATTTTGCAAGGTGAAAATATAATATTTTTTTATGGAAGTTGAGATAATGGAGAGTTGGTTATGGAAAGATAATTATTAATTATTATTAAAAAAATCAAAATTCTGATAAATTAACATTTAAGTGAAAATAACTACTTCATTCCTATATATAATAGAAAGATAACATTTCACACATTTACCAATAAAAATTATTTATTATAATCAACATCACGTATTTTTATGCACAAAATCTCTCTAAAAAAATCTGGTCAAAATGTTAACTAAGGAAATTGATTTAGAGAGACTAAATATAAAATATTTTAAAAGTGATAAAATTAATGTAAAAAATATTCGTAATGAATTAAATCAAAATTGACTTAATTTTGGAACTCAATAGGTAAAACATAAATGCCTATATCTTCCTAATCTCATTATGTGTGTTTAAAACATATTGGACATGGTAAATATTTCATTCATGTATTAATAACAAAATAAACATTGGCGAATTCATCATAGAGTAATTTAAGTATTTTAAATATACTAATGGGTAATGGCATCATAACGGAAGTATTGATATATGATGTGTGATTTTAGCCCATACAAAACTTTGCAAAAGAAATTTCTCAAAGGCCCACAATATCCATATAAAGCCCAATGACGATTTTCATCATATGACGATTTTCAACCTAAGATATTCCAACAGTCCAACTAGGCCAAAACCCAGTCCAATTAGGCCCAAACCCAATCTCACTGCAGCGGCCAATAAGAGTCGAACAAGTGGACCTCATAGGATGATGACACGTGCATGTTACCCGTTAGTTAAAGTGTTGGAAAATAATTTTTGAGAGCATTTTTGAAATAGTGTCTTTAGAATGTATGTAATTGAAGAAAGAGTTCTACTCTGTCTTTGAAACGAAATTACCCCTCTCGGTGCTTACGGTTCACGAGAATCGTTTTCCAATATTCAACAACTAGTGTTTCGAAATAGTAACACTACAAATTTCGAAACTCGGCGAACAAAACTTTGTTTTGAACTCTCAGGTTTTATAAGAATGCACTAAGACTTTTAATGCAGAAAGAAAGAAGAGAATTGATGAAGGATTGAATGAATTTGGATTTATGAGGACCTATTTATAGAAAACTAAAAGATGTGAGCTAGCAAACACATCTTTTTAGTTTCTATCTCAGAAACACCTTTGCGAAAGAAAAAAAACCCACCCATTCACGTTTGAAAATATATCATTTCAGTCCGAACAGGCACATTTTAGTCGAACGAGTGTACGTGGACCGAGTGCATCGCATCGCGTGCAATTATGGCCATTGATCACACTGCAACGGTAATCACACGCGTCCATACGCATAAGACTTCATCCAACGTTCAAAAAATTAATTGGGGATTAAACTAAATAATTAATTTGAATTAAAAATTAAAATAAATTTCCTCGAAAAAGATAATTTGAGCTCAAGTCTAACCCAAACGGTAACCACAGTCGAGCTTGTCGATCGGTGGGACGGACGACGACGGCGGCGGCAGCGCGCGCGCGTGTGTGCGCTCGCGAGGCGACATAGGCCATGGCTAAGTCTTCCCTCCGGTCAAAATATATTGTAGACCCAAGGGCCCAAATCACTATCTCAACATTGAGCTTAATAAACTCTTTCCTTTTTGGTTTAGCTTTCATGTGGGATAACTCATTTTAGCTATCCTATTTCCAATTATTCTTATTTGAGTAGCTCACTTTGGACACTAATTTCTCATTCATCCCTAATTGGATTTGAAAATATAAATATACAAAATTAATCTACCCATGATGTAGATTAATATTATCCAAGGATATTTCAATTTCTACAAATGGAACTTACTCAAATCATTGGATAAATTTATGTGAAAATTCAATTTCCAACAATCCCCCACATGAATGAAAATTATGCAAAGTTTTCATGTAGATGTTTAAGAGAGTTCAAGCGAGAAACAATTGCATCGGGAGAGGTAGTTTTTTGCTTTGAACCTTCCCTAGTGTAGTACCATCAGATTTACTTGATGGGCAGTGAACGCGATGTCTTGAACTGATCATTGTTTTGTGTAAATCAAGACAATGATACACACACAATAACTTATCTAACAAGTTTTAGTTCTCACGGTTGTGTCCGTTTTGGCCATGGAGCATCTTGGATACATAATTGTTTACTTTTTGAAGCGACCTTCACATCACACTTATCTAGGTAATCTCCTATTAAGAGTACCCTGCCGTACTCCACTTTTAATGCAGAAAGAAAGAAGAGAATTGATGAATGTATGAATGAATTTGAATTTATGGGGACCTATTTATAGAAAACTAAAAGATGTGGGCTAGCAAATACATCTTTTCAGTTTCAACCCCAAAGACACCTTTTTGGACAAAAGCCTACATGTTGGTATATCATTTCAGTCCGAATAAGTACATTTTAGTCCAACGGGTATACGCGGAATGGGTGCACCATATCGCGTGCCATTATGGCCACTAGGAAACGGTTATACATGCGTCCATATGCGTAAGACTTCATCCAAATAAATAATTAATTTGAATTAAAAATTCAAATAAATTTCCTCCAAAAAGATACTTTCAGCTCAAGCCCACCAACCCACACCCGCACCTGCAGTCGTGTTCGAGCTCGAGCCGGTCGGTCGGACGGACGGCGGCACGCGTAGCGGCACATGCCATGGCTAAGTTTTCACTCTGGTCAAAATCTATTATAGCCCCAAGGACCCAAACTAATATCTCAATATTGAGCTTAATAAACTCTTTTTTTTTTTGTTTAGCTTCCCATGTGGGATAACTCATTTTACTTATTTCATTTCTAATTATTCTTGAGTAGCTGGAAACTAATTTCTCATTCATCCCTAATTGGATTTGAGAATATAAATATACTAAATTAATCTACTCATAATGTGGATTAATATTATTAAGATATTTGAATTTCTACAAATAGAACTTACCCAAATCGTTGGATAAAGTTATGTGTATATCCAATTTCCAACTTATAGTCATATTTATACAGTTCGGCCCAATTATATATAGCTCAGAGGCATTTTATGTTCTAACCTTTACTTAATCTTGTTATAATTGATTCTGATATATAATACAAACTACATTATTCTATCATAATATAATATCAGATTCGAGGGACTTGATGTTGGAACTTGGAAGTCTGTTTTGGTGCCAAATTTGTTGAGATAATGAGATTGTAATTTTTAATGGAGATGTTATTGAAAATGCAACACCATTTGTAATAGAAAATTTGATTAGAGTAGATAGGCTAGTCACAATTAGGATTTAGGATTGAAGTTGAATAAAAAATCTTTGACAATTTTACCCTCAAATTTGAATTTGAATTAAGTACATCAAAATTAGCAAAATACACCCTCATGGGGGCGATTTTGTCAATTACCTAAATAAACTAAATGAAGTGTAAATGCCAACTCCTATTATTGAGTTTAATGTAAGGTATTACTATATTAGTTTCAAATCTCATAAAAGAATTAATAAGGATATCACAGTTAGGACCAAAGCTAAAAATTAATGGAGATATAGCGGAGATATATTCGCTATGTTTGCTTATATTTTTAAATTTAATTTTTAAGATTTTTTTTAAAAAATATCTTACATTAATTTCTCTCAAATTATTCTTATTTAAATTTATATTTTTCAAATCTACTTTTCAACCCGTTAAATATAACTATACGACAATCATTAATAAATAATAATTTATTCTATTAATATATTTCTCTTTATCTTTCATACTTTATAATTATTTCATATATAATATATCAACCAATAATTAAATGACACAAATTAAATGTATCAACTATTTATAAAAAACACAATTAGGGAAAATGGCCTCAATTTCCCTTAGACTATAAATATTTGACATCTAAATCTCTTCATATTTAAATATTGGCAATAGCCTCCATTTTCTTTAACTTTTTCACCATATTTACTAATAAAAGACTAAAATGCTCCACACATAATTTTTTTGGAAACGTGGCTTTAGATTTCTACCTTTAAAATAATAAGAAAAAACTTTTATATGTGAATTCTTTATTACAAATATTACTTAAAAAGTTAAGTTTAACTCTCGTAATACAACCATTGTGTTTTCATGAAATAATGTGCTATTATTTTAATTATGTTTATTTTGTTACACTATTTTATTATTTTTATCTTCCTCAGCAATTGGGATTGGCCACTCATCTGTTTATATGAAAAAGTATTAGTTCTGTTTTGTACTTTGATATATTATATTTAGTATAAATTAACATTCATAATTAATAATTTATGATGATGTATGATTGTTATTTATTTTTCAATTAAGACCAATTTCAATAAAGAAATAAAAAATATTATATTGTGCTATATTTAAACTTACTTTTAATAAACTATACCATTGTGTTTATAGGATAGTAACAAATTACCGTCGTTTTTTTATTTATTACCCAAAAAAAATTTCTATATCTATTTAACAAAAAAAAAAGCAGGGTGATATATTAGAAGTGTTGGTCCCAAGTGGTTTGGACAAGAGTCTAGGAAGGTCTAGGAAGGGGTTGAATAGACCATGATCATTTTATAAACTTTTTCGGTTAGATGCAAGTTCTTCTTTTCTTTTAGTTTTTCACTAATGATCTGAAAAGAACTTGAGTGCAAAGACTGAGTTAGAGATTTTAACTTAGAATCAGTTAAGAGAACCACAAAGTGATGTAGTAGTCAGAACTTAGATTCACGGTTAAGTGCACAGCAGAATATATAGTCAGAGTCTTTGGTTTTTGCAATATGTATGTTGGCCAGAGACACAATTAATAAATTTTTATAAGAACTTCACTAACTCTTTTATGCAACAGATAATTTCTACTAAATTGCTGAATTTAAATAGATGTGTGATAAAGAACAAAAATAAAGCAATAAGTAAATGAGACACAGTTTGCAAGGTTCGCTGGGTGGTGTAATCCCAACTACGTCCTTCTTCTTCGATTCACGAATGAATTCACTATGTTGAATCCGAAGAGTCACACAGAGTCTTCTCCAATACAATGTACAAACTAAAATGTCTTGAGCTCCTAAGCTACACAAGCGTCTGCTCCAAGAACACTTTTAGTGATCTGCTTCTCTCACTCAGAAATACTGCAGATATCATACAACTTTCCTCACACATAGTTTGAAAGAGAGGATGGAGAATTTCACACAGAAATTGGTTTGTTTGTTTTGGCTAAGGTCAAACAACTTTGTTGATATTCTCTTCGATTTGGTTTTTCTGAAAAGAGATAGAGAAATATCATTTTAATGGATGCTCAGGATTCGATTTTCTTAGGGTGAACTTTAGAATCGAGAGACTATTCTCTTTAGGATGTCTTCGTTTAAGCTCGTGAATTTCTCTCTCTGAAATAGCTCTTTGAAGTCCTATTTATACAGAAGTTCCTGAATATATCCGTTGAGATCATACATTAGGTCCGTTGTGACTAAATGTAAGATCCGCTAGATACATTCGGGGGCGTGTGTAGTTTTTCCGCTCAAAAAAGTTACATGGGTTGGTGAATTCCGGATATATTGCTGCACGTGTCATCCAAATCTGATGTCAAAGGAAGTCGTGATAATTATGAAAAAATGACGAGAGTTTCCTATGATTTCCATATAATGTATTGGAGGTTTGTATTTTTTTAAGAATTTTATTTTCACATATACGAATAATGTAAATTGTAGGCATGAATTTTTAATATTTACTATATGCAAAAATTAAATAAAGATGAAATGTAGTTTCAAAATAGATTATCCAAGTATGGTTCCATGATTAGAGCATTTAAATAGAATGAAAAATATTGGACTTATTCATACGAATATATAAGTATTCATGCAAAATACATTAGTTTAGTAAGCATGTTTTATGCTTGCAATTAAGGGTGGTGAACGGACCAATTCGGCTCATGTGTAGTTTCAATTCCTCGAAATTTTCGTATTTGAGAAAAAAGATATATATATATATATATATATATGGTTTCAATTCTTTCAATTTAGTTGAATCTTAAAAGTTATATTTTTGTATAGTATCTACTAAAAATAAGATAATTTTTTTTGTCAATTACGTTAATTACAATTTTGCCCATAAACTTAACTGTTGACTAACAGTCAACTTAACATAAATGGTTTTTTACCAAGATTTCATACATCGGAGGGTTGTTTGTTAATGCTAAATACATCGGGGGTTATACACAAAAAGCCCCTTCGTTACCACCTGGCCGAAAATCAATAGGGTGTAAGTGGGTTTATAAATATCTATCGAATGGTACAATTAAACGCTACAAAGCACGTTTAGTTTCCAAAGGATATAGCCAACGGAAGGGTATTGATTATTTTGAAACTTTTTCACCTATTGTTAAAATGGTAACTGTTAGTTCACTTCTTTCTCACTGTAACCCGTGACTGGCCTATTTTCCATTTAGATGTAAGTAATTATTTTCTTAATGATGACTTAATGAGGAAGTATATATGACTCCTCCTCAAGGCTATTTTGATTCGGGTGAAACTAGGGTTTGTAAGCTGCATAAATCCATATATGGCTTAAAACATGCACCACGACAATGGAATGAAAAGTTCACACAATATTTGAAAAATATTGGTTTTATACAATGTTTGCATGATTATTCCTTGTTCGTGGAAAATCTTAAAAATGTTTTTCTGGTCTTATTGATATATGTTGATGATATTGTTATTACCGATAATTCTTGTGAACATATCAATAATGTGAAAGTGTTCTTGGACTCTCAATTTCATGTTAAAGATCTTGGCGAACTTAAGTATTTTCCAGGTATTGAATTCGCGAGGTCGTCTCGTGGAATGTTTTTGAGTCAACGGAAATATACATTAGATTTACTCACGGATTTCAGAACGTTAGGATCGAAACCTTCTCTGGATCCCATGAAACAGAATTTAAAATTGACAATTGAAGGGAGTGTTGATGATGGTTTTCTAACAGACGTTACTTTCTACCAAAAATTAATTAGAAAACTCATTTATCTCACAAATTGTTGACCTGATATTGCTTTTTCTGTGCATGTTTTGAGTCAATTCATGCATAAACCAAAGAATTCACATTTGAAAACAGCCTTACGTGTCCTCAAGTTTTTGAAATCAGCTCTTGCTAAAGGGCTGATAAACCTCATTTTTACGCAATTTTCATCATTCATTCGACACGTTTATTATAGACTTGCACCATATTTTTATCCCGCAAATGCGTTTAATGTCATTTTTGAGTGCCTAGGGAATTTCTATGTTGCAAAAGGAAAATATCAATTGTAGGCTGAAATTCTCAATCGAGAATGATTTGATTGAAAGTTGCAAATACACGGCGTACAGACAACCAAATACACGGCGTACAAACAACCAAATACATGGCGTATGTACTCCGTGTTAAATGGCGTTCAAACAACGAAGGTAGAGAGTTAGGGCTATCTCGCGTACGTACGCCCATTTGTATGGCGTACGTACGCCCATTTGTATGGCGTACGTACGCCGATTTGTACTGCGTACGTACGCCTATTTGTATGGCATACGTACGCCGATTTGTACTGCGTACGTACGCCGATTTGTACTGCGTACGTACGCCGCCTTACTCGGCGTACAGACGCCGTTTAATACAAACGAGGCCATATTCGGCCCAAATTCGGTTTTATGTTTTAGATTAGGTATAAATACCCCCTCCGAACATTGTTTTAGGGTTCGAACTTTGTTTTTCTGATTTTGGCTGTAAGGATTAGAGATTCAAGAACGAGATTCGACAATTGATTGTAAACATGATCTTTGACAACGGGTTTTATCGAGTTTATCTTTCTATTCTCTTTTAATTCTCGTCTATCTATCATGTTTACTTTGATTTTCGTTTATTGTGCCCTTGCATCTATGGAGTAGTCTATTTTATTCTGAAATTGGGAATAGCCCGATAATATGTTTTCAGCTTGAATTATATTATTGTTTACGTTACATCGCATATGCTTATGATTTGAATTCTTGATTATTAATGCTTGTGAATTTGCTGGCCACATATTTGCATGTTCATAGATATTAAGTGAAAATTCTGAAAGGTGACATCTAAATCGGAACCCTAGAATTCAAACCTAGGATCCTAAATCACGAAAGTAGTTTTAGGTCTTTTGAGGAATCGATACATTATCATAGAGATTAATGAACTCGAGCTTAGTCTAATCATCACGACAGTAGTTAATTAATTAACTTGGGTAAATTGTTATGCTTCGACAGAAGGTAGCGAGTACAATTGGATAGTGTCCTTCATAAGTAGCGATCGTAATTTCATTGGTAATATAATTGAATTGATAACGTATGTCTGGTAAACCCTGAGTCCGGAATTTCCAATCATATATAACTCAAATCAATTTTTTTGCGTTCTGTCTAGTTTTCTTTACAATTTATCTCGTGTTTTTGTTAGGCTTAGATTACAGATAATTGATAGGCTAGTGCTTGATTATTCGGTCCTCGGGGGAATGATATCTTTTGTACTGCACCGAAGCCGTGCGCTTGCGGTTTAGGCACATCAGTGCTGTTTTTTCCAAAAGATTCTTCTTCAAAACTGAAAGCTTTTTGTGATTCAGATTGGACTTCGTGCCCTATGTTTCGCAAATCAGTTACTGTATTTTGCATTTTTTTCAGGGATGCTTTGTTGTCCTGGAAAAGTAAGAAACAGACAACGGTATCAAAATCTTCAGCTGAAGCTGAATATAGAGCCATGGCTCTGACATGTAATGAGGTTGTTTAGATTAGGGGTGTTCACGAGTAGAGCTGGCTCACGAGCTCGGCGAGCCGACTCGAAAATAGCTCGACTTGAGCTCAAACAAATTCGAGCTCGAGTCGAGCCTATCGAGCCGAGCTTTATCAATCGAGTCGAGCTCGAGCCTAAAAATGCATGTTCGTCAGCTCGCGGGCCGGCTCGCAAGCTGGAATAAAAAAATAATTTTTAATTAATATATAAAAAAAAATTATTCACATATTTTTATATAATATGATATCTTATAATAATATATGTATAAATAATAATATTTTTGACATTAATTATAATTATATTTAATTATATATGAAAAAATATATAATTAATAATATATTTTAAAAAAAAAATTATTTTTCTGAGCTCAAGCTCGAGCTCGACTCGGGTCAAGTCCGGCTCGAGTTTGAACGAGCTCGAGCTCACTTTCCTCCAACTCGTCGAGCTCGAAAATTGTGGCTCGAGCTCGAATTTTTGGCCCAGTTCGACTCGAGCTCGACTCGTGAACACCCCTAGTTTAGATATTGGGCATTTTTAAAGACTTTGGAGTTGAAACTTGATGCCTGTTGAGCTCTACTGAGAGAATCAAGCTGCCGTCCACATTTCTTCTAATATGATTTTTCATGAGAGAACTAAGCATATTGAAATCGATTTCCATGTAATTCGTGATTACGTAAACAAGAAAATAATTAATACTTCTTTTATTGCGTACAGGGAATCAAGTTGCAGACATTTTTACATGATGAGTTCGTGAAACTGCTTAGAATGATTGATATTTTTCCCCCACTGTCAGCTTGTGTGAGTGTATTAAAGCCCAACCGGCTGTCCTGGGCCTCCAACTGTTCTGGGCTTCCAAGGTTGTTTCAACTTAATCCAAAGTGAAAGGCCTAAGCCCATCAGCCCATCTTCGAGGAGCTTTTGAGGACTGATATTATAAAATAGAAAATACGGAGGCACTGAGTTGTAAATTGTTTGTTAGGGTTACAATATATAAACCCAAAAGTTTTCTCTCATTCATTCAATTTTACAGCCTTCATTATTGAAAATATCTCTTCCCTCGTAAATGATCCGTTTGTATAGTTTCGGTTCTTTTGAATAAAAGTTGTTCGTTGTTCATGTTCATCTTTTTCATATTCTTTGAGTTTTAAGCAGAAGGCAACTTACACAAGATCACTCAATCTAAAAAGAAAAATTACAAAAAAAAAAAATATCATGAAGCAAGCTTTACTGTCACCAAAGGGAAAATATATTTCCACATACATGGCCATGGACGTCTAAGCTATTGATCATCGATCAATGATTTTTATGTATACATATCCTCTTTTTGCATCCATAACCACTCCAAAAAGCCAAAGCTCGTAAAAAACCAGGACTGCATGCATGGAAGGAAAACACCCAAACAATGAGCGCAATTTATACTTCCATAATTTATTCAATTATACAGACATTATTATATATACATACACACACATATATATATGTGTATATATATAGTACTATATAACGGTTAATTTATAGTAGAGATATTTCGATTTAGTGTTTCATGGATAGAGCCGTATGTGATCCGATTTCATCGAGAGAATTAATTATGTGGTCTTCCCAATTGATGGTCCCTTCTCTTGCCCCACTCATGCATAGATAGGTGTAGTTTTTTGGTGGCCACGAGAAGATCAACGGCCTGTGAAGGGGTAAGAATGGCCATCAACTCCTTCATTGTGCTTAGCCTGAGTCTGTCAGCTTCGGCAATCATGTTTGCTAAGGAGAGTGAATGAGAATCCATGGCGATGGTTACGTCATGGCTCGATTCACCAACTCGCCCCGCGTTATTAGCTATCATTGCAAGTGGCTTGTCAGCTATTTCCTCCTGTAAACTTGCCACCCTGCTGGAGATTTTGTCTTCCTCTCTCACAGTATTGCAATGCAAAGTGTCAATCATCTTGAGCTGCTGTCCAGATATGTCTGCCAAGTTTCCCTTTCTTTCACCCCTTAGAAACTCAGTGAGTTGGGCATCCAGTTCAGATCCACAAACAGCGTAAACGAGCCTAACGGATAGTGAAGGCCTGCATCCACCAACCCACAAGCAAGCATTCTCAAACGAAGAGCACCAAGTTGGAGATAGGAATGAAGGGGCGTCGTGTTTAGCCATCATTCTTCTACGCTCATAGTATTCTTCAAAGTGCTTCATGGCCTTGTCTCCAAGATCCTTCAGTACTTGCTCATTGTTGATATTAGTGGGATTCGTCGAAATTGCATTCACAAGTTCTTCCAGGTCTTGGTGTTGTTGAGAGATCCACTTCTGGAAGGAGCACTTGAAATGCTCATGGGTGAAGGCAGCAGCCATGAAGATTTTTTTTTTTTTTTAAATTTATTTGTGTTTGTATAAAGTATGCTATCAACTCTGAATTTATAATAAGTGAGAATAATGCAAATCCACTCGTGTCTACAAGTGGAATATTTATATTATTAAAACACTCATTGTTATCACATCCAATGGACAAAACAGATAAGGAACTCGAGCTATTGGGCACCTGAGAGTCACCAAATATGAAAATGTATAGAATATTCCAGGACCCCTCCGTCGACAGTTGCATTTCTATGGGGAGTTGGTTTCATGAGAATTTGTTTTTTGTCAAAACAGAAATTGGTATTGGAATTTGAATTTTGAATTTGAATAGATTCATGTATAGAGACTCACTTCTTGTGAAAAGGGGGAAAAGAAACGACCTTTGGAATCTGAGCTGATGAAAACAAGAGAGCAGCTCAGTATCCGCAGACGCTGAGAGACAAAACACTCATAAATATATATTTTGCAGCTAGACCTGATTCAAAGATCACACCTCAACCCTCACCTTTTAAAATGATTCTATTCAGTTTAGAGTTTAATTGGATAATACGCCATTTTCCATTTCTCATAGGAAAAGTAAAAAATATTTTTAGAGAGTAGATACATAGTAGTAATAGAATATTTATATAAGTTTTTCTTAGTAAAAAAATAAATAATGATTATGTATGATCTAATATGTCTTTTTTATAGGGAAAAAAATATTTTTTAGAAATTAGCGTTGATGTAGCCTTTTTAAAGAAAATATAGAGATTTATGAGTTACATTCATCAATTAACAGATCTAATAATAGTCAGACTTGATTATATTTCATACTTTAGGTCATTATGAATCAAAATATAATTATTTTTATGCTCATGATGATATCAGCAGATAAAGGCATTTTAGTTGTTAGGTGAAATATCTTATCATTGAATAATATGATATTTAAAATTCTATTTTTTCTTAGAAAAATTTGTGAGAAATTCAAATCAAATTAATTTCTCAAGAAATTTTTATATTTATGAAATTTTTATTGGAGAATTCACTGGGATAATATCAAGAGGTGTCAAACAAGCACAAATTTTGATGAAATAAATCTCCGAGAAATGAAAAAGTGAAAACTTTTAGAGTTGATTTCTTTAATTTATACTAGAATGATAGCATATAACTTACAAATTTAAATTGTAGATTTCTCCCCCCAAGCATTTTTTAAACAAACTTTTGGAAAACGATAAAATTTAAAAGGTCTTTTGGACTTGATTGTTTGAGCATTTTTATAAGAAGTTTCTTTAATGTAATTTTACCAAACATTTTATATTTTAAAAAACACTTATTTAAATGGTCTACATCGGAATGCTCACCCTATAAATGAACTAAATTGAAAAGCCTATTTTGTTATAATTATTTCTAACTAAAAATGATTATGCATTAGAACTATTTTAATTAAAAATTCTCATAATCTTCATCTTATATTTCATTCTTTTTCTATTAAATAAAAAAATTAATGACATAAAAAACAGAAAATAGAAAAAAAATAAGCTAAGGGTAGAATAGGTAGTTTACATATAATTTTCTACACATAAGGGTGGTAAATTCCTAATTTAATAAATGGGGGTGATCCTTGTCAAAGGATAATACCTTATAGGACTTGGATGCAAGTATTAAGTATTTCTCTCCATAAAAAAATTAAATCAACTGCTACTAATTGACAAAGCTACAATTTATTTTGATATGTGATATTTATATAATTACTTCTCAATAATGGAAAAGTAATAAAATATTTTTTCTTATTTCTGATCGACTAATTTTTATTTTTTAAAATTAATCAGGTGCAATTTGTTTTCATTTAGGTGAATATAATACAAAATACATTTTTTTTTTCTTTATTTCCCTATTTAACTTTAATATTGACTTGAAATTTATGTTAACATACATCGGATGATAAAGATAACAACAAATCCATATATCATAGGATGCTACAATAACAATGCATTGAATAAGCTATTTGGGATATTATTATTTGGGCAACTTGTTACTTTTAAAAATATACTATAAATAATAAATAAGAATTACACATCAATCAAAGCACAATGGGTTTATCATCAACAAACATAGTATGGAAATTATTGTCAAAATTTTTATTGAACTTTTTGGTTATGAGAACTTTTAATAAATTCTCACAAAAGATTAAGGGTTTAAGAAAAGTTCAACTGAATAAAATGTTTAATGATAGAAGTTTTATCTTGTAATAAAAAAGAATTTCACAATTTCATAACTTTTATGAATAGTTTGAACTCTAAGAAAAACATGTCATTTATGCAAATTTTTAAAGAACATTATCAATCAAAATTAAAAGTTAAAATAAATATATAAGCCATCAAACAATTCTCAAATCATGATATACTTATATATTTTCAGTCATTATGTTGTTCTCCATATATATAATAGATAAATGGTTTTAGTATAGATAATTTGAATAAAGAACAAAAGATTAAAGAGCCTTCTAAATCTAAATATACAATTGAGAAGTAAAAATATGAAAAAAATTATATTTTCAGTTTGAGAACTTTAATTGGTACGGAGGACAGCCTTGATTTACGCAGTAAGCATAAGATAAGTTATACCATGAAATGAACATCATTTAAATAATGCACATATGCTTCTAGACAAATATGACAAATAAAAAAGGAATAAACTAATTAGTACAACTTGCAAAAAAAAAAATTCTTTATATTTCTTAAAAAGCAAGAATAACTTAAAAACTCTATTAAAAAAGTTTAAAACTTCAAAAAATCAAAGAGAAATATATGAAATGTATTGAAAAAAATCAAATATTATCGTTAGGAAAATAAAGAATTAAAGATCTATTGTTTTCATCTTTACATGAAAATGCAAAATTGAATATTAAAAATAAGCATTGAAATTAATAGTTACAAAATTGAGAAAGAAATTACAGATAACACATATAACTGGATTTTTTCGATATGAAATACTATGTGAAAATATTGAACTGAAATAAATATTTAAACTTGAATGAGAAAATAAAATCTCATGTATATACCCTCTTTAGTAATTGAATTACACACATTAACAGATCATAATAAAGGAATAGAAATAAAAAAAAATTAGAACAACTAAAGTGTTGCAAATTAAAAATATATATAATGACATATTTCTTCAAAACCCAATATCAAAAACTCGAACAAAGAAAAATTGAAAAGAAAAATGTAAAACATATTTAAAAGGGAATTGTTAGTGGAAATGAAAGAGTAGGATGAAAAAAGTGAACAATACTAAAAAAAAAAAAGAGAGTGAGAATGTACAATTATATTAAGAAAATTGAAAATAGCATCCAGACGATTTAATCAATATACAAAACTCAAAAGAGAGAAAATAAAATAATTCAAAAACTTGATGCAAAACCCCAAGAGAGTATACAAACAAAATAACATGATACGAAAGTACTTCTGGTTGTGGTTTTTGTGCATACAAACAAACAATGAGACTATTATTGTAGCATAGAAAAATGATTCTAGGCAAAAGTTTCTTGCTTAAGAACATAAAATTTATCTTATGTAGATAATAATTAGCATACATATGAGGTGGAATAAATGGAATGCGGGGGTGATTACTTTTATTCCACAAATCAAGTTCCTATATATGGTACATTTAAGGCACTGTATTCCCAAAAAATAAAATCTTTTAAAATTCAAATTTGATTAAAAATAACACATAAAGAAAGAGAAGATTCATTGAAACCTATTAAAAATTAATTTTGTGATTTAGATGCAAAACTATTGGAATTTATATTTGTAAAATATGAGAATCTCATTTAAATTTAAGTTAAATGGGAATAATAAATAATTAAAAATTCAAATCAACCAATGACTTTTTTTAAGTAATAAAGAAATTCAAAATTATGAGAACTCGACATTTTGAGTCAAAATTGATATTGTATTCAATGGACCGCATGATATAATCTATATAATAGATATGAACATGAGTGTGGAGCTATTTATGTTGTGTGTATGCTATATAAACTAATGATCCTTGATTTACAATGCTAGATTCAGTTATGACTAAGACACATTTTTCTAGTGCTAATAGGCAAATTGGGCTATATGTTTGAGTTGACTTTTAACGAGTTTAGTTGAGTATTAGTTTTCTCATTTTTTTTTCGTAACTCTTGATCACTTTGTTTCACATGAACTAATCTTATTCTTTTAGAAAAATTGAAAGAGATTCCTTGCAAGTTTAAAAGCATAGCTTGAAAGTTTTGGTGAAAAAGATCTATTTGTGAATATCATAGGAAATATCATCTATTTATCCTCATAGACTCTTTAGGATAGTAAGAAATTACTAGTATTTGTAACACTAGTAAATGCTCTTCAAGAACTAAATGATCCTACTAAGATTTCTTTAGAATAGCATGAAAGGAAAAGTTAATCGTAAGAGCAAACAGTTATTACACTGGAAAGATTAAACACGTTCATGGAAATGTAATGACAATTGCAATTTTACTTCAGTATTTTAAAATACTAATAAATAATACGCTCATTGTAAATTTTATAATTTCGTTAAAATAATTCATATATGTAGTTGTTGTTCAACTTGAAAAATGCTATTAATTCAAAACATATATAATAATTTAACTAAATGAACTATTACTTAATAATTAAATTAACTGTTTAAAAAATATTTTAATATTGATTGACATGAGAATTAATCGATTCTTGAAAGACTAAGTGAATTAAAAAATGAAACATAAATAATGATGTAACTAAATAAATTTTTATGTAAATTTATTTTTTATTTATACTTATATCTTGTTTGATTTTGAGGAATCAAATACTTCACATCTTTGTTCTCACTAAATTTTTTCTTTATGCTTTCACAATAATTTTATAATGGATCAAATGCTAGACACTTGTGTAGTATACATCTTTCTTTTTTATTTTTTTTATTTTCTAAAGTTAGTGTACCGTATTTTTTTCATCATTAAATGTGTCCGTCATAAAACCTCAATTTCAATCTATGTAAGTCGTAACAGACCGGCGTAAATGAAGCATCATTTTTTGTTCAATTTTCACTATTATCGATTGTGTCTTTTTATTTATTTATTAAATTGAGTTATTTGATTAAAAAAAATATGCATGTTGTACATAAGAATTAATGCACAATAGGGAAAATAAATAAAATATAATGAGAAATTATTTTTTTTTAATTTGAAACATTATATTAATAGGCGACTTTTTTAAATAATGCTACACGTTGACTATACTTAAATGAAATTCTTCTGATTTAAACTAAGTATTTTTAATTACGACATAATATCTATATGTAATTATATAGTAGGGTACTAATATAAAATATATTTTTATTGTAGATATAAACAACTTATATTATTATAAAGCTCTTTTATTTTTTGAAAAAGGTGAATTACACATCGTGTTCTAGTATAATTATACATAAATGCGACTTAGTTGTATTATTTATTATTTGACTCATTTGACATTCAAAAGCAAAATACATATATATACATATTAGGTAGGTAAAAAATTCAAAAAAAAAAAAACACTTACACTTTTATAATAGACAAGTTAGTTTTGAATTAATCTAGGATATTTTAACCCAAAAAAAATAGTCAAATAATTTTTTGTTCAAAAGAATATATTGTAGAATTCATAGATATTAATTTTAAAATCAACTCGAGAATGGAATTGATAGCTAGTTAGCTGCTTAAATGTACTCAAGTATAACTTTTAGTTTAATTTTTGACGTGACCTAATATATTTAGGTAAGCTAATGTATTTATATAATTTTGTATCCATTATAGAGTCCTAATAAAATGATATCACTTATTATTGACTATTTTATAATTAAAAAGTGATCTATATAGGAATATTTTAGGTGGATAAAAAAATTCAAAAAAACACTCACATTTTTATAATAGAATAAATATGTAATAATGTTGCATTCGTAAACATGCTCGAGTAAGCAGCAACAACAAAACAACAACAATAACATGCACTCTAGGGTCAATGTGCTTTTCACTGATCGTGAGCACGCCAGACCGCCCACTTCAATCTAGTTGAAATTTCATATGTAGATTACGACCATATGAGAAATAGGATCATAAATGCCAACAACAGGTGATTAGATCTAGTGACTTTCAATATAGTACGATACTCTATTCTAGTAATCCGTATCTATCATATCTAAGCATGATGAACATCAAGACTGATCGTGGATAACCCTCAAAATACCAAGTGCAAGTTTGAATATAGATTTATTGAAGAAAATCTATGTACAAGTGCTACAAGTGACCAAATGATTCTATCTGTGACACAAAGTAACCATATTTATGTGGAAGTAAATAATTTACAAATTCAAGATGACTTTCAAAAATTCAAGATTCAAGTCAATAGTCAAGGAAAATATTCAACATTCAAAGAAGACTTCTTGAAATCAAGCATGGTCAATCATGGAAAATTGCATAGATTAGATTATATATTCAATAATTTTAGTCTTTTCTATTTCCTTGATGCACCTATAAATATGTGTAATTCCATGATCATTTGATCATAAGAAAAATTCTTATCAATATCAAAATATTCTAGCTAAAGCTTCTCTTACAATTTAAGTCTTTTTCCCTCTTATCACTCTCTTCTCCATCATTACCCTTCACTTCCATAATGGCCGAAAATCAAATTACTACCATGTTTACTTATACTCCAAATCAAGTACCAATCTTTGAAGGCGAGCAATTTGATTATTTGAGTTGCTAAATGGAGACTCTATTTATCTCTCAAGATTTATGGGATGTAGCCCAAGAATCCTATTCACCTTTACGTAATGAAGGTTCAAGTAATGCACAACAACAAGAGTACAAGAAAAATTTGAAGAAAGATGCAAGTGCACTTAGAATCATTCAACAAGGTTTAAGCAAAACTATATATCCAAGAATTCATGGAGTCAAGAAGGCTAAGGACGCATGTGATATCTTGAAAGAAGGTTTCAAAGGAAACATAAAAGTAACATCAATCAAATTACAACATCTTTGGAGAGAGTTTGATAATTTGGCGAAAAAAAATAATGAAGGAATGCAAGTCTTCTAACAAGAGTTGCAGAAATTATAAATCATATAAGAAGTTTTGACGATACAATTGAAGAAAAGAAAATCTTTCAAAAAGTCCTACGAAGTCTTCCCTCCAAATACGATTATGTCGTTGCCACATCGAAGAATCTAAAGACTTGACCACATTTACTTTTAGTGAATTATCAAGTTCACTACAAGTACATGATGAAAGAATAAGCAAATCCTCAAATCAGCCCGTGGAGCAAGCGTTCGAGTCAAAGTTGATTTTTTCTCAAAATGAGAAAAATAAAAATTCAAAAGGTCAACAAAATGGAAGAGGAAGAGTTGGATCATTCCGAGGAAAAAGAGGATCATTCCGAGGTAGAGGACGAGGACAAATTTTTAAGCCAAGAGACAAAAGTGCAAATCAAGAAGTATCAAACTCAAGCAAAGGATGCTTTATTTGTGGAAAAACAAATCACATGGCAAATGATTGTTTTTTCAAATGCAAGAAGTGCAAAAATCTCAACCATTCACAAAGGGATTGTTGGCATCAAAACCAACCTGAGAAAGATAATGCAAACTTCACAAAAGATGAAGGAGAACAACTTCTCTCATGCATGTCGATTCAAAATCAACCACAAAATGTGTGGTATGTCGATAGCGATTGTAGCAATCATATGACTGGAGATTGAAATATGTTTGTCAATCTTGACAAAAATTTCAATTCTGAAGTGAAGCTCGAAAATGGTGATTTTCTCAAAACTGAAGGAAATGGTACTATTTTCGTCCAAACAAAGGAAGGACAAAGAAAACTCATAACAGATGTTCTCTACATTCCTAGCTTAACAAGCAATCTCCTAAGCGCCGGACAACTTTTACAAAAAGGTATTCTGTAATTTTTGATAATGAAGAATGCAAAATTATTGATAAAAAGACCAACGACACGATTGCTTCTATCCGATTGAGCTCGAACAAAATATTTTCCATGGTGATGCCATTTGAAGAAAGAGTCGTTTACAAAGGAGAAAGTATTGATCAATCTCAACTTTGGCATTTGAGATATGGTCATCTAAACAATAATGGGCTTCAACTTCTCAAGCAAAAGAATATGATTGTTGGGCTTCCTAAAATCGAAAGCAAAGACGAAGTGTGTGAAGGATGCATATATGGAAAAATGCATCGACTTTCATTCCAAAAACTTCTTGGAGAGCAACAGAACCATTGGAGCTTATACATGTGGACATATGGGGTCCTTCTCGGACTTTTTCTATTGGAAAGAAGAGGCATTTCATCCTATTTGTTAATGATTACACAAGGATGAAGGGGGTTTATTTCCTACATGAGAAATCTGAGGCATTTTTAGCGTTTCTTAAATTCAAAGCATTGGTGGAAAAACAAAGCGGTCGTGAAATTAAAACTCTTCGAACAGATCGTGGTGGTGAGTTTATTTACACTCCTTTTATGAATTATTGCAAAGAAAATGGAATTCAAAGACAACTCACTGTTAGAAGAAGTTCTCAACAAAATGGGGTCGCTGAAAGGAAGAATCGAATTATCATTGAAATGTCGCGAAGCATTTTGATTGGAAAAGGATTACCAAAGAAATTTTGGGCAAAAGCTGTGCACACATCTATTTTTATATTGAATAGATGTCCTAGAAAGGCGGTGCTAAACCATACACCATTCGAGGCACTTTACAAAAAGAAACATGTCGTTGATCACTTAAAAGTTTTTGGATGCATAGAATATTCTCATATATCTGCTCAAAACAGAGATAAGTATGATCAAAAAGGTAAAAACTTATTTTTATTGGATATAGCGATGAGTCTAAAGGCTATCGTCTTTTCAATCCAAAAATTTGCAAACTAGTGGTCTCAAGAGATGTGATACTTAATGAAATGATGTCTTGGAGTTGGAAAGAATGTTCTAATCAATCAAATACTTCAAATGATTTTTTTGAGGCTCCATCGCTGGAAGATGAAGGTGATCTTGCAACTCCACCTTAAAGTCCACTTCATAATCCGCAAATGGAAGAAAATCCAAGTTCAGATTCTCTGGTAAGAAAGACTCGTTCTTTAAGAGATATTTATGAAAATTGCGATATTGCTTTCTTTAGCGTTGAACCTAAAAGCTTTGAAGTCGCTGCAAAAGAAGAAGTATGGCAAAAAGCGATGAAAGAAGAAATTACGATCATAGAGAAAAATAAAACGTGGAAATTGATGGACATGCCAAAACACAAAGCTCTAATTGGGCTTAAATGGATTTTCAAAATGAAATTTCATGAAGATGGAAAAATTCAGAATCACAACGTTGCAAAAGATTATTCACAATAACCTGGAGTTGACTTTAATGAGACCTTTGCACCGGTAGTTCGAACGGAGAGTATTAGAGTTGGAGGCGGCGGGTGGTGATGGTTCTGAGGTGTTTGAAAAAGTGTCAGAGATATGATATATATATATAGGGAAAATAGCATTCATCTCCCCTCAACTATGACCTATTTGCATCCACCCCCCTCATGTTTAAATTTTTGGCAACAACCTCCCTTCAATTCAATTTTTTCTTCTAATGACTAAAATGCCCTTTATTAATTGTTTTGTAGTGGGATATGGTAATTTTTATCCAAATTTTAAAAAAAATCATCACCAAAATTAACACAAAATACCCTTTATTAATTAATTACATACCATAAATATAGAAACATATGCTTATCGTAAGAATTCTACTATCGATCTACATGATCTAAAATAAATTAAAGTATTTGAAATTCGATTGAAAATTGTTAGACAATTATCTAAATTTAATTGGTAAATACAACAAACAAGTTCCATTGAATACATTTCTACTCCAAAATCTGATCTCAGATTTGACTAAATTAATTAAAAAATAATGAATAAATATAAATTATTAAGTTCTACAATCTTGATATACATTAAATTTAATTTGATTGAACTAATTCAATTAACTAAATAACTATTAAATGAAGTTCCAAAAATATATTATTATAAACACAATTAATTATAAAATTGGACAAACACTTAAACAAGTTCCAACACTATATTATTAAGTTTGACTTTTTCCACTTAGAACCTATTCATGAATTGTAGTTTCCCCTTAGTGCTTCGTCACAGCATCACATATATGTATTTCTTTATCTCCGAAATTAATTGGAAGAATTTTGAGATATACTAAATACTAGTTCAAAGTCCAAAACAAAATAACGCACCTGAAATTAATTGATATTATTTAATTATATAAATTGATGGAGAGTATAGGCTAATATTCTCAAAGCGAGAGCGTTAAAGTGCATGCATGATCAATCATATGGTGTTTTAATAATGACTAATGGCATTTAAGTTAATTTTGGTGATAATATTTTTTAGTAATGTTGGTGAAAGAATTCTCACTTTAATTTCCCACTACAAGACAATTAATAAAGGGGCATTTTAGTCATTAGAAGGAAAAAATGACAAAAAATTGAATGGAAGGGAGGTTATCGTCAAAAAATCAAACAAGAAGGGGGTGGATGCCAATAGGCCATAATTGAGGGGAGGTGAATGCTATTTTCCCTATATATATATTAGGGTTTAATGGAGATTTGGTGAAATATAATTGTTTGGGCCTAAGGTATTGAGTCTGAATTGGGTTTTGTTTTGGGTCTGAGTTTATATTGGGTCTGGGTCAAGGGCATGATAATGACAACTTGCGTAGGTTTAATTTTCAAATATAGATTAAATTTTCTGAGACCCAAATTGGGCAAATCAAATACAATTTGATCGAAAATTTAGACAAAAATAGTACCAAAATGAAACCTAACATGACACAAGCAGTTTTATTAAATACAATTGACGCTCGGCAATTAGATTTTTAATTTAGATTACTTTCATCAACGAACAACCAATGTCTTACAGAATTGATTACATATCTAAATTTTTATCTTTTTAGAATAGATAAAATAAAAAAAGTACCTGTAAAATATTTTATTGGCTGAAATCCCCTTATGAAAAAAGTATAGCATGAAAACCCTTGTGTAATTTTAAAATTGCACACTTTTCATTTATTTCTCTTTACTTTAACACCCATAAACTTTTCATAATATACTTGTTATGCCATTCGTACTTAATCAAGTAAAATATTATATTTTATTTATTTTATTTCCATGTGTGTGTCTAAGAAAGAGAAACCGCGAGAGAGTTTAGGATTTTGAATATGCCTTTAAATTTTGGAAAAAATTAACATATCAAAATGTATTTAATCAAAATAACAGAGTGTATCCATAGTTTTCTTTTTTAAATTACAAAATCAAGTTTTTCGCTTGAAGACATCGAAACAAAATGTTAGTATTTTTGATTAAACTATTAAATTTTTTTATTGTATTTACAATTTTCTAAAATCCTTAATTAATCTTTTACAATTTTGTGAGAAATTTGATTTAATATCTTTCTTTTTGTATGATTAGGATTTGATAACTCATTTGAATAAAATAATAAGATTTCACCAATTTACTTGAAATGTAGGGTAATTCTACCTTAAAAAATAATTAAAATTAACGAATTTTAGTTCATAATATTTTTATTAAGACAAAACGAAATAGCAGAAGAGGAGGAAAATATTGTATTATGCTATTTTTTTGTGTAAAAGTGAGTGAAGATAAAGTCAACAAGTACAAGACATAAAGTGCTATAAAAGTCGGTAACTTCCACTGAAAATCTCAGAGGCGCGTGTACTCCACCAAATTAATAAAGGGGGTTTCGTACAATTAAAATATTTCACAGAAATTTTTTAGGCTATATTTATTTCATATGAAATTTTTAGCCAATAAAATATTTTGTTCCTTTTGCTTTTTCCCTTTTAGAATACTTATAACACGTCTCAATTACACTATCAATACAAATCATCAACCACCATAAAATTATCTCTTCAATTAGTATAATATAAAGCATCAAACTATATAATATATCAATCGGACTTTTATATGTAATTGTAATTAAATGTTTAAATTTCAATAATTTTAATATAACTATGTCATCTAATTCATTTTGGTTTGAGAAGTGGATTGAATTATCTATTATTCCACTTTAGATTTAACTTACAAAATCAATATAGGTAAAGATGGCGGGAGCCCCAAACCCCTTGAAAAATCAATTAATAAAATCCCTAAATCAAAAAAGAAAATCTCAATAGTATCGTTATTCCATGCTTAATAGTATCTCCAATGGCTACAATATATTTCGCACACTCCAGAATCCAAACATCTTAAGCCAGCTAGTACTCAATTTCAGTTTAAATATTAAAACCCTAAGCCCTAAACAAACTCGCTTCTTTGTGTTTGTAGCAATGTCGAAATCGACGTCATCGGCAGCAGCCCCGGTGAAGATCGTGGCGGAGTACGCGAAATCGGGGCGTTCATCGTGTAAGAAATGCTCGAAAGCCATAACTTCGAGCTCCCCGAGGTTAGGCTTGGTGAGCAAAGATCCCCGAGGTTTTGACATGACCAAATGGCATCACTTGACATGCTTTCCTTTTGGTAATTCTGGTTCAATCTCCTCTGCTGAGGCAATCACTGGATTTTTATCCCTCAAGGTCAACATCTGGGCTCTCTCTTTTATTATTTTGTTTTTTATAATTTAATCTGGAAGTAGTAAAATGGTCCGAATTTAGTAGATATTAAGCTGAATACTGATTGTTTAGGCCTCAGAGGAAGTGGATTTCAAATTTCTATCAGTAATGAGTTTCTTATGATCATCTTGAATCTTATGTTTTTTTCAATTACTAAATGCGGAGCAGTGTTCAGGAATTTCATCTTGAATCTTATTTATTTTTCAATTACTAAATGCAGAGCAGTGATCAGGAATCTCTAAAGGAATTACTGAATGAAGGAGCTCTTGCTTCAAAGAAGGTATGGCTATCATGGGATTTAATTACCGCTTTTGACTTTTGAGGAAGATAGTTACAAAAATGACAGTTAGCTAATTTCCAAGCTGCGTCATATTGTCATACAGAAACAGTACTGAAAGCTAAAATTGTTATATGATTAAACCTTTTTTGACTTGGTTTATTCTTTAGATCTAGATGAGTATCACTGTGTATGGTATGCGCTGAAAAAATGCAAGCCCGTGTCTCTGTTTATTTTGTTTAGGATTCCAATATGTGCCCATCATTTCAGATATGATGATTTTCCTAGGGATGGCTATGGGTCTGCATTTTCCCAGCTCACACTGCACATGCCCAGCTTGGACCTGGAGGTGTCTTTTTGTCTATTCAGATTGGATAGTCTGGTTTAAGTATAACTAGTGCATAGTTTCACGTGGATTATGAACTGAATGTGGATGCTCTAGCTAAAGTGCTAAACTATTCAGGACTACAGATGTTCTTAGATAGTATTGATATGAACAGTTATTAAACCTGCCTAGTTAAGATGCTTTACAATCAAACCACACTGTTAGCGGCTGAAAGATGGGTTATAAAAAACATTTTGTGTTGTTTACCGGCGCTCTGATTTCCAGAGGCTTAAAGGCATTAACTTTTTCCCTGTTAACATATTGGTTTGCCCTATTGAAATATTATTGTACCTCTCCCTCACACAAATATACTTCCCATCCTTGCATTTATGTGCTCTTTGATGCACACACATGAAATGATTTAAATGAGTTTTTGCTGTCATGATAAATTTTTTGAAATTTTTGGGTGTTCGGGAAATCTAATAGTTGTATCTATTAGATATCTAAAGTCTTAGGTAGCTGACGAACAGGTAGCTGAGAAAAGGGCTAAATGGCATGAACCTAGATAAACTTTAAATATTTTTATTAATGCAGCTCCCCCTCTGACAATTGTTTTCACTTACAATAGGTTGACAAAGAGGAAGACGAGGAGCAAGTGCAAGGAAACTCGAAGAAACAAAAGGTAGACAGATCCACTCTTTGTATGCAATATAACCAATTGCACAATTGTGATACAGTGCTTGATGCACTAACACGAAAGTTGCTAAAAAAATTCCATCTGATGCTGTTTTAAGTGTAGAAAACATGACAGTTTGTAACTGTAATTCGAACATGTGCCTGACATGTCCTGCCATTATTCATTAATATCAAAATATATATTGTTTCTTCTGTAAGATGGTATATTCTGCCACTTATTGTTTTTCTATTTGGGCATGTACCGCATGCTCCCAAGAGTTAAGAAAATGGATCATAGAAAATTGTATATGGTGTTTCACAATTTTAGATGATTAACCTTTCATTTCAGGCTTTCGGAGCTCTGAGATTGATATAGTGTAAATTCTCTGTGCTTCTATTTTATGGGCCATTCTATATTGTATGGATTCACAAGCCATATCATGTATTAATTCCTTGAGAGTTGTGCATGGCCAATATGTGTGGCCTTGCTTCTTCAAGTATCCTTTGTACTTTTTGATCTTAATTTTGTTATGTTCGTTTTCTTGCATTTTCATATCGTGTGTTGTTCATTAAGTCTCTTGCAAACTATAGGGTCTACTTTGTTTCACCTTTATAACTGATTTGGAGCGGATTTTAGGAAGATTTGGCACATATTTTCGAAGATTTAATTATTTATGTTTTATTATTTTGATTCCTTGTTTAATTAGGTTTCCTAGTTGACAGGGTTTTAATTATTTACTTTCTCACTTTGGAGTCTTTTATTTTTGATAATTAGGGTTAGTAGTAGTATAAATAAGTTGTTCGGATTTTCTTATTTCTTATCAAAGAATTTATCATTGAATTGGGAGCCTCCTTTGGCTTTGGGATCAAGAACAATAGTTCTCGATAATTTGGGTCAAGAACAATTAGTTCCTGTTTACTTATTTCACTTTTATTTTTATTAGAGCGACATTATTTATCCTTCCATTTTGTACCAATTTTTTCAATAGTTGTCTGCACCTGAGGAAGGAGCAAAACTTGAGCTGGAGATAGCCATACATGCTTCTGATATTAAGGACAAGTATAAGGTATGAGCTTCATTGAATATTTAATTCTCGTGATTCACAAATTGAGTAGAATGTTTTTATTCTTTAGAGCATATACTTTGGAGCCATATGGGTCCTCTTTTCCCTCTTTTCCCCTTTGTAATTCTAGTTATATATAGTTTTTATTTTATGTGATGATCCTTTCCACTAAAGGTATTGCAATAATTTCTGATTTCAGGATGCTATGTTGTTGCCTAAATGGAAGGCATTTCAAACAATCATATTTCTCGCGCCGGTGAGCATGTATAATTTCTTGATGAGCGTAAAGATCAGCTTGCTCTTCACTGTATAGGACAAACTCGTCCTCTGTGGCTAACTCCTTGACCAGTCCTTATATTTCTGCTCATTCAAATCTTGAACCTTCTGCTGGGGAAGGGGGTGGTTGTCTTTCCCAACCTAATTGCTCCAGCGAGAATTTCAAACATTTTGATTACCAACTTGAAGTAGCTTCGGTTCTTTACTCAACCTGAAATTTCATAAAGAATGAGCTGAAAACACAGTATTAGTTGTTGATATGAACATTGATATTGTAATTTTAATAACCTCAAGGTTATACTTTCGCTGATGGTTAGCTGTGGAGCTAGTGTAATTGTTCTAAGCTCTTTTGGGAGGGTAAGATATTAGATAGACTTGATCCTTATGGGGGAGTTCTCCCATGACTTAAATATGGATTGACATAGTGTTTCTTTACATCTCTTTTCATCTTAGCACGCATATGCATATTACGAACTACCATCTCATTCATGTATAGACTCTCACTAAAAGACTAGTACAACTAATACCAGAAACTGCTGTATAGCAAGGTCGACGTTGATATAGCTCCTCTAACTGGCTTAGGTTACATGCGAGGGATCAAAGACAGATATCCCTTCTGCATTTGCTGTTAAATAGATTTCCACTAATGGGTAATTGGATTTTCGTCATGTATTTGTGCTTCTCCGTATGTTTGTCTGTAAGAATTCCAATGTTTGACCCATTCTTCTATACATTCATATGCAAAAGAATTTTAAGAAATTTCCATGCTATCTTTCTATGCAAGGATAGGTCTTGAATTTAAAGTTCTAACTTCTACTCTTTAGGATGATGGCCTTCGTGATTCAACAAAAATTGCAGCCTTTGATTTTGATGGTTGTCTTGCAAAGACATCTGTGAAAAGGTATGGAATTTTAATTCTTGAAAGGATTTTTGTGATGGTTTGAACTGTTTTGGATATTTCATTGTTCCTAGTGCAATTTACCAATTGAAACTGAAATCCCACATAGCTTATCGAATATGGTAACCAGTTCTGTATTGTTTCTCGAAATTATGTTTAGTATGTTTGATATTAAAATACGTCAGTCAATACCCAATTGTGGCAACACGGTGTTCTTATAAGGGTCCCAAACCTGTTATTTCCTAAGTAGAGAATCTTAAAGATAAACTGAATGCTAGCTCTTTCTTTCCAAAGTATGAGTTCTATAATCTTTAAACTGAGAATTATAGACAGACACACAGTGGTTTTCTGTTCCTAGAAGCCTTGTCATAGGTGAAGTTTGTGAAATGTGAAAATTTTCTTCTGAAATATACTAATATATTTATATATTAGATCGAAACCAAGAAGCTTTTTCTGGAGCTGGAAGGAATTAATTTCAGTTATATTCTAGAATAGGTGCAGATGCATGGTCCCTAATGTATCCTTCGATACCAGAGAAGCTCCAGAGTTTGTATCATGACGGCTACAAGCTGGTTTGTTCTTCCATTTCCTTTTGATATGATATGAATGACTAGTTTCGAATTGTAAATATGAAATTCCTTTATTATTGTTACATTTAATATAGGTTATCTTTACCAATGAATCAAACATTGAGCGGTGGAAGAATAAGAGACAGGCTGCTGTAGATTCAAAAATTGGAAGACTTGAAAGTTTCATTAAGCTTGTGAAGGTCCCGATTCAGGTTTGTGTACCACTTACAACACTAAATCTACATCAGGACATATTATTATATAATAATTGGTTCATATGCAGGTATTCATTGCTTGTGGATTGAGTTCTGATCCCTTCCGGAAGCCGAAACCTGGAATGTGGAAGATCATGGGGAAAGAGTTCAATTCTGGCCTCCCAGTTGACATGGATCGGTTATTATTTTCTTTTCTAAAACTTGATCATGCTCGTCTTAATTACTCACTCTAATCTACTTGACTTATCTCCTCCTCCTCCTGTGTGTTATGTGTAGATCCTTTTATGTTGGTGATGCTGCTGGAAGGCCCGATGACCACAGTGATGCTGACATAAAGTTTGCACAGGTTGGTTCAACGTTAATCAAACACTATTTTTAGTTTAAGTGTCTCATGCCTCAATATTATGTGCCCTTTGCTTATTAATTTAGTAATTTTTTCTTGTTGCAGGCTATTGGACTAAAGTTTTATGTTCCTGAGGAGTTCTTCATCACTTCAGTATAAGTATAGTATTTGGTTTGGTGTACAATTTCTAAGATCTGATCACCGACACTGGCTTATTTTTTGTGTGCGTAACAAACTATGACAAGATGATGTTTTACTTTGTCACCCAAGCTGCATATTTGGGTAATCATAGATAGCATCAAACTCACACTTCTGACTGATAACACACCAAACTCCATTGCAATCCTAATCCCCATTACAACTACTTCAATATTCCAAGATTATTGACATAAAAACAACTCAACTAAAATTTCACACAAGATTATTCAACATTTCCACCAAATCAGTCAATATATAAGTTTTAAGAACAAAAAAAAACAATACAAGTGTTCTGCATTAAAAAGGTTTATTAGCTTTCACTCAATTGATGTACTTAATCTTTAACAAAAAATACCTAATATCAGCGAAATCTATGCATTGTATTCTACTCCAAGTTAACCTCTTTGTAACATTGTTATCTACTTCAAGTTCAATGATCATGATTTCGTAATCTAACTACAATTCTTCACAAATCAACACTACCATTCCGTAAATGGCTCCAACAATTTTCTCTCTCATCCTCCTCTCCACTGTCACTCTCCTCCACCTACCACTGCCCTCCGCCGCCGCAAACCTCCACACAGCCACCTCCCTCTTCCGATCTCAACCCACGCCCGAACCCACCTCCACCTCCACCGTCGAAACCCCTCCGACAACTTTCTTTGAAGTCACAAAACCCATCTCACTTCCCAATACCAAACCCTGCTCATATTTAGTCCTTCAACATGACTTTGCCTACACATACGGCAAATCACCTGCTCTTGCAGATTATGTCCCTCCTTCAGATTGCCCATCTCAAAAATTTGATAAAGTTGTTCTCGAATGGACTGCAACTTGTAAAGGCAGGCAATTTGATCGAATTTTTGGCGTTTGGCTTGGTGAGGTTGAGATCTTTAGAAGCTGCACGGCTGAGCCTACGGCTACCGGCATTGTGTGGACGGTTAAGAAGGATATTACGAGGTATTATTCTTTGTTGATGAGTAATCAGACTCTTGCTGTTTATATGGGTAATCTTGTTGATAGTACTTACACCGGTGTGTACCATGTGAATGTTTCTGTTCATTTTTATCCTGCTGCTGGGGTTAATATTGGTGGTAAAGAGGTCAATAATGGTGAATTATATAATGGAGTTAGCTCTAAGGCTGATTTGATACTGCCCATTTCGAGAAATTTGCCATTGAATGATGGCTTGTGGTTTGAAATAGAAAATTCTACTGATGTAGAATCAAAGGAGTTTAAGATTCCTCAGAATGTATATAGGGCTGTGTTGGAGGTTTATGTATCTCCTCATGAAAATGATGAGTTCTGGTTCGGAAATTATCCGAATGAGTACATTTCTGCTAATGGCCTTACTGGTACGCCCGGGAACGGCCCATTTCGGGAGGTTGTTGTTAGCTTGGATGGTTTGGTAGTCGGTGCAGTTTGGCCGTTTACAGTGATCTACACGGGTGGTGTTAACCCCCTCTTGTGGAGACCTATTAGTGCAATTGGTTCGTTTAATCTCCCGTCTTATGATATTGAGATTACTCCTGTGTTGGTCAAGTTATTGGATGGAAAGAGCCACAAGCTTGCATTTAGTGTGACAAATGCTTTAAATGTTTGGTATGTTGATGCAAATTTGCATCTTTGGTTGGATAAAAAGATTGAAAAGACACAAGGCAAGTTGTTGGATTACAATGCCTCACCTATTTCCATATCCCTTGTTTCGAAATTTACTGGTCTTGATGGATCATTTGTTACTAATATTAGTCGGTCAATTATTTCTAATGGATGGGTGAAATCATCACATGGAGTGATTGAGACCAAATCGGTCCAACGTTTCGAATATAGTAACACTATGGTGATGGGAAATGATGGGAATATGCAGATCTTGGATCAAGTTGTAAATTTCAATGGCAGTGTTGATACCAAAACTCCATCATCATCCGTCCATTCTACTAAACTATTCAGTAAGTTTGGTCTTCATTTTTACTCTGATAATGTTGATAAAGGAAATGGAAGCTATGCCAGTATAGCGAACGTGACTTTGAGCATAGATGAGAAGGTTTCAGATTCTGAAATGTCCACAAGTAGGCTCAAAAATGTGCAAAATGGACAAGGCTATATGCTTGTGAAAGGTAACTTAGTGGTTAGTGGATTAGGAAGCACTCAACAAGAATATCACTATATCGGTGATAAGTCGTGCTATTTTAGGAATGTGAGCAGCTCGAATTATACCATTCTGCATGATGAAGAGAGCAATAGTTGCAGAGAATCGCCTTTTTCTTCTTTCTCCAAGGTTCTTTCTAGGAACTTAATGTAGTGGATTTTTCAACTTTCATGTAAATCTCAAGGCATACTCTGTTTTGGATGGGAGTGTTGGTTTATTGTGACCCACCCAGGTTCACTAATGAGCAGGAGTAATTCTTGGAAGCTGGGTTTCAAGTATATGATCAAACAAACGTTTGTGTTGTGTTGTGTTATGAATATTTTGTCCATATTTGGAATCTTCTAGGTTTACAAAGGGTGTAAACCCGGAACGAGCTCGAGCCCACATCCTCTCAAAAATGATGGCGAGCTAGGCTCCCGAGTTTTTTTTTTTTTTAATATATTATTATATTAATACATATATATTAAATCATTACTAAAAAAATTTCAAAATATTCCTCATATAATTTTAAGTTTACAAGCCGGACTTGGTTTGAACTTAAGCCCAAGCTCGAAAAACTAAGCTTGATGAGCTCGAGTTTGAGCTTGAAAAAATCATTAAGCTCGGTTTAAGCTCGTCTCATTTACCCCTAGTTTACACAACTCATTAAAAAATTATCAGTCCGATCCTAGATTGAACCAGCAAAAGTTTCAGCCTTTGATGGCTCCAGAATTTCTTTAGAAAATGATGAATATACTAATGGAAATGAGAGATGGAAATGAAACTTTAAAAGGAAAATTCAGGTTAATACTAATAACTAAATTGAAGAATAATTATTACATCTACTAGCAATATAATTAGGCACTTGAATTGATTGCTAAAGTGGGTCTTGATTATCTTTCGTGGTAAGACCAATGCAATTTGAAATATTTCTTTAGATTATATCTAAGCGAATTTGTGGACTAATCAAATATTTAGGTGGTGAATAAAGTCTCATTTTTATCAAAGAGCAACAATCATCGGCATCATATCTTTTGTATCGTATTTTGGATAAGTAAGTTCTTTGGGTTATGATTTACTTGCTTGAGCACCAGTGGGTAGTGGGAAGTGGGTAGTGTGGTTATTGTCAATATTGGGTATCTTTAGTGCAATTTGTTGATTCAGAGTACTAAATTGTATGCTATGTTACTTAATGTGATTTTGGGGTAAGTACCCGAGCTATACTATGGTAAGACCTATGGAATGTGATTTGTGGTCGATTTAATTGAGCGTAGGAGTTGAATTCGTCCAATATGTATCAAGTTGGGAAAGATTAGATATTAAATAGAAGGGAGAAATGAAAGGGACATGTTGTTGTCGGAGGTGGTGGAGTTTTGAAAGGTTGATAAGGCTAGTGATAAGTACGAGTAACCGAGTAAGTTCTCAAACTCATCGAATCAAGTTAAGTTCTTGTTACCAATACTTGTCATTGAAATCTTTCCTCATTTGAGTTACGTGGAAACATCCATTGTTAACCTTTTAAGTTGTTATTCCATTGTATCTTTCATAAGAGTTGTTTACTGCTTGGTATAATCGATCTTTTAAGCGTCTTCTTAATTTGAGACTAATCACTATTGAATTGAAAATCTTATCATTCTCAATCTTTGGGAATCCTATTAAATCTTAGTTGAAACGACTTATTTCCATTCAATTTATTTCTCCTTGACGACCCACCTAGCAAATTGTATTACACTTGTTTCTCGAAATGTTTTCGCGTTGACCTTTTTCTTTCACCACTCTAGTTCTTAACCACCTCAACATAATTAAGATGTATCTTAGATGAATCTCCAAATAAGAAAAAAGTGATGTAACTTACGTAAAGTTGTCAAGGTGCGTCCGAAGAAAAGTGATACATGTGACTCATTTATGTTGAAATCAATTCATGAGGTGAATAAAGATATGCGTGCTTTGAATATAATAGATCTTGTACGATAACTCCATAAGATGACTTTGGGCTTACCTTTTACGACGTGAGAGCCACAATTACGTTGTGATGGAAAAAATTCGCATTATCTAGAAAGCAAGTATGCACTTGAAGATTCGTCTCCGAATGAACGAAGAGCCTAAAGCCGAAGAGATGTTGTACGTGTTTTACTTCTAGTAGCCACTCCTCGTGTTATGCAAAGGATATGACATATTAAAACGTCCATCAACATTGAGAAATGATATGATGCTGGAACTTCACGAGTTACGTAGATGAGCGCATGAAGAATAGCGCATCCTAAAAATAACTACAAAAGTCGATGATCTCCAGATATAGATCAAGTCAACATGAACTTGAACTGTGATTTAAGTGAAGAAGAAATGAAGCCTATGTACACCAGCGACAACAAATATTTGAACTTTTCTGCATTAACCTTGAGAAGTGTTATAATCTAAGAATTTGTGTGGGTCGAAACGAGTGTTGAACTTATATCATTCAGACAGAGTTAAGTTCTTCATTACTAATAATTGTCATTTTGAAATTTTGCTTCATTCAAATTACCCATAACTCTTGTCACAACATTGTGATCCCTAATTCATTTTACCTTTCATAGGAGCAAATTTTGTTTTTTTTTTTAGTAATCAACTTTTGAAGCTCCTTTCTATTCCTAAATCATTATTTAGCATGAAATAATTTTTGTCATTTTGAGTTGATCTTTATGAAACTTCTATACATCCAATGTCTCTTTCACTTGGATAAGAAAATGATGACATCAATATTTCATCTTCTTAAATACCTTATATTTATTGTTCATAAGGATTATATCGTAATCGATTATCTCTTCTCTGAATTTGATTTAACATGTAATTTTCTGATTTTAAAATCTTTGAGCTTATATTACTTGACTTGAGGTACATATACTTGAACAGCTCATGCAAATGTTAAACATTTCCTGGTAAAATCTTTCATTGTATCGTCATTATCGTTGCACTATTGACAAGATCTGTTTTGTATCTTTTGGAATTCTACCTTAATATTTTTTTTGACTTCGACTATCTTTGTTCCACGATAGTCGATTGATGAAGGGATTTTAAGCCTCTATTTTCTACGGAGATACTTGTATCTTGTGACTTCGAAATCTTGAGCCAATGTATTATAATTGAGAGTTAACGCCACTTGATCAAGCCATGACGTCTAGAATATTCTTTCACATAGAACATAGCAACGTAGCGAAAGCGTGATGGAACAATCTAAAATGATATTCATGAAGTTAAAGTTCATACAGCTAAGCACATGACATTGACGGAAACATCGATTGTTGCACTATTCTAACTTGAAACGTGTAAAAGTACATCGTACTTAGTTCTTCGTAGAGGCCTAAGAACGTCAAAGTAAAGGACACTAACTTGAGCAAAGTATAATATCGTCAATTAGGACATCAAAGAGCAAATGCAGAGAGCTGCCTGTGAAGAATCTACTCAACAAGTAAAGAAGTGATAAGTAATGCAAGCCTTCATTGATGCATTATCTAGAAGACACATTGATAAGATCAACACTAAAAGTTGTAGTGGCATTGTCAAAGAACCATTCAAATGCTCGAAAGCTTCATAAGCGTGAAAGTTGCAACACGTGCTCTACTCACTGCCTCATGACTTATACATTTCTCGATGATAGAATATCTCTCGACTTACAGAATGTACCATATCGGCACGAGTTTTATATGATGTTGGTGAGAAAGTATTCGTATGTGTTTGCTTCGGAGAACGATACTCAGACTTAGTACAAAAGATAAAATTGTCTTCTCGATATATCAACCCTTATGAAATACTTGAAAAAGTTGGTCTACTAGCATATTGTCTTGCATTGCCACCAGTGTTGTTCCAAATTCATAATATATTCCATGTCATCATATTTTACCGGTACATATCATATTCTTCCCACATTCTTCGAGATGAATAGTTGAGATTTTATATAACTTACGGTAACTTGAAAAACTAGTAGAAAATTATAGGCTACAAAGACAAGCAACTTAGAAATAAAATGATTCCACTAAAGGTGTTATGGAAGAACCGTTCCAGACAAGAAGCAACTTGGAAGAGATAACAACATATGAGAGAATAGTATCCAAGGTTATTTAGCAATACATGAATAAATTTCGTGGACGAAATTTTTGAAGGTGGGGGTGATTGTAACAACCAAAAATACCATAGTCCATTAAATCTAAATTAGCATAAGTGGATGAGTTTTGCTAGCGTTTATCACTAGTTAAGGAAATATGATGTCTAAGCACGCATGGCGCTTTGACAATCAATGAGTTTAGATTAAGCAGGCATGATGTCTAACGTTATTACCAATTAATTAATGAACAAACAATTGACGTGCTTCCCAAGAGGTCACCCATCCTATGATTGCTCCCATTTGAGCACGTTTAACTTTAGAGTTTTGATTGAATACGGTACACTAAACCTTACCGTTAGTTATCGGATAAATATATTTCATACACTACGTGTCACTTACATGTTATCTATATGTCCTGATTAATGTAAATACATTACACATAGAAAATATAAAGTAAAAATATATAACATATAATAAGCTAGCAGTTGCAAATAATTCAACTAATAAAATATATTAAATGGTTACAAATTTAGCTTGTAAGTTTCACATTGCCGACTTAGAATCTTATAAAGGAAAATATTTCACAAAACTAGAACATAATAGAGAAATAAGAGAAGAGAAAGAAAAAGGAAGAAAAAAGAGATGAAATTTTGGAAAAATTAGGAAACGAGGAGGAATAAGTGAAGTGAGTTAGGAAAATTGACGTTCTCGTAACAAGTAAGCTTTTTACCGATTGTTTCTTTTGTTTTAATTACGAGTTTGGAATATAATTTATATATTTTGGAATTGATGTGTAGTTTGAGGATTTAGATGTTTAGAAACTATAAATTCTGAAATCAAAGTGTTTTAAACATACAAACATGTGTGTTACATAATTTAAGTGGAATAACACAAACTTTGTTAAAATTCAGAATCTGTGTTCCAAGTTTACGTCCGTAATTGTATGGGCTAACTTATGAATTTTATTATGCTGATTTTTTTGTATCCATTCGATGGTGTTTGAACCACCACTGCAAAATTTGGTAAAATTTAGAGGTACGTATAAATTTCTAAAAAATCATAGCGTGAAATTGCCAGTTTGTTCGACAGGATTACAAACAGCTACTGTTTTGGTATTATTTGACAAACCTAGTGATTTTTGCTTGGTATGTAATATTTTCTAAATCTTTACATACATGTTGGGAAGGTTCACTAAAAGTTTGAGAATTTATAAAGCAACAAGAGAATTTATAAAATTGTTTGAAACGGCTTTGCCTGTGCTGAAATTATTTTCTGGATGCAACATACTTGGAGGATGAAATGACCATGACAAAGATGTTAATTTAATTTGTAACTTTGAAGTGTAGCACTATAAATTGTAGTGATTTATTAGGTAAATATTTTTTGTGTCTCCTTAATCCAGACTTACATAGAATGTAACGTGGGAAAAGTTGGTCATGGTCAATTATTTAGTTATATGTTTGATTCATTTTGGGAAGACAAATTATTAAATATTGTTGTTTAGGAGACACTAAACAATTATGTGATTAGATTATTTTTATAATACAAAAATTTAAATAAGACTGATACTTTAGATATTATTTATATATATATATATGTATGCATATATGTATAGATGAATAAGTAGACACAATATGTAGACATAGATTAACTCGTCACAAAAAGTGAAAATAATTAGACCATCTCCAACCTATGCTATTCTAGCGTGGGTGGAGAAAGATTTAGCGCTGGGTTGTCTCCAACCTAGCGCCAAAAGCTGCGCCAGAAGTAGCGCAGCACTGTAGCCGCTCTACTTCTTGCTAGGTTTTTTATTTTTTTAAAAAATTTTTTGTAGGGTTTGAAGTTTAATCCTTTTGCTTTAGCTTTGTTTTCATTTTAGTCCGTTTTAAATTTATAAAGTTTGAATTATTCTTAGTTTAGCCCCAAATAGTTTAATTAGCTATAATTATATCCTATTAATTATATTTTATTCATTTATGCATTAATTTAAGTTTATTATTAAATTATAACTAAATATTTTATACTCTAATTTATATAAAATGTATATTGTATTATTAATTAGTTTTAATTGCTTTTAATTTAGCCCGTAAACATATAATTTATTGTAAATAAATCATATAAGTTATATTTAATTCAACTAGAATAAAATATAAATTTTATAAATTAATTTTAAATAAAACATATACTAAAAATATAAATGCATACTTTTATAATATTCCTTTTTGGTGCAGTGAATAATATTCTGGGTTGGAGTGAATTTACTATTGCTGCGCCAAATTGGTGCAATTTTTGCACCATATTGGTGCAAAATGGCAAAATGGGTTGGAGATGTTCTTAGAGTTGAAAAAGTCGAACCCAAAACAAATATTTGAACTTTTGTGAGCATAATCTAGATCGTGGCTAACGTGATATCGACAAAATTTTAGTTACAATGAGAGTTTTATCGCGATAAATGGCGGCGGACAAGAGTTAGACTTTGAAGTTTGAATCTTTGACAAGGGATTTTATTTTTAGCTATTTTTGGGAAAATATTTATGTGGGTTTTCTTTCCTATTTTGATATGAAATATTTCAAATATACATTTATGCATAGGTCATGAATATGAGAATTATTAAGTCGAATCATGTGAATTCTTGTGTTTATTTTTTATTTCTCTTAACTTTTCTAATCGTTATATGCATTGAATTCTAAGTTTATTGTACGTGGACAAGTAGACTAAATCTAATTCTAGAAAGAAAAAAATATACAATTTTGTACTAAATTAGATTTATGTTTTTGCTTGTAGTAAAAACTTGTTTAAGTTGCCAAATTATATTTATATTTTTGATTATCATAAAATCTTGTTTAAGTTGTTATATGCATTGATTTCTAAGCTTACGGTACATGAACAAGTAGACTAAATCTAATTCTAGAAAGAAAAAGAAATGAGCTGACCAGAAATGGCGCAGCTTTTGGCGCTGGGTTGGAGACAACCCAGCGTCATTTCCATCACAACCCAGCGCCATTTCCATCACAACCCACGCCAAAATGGCATGGGTTGGAGATAGTCTTACTAGGATCTCAATATGTTTTGTACAAGCATGGAAAGTAAGATTGATAACAAGATACATGGCAAGTTAGAGACGCAAATCACGAAGTAGAAAACGTTACCAATAGAACTGTAACTCAGATTCAGTTTTGAAACATGCGACTTGTTCTTGGCCGACCAAGATAGAAAATTAGCACCCAAATAAATGGCCTAGCCTAGAACAACGATTGTCCAAGCATCCAGACCAATCAAACCCGAACTATATAACAATGGGCCCTAGCATAAATATCTAACAAACACTAACACATCTAAGTTTCTTGAAAATTTTCCATAATGGAGAAAGTATATTTTTTTCATATCTAGGATGGATGAATCAAAATAAATATTGGATAGGTGCGAGCTCAGGGATCCATGGGCACACTATTGAGAGGTCCCGGCTCAGGGATGCTCTCAGGCTTCACCTCCTCTGCATGTTTAAAGATGCTATCAAAGTCCATCAAATTCCATTGCGTCTGATCCCTTAATGGTGCTGAGAGGTGCCTCTTGAGGAATGCTATCAGGGATGCTCTCAGGCTTCACCTCCGATCCTGGGACACTGCTGAGAGGCGTCAGCTGAATAATGCTACTAGATTCCAACCCCTCTGATGCCGGAATGCTGTTAAGAGGTGTTGGCTCAAGGATGCGATCAGAATTCGACCACTCAACGACGTCGTTCGGTGCGTCACCATTGACGAACGAATCAAATTTCAGCTGGGGTTCGAGCGTAATCGAGCCTTCTTGTTGCTCATTCGTGGTTTTGTAGATGAGGTTTCACCATCACTATGGTATGAAATTGAGGGAAAATGTTACAGTGAGACAAAGGTTTGAAAAAGCAAAGATGACAATGAGAGTACTATCCCTAATATTTCCACGTATTTATAGCTACATTTATTTAATATTTTAATAAATTAAATTAAATTAAACAGACCCTTTTTTGACTATTATGAATAAATTATAGGTTTTTAAAGTATATTTAATATTAAAAAAAGAGAATCTTTTAAGTGTTAGCACTATAAATTGTAGGGATTTATTAGGTAAATATTTTGTGTCTCCTTAATCCACACTTACATAGAATGTAAAGCAGGAAAATTTGGTCATGGTCACTTATTTGGTTACATGTTTGATTCATTTTTGGAAGACAAATAATGATATTTTTGTTTAGAAGACACTAAACAATTCTGTGATTATGTAAAATTGAATATTTTTATAATACTAAAATTTTTAATAAGACTGGTACTTTAGATATTATTTATATATATGTATACATATATCTACGAATGAATACGAAAAGTGAAAACAATTAGAGTTGAAGATAGAACAAATTTTGAATTTTTGCAAACATAATCTGGTTCGTGGCTAACGTGATATCGACAAGTAAACTAAATCTAATTCTAGAAAAAAATGAGCTGGCAGAAATGACGCAACTACAGTGTTGCGCCATTTCTGGTGCAGCTTTTGGCACTGGGTCCCAACGCCATTTCCATCACAACCCACGCTAAAATGGCGTGGGTTGGAGATGGTCTTTCTAAGCTAGTTTATCGGGCTTTTTACGAGTTTAAATGAGCTCATATTTATTGAACCATTTTTTTAATCGTAATTCAAAAGCATATATATAAATGTTTGAAAGTCGTTATTTTGCATTGTCGTGAGGGGCAAAAAGTTTCACAGGTTTTATAGCATCTATATTTATAATAGAATATATAAATGTGAGTTAGTGCCTTTGTAAAAATGTCAACTATTTGAGTAGGCGAACATATTTAACGAGAACATCTCCAAGGGAAACTTTTTTTCCTTTTTCATGGACACCTATCTCAATATATTTTGTACAGGCATGGAAAATAAGATTGATAACGAGACAGATGGCAAGGTAGATGCTCAAATCATAAACTAGAAAACATAACCAATAGGATTCAGCAAGCGAATGCAATAGAACGATACTCGGATTCAATTCTGGAACATGGAACTTTTTTTTTCGCCGATTAAGATAGAAAATAAGGACCCAAATAAATGGCATAGCCTAGAATGACGACCGTCCAAGCATCCAGCCCAGTCAAACCCGAACAATATAACAGTGGGGCTAAATTATTAAGATATATTTATAACTAATTAAACTTATAGGGGCTAAATTTAAAATAATTCTAAACTTTATAAATTTAAAACGGACTAAAATAAAAATAAACCTAAAGAAAAGGGATTGAAACGCAAACTCTAAAAAAATATTTAAAAAAATTAAAATGAGCTAGCCAAAAATGGCGCAGCTACAGTGCTGCGCCATTTCTGGCGCAATGCTGTAGCTGCGCCTTTTCTGGCGCAGCTTTTGGAGACACCCAGCGCCATTTCCATCACAACCCACGCCAAAATGGCGTGGGTTGGAGACGGTCTTACTAGGCTAGTTTGTCGGGCTTTTTGTGAGTTTAAATGAGCTCATATTTAACGAACCGTTTTTTCTAATCGTAATTCAGGGATGCTATCAGGGATGCTCTCAAGCTTCACCTCCGATCCTGGGACACTGCTGAGAGGGATCGGCTGAATAATGCTACTAGATTCCAACTCCTCTGATGCCGGAATGCTGTTAAGAGGTGTTGGCTCAAGGATGCGATCAGAATTCGACCCCTCTAAATTATTTCAACCCCTCAACGACGTGGTTCGGTGCGTCACTATCGACGAAGGAATCAGATTTTTCAGCTGGGGATCGCGCGTAATCGAGCCTTCTGGTTGCGCAATCGTGGTTGGTAGATGAGGTTCCGCCATTGCTATGGTGTAAAAGAGGGAAAATTTTACAGTGAGGCAAAGGTTTGAAAAAGCAAAGACTGAAAATGACAATGAGAGTACTATCCCTAATATTTCCACGTATTTATAGCTACATTTATTTAATATTTTAATAAATTAAATTAAATTAAACAGACCCTTTCCTCACTATCATGAATAAATTATAGGTTTTTAAAGTATATTTAATATAAAAAAAAGAGAATCTTTTAAGTGTTAGCACTATAAATTAGGGATTTATTAGGTAAATATTTTGTGTCTCCTTAATCCACATTTACATAGAATGCAACGCTGGAAAATTTGGTCATGGTCAATTATTTGGTTACATGTTTGATTCATTTTTGGATGACAAATAATGAAATATTCTTATTTAAGAGACACTAAACAATTATGTGATTAAATAAAATTGAATATTTTTATAATACTAAAAATTTAAATAAGACTGATACTTTAGATAATATTTATATATATGAATACATATATCTCCGGATGAATATGTAGAAAGATTAATTCATCACGAAAAGTGAAAACGATAAGAGTTGAAAAAAGAACAAATTCTTTGAGCTTTTACAAGCATAATCTAGATCGTGGCTAACGTGATATCGACAAGTAGACTAAATCTAATTCTAGAAAAAAATGAGCTGGCCAGAAAAGGTACAGCACTGTTGCTGCGCCATTTTTGGCGCAGCTTTTGGCACTGGGTCCCAGTGCCATTACATCACAACCCACGCCAAAATAGCATGGGTCGGACATGGTCTTATTAGGCTAGTTTATCGGGCTTTTTACGAGTTTAAATGAGCTCAAATTTTTAACGAACTGTTTTTTTAATCGTAATTCAAAAGTATGTATATAAATGTTTGAAAGTCGTTATTTTGCGTTGTCGTGAGGGGCAAAAAATTTCACAGGTTCTATAACATCCATATTTATAATGGAATATATAAATGTGAGTTAACGCCTTCGTAAAAATGTCAACTATTTGAGCAGGCGAACATATTTAACGAGAACATCTCCAAGGGCAAATTTATTTCCTTTTTCATGGACAACGATCTTAATATGTTTTGTATATGTTTCGTACAGGCATGGAAAATAAGATTGATAGCAAGATAGATGGCAAGGTAGATACACAAATCACGAACTAGAAAACATAACCAATAGGATTCAACAAGCGAAGGCAATAGAACGGTACTCAGATTCAAATCTTGAACATGGGACTTTTTCTTGGCCGACCAAGATAGAAAATAACCACCCAAATAAATGGCCTAGCCTAGAACGATGACCATCCAAACATCCAGCGTAATCAAACCCGAACTATATAACAATGGGGCCCTAGCATAAATATCAAACAAACATTAACACATTTAAGTTTCTTGAAAATTTTCCGTAATGGAGAAAGTATATATTTTTTTCATATCTAGGATGGATGAATCAAAATAAATATTGGAGAGGTGTCGGCTCTAGGATCCATGGCACACTGTTGAGAGGTGCCGACTAAGGGATGCCCTCAGGCTTCACCTATTTTGCGTGTTGAAAGATGCTATTAAAGTCCATCACATCTAATCCCTCAACGCTGCTAAGATGTTCCAACCCCTCTGGTCCCGAGGCGCTCCTAAGAAGTACATGTTGAAGTAGACTATCAAATTTCATAGCCTCTGATCCCTCAACGGTGTTGAGAGGTGCCTCTTGAGGGATGCTATTAGGGATGCTCCTAGGCTTCAGCTTCGATCCTGGGACGATGTTGAAAGGGGTCGGCTGAAGAATGCTACCAGATTCCAACCCTTTAGATGCTGGAACGCTGTTAAGAGGTGTTGGCTCAAGGATGCTATCAGAATTCGACCCTTCTGAATTCTTTCCTTTCCTGCCTGACTGCTTTGCTTTTCGACTTTCTGGAGTTACAGAAGGCTGCAGATGAAAGTGGTATAATTCCATTTAGGAGAAAAGGTTAAAAAAAAAACTTTTGTGTAAATTACATAAACATTCTACGTGAGAACTTGATTACAAAAAATGCGTTCGAGCTCGAACTTAATTTATTTAGGGTGTTAACCTATATAATTTATTTATAACAAATTAAATTTTTATGAACCAAATTAGAAGCAATTCAAACTAAATAATAATAAATATACATTTTATATAAGTTAGGATTTAAAATATTTATTTAACATTTAATAATAAACTTAAATTAATGTATAATTGAATAAATATAATTAATAGGAAATAATTATAACTAATTAAACTTATAGGGGCTAAATTTAAAATAATTTAAACTTTATAAATTAAAAACGGACTAAAATGAAGACAAACTTAAAGATAAGGGACTGATACGCAAAACCTAAAAAAATATTTTGAAAAAATGATATGAGCTGGCCAGAAATGACGCAGCTACAGTGCTGCGCCATTTCTGGCGCAACATTGTAGCTGCGCCTTTTCTGTCGCTGGGTTGGAGACAACCCACTCCAAAATGACGTGGGTTGGATATGGTCTTACTAGGCTAGTTTTTCGGGCTTTTAGCGAGTTTAAATGAGCTCATATTTAACAAACCATTTTTTTAATCGTAATTCAAAGGTATGTGTATAAATGTTTAAAACTCGTTATTTTGCGTTGTCGTGAGGGGCAAAAAATTTCACAGGTTCTATAGTATCCATATTTATAATGGAATATATTTATGTGAGTTAACGCCTTTGTAAAAATGTTAGCTATTTGAGCAGGCGGACATATTTAATGAGAACATCTCCAACGGCAACGTTTTTTTTCCTTTTTCATGGATAACGATCTCAATATGTTTTGTATAGGCATGGAAAATAAGATTGATAATGAGATAGCTAGGAAGGTTGAAACGTAAATCACGAAGTAGAAAACGTAACCAATAGGATTCAGCAAGCGAAGGCGATAGAACGGTACTCAGATTCAATTTTGGAACATGGGACTGTTTCTTGGCCAACCAAGATAGAAAATTAGCGGGGGAATTACAGATTTCGTCCCCGTCTTAAAACCCAATCGCAAAATTAGTCCCTGTTCTTACAGGCTCTACAAATTGGGTCCCTCAACGTACGAATTCCGGACAAATATAGTCCCTACCGTTAAACTTCTGTTAAATCACTAACGGAATGTGCTTTTTTAAGGGAAAATTACACTTTTAGTCTTGAAAATTGCTTCTGATGGACATGTTTGTTATATTTCCGTAAAATGGTATCAGAGCCTTAGGTTTTATTGATGAAATAATTAATTATTATTGCATTTTATTACTTTACTCTCTAACGGAGGAGATTTAAACAAGAATGGAACATTCGAACAAATGTTCAACGAGTTACGAAAAGAGAGATTTTTGTCCAACATGGATAGAAATCGATACTAAGACTGATACTTCTAAGATTACCCACGATCTTAGAGAAATTCAAAAAATGGTTCAAGATTATGGTAATAGGTTGATCTATATACCTATGAAAATAGAGCAATTGAACCAGAAGATGGATGAGATATTACAGATCCTCCCCGATCTGAAAAACTCAAAAGTAGATCTGAAAAAAGAAGTTTCAGATCTAGGAGAAAAACGGAAGGGCCGTATTGGTACATCCAATACGGACCGCATCCGTGACGCTTTTGGGCCAGTACCCCTTTGCACCAGATATGTAAGGCAACGAAAATTCCGCTGCCCAAAACACAAGAGGATAGAATTAATGAAATCCTTAAAAGGATTAATTAATGGAAGTTTCACGAGTGGATCTATCTGATCTACAAGAATTAGCTGAATCTTTTTCCCAATTAGGGATGGTAGACTTAGTTAATGTCAAACCTAACGAGGTGTTCACTATTGTGCCACCGGCGCTACCACCTCTAGAAGGTAGTATCACATCAAATGATCCTCCAGAGGATAGTTCGATGCATGAGGGTGTGGACTTCCACACCAATGCAACCCCAACTTTCGTTGGAACTAGACTCAAAGAGAATCCAGGGTGAAATTCAAAAAGGGTACCAGAAAATGCACCATGGGCTAGGACCATGTCTCAACCCTTGCACCCTTATGGAACTATTCTGAATGTGGATTTCATCGATTTTCAAAATATTGAAAAGGTAATCGATGAATGGGTAGCTGCCATGAAAATAGCGGCCACCACTCTAGAACTTGACAAAGAAAACTTTGTCAGATTGATGGAGTTGAGTCTAGAAGGATCAATCAAGGTGGGATGGGATCAAACACCTGACTCGACTAAATAAGGAGTTTTAGCCGGAGAATCCAAAAGCACCATAGCTGAAAGATTCGGAAGGCTTATAAAGGTTCATTTCATTGGAGATGGATACTTCGATGAAAGTAATTCTGAGAAAACCAGAGAGAACATGCAAGCTCTCTTTGGAATGGAATTAAGAAATATTTGTGCAATAGATGAATATATCTATTGGTTTCGCAAATACTTCTTTCAAAGTGGAGTCTCAACGGATGTAGCAGCACCTTGTTCTTCGCCAAGATTTGCAGCCCTGACGAGAAATGCTGATTCAAGCATATAAGGTGCCGAAGGCCAGTTGGATTCGGTATCTAGGAGAATGTCTTTCCTCAAAGATAAATTAAAGGACTGGTGTGCTCAAGCTTCACTCAAGAAAAATATGAAGAAGTTGAGAGGAAAGATGAATAGAAATCCTCTTTGTTGTGAAAACAAGGATTTCCCAACAATCATTGGGGAAATAAGCGAGCAAAAGAGGAAGAGGAAAAAGGAAAGTAACACCGACAATAGGGTTACAAAAATAGACCTTCGTTTAGACAAAGATCATGGTGGTCTAAAACCAAGGGCCGATCTTATAAATCAGGCCAAAGGCAAGGACCTATAAGGACATCCTCGCATGGATCTAGACAAACTGACAGAAGATCCAGTGACCGGACCCCAACTCGACGGACTTTCAAATGAGCTCACACCCGAGCTAATGAAAGTTTCAAAGACTGTAACTGCTGGACTTGCGGGGCAAAGTGACATATATCCCCGGATTGTCCACAAAAGCGAGAAGCATGCCAATTTGAAGCTATGGCTGATATATTGGATGCAGTCTTTTATGGTGATTTGGTACCCATTTACCAATTCGAAGATTTCCCCTCAGACGAAAGTATATATGAGGAAGAAATTGAAGGAGATTCGGATGGATCTTCAACCGAATCAGACTGAGTATAGTGAAGGAGATAGGCTTCAGACCTCTGATAGCCTTTCTAGATTCTTTTCAAGAATGACGGTCTCAAACAGAACGTTGGAAAGAATCATGAGGCAAAATTCCAATATTGGACGTTATGATGGTTTCAGAATTGGAGATTTTAGCCGAATCCTAAATCAAATTGTACTAAACCGAAGAAAACATCACATCATATACAAGGTAAGTTCGGGAGAATTTGCAATTCCGATGGAACTTACGGGAAATGTGATGGATATGCAATTAATTCCTAAAGAAGAGATTCTTGAAGAATTAGGCAGGCTACGAGAGGAAGTAGCAGTGACCATGAAATGGATCCATATAGGAACCATTGAAGTTTTCATAAAAGCAAGTTTTAAGAAAGGAATTGATTCAGAAATTCATTTATCGATAATGGATAGGAGAATCAATAACCTAAGAGATGGCTGCCTTTGTACAATGGTAGGGAATTTATATGCAGGAAAACTTATGTTTGATATTCATCCAAGAATTGCATATAACCTAGCAGACCAAGATTTCAGTCGTGTCTTAACCCTTCATCAAAATTTCAAAAGAAAGGATCTTATGAAGGAAGGGAATAGGCCGTATTCTATAACTTATAGAATAGCATATGCACTTTTCAACACACATCATTCGGATCTTTTCCTACAAAAAAAGTATATTGAAATTACTCGAATCTTCAAAGAATTTGCTAAAGTTATGACACCAGATCCAATTCAAATACCTAGAATTGGGGGATTCGACATTATCATTAAAGACCATCCCATCTTAAACAGAACACTCAGTACTAGTATGGAATTTAATAGTCGGATGTCTTTCTCAGAAGAAAGGATACAAGGCTTGAAAGGAAAATAATTACTTATTGATTCAACCCCGCAAGCCATTATGGTGGATAATGTAAAATTTAGATGCCCTAAAGGATGGAAAGAAGTGCAGGTACTATTCGACATTAAAAAAATGGAAAATTATTTTCCTTGTGATGACTTATATCACTTGCAGCAACCTAGGGTCGGCAAATATGAAGGTATGCTAGAAATGGCGGGCTAAGAAGTATTTGTAGCAGGGTTGGCAGGACGAGAACCAGTAGTAGTTACCCTGGGTCTAAGCTTCCTTGAGGAACATAAACCTTGGGGACGAAAAGGGAAAGGTATGGAATTCAATTTGATGGTCACCTCATCAGAGTGGAATGACTAGCCCATTCTCTATATACATTTTCATTGGTGTTATTTACGATCAATATAAAATAGAATATTTCTCTGCGTATATTGATTCTGGTTCAGGTATTTGCACAGCAAAACTCGGAGTCTTTCCGAGCAATGCCATGGAAACCTTACCTATTATTGCAGGTAGAGATTTTTTGAGGAAAATCCTTATACTCAATAAAGGTAAACGAGAAACAAAAATCATGATGGGAGGAGCGTTTGGAACACCTTGGCTTAAGGTAAAAATGCCTCCAATTTACTTTCATGATACTGGAGCAGATATCTTACTGGGTAACAATTTTATCCAAACATTTGTAAGGTATGTGCAAGATAATATGAGAAATGTATTAATTTTCACTACTAACTGTGGAAGTGAGATACATGTGATGCGGCGAGAAAATGCATTTAATCGCATTATGCCAATGAATTTTTGCAGCAAACGTGGTGATGACGAGGCCAAACTAACCATTTCTAAGATGCAGGATAAAAGAAAATTTGGCGAAGCTCTGCTATCTTTCCGACAACAAGGGTTATGTGGTGAAGGGTACAGTGAGGCCACTGAGGAAGAAATACATTTCTTCAAAAACGCTCTACAAGACAAGAAACTTGGTTGGTGTATGGACGAAGAAAGTAAGCTCTCTCTCGAACATGTTAAAAGAATAATCCAAAGAAATTACAATGAGGAGCCTTTGGCTTGGTGGAACAAGATCGAAGCGACTCTAAAGGTTAAGGACCAATGTAAGTATGAGTACGTTCGATACAAGCCTATCCAGATGAATATGATGGATAAGAAAGATATGCAAATGATTATCAAAGAGCATATCGATCTTAAACTCATTGAACATGGAGTCTCGGCTTATAGTAGCCCTGGTTTCCTTGTAAGAAATCATGGTGAAATAAAAAGGGGAAAAGCTAGACTAGTCATCAACTATCAAGGTATCAATAAGATACTAGAGTTTGATGGTTACTATATCCCAAGTAGAGAACACTTAATTAATTGCATCAAAGGTGCCAAAGTGTTTTCAAAATTCGATTGCAAAAAAGGTTTCTATCAGATCAAGTTAGAAAATGAATCTAGGAAATATAAGGCATTTTCTACACCACAAGGTCAGTATATCTGGAACGTGCTACCTATGGGTCTTGCTAATGCACCACAGATATACCAAAGAAAAATGGATAATCTGTTTAAAGATTATTTTGAATTTATGTTTGTTTATATTGATGATATTTTGATTGCATCCAAAAACATGAACGAACATATTAAACATCTAGAGATCTTTTCCAATGCATGTCATAAGGAAGGATTAGTGCTCTCTGAAGAGAAAGCAATTATTGGGGTCAATAAGGTTGAATTTCTTGGTATTCTTATTGGCGAAGCATGTATTGAGCTTCAGGAGCACATTGTGGAGAAAATACGCAATTTTCCTGATATTCTTAAAGATAAAAAACAGCTTCTAAGTTTTTTAGGAGTTGTTCACTTTGCAAGAATCTTTATCAAGAACCTTGCGAAGTACATAATGGATTTTCGACCTCTTTTAAAAGAAACTGAAAGTTCAAAGTGGAAGTGGGAAGAAATTCACACTCAAAGAATTCGTGAGCTAAAACAAGTTTGTAGTAACTTGCCAAAACTCGCGATTCCTCAAGACAATGATGATCTTGTTATTTATATAGACGCTAACGATTTTCATTGGGCTGCAGTTCTAATGAAAAAGACTACTACAGGAGAAGAACCTTGTAGATATACAGGAGGGTTGTTCACAGAACAACAAGCTGCACTATAGCATATTAATGAAAATGAATTCTTTGTTGTTTGAAAGGCTTTTAAAAAATGGTCATTATTCCTCTTGGCAAAGAAGTTTATCTTAAAAGTGGATAATACGAATGTTAAAGCCTTTCTAAAAATAAATTAGAATAAAAAATAGAAAAGGCTCGTATTATGAGATGGCAAGCAGAATGTCAATATCATTGTTTTGATATTATCGTTGTGAAATCTCATGAAAATATACTTGCAGATTTTCTAACAAGAGATGGAAACATCTGAAGCAGATTCCGTCCTTAAGAGGTATAGGCATCTCAGGGAAAACCTCGAGGAGCTAGACAAGCATTTTGGCTAGCTATCAGTTAACGCTGAGGCAGCTGGACAAATACATCGAGCTAATCTGAACACTGTCCAGAATTCAATAAGGAGTTTAATATGTCAGGATCCTTGTGGGAGACATTGCAAGAACCAATTCGAAAGGCATCTACTTCGGTGATGACCCGAGAATTAAGAGAGCGGGCCTCTAACCCTGCGTTTAGAATACATGGCTCTATACCTGGAGCGACAGATTCAAATACTGCTTGCACAAGTCTCATATCAGACTCTGATAAATGGGAAACAATGGAACTACAGGAAGAGAAATCTCCAGTAGCTTCAAGTCAACCCGGCACCTCTGGGTTAAAGAGGGAGAGATTAACCTCAGGCCACAGACAGACACCTCTAAGGTTAATACTAATGAAATTAATTTACATTGCCAGGTTTACCAAAGATCATGGGAGAAACTTTTCTCGAGAAAAGGAATAAATCTTGGAAAAACTCTGATTGATACATCAGGGAAATATACCAAGGTTTGGATGCTCGAAGGATCTAAACCCGACCAGGTCGGAGAATGGTATGATTTTGGGGCACTTGCCTCAATACATACTATGACACCAGGTTTTTCGGAAATCTCTAAATTACCGGAATAGATAAGTGGAGTTGTGTATGATTCATGGCAGAACAATCCACATCTAAAACGAGGAGATGTTCTGGAGATAAAATTTTTATCAATAGCTCCAGAAATAGCAGGAAAAGGGTCTCATCCAGCATTTCATTTCATGAAACTACAAAGACCCAATATGGTGGCCTTCCACAAAGTCAAGGTCGAAACGAGAGAAGTACCCCTGGTAGTCTCAATTAGTGAAGATGAAATCTCTACCTAAAGAGCCTGGAGATTTTGGGTCTGTCTAACTGAGATGGACAAAGTCAAGTATCCATTTAAGATCTTTTACAATAAAATAAATGGATCATGCCTGTTAAATTCTATGATAGGAAAAAGTACCGAATTCGCGGATAACCTTTTCGAATAGAAGAGGACGTTAATTTGGAAAAATAAGTTACCCGCAACGGAGAACACACGGAAGAAGACATGCAACATGATGCATGTTGAGCAATGGCATAATCGCATATGCCCAAGTTGTGAGTTCCAGGACAAACCCTTATTCGTAACCAGGATCAAAGTTATAAAGGAAAAGCCCGAAGCCAAACAGGACACGAGTAAAAAGACAAGCTATCCGAGAGGTTTTCACAAAACTCGGCAAAACCTCTTAAATGTAATAATAGGCAGAGAAGAGTCTAATTAAATTAGGCTTAATGAAAAAACTAAAATTGTAAAAATGTAATTTTAAGAAAAGTGGGACAGCTGAAAAAAAAAATTAATTATACAGCTGTGAAAAGTACAAGAAAGATGGCGAACGCAATGACGCCCTCATGATAAGGATTGGCCAAAGTCAAAAACAACGGGCCATCCCTTTCAAAAAGAAAGAAGATCAACCACAACTTTTTCAAAGAAATGGCGGATAAAGAAAAAGAAGAGGGACCGGCCACTTGATAAAAGAAGATAAGAGCGTCGGCAAACATTTTACAAGTTTGGAATCCACATTTGGAATCCGTGGTTGAAGGCTATGAAAAGGGAAGGCTTGAAGCAGATGGAGATCATCACAAAACTTCTCCAACTCTTCTCAACATATTTTCTTTCCAAGTCTATAGTCTTTTAAAAAATAAAACCATTTTCTTTATTGTAATATTTTTTTTCTGTATTTCAAATTTCGAGTGTATGGGGATTTCCCCCAATTTGTAAGTCCTCATATGAGAGGCTAAAAAGTTATCTCCTCCAATAGCGGAGTAGAGTATGTTTAGGTAATTTTAATTTTATTTCATCAATAAAAATTTGAGGCTTTTGTTTCAACCTGTTTTCTAAAGTTTTACTAGATTTTCATACTGTAATACCCGCTACGCTCTAAGGTAGGAAACAATATAGGGCTGTGTTTTGTATTGCTGAAGGAGCTAAGTATTACGAACCACCTTCTGCGGTCGAGTGGTTGGAACGAGTCCATAAAACCGGAGGCTTGGAATACCCGGCAGTAAGGAGGTCAAACAGAGGTATGAATTTATGAATATTTAGTTATGTTTCGGAAGCATGTTGGGCCTGATTCATGATAATTGGACAAATATGTGTTGAGAAGCAAGTTAAAAAAAGAAAAGATGTAATATTCCCCTTATTTTGGTCTTTTTTGGACATTTCCGTCAATTTGGATGGAAAGGTTAACGGCAAGGACTAAAAGCATTCAGATTTGACAAGTTAAAGGACTCAATGTGTAGAATGCCAAACATGGAGGACCAGATTTGCGATTGGACTTTTTCCAAGGACGAAATCTGTAATTCCCCCAAAATTAACACCCAAATAAATGGCATAGCCTAGAACGACGACGTCCAAGCATCCAGCCCAATCAAATCTGAACTATACAACAATGGGGGCCCTAGCATAAATATCTAACATACACTAACACATCTAAGTTTCTTGAAAAATTTTCATAATGGAGAAAGTATTTTTTTTCATATCTAGGATGGATGAATCAAAATAAATATTGGGGAGGTGCCGGCTTAGGGATCCATGGGCACACCGTTGAGAGGTGCCGGCTCCGGGATGCTCTCAGGCTTCACATCCTCTGCCTGTTGAAAGATGCTATTAAATTCTATTGCATCTAATCCCTCAAAGCTGCTGAGAGGTTCCAACCCCTCTGGTCCCGAGGCGCTTCTAAGAAGCACTTGTTGAAGTAGTCTATCAAATTCCAGTGCCTCTGCTCCCTCAACGGTGCTGAGAGGTGCCTCTTGAGGGATGCTATCAGGGATGCTCTCAGGCTTCACCTCTGATCTTGGGACACTGCTGATAGGGGTCGGCTGAAGAATGCTACCAGATTCCAACCCCTCAGATGCTGGAACGCTGTTAAGAGGTGTTGGCTCAAGGATGCTATCAGAATTCGACCCTTCTGAATTCTTTCCTTTCCTACCTGACTGCTTTGCTTTTCGGCTTCCTGGAGTTAGAGAAGGCTGTAGATGAAAGTGGTATAATTCCATTTACGAGAAAAGGTTAAAAAAAAAACTTTTGTGTAAATTACATATACATTCTACGTGAGAACTTAATTACAAAAAATGCGTTCGAACTAGAACTTAATTTATTTAGGGTGTTAACCTATATAATTTATTTATAATAAATTAACTTTTTATGAACCAAATTGAAAGCAATTCAAACTAAATAATAATAAATATACATTTTATATAAGTTAGGGTAAAAAATATTTATTTAGCATTTAATAATAAACGTAAATTAATGCATAATTGAATAAAATATAATTAATAAGATATAATTATAACTAATTAAACTTATAGAGGCTAAATTTAAAACAATTCAAACTTTATAAATTCAAAACGGACTAAAATAATAATAAATCTAAAGATAAGGGACAAAAACGCAAACCATAAAAAATATTTTAAAAAAATAAAATGAGCTGGCCAAAAATGGCGCAGCTACAGTGCTGCGCCATTTCTGGCGCAACTTTGTAGCTGCGCCTTTTGTAGCGCAGCTTTTGGTGCTGGGTTGGAGACAACCCAACGCCATTTCCATCACAACCCACGCCAAAATGGCGGGGATTGGAGATGGTCGCTAGTTTATCGGGCTTTTTGCCAGTTTAAATGAGCACATATTTAACGTACCATTTTTTTTAATCGTAATTCAAAAGTATGTGTATAAATGTTTGGAAGTCGTTATTTTGCGTTGTCTTGAAGGACAAAAAATTTCACAGGTTCTATAGCATCCATATTTATAATGGAATATATAAATGTGATTTAACACTTTTGTAAAAATGTCAGCTACTTGAGCAGGCGAACATATTTAACGAGAACATCTCCAGGGGCAACTTTTTTTCCTTTTTCATGGACAATGATCTCAATATGTTTTGTACAGGCGTGGAAAATAAGATTGATAACGAGATAGATGGCAAGTTAGAGACGCAAATCACGAAGTAGAAAACGTAACCATTAAGATTTAGCAAGCGAATGCAATAGAACGGTATTCAGATTCAATTCTGGAACATTGGACTTGTTCTTGGCCGACCAAGATAGAAAATTAGCACCCAAATAAATGACCTAGCCTAGAACGACGACCGTCCAAGCATCCAGCCAAATCAAACCCGAACTACATAACAATGGGGTCCTAGCATAAATATCTAACAAACACTAACACATCTAAGTTTCTAGAAAATTTTCCATAATGGAGAAAGTATATTTTTTTTTCATATCTAGGATGTATGAATCAAAATAAATATTGGATAGGTGCGAGCTCAGGGATCCATGGGCACACTGTTGAGAGGTGCCGGCTCAGGGATGCTCTCAGGCTTCACCTCCTCTGCATGTCGAAAGATGCCATCAAAGTCCATCATCTAATCCCTCAACACTGCAAAGAGGTTCCAACCCCTCTGGTTTCGAGACGCTCCTAAGAAGTACCTGCTGAAGTAGACTGTCAAATTCCATTGCGTCTGATCCCTCAATGATGCTGAGAGGTGCCACTTGAGGAATGCTATCAGGGATGCTCTCAGGCTTCACCTCTGATCCTGGGACACTGCTGAGAGGCGTCAGCTGAATAATGCTACTAGATCCCAACTCCTCTGATGCCGGAATGCTGTTAAGAGGTGTTGGCTCAAGGATGCGATCAGAATTCGACCCCTCAACGACGTCGTTCGGTGCGTCACCATTGACGAACGAATCAGATTTCAGCTGGGGATCGGGCATAATCGAGCCTTCTTGTTGCTCATTCATGGTTTGTAGATGAGGTTCCGTCATCGCTATGGTGTGAAATTGAGGGAAAATGTTACAGTGAGGCAAAGGTTTAAAAAAGCAAAGAGGTAATGACAATAAGAGTACTATCACTAATATTTCCACGTATTTATAGCTACATTTATTTAATATTTTAATAAATTAAATTAAATTACACAGACCCTTTTTCTACTATGATAATAAATTATAGGTTTTTAAAGTATATTTAGTATAAAAAAAGAGAATCTTTTAAGTGTTAGCGCTATAAATTGTAGGGATTTATTAGGTAAATATTTTGTGTCTCCTTAATCCACACTTACATATTTAACGTACCATTTTTTTTAATCGTAATTCAAAGGTATGTATATAAATGTTTGAAATTCGTTATTTTGCGTTGTCGTGAGGGGCAAAAAATTTCACAAGTTCTATAGCATCCATATTTATAATGGAATATATAAATGTGAGTTAACGCCTCCGTAAAAATGTCAACTATTTGAGCAGGCAAACATATTTAACGAGAACATCTCCAAGGTCAACTTTTTTTCCTTTTTCATGGACAACGATCTCTGATATATTTTGTATATATTTTGCACAGGCATGGAAAATAAGATTGATAGCAAGATAGATGGCAAGGTAGATACGCAAATCACGAACTAGAAAACATAACCAATAGGATTCAGCAAGCGAAGGCAATAGAACGGTACTCAGATTTAGATCTGGAACATGGGACTTTTTCTTGGCCGACCAAGATAGAAAATGAGCACCCAAATAAATGGCCTAGCCTAGAACGATGACCATCCAAGCATCCAGCCCAGTCAAACCCGAACTTTATAACAATGGGGCCCATTTATAAATATCAAACAAACATTAACACATTTAAGTTTCTTGAAAATTTTCCATAATGGAGAAAGTAAATTTTTTTCTCATATCTAGGATGGATGAATCAAAATAAATATTGGAGAGGTGTCGGCTCAAGGATCCAAGGCACATTGTTGAGAGGTGCCGGCTAAGGGATGCCCTCAGGCATCACCTATTCTGCCTATTGAAAGAAGCTATCAAAGTCCATCACGTCTAATCCCTCAAGGCTGCTAAGATGTTCCAACCCCTCTAGTCCCGAGGCGCTCCTAAGAAGTACATGTTCAAGTAGACTATCAAATTCCATAGCCTCTTGATCCCTCAACGGTGTTGAGAGGTGCCTCTTGAGGGATGCTATTAGGGATGCTCTTAGGATTCAGCTTCGATCCTGGGATAATGTTGAAAAGGGTCGGCTGAAGAATGCTACCTCTCTGATGAACGCTGTTAAGATTTGTTGGCTCAAGGATGCTATCAGAATTCGACCCTTCTGAATTCTTTCATTTCCTGCCTGACTGCTTTGCTTTTCGACTTCCTGGGAGTTACAGAAGGCTGCAGATGAAAGTGGTATAATTCCATTTAGGAGAAAAGGTTTAAAACAAAACTTGTGTAAATTACATAAACATTCTACGTGAGAACTTAATTACAAAAAATGCGTTCGAGCTCGAACTTAATTTATTTAGGGTGTTAACCTATATAATATATTTATAACAAATTAAATTTTTATGAACCAAATTGGATGCAATTCAAACTAAATAATAATAAATGTACATTTTATATAAGTTAGGGTTTAAAATATTTATTTATCATTTAACAATAAACTTAAATTAATGTATAATTGAATAAAATATAATTATAACTAATTAAACTTATAGGGGCTAAATTTAAAATAATTTAAACTTTATAAATTAAAAACGGACTAAAATCAAGACAAATTTAAAGATAAGGACTGAAATGCAAACCCTAAAATAATATTTTGAAAAAATAATATCAGCGGGCCAGAAATGACACAGCTACATTGCTGCGCCATTACTGGCGCAACACTGTAGCAGCGCCTATTCTGGCGCAGCTTTTGGCGCTGGGTTGGAGACAACCCAGCGCCATTTCCATCACAACCCACGCCAAAATGGCGTGCGTTGGAGATGGTTTTACTAGGCTATTTTATCGGGCTTTTTACGAGTTTAAATGAGCTCAAATTTTTAACGAACCGTTTTTTTAATCGTAATTCAAAAGTATGTATATAAATGTTTGAAAGTCGTTATTTTGCGTTGTCGTGAGGAGAAAAAAATTTCACAGGTTCTATAGCATCCAAATTTATAATGGAATATAAAAATGTGCATAAACGCCTTCGTAAAAATGTCAACTATTTATGCAGGCGAACATATTAAACGAGAACATCTCCGAGGGCAACTTTTTTTCCTTTTTCATGGACAACGATCTCAATATGTTTTGTACAGACATGGAAAATAAGATTGATAGCAAGATAGATGGTAAGGTAGATACGCAAATCACAAACTAGAAAACATAACCAATAGGATTCAGCAAGCGAAGGCAATAGAACGGTACTCAGATTCAAATCTGGAACATGGGACTTTTTTGGGGCCGACCAAGATAGAAAATAAGCACCCAAATAAATGGCCTAGCCTAGAACGATGACCATCCAAGCATCCAGCCCAATCAAACCCGAACTATATAACAATGGGGCACTAGCATAAATATCAAACAAACATTAACACATTTAAGTTTCTTGAAAATTTTCCATAATGAAAAGTATATTTTTTTCTCATATCTAGGATGGATGAATCAAAATAAATATTGGAGAGGTGTCGGCTCAAGGATCCATGGCACTCTGTTGAGAGGTGCCGGCTAAGGGATGCCCTCACGCATCACCTATTCTACCTGTTGAAACATGCTATCAAAGTCCATCACATCTAATCCCTCAACGCTGCTAAGATGTTCCAACCCCTCTGGTCCCGAGGCGCTCCTAAGAAGTACATGTTGAAGTAGACTATCAAATTCCATAGCCTCTGATCCCTCAACGGTGTTGAGAGGTGCCTCTTGAGGGATGCTATTAGGGATGCTCTTAGGCTTCAGCTTCGATCCTGGGATGATGTTGAAAAGGGTCGGCTGAAGAATGCTACCAGATTCCAACCTCTCTGATGCTGGAACGCTGTTAAGAGGTGTTGGCTCAAGGATGCTATCAGAATTCGACCCTTCTGAATTCTTTCCTTTCCTGTCTGACTGCTTTGCTTTTCGACTTCCTGAAGTTACAGAAGGCTGCAGATGAAAGTGGTATAATTCGATTTAGGAGAAAAGGTTAAAAAAACTTTTGTGTAAATTACATAAACATTCTACGTGAGAACTTAATTACAAAAAATGCGTTCGAGCTCGAACTTAATTTATTTAGGGTGTTAACCTATATAATTTTTTTATAACAAATTATATTTTTATGAACCAAATTGGAAGCAATTCAAACTAAATAATAATAAATATACATTTTATATAAGTTAGGGTTTAAAATATTTATTTGTCATTTAACAATAAACTTAAACTAATGTATAATTGAAGAAAATATAATTATAACTAATTAAACTTATAGGGATTAAATTTAAAATAATTTAAACTTTATAAATTAAAAACGGACTAAAATGAAGACAAACTTAAAGATAAGGACTGAAACGCAAACCTTAAAAAAATATTTTGAAAAAATAATATCAGCAGGCCAGAAATGACGCAGCTACTGCGCCATTTCTGGCGCAACACTGTAGCTGCGCCTTTTCTTACCCAGCTTTTGGCGCTGGGTTGTCTCCCATGCAAAAATGGCGTGGGTTGGAGATGGTCTTACTAGGCTATTTTATCGGGCTTTTTACGAGTTTAAATGAGCCCAAATTTTTAACGAACCGTTTTTTTAATCGTAATTCAAAAGTATGTATATAAATGTTTGAAAGTCGTTATTTTGCGTTGTCGTGAGGAGCAAAAGATTTCACAGGTTCTATAGCATCCATATTTATAATTGAATATATAAATCTGCGTTAACACCTTCGTAAAAATGTCAACTATTTGAGCAGGCGAACATATTTAACGAGAACATCTCCAAGGGAAACTTTTTTTCCTTTTTCATGGACAACGATCTCAATATGTTTTGTACAGGCATGGAAAATAAGATTGATATCAAGATAGATGGCAAGGTAGATACGCAAATCACGAACTAGAAAATATAACCAATAGGATTCAGCAAGCGAAGGCAATAGAACGGTACTCAGATTCAAATCTGGAACATGGGACTTTTTCTTGGCCGACCAAGATAGAAAATAAGCACCCACATAAATGGCCTAGCCTAGAACGACGACCATCCAAGCATCCAGCCCAATCAAACCCAAACTATATAACAATGGGGCCCTAACATAAATATCAAACAAACATTAACACATTTAAGTTTCTTAAAAATTTTCCATAATGGAGAAAGTGTATTTTTTTTTTCATATCTAGGATGGATGAGTCAAAATAAATATTGGAGAGGTGTCGGCTCTAGGATCCATGGCACACTGTTGAGAGGTGCCGATTAAGGGATGCCCTCAGGCTTCACCTATTCGGCCTGTTGAAAGATGCTATCAAAGTCCATCACATCTAATCCCTCAACGCTGCTAAGATGTTCCAACCCCTCTAGTCCCGAGGCACTCCTAAGAAGTACATGTTGAAGTAGACTATCAAATTCCGTAGCCTCTGATCCCTCAACGGTGTTGAGAGGTTCCTCTTAAGGGATGCTATTAGGGATGCTCTTAGGCTTCAGCTTCGATCCTGGAACGATGTTGAAAGGGGTCGGCTAAAGAATGCTACCAGATTCCAACCCCTCTGATGCTGGAACGCTGTTAAGAGGTGTTAGCTCAAGGATGCTATCAGAATTCGACCCTTTTGAATTCTTTCCTTTCCTGTCTGACTGCTTTGCTTTTCGACTTCTTGAAGTTACAGAAGGCTGCAGATGAAAGTGGTATGATTCCATTTAGGAGAAAAGGTTAAAAAAAAAACTTTTGTGTAAATTACATAAAAATTCTACGTGAGAACTTAATTACAAAAAATGCGTTCGAGCTCGAACTTAATTTATTTAGGGTGTTAACCTATATAATTTACTTATAACAAATTAAATTTTTATGAACCAAATTGGAAGTAATTAAAACTAAATAATAATAAATATACATTTTATATAAGTTAGGGTTTAAAATATTTATTTATCATTTAATAATAAACTTAAATTAATGTATAATTGAATAAAATATAATTAATAGGATATAATTATAACTAATTAAGCTTATAGGGGCTAAATGTAAAACAATTTAAACTTCATAAATTAAAAACGGACTAAAATGAAGACAAACTTAAAGATAAGGGACTGAAACGCAAACCCAAAAAAATATTTTGAAAAAATAATATGAGCGGGCCAGAAATGACGCAGCTACTAGGCTAGTTTATCGGGCTTTTTGCGAGTTTAAATGAGCTCATATTTAACGAACCATTTTTTTAATTGTAATTCAAAGGTATGTGTATAAATGTTTAAAACTCGTTATTTTGCGTTGTCGTGAGGGGCAAAAAATTTCATAGGTTCTATAGCATCCATATTTAATGGAATATATTTATGTGAGTTAACGTCTTTGTAAAAATGTCAGCTATTTGAGCAGGCGGACATTTAACGAGAACATCTCCAACGGCAACTTTTTTTTCTTCTTTTTCATGGATAACGATCTCAATATGTTTTGTACAGGCATGGAAAATAAGATTGATAATGAGATAGCTGGCAAGGTTGAAACGCAAATCACGAAGTAGAAAACGTAACCAATAGGATTTAGCAAGTGAAGGCTATAGAACGGTACTCAGATTCAATTCTGGAACATGGGACTGTTTCTTGGCCGACCAAGATAGAAAATTAGCACCCAAATAAATGGCATAGCCTAGAACGACGACGTCCAAGCATCCAGCCCAATCAAATTTGAACTATATAACAATGGGGGCCCTAGCATATATATCTAACATACACTAACACATCTAAGTTTCTTGAAAATTTTCCATAATGGAGAAAGTAATTTTTTTTCATATCTAGGATGGATTAATCAAAATAAATATTGGAGAGGTGCCGACTTAGGGATCCATGGGCACACCGTTGAGAGGTGCCGGCTCCGGGATGCTCTTAGGCTTCACATCCTCTGCCTGTTGAATGATGCTATCAAATTCTGTTGCATCTAATTCCTCAAAGCTGCTGAGAGGTTCCAACCCCTCTGGTCCCGAGGCGCGTCTAAGAAGTACTTGTTGAAGTAGTCTATAAAATTCCAGTGCCTCTGCTCCCTCAATGGTGCTGAGAGGTGCCTCTTGAGGGATGCTATCAGGGATGCTCTCAAGCTTCACCTGTGATCTTGGGACACTGTTGAGAGGGGTCGGCTGAAGAATGCTACCAGATTCCAACCCCTCAGATGCTATCAGAATTCGACCCTTCTGAATTCTTTCCTTTCCTGCGTCTGCTTTGCTTTTCGGCTTGCTGGAGTTACAGAAGGCTGCAGATGAAAGTGGTATAATTCCATTTAGGAGAAAAGGTAAAATAAAAAACGTTTGTGTAAATTACATATACATTCTACGTGAGAACTTAATTACAAAAAATGCGTTCAAGCTCGAACTTAATTTATTTAGGCTGTTAACCTATATAATTTATTTATAATAAATTAATTTTTTATGAACGAAATTGAAAGCAATTCAAACTAAATAATAATAAATATACATTTTATATAAGTTTGGGTAAAAAATATTTATTTAGCATTTAATAATAAACATAAATTAATGCATAATTGAATAAAATATAATTAGTAAGATATAATTATAACTAATTAAACTTATAGAGGCTAAATTTAAAACAATTCAAACATTATAAATTCAAAACGGACTAATATAAAAATAAACCTAAAGATAAGGGACTGACACGCAAACACTAAAAAATATTTTAAAAAAATAAAATGAGCTAGCCAAAAATGGCGCAGCTACAGTGTTGCGCCATTTCTGGCGCAACATTGTAGCTGCGCCTTTTCTAGCGATCCTTTTGTTGCTGGGTTGGAGACAACCCAACGCAATTTCCATCACAACCCACGCCAAAATGGCGTGGGTTGGAGATGGTCTTACTAGGCTAGTTTATCGGGCTTTTTGCGAGTTTAAATGAGCACATATTTAACGAATCATTTTTTTTATCGTAATTCAAAAGTATGTGTATAAATGTTTGGAAGTCGTTATTTTGCGTTGTCGTGAGGGACAAAAAATTTCATAGGTTCTATAGCATCCATATTTATAATGGAATATATAAATGTGAGTTAACACTTTCGTAAAAATGTCAGCTACTTGAGCAGGCGAACATATTTAACGAGAACATCTCCAGGGGCAACTTTTTTTTTTCCTTTTCATGGACAATGATCTCAATATGTTTTGTACAGGCGTGGAAAATAAGATTGATAACGAGATAGATGGCAAGTTAGAGACGCAAATCACGAAGTAGAAAATGTAACCAATAGGATTTAGCAAGCGTAGAACGGTATTCATATTAAATTCTGGAACATTGGACTTGTTCTTGGATGACCAAGATAAAAAAATAGCACCCAAATAAATGGCCTAGCCTAGAACGACGCCCATTCAAGCATCCAGCCTAATCAAACCCGAACTACATAACAATGGGGCCCTAGCATAAATATCTAACATATATAGACTAACACATTTAAAAGTTTCTTGAAAAATTTACAAAATGGAAAAGGTATATTTTTTTTCCATATCGAGGATGGAAGAATCAAAATAAATATTGGAGAGGTGCCGGCTCAGGGATCCATGGGCACACTGTAGAGAGGTGCCGGCTCAGGGATGCTCTCAGGCTTCACTTCCTCTGCCTGTTGAAAGATGCTATCAAATTCTATTGCATCTAATCCCCCCAACGCTGCTGAGAGGTTCCAACCCCTCTAGTCCCGAGGCGCTTCTAAGAAGTACTTGTTGAAGTAGTCTATCAAATTCCAGTGCCTCTGCTCCCTCAATAGTGCTGAGAGGTGCCTCTTGAGGGATGCTCTCAGGCTTCACCTCCGATCCCGGGTTGCTGTTAAGAGGAATGCTACTAGATTCCAACTCCTCTGATGATGCTGGAACGCTGTTTAGAGGTGTTTGCTCAAGGATTCTATCAGAACTCGACCTCTCTGAATTCTTTGCTTTTTGGCTTCTAGGAGTTGCAGAAGGCTGCAAATGAAAGTCTATAATTCTATTTAGGAGAAAAGGTTAAAAAAACAAGAACTTTTGTGTAAGTCTATAATTCTATTTAGGAGAAAAGGTTAAAAAAAAAAGAACTTTTGTGTATATTACATAGACATTCTACGTAAGAACTTAATTACAAAAGCTGTGTTCGAGCCCATCAGTAAAAGCATATTACAATTCCACCGATGTTAGTAAAAAACACATATGCAATACCTCATGGCTTCATGGTAATATTACCCTATAAGTGAGATAGTGTGTGCATGCAATTATACGTAACTATTTAGTGCTTCTAGAGGGAAAATTTAGAGTGTCACTAGATATTAGATCACTAAACACATGATTGCAAACTGATGAATAGTACAGAGATTTGTGTGAAAACAAGTGAAACGATTGTTTTTAAAATGACGGCGAAATTTGATATTGAGAAATTCAATGGAAATAATTTTTCATTGTGGAAGATGAAAATAAAGGCAGTATTTCGAAAGGATAATTGTCTTATGGCAATTGAGGTTAGACCGGCGGATATCACTAATAATAAGAAGTGGGAGGAGATTGATGGTAATGTTGTGGCCAATTTACATTTGGCGTTGGCAGATGGAGTTCTGTCGAGCATTGCAGAAAAGAAGTCAGCTAAAGAAATTTGGGATACGCTGACGAAACTCTACGAAGCCAAATTGTTACACACAAAAATATTCTTGAAGCGGAGACTTTACACTTTACGGATGGCGGAAACCACGTCAGTGACTGAACGCATCAACGTTCTAAATACACTATTTTCACAACTCACTTCAATAGGTCATAAAATAGATGCAAGTGAACGTGGAGAGCTTTTACTCCAAAGCTTACCTGATTCATATGATCAACTTATCATCAACCTGGCAAGAAATTCTACCACAGATTGTCCAGTCTTCGATGATCTTGCGGCCGCGATTCTGGAAGAGGAAAATAGGCGCAAGAACAAGAAAGACAGATTGGCGAATTCTCAGCAGGCAGAAGCTTTGTCGATGGCAAGAGAAAGATCTATGGAGCGTGGGTCGAGTGGGAGCCATAGTCGTGGCAAGTCCCAGACACGGAGTAAAAAGCATATTAAATGTTATAATTGTGGTGTAAAGGGACACTACAAAAGTGAGTGTCCAAATCTCAAAATTTCCAAAGGAAAGAGCCCTGAGTCATCTAATGCTCAGGCAAATGTAGCAGAAAATTTGAGTGATGGCGATATTCTATGTAGCGAGGCATCAATATCTGCAAATGGCAGAGCGAAATTTGATGATGTGTGGCTGATCGATTCTGGTGCAACATGGCACATGACGTCCCATAGAGAATAGTTTCAAAATTATGAATCGGTTCGTGGGAGACAGGTGTACATGGGAAACAATCATGCTTTGGAGATCGCTGGCATTGGTACTATCAAAATGAAGATGTTCGATGGTACAATTTGCACTATTCAAGGAGTTCGGCATGTAGATGGTTTAAAAAAGAACTTGTTGTCGGTTGGACAACTTGATGATCTTGGGTATGTGACTCACATTGAAAATGGAGTCATGAAGATTATCAAAGGCGCGCTTGTTGTTTTGAGGGAAGAAAAGATCGCATCGAATTTATTCATGCTTAAAGGTGACACGGAGCAGGGAGCTAATGCGTCGATTGCATCGGCCAGTTCGGCAGAAGAGATGACGATGTTGTGGCACAAGAAACTAGGCAATATGTCGGAGAAAGGTCTCAAGGTTCTCTCTGATCAAAAGTTACTCCCTGGGCTTACAAAGGTAATTTTACAACTTTGTGAGCATTGTGTTACAAGTAAGCAGCATAGGGTTTCGTTTGGACGATCTATCAATAGGAGCAGTTGCATCTTGGATCTGATTCATTCAGATGTTTGGCAATCACCAGTTTTGTCTGTTGGAGGAGCAAAGTATTTTGTCTCTTTCATTAACGATTTCTCGAGGAGATGTTGGGTGTATCCAATCAAGAAGAAAGCAGAAGTGTTTGAGTTCTTCAAAGTTTTCAAAGCACGGGTGGAACTTAAATCTGGGAAAAAGATCAAGTGCCTAAGGACAGATAATGGAGGAGAATATACCAGTCATGAGTTTGAAAAGTTCTGTCAACAAGAAGGTATCAAACGACAGTTAACCACGACATACACTCCACAACAAAATGGAGTGGCAGAGCGGATGAATAGAACGATGTTGGAAAGAACGAGAGTCGACGCTAAGGACTGCGGGCCTAGATAAATCATTTTGGGCGGAAGCGGTCAGATCTGCCTGTTATGTGATCAATCGATCCCCGTCAATGTCGATTGATCTGAAGACGCCGATGGAGATGTGGACGGGAAAGCCAGCTGATTATTCTCGGTTACATACATTTGGAAGTCCTGTGTACGTGATGTACAATTCACAAGAAGTCACAAAATTGGATCAAAAATCCAGAGAGTGTGTATTATTGGGTTATGCTGATGGTGTAAAGGGGTATCGCTTGTGGGATCCCACAAACCACAAGGTTGTCATCAGCAGAGATGTTATATTTGCAGAAGATAAGCTGCAATTGGTAAGGAATGATAGCACTGGGAAAGAAAGTTCAGAGACTACGACGGTAATGGTGGAAAATAGTCCAGAAGATCATGATTAGGGGTGGGCAATCGGGTCGGGTTGTCGGGTTCGGGTAGTTCAGGTTTCGGATAGCGAAATTCACTACCCGAACCCAAACCGATTAAATCGGGTTTAATCGGGTTCGGGTAGTTCGGGTTCGGGTTTAAGTCGGGTCGGGTTCGGGTTTTGATATTTTTTTTTATAAGCCATTATTTTGTATATAGAAAGTGTTTAAACTTTAACTAAGTTATGAAATATTAACTTATTACATTTAATGTGGACATAAATTGTTTTGGCTGATATTGTGTTATAATATTAATCCCTTTAAAAGTTGAAATAATGTCTTCAACTACAACAGAAGACTGAACAATATTGATGAGTTTGTGTTTTACAGGGATTTGCAAATGCACTGAAAATGGGTCAAAGAAATGAAGGAAATGGAAGATGATTTGAGTGAAAAGATAAATTATCTTGGTATATTTTTTGCTGCATTTAAGGATCAAATTCACAATGATATTCTATTGCAGCCTGGAAATAATGAACCTTCTATAACTGCACATAATACAGTAGAAACCATTTTTACATTAATTGTGCAATAAGATAATATTACTATTTCCGGTTATGAATAATAAATGTAAAAATTCACGAGCAATAAAATGAACCACAATTTAACACAGCTGCAACATATGAAAAGTAATCAATTACAACTCCTTGTTCGATTATAATAATAAACCGTTGTTCGATCAAAATATAACACCATAGAAGTCATAAACTATAGATAACTAATTCAAATACCCAATTACAAATTTTAATTACAAAAATATGAAAAGTAACAACCAACACAAACTAAAGTAGCATGATCAAATGTCAATGATGTTTGAATCAACTCCCAATTTTGATAGTTCTGCACAAAAAAAAAGAATATATAAATGTATTAAAATAAATTGAATATAATTGAAATAGATGATAAATTAAGATTTTCGTATCTAATAAAGATAAAATTACCAATTTCAACCAATTCAACTTCATGTAAGTCCTCCTCCACATTTATTGGTTCGGAATTCATACGAAGCCAATCTTGAGCACAAATTATAGCTTGTACCATTTTAGTAGATAAAGAACTCCTAAATGTATCCAAAACACGACCACCTGTGCTAAATGTAGATTCTGAAGCAACTGTGGAGACAGGAATCGCTAATACATTGCGAGCCATATTCGAGAGTACCGGGAACCTCAAACTGTTTACTTTCCACCAGTTTAGCACATCAAATCTTTCTTTATCATTTTCCTCAACATCCTCACTCAAATATTTTTCCAACTCTGACTTTACATGCTCATGTCTCCCGCCATTCTTATGCATCCTAAATGCTTGTTGTAGAGAAACTTTACGAGTCACCAAAGTATCACTCAAACAACGCTTAGAAGTCTCAATTGGAGACGAAGAGGATGAGGAAACATGACTAGATGATGTACTTGAGCCTTTTGAACTCCCGTGAAGTGTATCATATCTTAACTTATAATCACTAAACATCTCAAACAACCATTTTTCACTATCAAAAAGTAAACTCAATAAACTCCAATTTTTGACGTGGATCAAGGATCGCAGCATAATATAAAACCATGTTCATCTTTTCAATTGACCCCTAATACTTGTCATATTTATCTTGCATTTTTCTTGCCATATCACTTAATTCAAAGTCATCACTTTTTATCAAATCTTGAAGAAGCAAATTCACCTCACTTATTTCGTGAAAAAAAATAGTAGAGGTAACATGTAACGAACTTGAAATACGTAAAATGAGTAGGTAAAAATGCTCCAAAAATTTCAACAAGAGACTAATTCGTGAAAAAAAAGAGTAGAGGTAACATGTAACAAACCTGAAATACGTAAAGTGAGTAGGTAAAAATGCTCCAAGAATTTCAACAAGAGACTAATTCTCTTCCAATTATAATCTATCGGAGTACCATAAAATGGTTTCTTTGCAAGATCTGTTGCATAAGCAACATCCGCATCCTCGTACTCATCGAATGCTTTCCGAAGGCATAAAGCAAAGTCCAACATCAAGTAGGTGGAATTCCACCTAGTAGGTACATCAAGAGATAGCAACTTTTTTGTGTTCACTTTTGCAATTTCAGCACATTCCTTAAATTTCTTGTACCTAGCCGGAGAATTTTTAATGTATCTAATGGCCCCCCTAACACGTGAGATGGCCTCATGTTCATCTTTTCCCTTTAACCCATCTTGAACTATAAGATTAATAATATGTGCAACACACCTCATGTTCACATATTTTCCATCAAAAATATTGTGGCCCCAATTTTCAAATTTCTTTTTCAAATACACAATCGCCCCATCATTTGTGGATGCATTATCAACAGTGACAGTAAACACCTTCTCAATACCCTAATCAAGTAAACATTTTTCGACACCTCTACCTATATCTTCACTCTTGTGACTGGTAATTGGACAAAAATTCAAGATTCTTTTATGTAAGATCCAACTATCATCAATGAAATGAACCGTGAGACACATGTAGTTCACTTGTTGAATCGATGTCCATGTGTCTGTGGTTAGGCACACCCTTTGAATATTCCCTTTAATAAGAGCTTTGAGCTTTTCCTTTTCCTTTGCATAGATATCATAAATATCTCTAGTCACTGTTCTACGTGAAGGAATCACAAAATTAGGACAAGCAGCAGCCATTAAATGCTTAAAACCGCGGCCCTCAACTGTGCTAAATGGAAGCTCATCTAAAATCAAAAACTCTGCCATTGACTGAGCAACTATTTGTTGATTAAATACCCATGTAACAAGTGTGCTAGTTTTATAACCTTTGGCATTTGTTGCAAAAGCTAATTGAGTTTGACTTTTATCAATTTCAGAATAACGAGGCCTCTGCTTACAACAATTATAGTGATTTTCTAGCGGCGTAGTACCTTGAGCTTTCGGATCGGCTTTAAGTTCTCTTTTACAATATCTGCATCTAGCTTTTTGAATCTTATCAATCTCAAAAAAATATTTATCAAAGTGATCCCAAACTTTCGACCTCGACTGTATTTTTCGTTTTTTAGTAAGCGGTGCAATATTTTCTTCAACATCCTCTCCCCCACCTTCCATATTGTTCTCATCCGCATTCATATTTTAATTGTGACTACTAACCTCAGGAGCTGCTTCCATGTTTTGGTATTCAGAAGAATGAGAAAGTTGACCTCGACCAAAATCACCATGATATTGAGATTGTAAATCCGACATCTACAAAAGATAGTAAGAAAAGATTACTAGACTTAATCATGTTTTTAGTATCATATTAATAAAAAAATAATAAAGAAAAAATTATATCTAATTACATTGGCAGTTTGGCACAAATCAACACACTGCACAAATAGGTTGTTTCGATTTTTATTCTTTTATCCAAATGGATATATAAATCACTGTGTTGGTTTATCAATCATAATCGCTTACCAACCAACAATAAATAATTCATACATTCCTACAATTTATCTCAGAACCTTCTCAATTCGAAAAAATCGAAAAAGAAAAAGAAAAAAAAATCCAGAAGGAATAAAAATATATTGTCAATTTCAAAATTGGATTTAATCAAATTAATCAAGAAACAGAGTAATATGCCTATTGAAAGAATAACCCACAAATCAACTAACCATAACTTACTCAGAAAATCAGTCCAAAATAGAGTAGATTAAACAGAAATTGATTCAAAATCAATAACATCCAAACACAATTCTTTGAATTACAAGAAATCAAGATAAGTTATAAATCTCCAGCTAAAACCCATTAAAAAAAAACAGGGATCTAGCATTGCTTGCAGCGGAAATTAGTAACTAGAACAATAATTGAAGAAATTGGTAATGTATGTAGTTTTAAAAATAAACCCATTTAACTTTAACACAAATAGTTAATGGCACTTAAATCTGAATCGAAGAAAAATCAAAAAGAATCGAAGAGAATAGTCGAACCTGAATCGAAGAGAATCGAACTTGAATCGAAGAGAATCAAACTTGAATCAAACCAAAACGTCTTCTATTAGGGTTGGGACTTGGGACTTGGGAGGAAGACAAGGACGGAGGGCTGAAAACTTAGGTGGAAGACAAGGACAGAGGGCTGAAAACTTAGGGTCAAATTTATATTTATTATAAATAAATTTTCGGTGTTCGGGTAGTTCGGGTACCCGAACTACCCGAACATGCCTAAAACTCTACCCGAACCCGAACCCAAACCCGAACCCGAACCCAATTAATAGTATTCGGGTTCGGGTTAACCCGAACCTGACATAGAACCCGAACTACCCGACTCGAACTATCCGAACCCGATCGGGTCGGGTCGGTATCCGAAAAACCCGATCCAATTGCCCACCCCTAATCATGATACAGATTCCTCGAAAGCAGAAGCAGAGCTCGAAGAAGATCCAGTCGGAGGTGAGGCTATGGAAGTCCGCCGCTCAACTCGAGAAAGACGAGTACTAGGCTGGCTCTCTGAATACATTACTGAAAGCAATGTAGCATACTGTCTTTTAACGGAGGATGGAGAGCCAACAACTTTCCAGGAGGCTTCTAGAAACCAAGACGCGGCTCTATGGAGGACAACAATGCAAGAAGAGATTGAAGCCTTACATAAAAACCGAACATGGGAGCTTGTTCAGTTACCACGAGGTAGGAAAGCCATTGGAAATAAATGGGTCTATAAGATCAAGCGTGATGGCAATGACCAAGTGGAACGGTATCGTGCTAGACTCGTGGTGAAAGGATATGCTCAGAAAGAGGGTATTGACTTCAACGAGATATTTTTCCCGGTGGTTCGACTTACAACAGTCAGGTGGTCCTGGCAATGTGTGCTGCAATCGACTTACACCTGGAGCAGTTGGATGTGAAAACTGCATTTCGTCATGGAAATCTTGAAGAAGAAATCTATATGCTCCAACCAGAAGGTTTTGCCGATGTAGGCAAAGAGAACTTGGTTTGCAGGTTAAACAAATCTCTATACGGTCTCAAACAGGCGCCGAGGTGTTGGTATAAGAGATTTGATTCCTTCACTATAAGCCTTGGATACAATAGACTTAACGCAGACTATTGCACGTATTGCAAAAGGTTTGGTACGGATAACTCGTTCGTTATTTTGTTATTGTATGTGGACGACATGTTGGTCGTAGGGCCTAACATTGGTCGGATCCAAGAGTTAAAGACACAATTGGCTAGGGAGTTTAAAATGAAGGACTTGGGACCAGCAAACAAGATTCTAGGGATGCAAATTCACAGAGACAGAAGTAGCAGGGCGATTTGGCTATCACAGAAGAATTATTTGAGAAAGATCTTGCGCCGCTTCAACATGCAAGATAGTAGTCAATCTCAACCCCTCTCCCTGTTAACTTCAAGTTATCCTTTAGTATGTGTCCTAGCAATGAAGCAGAGAGGATGGAGATGTCTCGAGTACCGTACGCATCAGCAGTGGGAAGTTTGATGTTCGCTATGATATGCACTAGAGGATTGGAAAAGAGCATTGGGGAGCAATAAAGAGGATTCTGAGGTACATCAGAGGTTCCTCGGATGTTGCATTATGTTTCAGAGGATCAGATTTTACTGTTAAAGGCTATGTGGATTCGGATTATGCGGGTGACCTTGATAAAAGGAGATCCACCACGGGATATGTGTTTACTCTTGCGGGCGGAGCTGTAAGCTGGGCTTTAAAGTTACAGAGTGTTGTAGCTCTATCCACTACAGAAGCAGAATACATGGCAGCTACACTTGCCTGTAAAGAAGCAGTTTGGATACAAAGGTTGGTTGAGGAGCTCGGGCACAAACAAGAAAGCGTTAATTTGTTTTGTGACAGTCAGAGCGCCTTGCACTTTGCAAGGAATCCGGTCTTTCATTCCAGGACGAAGCACATCGGTGTTCACTACCACTTTGTTCGTGAAGCGACTACCACTTTGTTCGTGAAGCGGTGGAGAATGGGAGTGTTGACATGCAAAAGATTCACACTCGGGAAAACCTAGCAGATGTATTGACAAAGCCAATCAGTACCGACAAGTTTGTTTGGAGTAGATCCTCGATTGGCCTTACAGAAACATAGGCAACACGGACGGACAAGGCAAAAGGATGTGTGAAGAACTAATTTGTCATTAGTCTTCAAGTGGGAGAATGTCCAAATTGTCATGCTTGTTCAAGCATGATAATTTTGATTTCAAATGTAAAAAATGTCATGCAAATTGAAATTGTCAATGACAAAAATGTCATGCATGACGTAAGCATGGTCATAAATGTCAGGCGAAGCTCTCCTATAAATAGAGCTTCGTCCAGTGTTAGAATCCATCCCGAAAATATTTCTCTTTCTCCCTATAAACTTTCTTCTCCTTTTGTTTGTTATAAAAGAGAGTGTGAGAGTGTTCTTCCTAGTTCGAGACGAATAAAATTATTCCGTTCTTGTGATTAGTGAAGACGTTTGTAATTTCTTTCAGACTGATATTATCATAGCCTTGTCCCGTGGACGTAGCCTAAATTGGGTGGACCACGTTAAATTTTGTGTCCCTTATTTTCTATATTTTGTTGTTGTCTCAACTCAAATAATCTCATATTTGAACACTTCTGCAGCGCGTACCGCCTAACCAAGTTTTCTACTTTTCTTACATACTGACTTTCTAAAATGTGATCTGATAGTTTAAAAATAATTTGAAATGGTTAGCCCAATATTAAATCTAAACATACAAGGAAAACACCCAAATAAGACATATATATATATATATATATAGAGAAACCCTACCCGATCGATAACACCAGCGGTGGCACCAGAGCTGCGAGGCTTCAACTCCATCGTCCAGTCCTCCGGCAACCAGCTCGGCCTCTTGGACATCTCCTCGAAGTCTTTACGATGCGACGACTGCGGGCGCCGCCCCGCCTTGGCCGTGCACTCTTCGGGGAACACCATTGAAATCGGCTCCTCATTCGCCGTCTCTTCACCCGCCATCTTTTCGCCGCCAGACCCCTCAACGACGTCGTTCGGCGTGTCACCATCCACGAACGAACCAGATTTCAGCTGGGGATAAAGCGTAATAGGGCCTTCTGGTTGTTCATTCGCGGTTGGGAGCTGAGGTTCCGCCATTGCTATGGTGTGAAATTGAGAGAAAATGTTACAGTGAAGCAAAGGTCTGAAAAAGCAAAGATTGAAAATGACATTGAGAGTACTATCTCTAATATTTCCACGTATTTATAGCTACATTTATATAATATTTTAATAAATTTAATTAAATTAAATAGACCCTTTTTTGCCTATTATGAATAAATTATAGGGTTTTAAAGTATATTTAGTTTTAAAAAGGAGAATCTTTGAATATTAGGTAAATATTTTGTGTCTCTTTAATCCACACTTACATAGAATGTAACGTGGAAAAATTTGGTCATGGTCAATTATTTAGTTACATGTTTGATTCATTTTGGGAAGACAAATTATTAGATATTGTTGTTTAGGAGACACTAAACAATTATGTGATTATATTATTTTTATAATACGAAAATTTAAATATGACTGATACTTTAGATATTATATATATATATGTATACATATATGTACAGATGAATATGTAGACACAGATTAACTCGTCACAAAAAGTGAAAATAATTAGACCATCTCCAACCCATGCTATTCTAGCGTGGGTGTAGAAGGATTTGGCGTTGGGTTGTCTCCAATCTAGCGCCAAAAGCTGCGCCAGAAGTAGCGCGGCTACAGCCAGAAGTAGCGCAGCACTGTAGCCGTGCTACTTCTTGCTAGGTTTTTTTTATTTTTTTTAAAAAAATTTGTAGGGTTTGCAGTTTAATCCTTCAGCTTTAGCTTTGTTTTCATTTTAGTTCGTTTTAAATTTATAAAGTTTGAATTATTTTTAGTTTAGCCCCAAATAATTCAATTAGTTATAATATATCCTATTAATTATATTTTATTCATTTATGCATTAATTTAAGTTTATTATTAAATTATAAATAAATATTTTATACTCTAACTTATATAAAATGTATATTGTATTATTAATTAGTTTTAATTACTTTCAATTTAGCTCGTAAACATATAATTTATTGTAAATAAATCACAATAGTTATATTTAATTCAACTAGAATAAAATAAATTTTATAAATTAATTTTAGATAAAACATATACTAAAAATTATATATACATACTTTTATAAGATTCCTTTTTGGTGCAGTGAATAGTATCCTGAGTTGGAATGAATTTACTGTACCTGCGCCAAATTGGTGCAATTTTTGTACCATATTGGTGCAAAATGGCAAAATGAGTTGGAGATGTTCTTAGAGTTGAAAAAGTCGAACCCAAAACAAATTTTTGAGCTTTTGCAAGCATAATCTAGATCGTGGCTACCGTGATATCGACAAAATTTTAGTTACAATGAGAATTTTATCGCGATAAATGGCGGCGGACAAGAGTTGGAATTTGAAGTTTGAATCTTTGACAAGGGATTTTATTTTTAGCTATTTTGGGAAAACATTTATGTGGGTTTTCTTTCCTATTTTGATATGGAATATTTCAAATATACATTTATGCATAGGTCATGAATATGAGAATTATTAAGTCGAATCATGTGAAGTCTTGTGTTTGTTTTTTATTTCTTTTAACTTTTCTAATCGTTATATGCATTGAATTCTAAGTTTATGGTACGTGGACAAGTGGGGGAATTATAGATTTCGTCCCTCAACAAAACTCCAATCGCAAAATCGGTCTTCCATGTTCTGTCCGCGTCAATTTAGTCCCTTATCTTGTCAAAACTGAACGCTTTTAGTCTTGCCGTTATCTTTTCCATCCATATTGACGGAAAACTTCAAAAAAGGTCAAATTATGGGGAAATTTACATCTTTTCATCCTATATCTTACTGTTAAAGACATTTTTGTCCAATTACCCTGAATCAGGCCCAACATGCTTCCGAAAAATAATTAAACATTCATAAATTCATACCTCTGTTTGACCTCCTTACTGCCGGGTATTCCAAGCCTCCGGTTTTACGGACTCGTTCCAACCACTCGACCGCAGAAGGTGGTTCGTAAGTCTTAGCTCCTTCAGCAATACAAAGCACAGCCCTATTTCGTTTCCTACCTTAGGGCGTAGGGGGTATTACAGTATAAATGTCTAGTTAAATTTTTGAAAGCAAGTTGAAACAAAAGCCTCAAATTTTTATTGATGAAATAAAATTAAAATTACATAAACATACTCTACTCCGCTATTGGAGGAGATAACCTTTTAGCCTCTCATATGAGAACTTACAAATTGGGGGAAATCCCCATACACTCGAATTTTGAAATACAGAAAAGAAAAATTACAATAAAGAAAATGATTTTATTTTAAAGACTATGGAAGAAGATATGTTGAGAAGAGTTGGAGAAATTTTTTGATAATCCTCCATCTGCTTCATCCCTTCCTTTTATAGCCTTCAGCTGCGGATTCCAAACCTGTTTTTATTTTTAATACGTCATTGCTTACGTATTTTCTTTTGTTTTTTGTCCCCCACTTGTTTTGAGTGGGTGGGGGAATCAATAATTCGTCCACTTGCTTAAGTGGCCTTTGTAAATTGTTTGCCGACACTTTGATCTTCACGTGGTCGGCCCCTCTTTGTCTCCCACTCTTTAAAAAAGTTGTGGCTAATTGCTTATCTTTTTTGAAAGGCATGGCCCGTTGTTTTTGTCTTTGGCCCATCCTTATCATGAAGGCGTCATTGCGTTCGCCATCTTACTTGTATGTTTCACAGCTGTATATATATATATATATATTTTTTTTTTTTCAGCTGTTCCACTCTGAAATTACATGTTGTAATATACGTTGGACCTATGTTAATTAGGTCCTTCTTTGTTTTTTACATTTAAAAGTTTTTACCGCGGTTTGTAAAAACCCGGCGGATTTCTTGTTCTTTTACCCTTATCTTGTTCACGGTCGGGCTTTTCTTTCGTAACCCTGATTCGGGTGTCGAACAAGGGTTTCTCTTTCGTAACCCACATGCATCATATTACATGTTTTCTTCCTTGTGTTTTCCGTTGCCAGTAACTTGTTCATCCAAATTAGCGTCCTTTTTTGTTCAAAAAGATTTTCTGCGAATTCGGTACTTTTCCCTATCATGGAGTTTAACAGGAATGATCCATTAACCTTGTTTGAAAAAATTTTGAATGGATACTTCACTTTGTCCATCTCGGTTAGACAGACCCAGAATCTCCACGCTCTTCGGGTGAAAATGTCATCTTCATTAATTGAAGCCACTAGAGGAGACTCTCTAGTCTCGACCTTGACTCTGTTGTAGGCCGTTATATCGGGTCTCTGTAATTTCATAAAATGAAACGCCGGATGAGATCCCTTTCCTGCAATTTCTGGATCAATTGATAAGAATTTTATTTCCAGAACATCTTCTCTCTTCAGATGTGGATTATTTTGCCATGAGTCAAACACAGCTTCACTAATCCATTCCGGTAATTTAGAAATTTCTGGAAATCCTGGTGACATAGTATGGATCGAGGCGAGTGCCCCAAAATCATACCATTCACGAACCTCGTCGGGTTTTGACCCTTCTCGCATCCAAACCCTAGGATATTTTCCAAATGTATCGACAATTGTTTTTCCCGGATTTATCCCCTTTCTTGAGATCAATTTTTTTCATGATCTCTGGTAAACCTGCCAATGCAAATTAATCTCGTTAGTATTAACCTTAGAGATGCCTGTCTGTGGCCTAAGGTTAATCTCCCACTCTTTAACCCCAGAGGTGCTGGGTTGACTTGAAACAACCGGAGATTTCTCTTCCTGTTGTTCAATTATTTCCCCTTTATCAGAGTCTGATATGGGACTTGGGCAAGCAGTACTTGAATCTGCTGCTACAGGTATAGAGCCCTGTACTCTACGCGCAGGGTTAGAGGCCCGCTCTCTTAATTCTCGGGTCATCACCGAAGTAGATGCCTTTCGAATTGGTTCTTGTAATGCCTCAAATAAGGACCCTGAGGCATATATTAAACTCCTGATTGAATTCTGGACAGTGTCCAGATCAGCTCGTTGTATTTGTCCAGCTGCCTCAGCGTTAACTAATAGCTGACCAAATTGCTTGTCTAGCTCCTCAAGGTTTTCCCTGAGATGCCTATACCTTGTGAGGACGGAACTCTCTGTTTCTTTCAGCAGAGGTCGAAAATCCTTTCTGTACTTCGCAAGATTTTTGATAAAGATTCCTGCAAAGTTAACAACTCCTAAAAAACTTTGAAGCTGTTTTTTATCTTTAAGAATATCAGGAAAATTGCGGATTTTCTCCACAATGTGTTCCTGAAGTTCAATACCTGCTTCGTCAATAAGAATACCAAGAAACTCAATCCTATTGACCCCAATAATTGCTTTCTTTTCAGAGAGCACTAATCCTTCCTTATGACATGCATTGGAAAAGATCTCTAAATGTTTAATATGTTCGTTCATGTTTTTAGATGCAATCAAAATATCATCAATATAAACAAACATAAATTCAAAATAATCTTTAAACAGATTATCCATTTTTCTTGGAATTAATTGCATATCCATCACATTTCCCGTAAGTTCCATCGGAATCGCAAATTCTCCCGAACTTACCTTGTATATGATGTGATGTTTTCTTTGGTTTAGTCCTATTTGATTTCGAACTCGGCTAAAAACTCCAAATCTAAAACCATCATATGGTCCTATATTGGAATTTTGCCTCATAATTCTTTCCAGTGTTCGGTTTGAAACCGACATTCTTGAAAAGAATCCGGAAAGGCTTTCAGAAGTCTGAAACCTATCTCCTTCATTGTACTCAGTCTGATTCGGTTGAAGATCCATCTGAATCTCCTTCAATTTCTTCCTCATATACGCTCTCGTCCGAGGGAAAATTTTCGAATTGGTAGATAGGTACCAAATCGCCATAAAAGACTGCATCCAATATATCAGCCGTAGCTTCAAATTGGCGGACCTCTCGCTTTTGCGGACAATCCGGGGAGATATGTCCCTTTGCTCCGCATGTCCAGCAGTTACAGTCTTTGAAACTTTCGTTAGCTCTTGTGTGAGCTCTTTTGAAAGTCCGTCGAGTTGGGGTACGATCACTGGATCTTCTATCAGATTGTCTCGATCCTTTGAGGAAGCCCTCATAGGTCCTTGCCGTTGGCCCGATTTGTAAGATCGGCCCTTGGTTTTAGACCACCATGATCTTCGTCTAAACGAAGGTTTATTTCTGTAACCCCTGTTGTCGGTGTTACCTTCTTTTTTCCTCTTCTTCTTTTGCTCGCTTGTTTCCCCAATGATTGTTGGGAAATCGTTGTTTTCGCAACAGAGAGGAGTTCTCTTCATCTTTCCTCTCAGCTTCTTCATATTTTTCTAGAGTGAGGCTTGAGCACACCAGTCTTTTAACTTGTCTTTGAGGAAAGACATTCTCCTTGCTACCGAATCCAGCTGGCCTTCAGGAACCTTATAACTTTGTATCAGCATTTCTCGCCATGGGCTACAAATCTTGGCGAAGAACAAAGGTGCTGCTACATCTGTTGGGACTCCACTTTGAAAGAAGTATTTGCGAAACCAATAGATATACTCATCTATTGCACAAATATTTCTTAATTCCATACCAAAGAGAGCTTGCATGTTCTCTCTAGTCTTTTCGGAATTACTTTCATCAAAGTATCCATCTCCGATGAAATGAAGCTTTATAAGCCTTCCGAATCTTTCTGCGATGGTGCTTTTGGATTCACCATCCAGCACTCCTTGTTTGGTTGAGGCAGGTGTTTGGTCTCAACCAACCTTGACTGATCCCTCTAAACTCAATTCCATCAATCTGACGAAGTTTTCTTTATCGAGTTCTAGAGTGGTGGCCGCTATTTTCATAGCAGCTACCCATTCATTGATTATTTTTTCGATATTTCAAAAATCGATGATATCCAGATTCAGAATAGTTCCATAAGGGTGCAAGGGCTGAGACATCGTCCTAGCCCATGGTGTATTTTCTGGTACCCTTTTTGGATTTCTCCCTGGATTATCTTTGAGACGCGTTCCAACGAAAGTTGGCGTTGCATTAGTGTGGAAATCCACACCCTCACGCATCGAGCTATCCTCTGGAGGATTATTAGATGCTGTGCTTCCTTCCGAAGGTGGTAGTGCTGGTGGCACCATAGTTGTCACCTCGTTCGGTTTAACGTTGACTAAGTCTACCATCCCTAACTGGGAGAAAGATTCAGCCAATTCTTGGAGATCGGATAGATCCACTCGTGAGATTTCCATCAATTAATCCTTTTGAGGATTTCATTAATTTTATCTTCTTGGGTTTTGGGCCACGGAATTTCCGTTGCCTTACCTTTCTGGTGCAAATGGGGTACTGGCCCAAAAGCATCACGAATGCGGTCCGTATTGGATGATCCAATACGACCCTTCCGTTTTTCTCCTAAATCTGAAATTTCTTTTTTCAGATCTACTATTGAGGTTTTCAGATCAGGGATGATCTGTAATATCTCCTCCATCTTTTGGTTCAAATGCTCTATTTTCATAGGTAGACAGACCAACCTATGACCATAATCTTGAACCGTTTTTTGAACTTCTCTAAGACCGTGGGTAATCTTAGATGTATCAGTCTTAGTATCGATTTCTGTCCATGTTGGACAAAAATCTCTCTTTTCGTAACTTGTTGAACATATGTTCTTATGTTCCATTCTTGTTTAAATCTCCTCTGTTAGAGAGTAAAGTAATAAAATGCAATAATAATTAATTATTTCATCAATAAAACCTAAGGCTCTGATACCATTTTGCGGAATTATAACAAACATGTCCATAAGAAACAAATTTCAGGATTAAAAGTGTAATTTTCCCTTAAAAAAGCGCATTCCGTTAGTGATTTATCGGTAGTTTAACGGTAGGGACTAAATCTGTTCAAAAATCGTATGTTGAGGGATTAAATTGACGCATCTGTAACAACAGGGACTAATTTTGCGATTGCGTTTAAGTTCGGGGACGAAATCTATAATTCCCCCTGGACAAGTAGATTAAATCCAATTCTAGAAAGAAAAAAAAATTACAATTTTGTACTAAATTAGATTTATGTTTTTGCTTGTCGTAAAATCTTGTTTAAGTTCCCAAATTATATTTATGTTTTTGCTTGTCATAAAATCTTGTTTAAGATGTTATATGCATTGATTTCTAAGCTTACGGTACGTGAACAAGTAGACTAAATCTAATTCTAGAAAGAAAAAGAAATGAGCTGACCAGAAATGGCGCAGGGTTGGAGACAACCCAGCGTCATTTTCATCACAATCCAGGCCTAAAATGGCGTGGGTTGGAGACAACCCAGCTCCATTTCCATCACAACCCATGCCAAAATGGCATGGGTTGGCATGGGTTGGAGATGGTCTTACTAGGATCTCAATATGTTTTGTACAGGCATGGAAAGTAAGATTGATAATAAGATACATGGCAAGTTAGAGACGCAAATCACGAAGTAGAAAACGTAACCAATAGAACTGTAACTCATATTCAATTCTGGAACATGCGACTTGTTCTTGGCCGACCAAGATAGAAAATTAGCACCCCAAATAAATGGCCTAGCCTAGAACAATGATTGTCCAAGCATCCAGACTAATCAAACCCGAACTATATAACAATGGGCCCTAGCATAAATATCTAACAAAAACTAACACATCTAAGTTTCTTGACAATTTTCCATAATGGAGAATGTATATTTTTTTTCATATCTAGGATGGATGAATCAAAATAAATATTGGATAGGTGCGAGCTCAGGGATCCATGGGCACACTGTTGAGAGGTGCCGGCTCAGGGATGCTCTCAGGCTTCACCTCCTCTGCACGTTGAAAGATGCTATCAAAGTCCATCATCTAATCCCTCAACACTGCAAAGAGGTTCCAACCCCTCTGGTTTCGAGACGCTCCTAAGAAGTACGTGTTGAAGTAGACTGTCAAATTCCATTGCGTCTGATCCCTCAATGGTGCTGAGAGGTGCCTCTTGCGGAATGCTATCAGGGATGCTCTTAGATGCTCTCAGGCTTCACCTCCGATCCTGGGACACTGCTGAGAGGCGTCAGCTGAATAATGCTACTAGATCCCAACTCCTCTGATGTCGGAATGCTGTTAAGAGGTGTTGGCTCAAGGATGCGATCAGAATTCGACCCCTCAACGACGTCGTTCGGTGCGTCACCATTGACAAACGAATCAGATTTCAGCTGGGGATCGGGCGTAATCGAGCCTTCTTGTTGCTCATTCGTGGTTTGTAGATGAGGTTCCACCATCGATATGGTGTGAAATTGAGGGAAAATCTGACAGTGAGGCAATGGTTTAAAAAAGCAAAGTGTGAATGACAATGAGAGTACTATCCCTAATATTTCCACGTATTTATAGCTACATTTATTTAATATTTTAATAAATTAAATTAAATTAAACAGACCCTTTTTCTACTATCATAATAAATTATAGGTTTTTAAAGTATATTTAGTATATTAAGTGTTAGCACTATAAATTGTAGGGATTTATTAGGTAAATATTTTGTGTCTCGTTAATCCACACTTACATAGAATGTAACGCTGAAAAATTTGGTCATGGTCAATTATTTGGTTACATGTTTTATTCATTTTTGGAAGACAAATAATGATATTCTTGTTTAGGAGACACTAAACAATTATGTGATTATATAAAATTGAATATTTTTATAATACTAAAAATTTTAATAAGACTGATGCTTTAGATATTATTTAATAGTTCGTGGCTAACGTGATATCGACAAGTAGACTAAATCTAATTCTAGAAAAAAAAATGAGCTGGCAGAAATGACGCAACTACAGTGTTGTGCCATTTTTGGCGCAGCTTTTGGCGCTGGGTCCCAGCGTCATTTCCATCACAACCCACGCTAAAATGGCGTGGGTTGGAGATGGTCTGACTAGGCTAGTTTATCGGGCTTTTCACGAGTTTAAATGAGCTCATATTTATCGAACCATTTTTTTAATCATAATTCAAAAGCATGGATGTAAATGTTTTAAAGTCGTTATTTTGCATTGTCGTGAGGGGAAAAAAATTTCACACGTTTTATAGCATCCATATTTATAATATAATATATAAATGTGAGTTAACGCCTTCGTAAAAATGTCAACTATTTGAGCAGGCGAACATATTTAATGAGAACATCTCCAAGGGCAACTTTTTTTCCTTTTTCATGGACAATTATCTCAATATTTTGTACAGGCATGGAAAATAAGATTGACAACGAGATAGATGGCAAGGTAGAGGCTCAAATCACAAACTAAAAAACATTACCAATAGGATTCAGCAAGCGAAAGCAATAGAACGATACTCAGATACAATTCTGGAACATGGGAATTTTTTTTCGCCGACCGAGATAGAAAAAAAGCACCCAAATAAATGGCATAGCCTAGAACGATGACCGTCCAAGCATCCTGCCCAGTCAAACCCGAACTGTATAACAGTGGGGCTAAATTATTAGGAAATAATTGTAACTAATTAAACTTATAGGGGCTAAATTTAAAATAATTCAAACTTTATAAATTTAAAATGGACTAAAATAAAAACAAACCTAAAGATAAGGGACTGAAACACAAACCCTAAAAAAATATTTAAAAAAATTAAAATGTGCTAGCCAGAAATGGTGCAGCTACAGTGCTGCGCCATTTCGCGCAGCTTTTGGCGCTGGGTTGTCTATCACAACCCACGCCAAAATGGTGTGGGTTGGAGATGGTCTTACTAGGTTAGTTTATCGGGCTTTTTGTGAGTTTAAATGAGCTCATATTTAACGAACCGTTTTTTCTAATCGTAATTCAGGGATGCTATCAGGGATGCTCTCAAGCTTCACCTCCGATCCTGGGACACTGTTGAGAGGGATCGGCTGAATAATGCTACTAGATTCCGACTCCTCTGATGCCGGAATGTTGTTAAGAGGTGTTGGCTCAAGGATGCGATCAGAATTCGGTGCGTCACTATCGACGAACTAATCAGATTTTTCAGCTGGGGATCGTGCGTAATCGAGCCTTCTAGTTGCGCAATCGTGGTTGGTAGATGAGGTTCCGCCATTGCTATGGTGTGAAATTGAGGGAAAATGTTACAGTGAGGCAAAGGTTTGAAAAAGCATAGACTGAAAATGACAATGAGAGTACTATCCCTAATATTTCCACGTATTAATAGCTACATTTATTTAATATTTTAATAAATTCAATTAAATTAAATAGACCCTTTCCTCACTATCTTGAATAAATTATAGGTTTTTAAAGTATATTTAATATAAAAAAAGAGAGAATCTTTTAAGTGTTAGCACAATAAATTACGGATTTATTAGGTAAATATTTTGTGTTTCCTTAATCCACACTTACATAGAATGTAACGCTGGAAAATTTGGTCATGGTCAATTATTTGGTTACAAGTTTGATTCATTTTTGGATGACAAATAATGAAATATTATTGTTTAGGAGACACTAAACAATTATGTGATTATATAAAATTGAATATTTTTATAATACTAAAAATTTAAATAAGACTGATACTTTAGATATTATTTATATATCTACGAACGAATATGTAGAAAGATTAATTCATCACGAAAAGTAAAAACGATAAGAGTTGAAAAAAGAACAAATTTTTGAGCTTTTGCAAGCATAATCTAGATCGTGGCTAACGTGATATCGACAAGTAGACTAAATATAATTCTAGAAAAAAAAATGAGCTGGTCAGAAATGGCGCAACACTGTTGTTGCGCTATTTCTGACGCAACTTTTGGCGATGGGTCCCAGTGCCATTAACATCACAACCCACGCCAAAATGACATGGGTCGGAGATGGTCTTACTAGGCTAGTTTATCGGGCTTTTTACGAGTTTAAATGAGCTCAAATTTTTAACGAATAGTTTTTTTAATCGTAATTCAAAAGTATGTATATAAATGTTTGAAATTCGTTATTTTGTGTTGTCATGAGGAGCAAAAAATTGCACAGATTCTATAGCATCCATATTTATAATGGAATATATAAATGTGCGTTAACGCCTTCATAAAATAAGATTGATAGCAAGATAGATGGTAAGGTAGATACGCAAATCACGAACTAGAAAACATAACCAATAGGATTCAGCAAGCGAAGGCAATATAACGGTGCTCAGATTCGAATCTGGAACATGGGACTTTTTCTCTTGGCCGACCAAGATAGAAAATAAGCACCCAAATAAATGGCCTAGCCTAGAACGATGACCATCCAAGCATCCAGCCCAATCAAACCCGAACTATATAACAATGGGGCCTTAGCATAAATATCAAACAAACATTAACACATTTAAGTTTCTTGAAAATTTTCCATAATGAAAAGTATATTTTTTTCTCATATCTAGGATGGATGAATCAAAATAAATATTGGAGAGGTGTCGGCTCAAGGATCCATGGCACTCTGTTGAGAGGTGCCGGCTAAGGGATGCCCTCAGTCATCACCTATTCTGCCTGTTGAAAGATGCTATCAAAGTCCATCACATCTAATCCCTCAATGCTGCTAAGATGTTCCAATCCCTCTTGTCCCGAGGCGCTCCTAAGAAGTACATGTTGAAGTAGACTATCAAATTCCATAGCCTCTGATCCCTCAACGGTGTTGAGAGGTGCCTCTTGAGGGATGCTACTAGGGATGCTCTTAGGCTTCAGCTTCGATCCTGGGATAATGTTGAAAAGGGTCGGCTGAAGAATGCTACCAGATTCCAACCTCTCTGATGCTGGAACGCTGTTAAGATTTGTTGGCTCAAGGATGCTATCAAAATTCGACCCTTCTGAATTCTTTCCTTTCTTGCCTGATTGCTTTGCTTTTCGACTTCCTGGAGTTACAGAAGGTTGTTGATGAATGTGGTATAATTCCATTTAGGAGAAAAGGTTAAAAAAAAACTTTTGTGTAAATTACATAAACATTCTACGTGAGAACTTAATTACAAAAAATGTGTTCGAGCTCGAACTTAATTTATTTAGGGTGTTAACCTATATAATTTATTTATAACAAATTAAATTTTTATGAACCAAATTAGAAGCAACTCAAACTAAATAATAATAAATATACATTTTATATAAGTTAGGGTTTAAAATATTTATTTATCATTTAATGTATAATTGAATAAAATATAATTATAACTAATTAAACTTATAGGGGCTAAATTTAAAATAATTTAAACTTTATAAATTAAAAACGGACTAAAATCAAGACAAATTTAAAGATAAGGACTGAAAAGCAAACCCTAAAATAATATTTTGAAAAAATAATATCAGCGGGCCAACAATGACGCAGCTACAGTGCTGCGCCATTTCTGGCGCAACACTATAGCTGCTCCTTTTCTGGCGCAGCTTTTGGCGCTGGGTTGGAGACAGCCCAGCGCCATTTCCATCACAACCCACGCCAAAATGGCGTGGGTTGGAGATGGTCTTACTAGGCTATTTTATCGGGCATTTTACGAGTTTAAATGAGCTCAAATTTTTAACGAACCATTTTTTTAATCGTAATTCAAAATTATGTTTATAAATATTTGAAAGTCGTTATTTTGCAATGTCGTGAGGAGCAAAAAATTTCACTGGTTCTATAGCATCCATATTTATAATGGAATATATAAATGTGCGTTAACGCCTTCGTAAAAATGTCAACTATTTGAGCAGGCGAACATATTTTATGAGAACATCTCCAAGGGCAACTTTTTTTCCTTTTTCATGGGCAACGATCTCAATATGTTTTGAATATGTTTTATACAGGCATGGAAAATAAGATTGATAGCAAGATAGATGGCAAGGTAGATACGCAAATCACGAACTACAAAACATAACCAATAGGACTCAGCAAGCGAAGGGAATAGAACGGTACTCAGATTCAAATCTAGAACATGGGACTTTTTCTTGGCCGACCAAGATAGAAAATGAGCACCCAAATAAATGGCCTAGCCTAGTACGACGACCGTCCAAGCATCCAGCCCAATCAAACCAAAACTATATAACAATGGGGCCCTAGCATAAATATCAACCAAACATTAACACATTTAAGTTTCTTGAAATTTTATTTTTTTTTGGAATGATAAGATATATTTTCCATTTCAGCAGATAAACTGTACAAAACAAACCACATCAACCATTTCAGAACCAGCTCCTACCTCAATCTATCAAAATTCCCAAATTTACATTGTATCATATAAAGTATACTTTCCACTATATCATCAGGTGGTCGTTTATCTTGTTCAAAAATTCTGCAGTTTCTTTCGCGCCAGATTGCATAAATAATATTGGCAAACAGGCTTCTCTTAATTTGGCTCAAGATCGTCTTCCCCACATTGATCCTTCCGATCCATCGCATTACATCCTCCCATTTTTCATATTTGCATTGAATGCCTATCCTTTCCCAGCACTTCTTAAAAACCTCTTTCGAGAAACCACATTGGAAAAATATATGGTCCCGAGATTCCTTCCCAACCATACAAAGAGCACAATGCTCATCCAAATTTGTCATCCATCTGCCCAATCTATCCCTCGTCTTCAGTTTATTTTGAGCTGCCAACCAAACTATCAACCGATGTCGTGCTGCAAGGCCCTTTCCCCAAACCACTTTCTTCCATCCCACCTCATCACTATGTTCCATGATGTGTTCATAAGCTGTTCTAATCGAGAATTCCCCTCTCCTCCACCGATTTTGTACTTCATCAATAGCGTCTAAGAAACTTGCTGTAATTCATAGGAGCGGCTTCCAAAACCAGGAATCTGTGCTTTTTGCTTGAGTTCTCCAAATGTTTTGTGCTTTTAAATAGTAAACATTTATCCATTTAATCCACAAAGTGTCAGTTTTCTGCGCTATATTCCAAATGAGTTTAAAAATGGCTGCCATATTCCACTGTTCGACCGAGATAATACCCAGTCCTCCCTCTGCTTTTGGCCTACACACATCCTTCCAGTTTACCGCCGGAGTGTAGCTCCCCGTTGTTTTCCCACTCCATAAAAACCTCCTGCACATACTCTCAATTTCCTGTATAACTGTGATTGGTAGAGGGAAGATTTGAGCCCAGTACATTTGCACCCCAAACAACACTGCTTTGATAAGTAACGCTCGCCCCGCCATTGATAGGAACCGCACCATCCATGATTGAATCTTACTCATGATCTTGTCAATCAGATTCTAACAATTCCTTACAGTGAGCCTTGCTGAAATTAGAGGCACTTCCAAGTACCTCATTGGCAGAGCCCCTTCCACATACCCAGTCTCTCGAAGTATAACTTCCTTCGCCTCCTCCGTTACACCACCGAATATTATTTGACTTTTCTCCAAATTTGCCTTCAACCCAGTCACACGCGAAAAGTCCTCTAAGACCTCCTTAATCTTTCTTGTAGCTTCTATATCCCCTTTACAAAACATTATAAGATCATCCGCGAAACAGAGATTTACAAGCTCTACCTTTTTACATTTCGGGTGGAATCTGAATTTAGGATCCTTTTGTAGCTTCCTAAATCCCCTCGTCAGGCAATCCATAACCAGTACAAACAAGTATGGAGACATTGGGTCTCCCTGTCTAAGCCCTCTTCTACCCTTAATCTGCCCAAATACCTCCCCGTGCAGGATTATTGAGTACATTGGTGTGGACACACAAAGCATTATCATAGCAACAAAGTCCCTTGGGAATCCATAAGCCATCAGAACCCCCTCCAAAAATTCCCAACTAACAGTGTCATAGGCCTTCCGAATGTCAACCTTCATCACCACTCTTGGTGAAATTCCTTTCCTACTATATCCCCTAACCAACTCATGGCAAAGCAACACATTCTCCACAATGGATCTGCCTTGGACAAACGCCCCTTGGGCTTGGCCAACAATTTTGGGTAATACCTCCTTCAATCTATTGCAAATGAGCTTCGAAATGGTCTTATACAAGACCGAGCAGCAGGCTATTGTTCTGAAATCCTGGACACTTACTGTATCTTTCTTCTTTGGAATAAGGTGTAATAGCGTATAATTTATTTCTTTCAGCATTCTCCTTTTTGTCCAGCAATCCCTAACAGCACCAATCACATCTTGTCCAACCGTAGGCTATGCACACTTATAGAACCCTGTAGTGAAGCCATCAGGCCCGGGACTTTTCTCCTCCGGTATAGAGAACAATGCTCTCTTGATTTCATCCTCATTAACTGGTCGAGAGATAGACATACAATCATCTGGTTGTAATGTGTATCCCAATTGAATTATGTCATTGTTAATGATTCCCTCTCCGCCTTGACGTTCTTCAACACTCCCAAGCATCTGTGTATAGTACGTAATAATTTCCTCTTGAATTTCTTTCTTCTCAGACTCCATCTGCCCATTTCTATTTCTTATGGATTGGATCGCGTTTCCCACTCTTCGTGCCTTAATTCGTGCAAAAAAATACTTCGTGCACTCATCCCCTTTTATATAAAACTCAGTTTTCGCTTTCTGCTTAAGGAATTCATATTCCATTTTGGCCAGCCTTGTTGTTTCTGTTACCAGTTGTCTTTCCATGTTAATCAAAACCTGGTCAAATGGTTGCATTGTCAACTGTTGTCTCACCAATCCCAGTACATCTCTTTTTCTCCCGACTAAATTCTCGATATCTGAGTACTTGGTCCGGTGCATAGCTTTTAACTCAACCTTTACTGCTTTACTTTTTTGTACCACTTGATACATTTTGCATCCTCTAATCTCCGTACTCCAGGCTTGAGCAATAAGCCTTCCAATATCATGATGATGCTTCCAACCATTCAAGAATCGGAAAGGAGCCCCCCTCCCACCCTAGCTTCCTGAATTTCCAAGACCATCGAACTGTGATCTGATATGTCCCTGTCCAGGAACTTAACCTTAAATCCTTCCATTTGGTTGAACCAATCCACATTCGCAACAACTCTATCCAATTTACAATACATCCTTGATCCCGCATCCTGGTTATTACTCCAAGTATACAATTCCCCCACAAATGGAATATCCTCAATTCCAATATTATCAAAACACCTCTGCATGTCCGTATTACCCCCCACATAACACCCATCCGGATTAATTTTATCCTCAGCCCTTAGTGTTGCATTCCAATCTCCCATCAGAACCCATGGACCTCTATTATAGTTCCTCTGAAGACTTTCCCATAATTGTTTCCGTTTACTCTCCTCATTCTGCCCATAGACCACTGTAAGCGTGAACTTATACTTCCCTTTTTCCACCCAACATTCAACTAATTGATCTGTTACCTCACGAACATGACATCGAACTTCCTGATGCTTCCACATAATCCAAATACGTCCATTCACCGCATTGACATAGTTGTTTATGATCTCCCAATCTTACCCAAATCCACTCTTAACTTTATTGAAATTCTGTGGTTTTATTCTTGTTTCTAACACAGCCAATACATCCAGTTTTTGTTCTCTCCTAAATCGCCTCACAGCCTGCTGTTTCACAGCTGTGTCAAGTCCCCTAATATTCCAAGCCCCGACAATCATTGAATATTCATAAAGGAGAAAGTATATTTTTTTTCATATCTAGGATGGATGAGTCAAAATAAATATTGGAGAGGTGTCGGCTCTAGGATCCATGGCACACTGTTGAGAGGTGCCGGTTAAGGGATGCCCTCAGGCTTCACCTATTCTGCCTGTTGAAAGATGCTATCAAAGTCCATCACATCTAATCCCTCAATGCTGCTAAGATGTTCCAACACCTCTGGTCCCGAGGCGCTCCTAAGAAGTACATGTTGAAGTAGACTATGAAATTCCATAGCCTCTAATCCCTCAACGGTGTTGAGAGGTGCCTCTTAAGGGTTGCTATTAGGGATGCTCTTAGGCTTCAGCTTCGATCCTGGAACGATGTTGAAAGGGGTCGGCTGAAGAATGCTACCAGATTCCAACCCCTCTGATGCTGGAACGCTGTTAAGAGGTGTTGGCTCAAGGATGCTATCAGAATTCGACCCTTTTGAATTCTTTCCTTTCCTGCCTAACTGCTTTGCTTTTAGACTTCCTGGAGTTACAGAAGGCTTCAGATGAAAGTGGTATGATTCTATTTAGGAGAAAAGGTTTAAAAAAAACTTTTGTGTAAATTACATAAAAATTCTACGTGAGAACTTAGTTACAAAAAATGCGTTCGAGCTCGAACTTAATTTATTTAGGGTGTTAACCTATAGAATTTATTTATAACAAATTAAATTTTTACGAACCAAATTGGAAGCAATTCAAACTAAATAATAATAAATATACATTTTATATAAGTTAGGGTTTAAAATATGTATTTATCATTTAATAATAAACTGAAATTAATGTATAATTGAATAAAATATAATTAATAGGATATAATTATAACTATTTAAACTTATAGGGGCTAAATTTAAAATAATTTAAACTTTATAAATTAAAAACGGACTAAAATGAAGACAAACTTAAAGATAAGGGACTGAAAATCAAACCCAAAAAAAATATTTTGAAAAAATAATATGAGCGGGCTAGAAATGACGCAGCTACAGTGCTGCGCCATTTCTGGCGCAACACTATAGTTGCGCTTTTTTTGGTGCAGCGCCAAGTTGGAGCCAACCCAGCGCCATTTCCATCACAACCCACGCCATTACAACCCACGCCAAAATGGCGTGGGTTGGAGATGGTCTTACTAGGCTTGTTTATCGGGCTTTTTGCGAGTTTAAATGAGCTCATATTTAACGAACCATTTTTTTAATCGTAATTCAAAGGTATGTGTATAAATGTTTAAAACTCGTTATTTTGCGTTGTCGTGAGGGGCAAAAAATTTCACAGGTTCTATAGCATCCATATTTATAATGGAATATATTTATGTGAGTTAACACCTTTGTAAAAATGTCAGCTATTTGAGCAGGTGGACATATTTAACGAGAACATCTCCAAGGCAACTTTTTTTTCCTTTTTCATGGTTAACGATCTCAATATGTTTTGTACAGGCATGGAAAATAAGATTGATAATGAGATAGCTAGCAAGGTTGAAATGCAAATCACGAAGTAGAAAACGTAACCAATAGGATTCAGCAAGCGAAGGCTATAGAACGGTACTCAGATTCAATTCTGGAACATGGGTTGTTTCTTGGCCGACCAAGATAGAAAATTAGCACCCAAATAAATGGCATAGCCTAGAACGACGACGTTCAAGCATCCAGCCCAATCAAATTTGACAATCAAATTTGAACTATATAACAATGAGGGCCCTAGCATATATATCTAACATACACTAACACATCTAAGTTTCTTGAAAATTTTCTATAATGGAGAAAGTATTTGTTTTTCATATCTAGGATGGATGAATCAAAATAAATATTGGAGAGGTGCCTACTTAGGGATTCATGGGCACACCGTGGAGAGGTGCCGGCTCCGGGATGCTCTTAGGCTTCACATCCTCTGCCTGTTGAAAGATGCTATCAAATTCTATTGCATATAATTCCTCAAAGCTGCTGAGAGGTTCCAACCCCTCTGGTCCCGAGGCGCGTCTAAGAAGTACTTGTTGAAGTAGTCTATAAAATTCCAGTGCCTCTGCTCCCTCAATGGTGCTGAGAGGTGCCTCTTGAGGGATGCTATCAGGGATGCTCTCAAGCTTCACTTGTGATCTTGGGACACTGTTGAGAGGGGTCGGCTGAAGAATGCTACCAGATTCCAACCCCTCAGATGCTATCAGAATTCGACCCTTCAAAATTCTTTCCTTTCCTGCGTCTTCTTTGCTTTTCGGCTTGCTGGAGTTACAGAAGGCTGCAGATGAAAGTGGTATAATTCCATTTAGGAGAAAAGGTAAAAAAAAAAACGTTTGTGTAAATTACATATACATTCTATGTGAGAACTTAATTACAAAAAATGCGTTCAAGCTAGAACTTAATTTATTTAGGCTGTTAATGGGGCAATTATAGATTTCGTTTCCAAACTTAAACGCAATCGCAAAATTGGTCCATGTTGTTACAGATGCGTCAATTTAGTCCCTCAACATACAAGTTTTGGACAGATTTAGTTCCCACCGTTAAACTGCCGTTAAATCACTAACAGAATGCGCTTTTTTAAGGAAAAATTACACTTTTAATCTTGAAATTTGCTGCTTATGGACATGTTTGTAATATTTCCGCAAAATGGTATTAGAGCCATAGGTTTTATTGATGAAATAATTAATTATTATTGCATTATTACTTTACTCTCTAACGGAGGAGATTTAAACAAGAATGGAACATAAGAACATATGTTCAACGAGTTACGAAAAGAGAGAATTCTGTCCAACATGGACAAAAATCGATACTGGAACTGATACCTCTAAGATCACCCAAAATCTTAGAGAAGTTCAAAAAACGGTTCAAGATTATGGTCATAGGTTGATCTGTCTACCTATGAAAATAGAGCATTTGAACCAAAAGATGGATGAGATATTATAGATCATCCCTAATCTGAAAACCTCAATTGTAGATCTGAAAAAAGAAATTTCAGATCTAGGAGAAAAACGGAAGGGTCATATTGGATCATCCAATACAGACCGCATCCGTGATGCTTTTGGGCCAGTACCCCTTTTGCACCAGAAAGGTAAGGTAACGGAAACTCCGTGGCCCAAAACCCAAGAAGATAAAATTAATGAAATCCTCAAAAGGATTAATTGATAGAAATCTCACGAGTGGATCTATCCGATCTCTAAAAATTGGCTGAATTTTCTCCCAGTTAGGGATGGTAGACTTAGTCAACGTTATACCTAACGAGGTGACAACTGTGGTGCCACCAGCACTACCACCTCCGGAAGGAAGCACAACATCTAATAATCCTCCTGAGGATAGCTCGATGCGTGAGGGTGTGGATTTCCACACTAATGCGACGCCACCTTTCGTTGGAACGCGTCTCAAAGATAATCCAAGGAGAAATCCAAAAAGGGTACCAGAAAATACACCATGGGCTAGGATGATGTCTCAGCCCTTGCACCCTTATGGAACTATTCTGAATCTGGATATCATCGATTTTCGAAATATCAAAAAAATAATCAATGAATGGGTAGCTGCCATGAAAATAGCGGCCACCACTCTAGAACTCGATAAAGAAAACTTCGTCAGATTGATGGAATTGAGTCTAGAGAGATCAGTCAAGGTTGGTTGGGACCAAACACCTGCCTCAACCAAACAAGGAGTTCTGGATGGTGAATCCAAAAGCACCATTGCAGAAAGATTCGAAAGGCTTATAAAGCTTCATTTCATCGAAGATGGATACTTCGATGAAAGTAATTCCGAGAAAACTAGAGAGAACATGCAAGCTCTCTTTGGTATGGAGTTAAGAAATATTTGTGCAATAGATGAATATATCTATTGGTTTCGCAAATACTTCTTTCAAAGTGGAGTCCCAACAGATGTAGCAGCACCTTTGTTCTTCGCCAAGATTTGCAGCACATGGCGAGAAATGCTGATACAAAGTTATAAGGTTCCCGAAGGCCAGCTGGATTCGGTAGCGAGGAGAATGTCTTTTCTCAAAGACAAGTTAAAAGACTGGTGTGCTCAAGCCTCACTCCAGAAAAATATGAAGAAGTTGAGAGGAAAGATAAAAAGAACTCCTCTCTGTTGTGAAAACAACGATTTCCCAACAATCATTGGGAAAACAAGCGAGCAAAAGAAGAAGAGGAAAAAAGAAAGTAACACTGACAACAGGGGTTACAGAAATAAACCTTCGTTTAGACGAAGTTCATGGTGGTCTAAAACCAAGGGCCGATCTTATAAATCGGGCCAACGGCAAGGACCTATGAGAGCTTCCTCACAAGGATCGAGACAATCTGATAGAAGATCCAGTGAACGAACCCCAACTCGACGAACTTTCAAAAGAGCTCACACACGAGCTAATGAAAGTTTCAAAGACTGCAACTGCTGGACGTGCGGAGCAAAGTGACATATCTCCCCGGATTGTCCGCAAAAGCGAGAAGTCCACCAATTTGAGGCTACGGCCGATATATTGGATGCAGTCTTTTATGACGATTTGGTACCTATCTACCAATTCAAAAATTTCCCCTCAGACGAAAGCATATATGAGGAAGAAATTGAAGGAGATTCGGATGGATCTTCAACCTAATCAGACTGAGTACAATGAAAGAGATAGGCTTCAGACTTCTGAAAGCCTTTCTGGATTCTTTTCAAGAATGTCGGTTTCAAACCGAACACTGGAAAGAATTATGAGGCGAAATTCCAATATTGGGCCATATGATGGTTTTAGAATTGGAGGTTTTAGCCGAGTCCGAAATCAAATAGGACTATACCAAAGAAAACATCACATCATATACAAGGTAAGTTCGGGAGAATTTGCGATTCCGATGGAACTTACGGGAAATGTGATGGATATGCAATTAATTCCTAGAGAAGAGATTCTTGAGGAATTAGGCAGGCTACGAGAGGAAGTAGCAGTGACCAAGAAATGGATCCATATAGGAACTATTGAGGTGGTCATAAAAGCCACTTTCAAGGAAGGAATTGATTCAGAAATCCATTTATTGATAATGGATAGGAGAATCAATAACCTAAGAGATGGCTGCCTTGGTACAATGGTAGGGAATTTATATGCAGGAAAACTTATGTTTGATATTCATCCAAAAATTGCATATAACCTAGTAAACCAAGATTTCAGTCGTGTCTTAACCCTTCATCAAGATTTCAAAAGAAAGGATCTTATGAAGGAAGGGAATAGGCCGTATTCTATAACTTATAGAATAGCATATGCACTTTCCAACACACACCATTCGGATCTTTTCCTACGGAAAGAATATATTGAAATTCCTCGAATCTTCAAGGAATTTGCTAAAGTAATGACACCTGATCCAATTCAAATACCTAAAATTGGAGGAGTCGACATTATCATTAAAGACCATTCTGTCCTAAATAGAACACTTAGTTCTAGGATGGAATTTAATAATCGGATGTCCTTCTCAGAAGAAAGGATACAAGGTTTAAAGGGAAAGGAGTTGCTCATGGATGCAACCCCGCAAGTCATTGGGGTGGATAATGTAAAATTTAGATGCCCTGAAGGATGGAAAGAGGTGCAGGTACTATTCGACATCACAAAAATGGAAAATTATTTCCTTTGTGATGACTTATATCACTTGCAGCAAACAACGGTTGGCAAATATGAAGGTATGCTAGAAATGGCAGGTCAAGAAGTATTTGTAGCAGGTTTGGCTGGACGAGAACCAGGAGTAGTAACCCTGAGTCTAAGCTTCCTCGAGGATCATAAACCTTGGGGACGAAAGGGGAAAGGTATGGAATTCAGTTTGGATGGTCATCTCATCAGAGTGGAATGACTAGCCCATTCTCTATATACATTTCCATTGGTGTTATTTATGATCAATATAAGACAGAATATTTCTCTGCGTATATTGATTTTGGTTTAGGTATTTGCACGGAAAAACACGGAGTCTTTCCTAGAAACGCTATGGAAACTTTACCTATTATTGCAGGAAGAGATTTTTCGAGGAAAATTCTTATACTCAATAAAGGTAAACGTGAAACCAAAATCATGATGGGAGGAGCATTTGGTACACCTTGGTTTAAGGTAAAAATGCCTCCAATATACTTTCATGATACTGGAGCAGATATCTTGTTGGGTAATAGCTTTATCCAAACATTTGCAAGATATGTGCAAGATAATAAGAGAAATCTATTAATCTTTACCACTAATTGTGGAAGTGAGATTCAGGTTTTGCGGCGAGAAAAGGCATTTAATCGCATTATGCCAATAAATTTTCGCAGCAAACGTGGTGATAATGATGAGGCCAAATTGACTAATCCTAAGATGCAGGATAAAAGAAAATTTGGTGAAGCACTGTTGTCTTTCAGACAACAAGGTTTCTGTGGTGAAGGATACAGTGAGGCCACTGAAGAAGAAATTTATTTCTTCAAAAACGCCTTACAAGACAAGAAACATGATTAGTATATGGACGAAGAGAGTAAGCTCTCTCTCGAACATGTTAAAAGACTAATCCAAAGGAATTACAATGACGATCCTTTGGCTTGGTGGAACAAGAACAAGATCGAAGCTACTCTAAAAGTTAAGGACCAATGTAAGTATGAGTATATTCGATACAAGCCTATCCAGATGAATATGATGGATAAGAAAGATATGCAAATGATTATCAAAGAGCATATTGATTTTAAACTCATTGAACCTGGAGTCTTGGCTTATAGTAGCCCTGGTTTCCTTGTAAGAAATCACGGTGAAATAAAAAGGGGAAAAGCTAGACTAGTAATCAACTATCAAGGTATCAATAAGATATTAGAATTTGATGGTTACTATATCCCAAGTAGAGAGCACTTAATCGATTGCATCAAATGTGCTAAAGTGTTTTCAAAATTTGATTGCAAATCCGGTTTCTATCAGATTAAGTTAGAAAATGAATCTAGAAAATATACATCGTTTTCTACACCACAAGGTCAATATATCTGGAACGTGCTACCTATGGGTCTTGCCAATGCACCGCAGATATACCAAAGAAAAATGGATAATCTGTTTAAAGATTATTTTGAATTTATGTTTGTTTATATTGATGATATTTTGATTGCATCTAAAAACATGAGCGAACATATTAAACATTTAGAGATCTTTTCCAATGCATGTCATAAGGAAGGATTAGTGTTCTCTGAAAAGAAAGCAATTATTGGGGTCAATAAGGTTGAGTTTCGTGGTATTCTTATTGACGAAGCAGGTATTGAAAGGAGCACATTGTGGAGAAAATCCGCAATTTTCCTGATATTCTTAAAGATAAAAAATAGCTTCAAAGTTTTTTAGGAGTTGTTAACTTTGCAGGAATCTTTATCAAAAATCTTGCGAAGTACAGAAAGGATTTTCGACCTCTGTTGAAAGAAACAGAGAGTTCAAAATGGAAGTGGGAAGAAATTCACACTCAAAGAATTCGTGAGCTAATACAAGTTTGCATTAACTTGCCAAAACTCGCAATTCCTCAAGACAATGATGATTTAGTTGTTTATACAGACGCTAATGATTTTCATTGGGCAGCGATTCTAATGAAAAAGACTACTACAGGGGAAGAACCTTGTAGATATGCAGGGGGGTTGTTTACCGAACAACAAGCCGCACTTTGGCATATAAATGAAAAGGAATTCTTTGCTGTTTGGAAGGCTTTCAAAAAATGTCCACTATTTCTCTTAGCAAAGAAATTCACTCTGAAAGTTGATAATACGAGTGTTAAAGCTTTTCTAAAAAATAAATTAGAATCAAAAATAGAAAAGGCTCATATTATGAGATGGCAAGCAGAATGTCAATACTATTGTTTTGATATTATCATTGTGAAATCTCATGAAAATGTACTTGCAGATTTCCTAACAAGAGATGGAAACAGCTGAAGCAAATTCCGTCCTTACAAGGTATAGGCATCTCAGGGAAAACCTTGAGGAGCTAGACAAGCAATTTGGTCAGCTATCAGTTAACGCTGAGGCAGCTGGACAAATACAACGAGTTGATCTGGACACTGTCCAGAACTCAATCAGGAGTTTAATATATGCCTCAGGATCCCTGTTTGAAACATTACAAGAACCAATTCGAAAGGCATCTACTTCGGTGATGACCCGAGAATTAAGAGAGCGGGCCTCTAACCCTGCGCATAGAGTACAAAGCTCTATACCTGTAGCGGCAGATTCAAGTACTGCTTGCACAAGTCCCATATCAGACTCTGATAAAGGGGAAATAATTGAACAACAGGAAGAGAAATCTCCGGTTGTTTCAAGTCAACCCAGCACCTCTGGGGTTAAAGAGGGGGAGATTAACCTTAGGCCATAGACAGGCACCTCTAAGGTTAATACTAACGAGGTTAATTTGCACTGGCAGGTTTACCAGAGATCATGGGAAAAATTGATCTCAAGAAAGGGGATAAATCCGAGAAAAACAATAGTCGATACATCCGGAAAATATCCCAGGGTTTGGATGCGAGAAGGGTCAAAACCCGATGAGGTTCGCGAATGGTATGATTTTGGGGCGCTCGCCTCGATCCATACTATGTCACCAGGATTTTCAAAAATTTCTAAATTACCGGAATGGATTAGTGAAGCTGTGTTTGACTCATGGGAAAATAATCCACATCTGAAGAGAGGAGATGTTCTGGAAATAAAATTCTTATCAATTGCTCCAGAAATTGCAGGAAAGGGATCTCATCCGGCGTTTCATTTTATGAAATTACAGAGACCCGATATAATGTCCTACAACAGAGTCAAGGTCGAGACAAGAGAGGCTCCTCTGGTGGCTTCGATCAATGAAGATGACATTTCCACCCGAAGAGCGTGGGGATTCTGGGTCTGTCTAACCGAGATGGACAAAGTGAAGTATCCATTCAAAATCTTTTCATACAAGATTAATGGACCATTCTTGTTAAACTCCATGACAGGAAAAAGTACCGAATTCGCAGAAAATCTTTTTGAACAAAAAAAGACGCTAATTTGGATGAACAAGTTACCAGCAACTGAGAACACAAGGAAGAAACATGCAATATGATGCATGTGGGTCAATGGCTCAATCATATCTGCTCAAGTTGTGAACTCCAGGAGAAATTCCAATTCGACACACGAATTAGATAAGGGTAAAAGGACAAGAAATCCGCGGGGTTTTTACAAGCCGCGGTAAAAAAATTTAAATATAAAAAACAAAGAAGGACCTAATAAACATAGGTCCATTGTAAATTACAACATGTAATTTCAGAGTGGGACAGCTGAAAAAAAAAATATATATATATATATAATACAGCTGTGAAATGTACAAGAAAGATGGAGAACGCAATGACGCCTTCATGATAAGGACAGGCCAACTACAAAACCAACGGGCCATGCCTTTCAAAAAAGAAAAATGTTTCAGCCACAACTTTTTCAAAGCAATGGCAGACAAAGTTAGGAGGAGGGACCGACCACATGATAAAAGATGGTAAGAGCGTCGGTGGACATTTTACAAGTTTGGAATCCACATTTGGAATCCGGGGTTGAAGGCTATAAAAGGGAAGGCATGAAGCAGATGGAGATCATCGAAAATTTTCTCTAACTCCACAACATATCATCTTCCAAGTCTATAGTCTTTAAAAAATAAAATCATTTTCTTTATTGTAAATTTTTCTTTTCTGTATTTTAAAATTCGAGTGTATGGGGATTTCCCCCAATTTGTAAGTCCTCATATGAGAGGCTAAAAAGATTTCTCCTCCAATAGCGGAGTAGAGTATGTTTATGTAATTTTAATTTTTATTTCATCAATAAAAATTTGAGGCTTTTGTTTCAACTTGCTTTCTGAAGTATAACTAGACATTTATACTGTAATACCCCCTACGCCCTAAGGTAGGAAACGAAATAGGGCTATGCTTTGTATTGCTGAAGGATCTAAGACTTACGAACCACCTTCTGCGGTCGAGTGGTTGGAACGAGTCCGTAAAACCGGAGGCTTGGAATACCCGGCAGTAAGGAGGTCAAACAGAGGTATGAATTTATGAATGTTTACTTATTTTTCGGAAGCATGTTGGGCCTGATTCATGGTAATTAAACAAAAATGTATCTAACAGCAAGATAAAGGATGAAAAGATGTGAATTTCCCCATAATTTGACCTTTTTGAAGTTTCCCGTCAATTTGGATGGAAAAGATAACGGCAGGACTAAAAGCGTTCAGTTTTGACATGATACGGGACTCAATTGACGCAGACAGAACATGGAGGACCGATTTTGCAATTGGAGTTTTGTTGAGGGACGAAATCTATAATTCCCCCGGCTGTTAACCTATATAATTTATTTATAATAAATTAATTTTTTATGAACCAAATTGAAAGCAATTTAAACTAAATAATAATAAATATACATTTTATATAAGTTAGGGTAAAAAATATTTATTTAGCATTTAATAATAAACATAAATTAATGCATAATTGAATAAAATATAATTAATAAGATATAATTATAACTAATTAAACTTATAGAGGCTAAATTTAAAACAATTCAAACTTTATAAATTCAAAACGGACTAATATAAAAATAAACCTAAAGATAAGGGACTGAAACGCAAACCCTAAAAAATATTTTAAAAAAATAAAATGAGCTGGCCAAAAATGGCGCAGCTACAGTGCTGCGCCATTTCTGGCGCAACAGCGAACCTTTTGGTGCTGGGTTGGAGACAACCCAAAGCAATTTCCATCACAACCCACGCCAAAATGGCGTGGGTTGGAGATGGTCTTACTAGGCTAGTTTATCGGGCTTTTTGCCAGTTTAAATGAGCACATATTTAACGAATCATTTTTTTTTATCGTAATTCAAAAGTATGTGTATAAATGTTTGGAAGTCATTATTTTGCGTTGTCGTGAGGGACAAAAAAATTCATAGGTTCTATAGCATCCATATTTATAATGGAATATATAAATGTGAGTTAACACTTTCGTAAAAATGTCAGCTACTTGAGCAGGCGAACATATTTAACGAGAACATCTCCAGGGGCAACTTTTTTTCCTTTTTCATGGACAATGATCTCAATATGTTTTGTACAGGCGTTGAAAATAAGATTGATAACGAGATAGATGGCAAGTTAGAGACGCAAATCACGAATTAGAAAATGTAACCAATAGGATTTAGCAAGCGAATGCAGTAGAACGGTATTCAGATTCAATTCTGGAACATTGGACTTGTTCTTGGCCGACCAAGATAGAAAAAATTAGCAAATAAATGGCCTAGCCTAGAACGACGCCCGTCCAAGCATCCATCCTAATCAAACCGAACTACATAACAATGGGGCCCTAGCATAAATATCTTACATATATAGACTAACACATTTAAAAGTTTCTTGAAAAATTTACAAAATGGAAAAGGTATATTTTTTTTCCATATCTAGGATGGAAGAATCAAAATAAATATTGGAGAGGTGCAGGCTCAGGGATCCATGGGCACACTGTAGAGACGTGCCGGCTCAGGGATGCTCTCAGGCTGCACTTCCTCTGCCTGTTGAAAGATGCTATCAAATTCTATTGCATCTAATCCCCCCAACGCTGCTGAGAGGTTCCAACCCCTCTAGTCCCTAGGCGCTTCTAAGAAGTACTTGTTGAAGTAGTCTATCAAATTCCAGTGCCTCTGCTCCCTCAACGGTGCTGAGAGGTGCCTCTTGAGGGATGCTCTCAGGCTTCACCTCCGATCCCGGGTTGCCGTTAAGAGGAATGCTACTAGATTCCAACACCTCTGATGCTGGAACGCTGTTTAGAAGTGTTGGCTCAAGGATTCTATCAGAACTCGACCCCTCTGAATTCTTTGCTTTTTGGCTTCTAGGAGTTGCAGAAGGCTGCAAATGAAAGTCTATAATTCTATTTAGGAGAAAAGGTTAAAAAAAAAGAACTTTTGTGTAAATTACATAGACATTATACGTAAGAACTTAATTACAAAAACTGTGTTCGAGCCCATCAGTAAAAGCATATTACAATTCCACCGATGTCAGTAAAAAAAACATATGCAATACCTCAAGGGTTCATGGTAATATTACCCTATAAGTGAGATAGTGTGTGCATGCAATTATACGTAACTATTTAGTGCTTCTAGAGGGAAAATTTAGAGTGTCACTAGATATTAGATCACTAAACACATGAATGCAAACAGATGAATAGTATAAAGATTTGTGTGAAAACAAGTAACTTTAAAGTAAAGTTCTTAAGAAATTCTCATTAAACAAGCGTACCCCGCTGGTCTTTCTTTGTTTTCGGCTCCCAGGAGTGGCTGCATAAGAAAGGGGTAACACTTTGTTAGAGAAAGGTTAATTAAAAAAGAATTGAGGATAGTTACATGGACACTATATATATACGATGTTTGTTTTAGCGTACCTGGGCACTTGCCTTATTCTTTAGCTTAATTCCTGTTTCGAGAAAGTAAAGCACGTCATTCTTTGATCGGAACTTGCGCTTTAGGGGCGATGGTTCAATATAATACTGCAAAACTCAGATGTTAATTTCAGCATACAATTAAGACTAAATAAATGTATGTATGTATACACAAATGTTGACTAAACAACATAAAACACATAACAGATAACAGATAACATTCAAATGTTCTTCCTAGGTAACCATTGGTGCTACTAATAGGTTCATCTTTAAGAGAACAAATTATTATGTAATATGCATTTATGAAGTTCGGTACATGGAAAAATACATATATGTAATCAAGACGACACTTAATACTAGGGGAAGACCAACATATTATCAAAAAACAAAAGTACAGCTTGCTGATGAGTTTATAATTTTAAAACGTTACGAACGTAGTGACTTACGAGAGAAACATTAAATTTACAATGATTTTTTACCGGGACATCCATTTGGACTTGCAAAAAAGGTAAAACAAAAGTACCCAAAGACTGAATCCATTTGGAAATATTTTAGTTTCCTAATAAAAAACATTTCATTTACTAAACACTACACAACACGACACATCACGTAAGAACAAGAAAGACAGATGCTACAAGGGTAAAAAGCGACGGGTATGTGACTTCATTAAAACCGCCCTTTGGCCTATTTCAACACGTGTTCGATTCTTTTTTTGTTCCTTTATTTTGGACTTACGCCCGTTTTTAGTCGTGTGCATATCCAACACGTGTCAGACATTGCAACGGTCTATTTTCCGTTGCATCGTGCATGTTTCTTTAATTTAGTTGTACTATAAATCAAGCTGCATCAAGCAGATTGAGTTAAATGAGTGCCCTAAGCACACATAGTTTATTAATATGCATATACATTTTTATAATAGATAAGTTTTCTGCTTTTCTTACATACTGACTTTCTAAAATGTGATCTGATAGTTTAAAAATAAATTGAAATGGTTAGCCCAATATTAAATCTAAACATACAAGGAAAACACACAAATAAGACAGATATATATATATATATATATATATATATATATATATAGAGAGAGAGAGAGAGAGTAAGAGAGAGAAACCCTACCCGATCGATAACCCCAGAGGTGGCACCAGAGCTGCGAGGCTTCAACTCCATCGTCCAGTCCTCCGGCAACCAGCTCGGCCTCTTGGACATCTCCTCGAAGTCTTTACGATGCGACGACCGCGGGCGCCGCCCCTCCTTGGCCGTGCACTCTTCGGGGAACACCATTGAAATCGGCTCCTCATTCGCCGTCTCTTCACCCGCCATCTTTTCGCCGTCAGACCCCTCAACGACGTCGTTCGGCGCGTCACCATCCACGAACGAACCAGATTTCAGCTGGGGATAAGGCGTAATAGAGCCTTCTAGTTGCTCATTCGCGGTTGGGAGCTGAGGTTCCGCCATTGCTATGGTGTGAAATTGAGGGAAAATGTTACAGTGAAGCAAAGGTTTGAAAAAGCAAAGATTGAAAATGACAATGAGAGTACTATCCCTAATATTTCCACGTATTTATAGCTACATTTATTTAATATTTTGATAAATTAAATTTAATTAAATAGACCCTTTTTTGCCTATCATGAATAAATTATAGGGTTTTAAAGTATATTTAGTTTTAAAAAGGAGAATCTTTGAAGTGTAGCACTACAAATTGTAGTGATATATTAGGTAAATATTTTGTGTCTCCTTAATCCACACTTACATAGAATGTAACGTGGGAAAATTTGGTCATGGTCAATTATTTAGTTACATGTTTGATTCATTTTGGGAAGACAAATTATTAGATACTGTTGTTTAGGAGACACTAAACAATTATGTGATTATATTATTTTTGTAATACGAAAATTTAAATATGACTGATACTTTAGATATTATATATATATGTATACATATATGTACAGATGAATATGTAGACACAGATTAACTCGTCACAAAAAGTGAAAATAATTAGACCATCTCCAACCCATGCTATTCTAGCGTGGGTGTAGAAGGATTTGGCGCTGGGTTGTCTCCAATCTAGCGCCAAAAGCTGCGCCAGAAGTAGCGCAAAACTGTAACCGCTCTACTTCTTTCTAGGTTTTTTTTATTTTTTTTAAAAAAAATTGTAGGGTTTGCAGTTTAATCCTTCAGCTTTAGCTTTGTTTTCATTTTAGTTCGTTTTAAATTTATAATGTTTGAATTATTTTTAATTTAGCCCAAAATAGTTTAATTAGTTATAATAAATTCTATTAATTATATTTTATTCAATTATGCATTAATTTAAGTTTATTATTAAATTATAAATAAATATTTTATACTCTAACTTATATAAAATGTATATTGTATTATTAATTAGTTTGAATTACTTTCAATTTAGCTTGTAAACATATAATTTATCGTAAATAAATTATATAAGTTATATTTAATTCAACTAGAATAAAATATAAATTTTATAAATTAATTTTAAATAAAACATATACTTAAAAATATAAATACATACTTTTATAAGATTCTTTTTTGGTGCAGTAAATAGTATTCTGAGTTGGAGTGAATTTACCATATTGGTGCAAAATGGCAAAATGGGTTGGAGATGTTCTTAGAGTTGAAAAAGTCGAACCCAAAACAAATTTTTGAACTTTTGCATGCATAATCTAGATCGTGGCTAACGTGATATCGGCAAAATTTTAGTTACAATGAGAGTTTTATCGCGATAAATGGCGGCGGACAAGAGTTGGACTTTGAAGTTTGAATCTTTGACAAGGGATTTTATTTTTAGCTATTTTGGGAAAAAATTTATGTGGGTTTTCTTTCCTACTTTGATATGGAATATTTCAAATATACATTTATGCATAGGTCATGAATATAAGAATTATTAAGTCGAATCATGTGAAGTCTTGTGTTTATTTTTTATTTCTCTTAACTTTTCTAATCGTTATATGCATTGAATTCTAAGTTTATGGTACGTGGACAAGTAGACTAAATCTAATTCTAGAAAGAAAAAAATATACAATTTTGTACTAAATTAGATTTATGTTTTTGCTTGTCGTAAAATCTTGTTTAAGTTCCCAAATTATATTTATGTTTTTGATTATGTTTAAGTTGTTATATGCATTGATTTCTAAGCTTACGGTATGTGAACAAGTAGAGTAAATCTAATTCTAGAAAGAAAAAGAAATGAGCTAACCAGAAATGGCGCAGGGTTAGAGACAACCCAGCGTCATTTCCATCACAACCCACGCCAAAATGGCGTGGGTTGGAGACAACCCAGCGCCGTTTCCATCACGACCTATGCCAAAATGGAGAAAGTATATATTTTTCATATCTAGGATGGATGAATCGAAATAAATATTGGATAGGTGCGAGCTCAGGGATCCATGGGCACACTGTTGAGAGGTGCCGGCTCAGGGATGCTCTCAGGCTTCACCTCCTCTGCATGTTGAAAGATGCTATCAAAGTCCATCATCTAATCCCTCAACACTACAAAGAGGTTCCAACCCCTCTGGTTCCGAGGCGCTCCTAAGAAGTACCTGTTGAAGTAGGACTGTCAAATTCCATTGCATCTGATCCCTCAATTGTGCTGAGAGATGCTTCTTGAGGAATGCTATCAGGGATGCTCTCAGGCTTCACCTCCGATCCTGGGTCACTTCTGAGAGGCGTCAGCTGAATAACGCTACTAGATTCCAACTCCTCTGATGCCGGAATGCAGTTAAGAGGTGTTGGCTCAAGCATGCGATCAGAATTCGACCCCTCATCGACGTCGTTCGGTGCGTCACCATTGACGAACGAATCAGATTTCAGTTGGGGATCGGTCATAATCGAGCCTTCTTGTTGCTCATTCGTGGTTTGTAGATGAAGTTCCGCCATCACTATGGTGTGAAATTGAGGGAAAATGTTACAATGAGGCAAAGGTCTGAAAAAGCAAAGAGTGAATGACAATGAGAGTACTATCCCTAATATTTCCACGTATTTATAACTACATTTATTTAATATTTTAATAAATTAAATTAAACAGACCCTTTTTTGACTATCATGAATAAATTATAGGTTTTTAAAGTATATTTAATATAAAAAAAGAGAATCTTTTAAGTGTTAGCTCTATAAATTGTAAGGATTTATTAGGTAAATATTTTGTGTCTCCTTAATCCACACTTACATATAATGTAACACTGGAAAATATGGTCATGGTCAATTATTTGGTTACATGTTTGATTCATTTTGGAAGACAAATAATGATATTCTTGTTTAGGAGACAGTAAACAAATATGTGATTATATAAAATTGAATATTTTATAAAACTAAAATTTTTAATAGGACTGATACTTTAGATATTATTTATATATATATATACATATATCTACGGATGAATACGAAAAGTGAAAACAATCAGAGTTGAAGAAAGAACAAATTTTGAACTTTTGCAAGCATCATCTAGTTCGTGGCTAACGTGATATCGACAAGTAGACTAAATCTAATTCTAGAAGAAAAAAAAATGAGCTGACAAAATGACGCAACTACAGTGTTGCGCCATTTCTGGCGCAGCTTTTGGCGCTGGATCCCAGCGCCATTTCCATCACAACCAACGCTAAAATGGCGTGGGTTGGAGATGCTCTTACTAGGCTAGTTTATCGGGCTTTTTACGAGTTTAAATGAGCTCATATTTATCGAACCATTTTTTTATCGTAATTCAAAAGCATGTATATAAATGTTTGAAAGTCGTTATTTTTCATTGTCGTGAGGGGCAAAAAATTTCACAGGTTTTATAGCATCCATATTTATAATAGAGTATATAAATGTGAGTTAGTGCCTTCGTAAAAATGTCAACTATTTGAGCAGGCGAACATATTTAACGAGAACATCTCCAAGGCCAACTTTTTTTCCTTTTTCATGGACAACTATCTCAATATATTTTGTACATGCATGGATAATAAGATTGTTAACAAGATAGATGGCAAGGTAGAGGCTCAAATCACAAACTAGAAAACATAACCAATAGGATTCACCAAGCGAAGGCAATAGAACGATACTCAGATTCAATTTTGGAACATGGGACTTTGTTTTCGCCGACTAAGATAGAAAATAAGCACCCAAAAAAATGGCATAGCCTAGAACCACGACCGTCCAAGCATCCAGCCCAGTCAAACCCGAACAATATAACAGTGGGGCTAAATTATTAAGATGTAATTATAACTAATTAAACTTATAGGGGCTAAATTTAAAATAATTCAAAACTTTATAAATTTAAAACGGACTAAAATAAAAACAAACCTAAAGATAAGAGACTGAAACGCAAACCCTAAAAAAATATTTAAAAAAATTAAAATGAGCTAGCCAAAAATGGTGCGGCTACAGTGCTGCGCCATTTCTGGCGCAACGCTGTAGCGGCGCCTTTTCTGGCGCAGCTTTTGGCGCTGGGTTGGAGACAACCCAGCGCAATTTCCATTACAACCCACGCCAAAATGGCGTGGGTTGGAGACGGTCTTACTAGGCTAGTTTGTCGTGCTTTTTGTGAGTTTAAATGATCTCATATTTAACGAACCGTTTTTTCTAATCGTAATTCAGGGATGCTATCAGGGATGCTCTCAAGCTTCACCTTTGATCCTGGGACACTGCTGAGAGGGATCGGCTGAATAATGCTACTAGATTCCAACTCCTCTGGTGCCGGAATGCTGTTAAGAGGTGTTGGCTGTAGGATGCGATCAGAACTCGACCCCTCTAAATTATTTCAACCCCTCAACGACGTCGTTCGGTGCGTCACTATCGACGAACGAATCAGATTTTTCAGCTGGGGATCGTGCGTAATCGAGCCTTCTGGTTGCGCAATCATGGTTGGTAGATGAGGTTCCGCCATTGCTATGGTGTGAAAGAGGGAAAATTTTACAGTGAGGCAAAGGTTTGAAAAAGCAAAGACTGAAAATGACAATGAGAGTACTATCCCTAATATTTCCACGTATTTATAGCTACATTAATTTAATATTTTAAAAAATTAAATAAAATTAAATAGACCCTTTCCTCACTATCATGAATAAATTATAGGTTTTTAAAGTATATTTAATAAAAAAAAAGAGAGAGAATCTTTTATGTGTTAGCACAATAAATTAGGGATTTATTAGGCAAATATTTTGTGTCTCCTTAATCCACACTTACATAGAATGTATCGCTGGAAAATTTGGTCTTCGTCAATTATTTGGTTACATGTTTGATTCATTTTTGGATGACAAATAATGAAATATTCTTGTTTAGGAGACACTAAACATTTATGTAATTATATAAAATAGAATATTTTTATAATACTAAAAATTTAAATAAGACTGATACTTTAGATATTATTTATATATATGTATACATATATCTATGGACGAATATGTAGAAAGATTAATTCATCACAAAAAGAGAAAACGATAAGAGTTGAAAAAAGAACACATTTTTGAGCTTTTGCAAGCATAATCTAGATCGTGGCTAACGTGATATTGACAAGTAGACTAAATCTAATTCTAGAAAAAAAATGAGCTGGTCAGTAATGGCGCAGCACTGTTGCTGCGACATTTCTGACGCAGCTTTTGGCGCTGGGTCCCAGTGCCATTACCATCACAACCCACGCCAAAATGACATGGGTCGGAGATGGTCTTACTAGGCTAGTTTATCGGGCTTTTTACGAGTTTATGAGCTCAAATTTTTAACAAACTATTTTTTTAATCGTAATTCAAAACTATGTATATAAATGTTTGAAATTCGTTATTTTGCATTGTCGTGAGGGGCAAAAAATTTCACAGGTTCTATAGCATCCATATTTATAATAGAATATATTTATGTGAGTTAACGCCTTCATAAAAATGTCAACTATTTGAGCAGGCGAACATATTTAACGAGAACATCTCCAAGGGCAACTTTTTTTCCTTTTTCATGGACAACGATCTCAATATATTTTGTACAGGAATGGAAAATAAGATTGATAGCAAGATAGATGGCAAGGTAGATACTCAAATCACGAACTAGAAAACATAACCAATAGGATTCAGCAAGCAAGGCAATAGAACGGTACTCAGATTCAAATCTGGAACATCGGACTTTTTCTTGGTTGACCAAGATAGAAAATAAGCACCCAAACAAATGGCCTAGCCTAGAACGATGACCATCCAAGCATCCAGCCCAATCAAACCCGAACTATATAACAATGGGGCCCTAGCATAAATATCAAACAAACATTAACACATTTAAGTTTCTCGAAAATTTTCCATAATGGAGAAAGTATATTTTTTTCTCATATCTAGGATGGATGAATCAAAATAAATATTGGAGAGGTGTCGGCTCAAGGATCCAAGGCGCACAGTTGAGAGGTGCCGGCTAAGGGATGCCCTCAGGCATCACCTATTCTGCTGGTTGAAAGATGCTATCAAAGTCCATCACATCTAATCCCTCAACGCTGCTAAGTTGTTCCAACCCCTCTGGTCCCGAGGCGCTCCTTAGAAGTACATGTTGAAGTAGACTATCAAATTCCATAGCCTCTGATCCCTCAACGGTGTTGAGAGGTGCCTCTTGAGGGATGCTCTTAGGCTTCAGCTTCGATCCTGGGATAATGTTGAAAAGGGTCGGCTGAAGAATGCTACTAGATTCCAACCTCTCTGATGCTGGAACGCTGTTAAGAGATGTTGGCTCAAGGATGCTATCAGAATTCGACCCTTCTGAATTCTTTCCTTTCCTGCCTGACTGCTTTGCTTTTTGACTTCCTGGAGTTACAGAAGGCTGCAGATGAAAGTGGTATAATTCCATTTAGGAGAAAAGGTTAAAAAAAACTTTTGTGTAAATTACATAAACATTCTATGTGAGAACTTAATTTACAAAAAATGCGTTCGAGCTCGAACTTAATTTATTTAGCGTGTTAACCTATATAATTTATTTATAACAAATTAAATTTTTATGAACCAAATTGGAAGCAATTCAAACTAAATAAAAATAAATATACATTTTATATAAGTTAGGGTTTAAAATATTTATTTATCATTTAACAATAAACTTAAATTAATGTATAATTGAATAAAATATAATTATAACTAATTAAACTTATAGGGGCTAAATTTAAAATAATTTAAACTTTATAAATTAAAAACGGACTAAAATGAAGACAAACTTAAAGATAATGACTGAAACGCAAACCCTAAAAAAATATTTTGGAAAAATAATATCAGCGGGCCAGAAATGACGCAGCTATAGTGCTGCGCCATTTCTGGCGCAACACTGTAGTTGCGCGTTTTCTGGCACAGCTTTTGGCACTGGGTTGGAGACAACCCAGCGCCATTTCGATCACAACCCACGCCAAAATGGTGTGGGTTGGAGATGGCCTTACTAGGCTATTTTATCGGGCTTTTTACGAGTTTAAATGAGCTCAAATTTTTAACGAACCATTTTTTTAATCGTAATTCAAAAGTATGTATGTAAATGTTTGAAAGTTGTTATTTTGCATTGTCGTGAGGAGCAAAAAATTTCACAGGTTCTATAGCATCCATATTTATAATGGAATATATAAATGTGCGTTAACGCCTTCGTAAAAATGTCAACTATTTGTGCAGGCGAACATATTTAACGAGAACATCTCCAAGGGCACCTTATTTCTTTTTTCATGGACAACAATCTCAATATGTTTTGTATATGTTTTGTACATGCATGGAAAATAAGATTGATAGCAAGAAAGATGGTAAGGTAGATATGCAAATCACGAACTAGAAAACATAACCAATAGGATTCAGCTAGCGAAGGCAATAGAATGGTACTCAGATTCAAATCTGGAACATCAGACTTTTTCTTGGCCGACCAAGATAGAAAATAAGCACCCAAACAAATGGCCTAGCCTAGAACGATGACCATCCAAGCATCCAGCCCAATCAAACCCGAACTATATAACAATGGGGCCCTAGCATAAATATCAAACAAACATTAACACATTTAAGTTTCTTGAAAATTTTCCATAATGAAAAGTATATTTTTTTCTCATATCTAGGATGGATGAATCAAAATAAATATTGGAGAGGTGTCGGCTCAAGGATCCATGGCACACTGTTGAGAGGTGTCGACTAAGGGATGCCCTCAGCCTTCACCAATTCTTCAAAGATGCTATCAAAGTCCATCACATCTAATCCCTCAACGCTGCTAAGATGTTCCAACCCCTCTGGTCCCGAGGAACTCCTAAGATGTACATGTTGAAGTAGACTATCAAATTCCATAGCCTCTGATCCCTCAACGGTGTTGAGAGGTGCCTCTTGAGGGATGCTTTTAGGGATGCTCTTAGGCTTCAGCTTCGATCCTGGGATGATGTTGAAAAGGGTCGGCTGAAGAATACTACCAGATTCCAACCTCTCTGATGCTGGAACGCTGTTAAGAGGTGTTGGCTCAAGGATACTATCAGAATTCAACCCTTCTGAATTCTTTCCTTTCCTGCCTGACTGCTTTGCGTTTCGACTTCCTGGAGTTACAGAAGGCTGCAGATGAAAGTGGTATAATTCCATTTAGGAGAAAAGGTTAAAAAAAACTTTTGTGTAAATTACATAAACATTCTATGTGAGAACTTAATTACAAAAAATGCGTTCGAGCTCGAACTTAATTTATTTAGGGTGTTAACCTATATAATTTATTTATAACAAATTAAATTTTTATGAACCAAATTGGAAGCAATTCAAACTAAATAATAATAAATATACATTTTATATAAGTTTGGGTTTAAAATATTTATTTATCATTTAACAATAAACTTAAATTAATGTATAATTGAATAAAATATAATTATAACTAATTAAACTTATAGGGGCTAAATTTAAAATAATTTAAACTTTATAAATTAAAAACGGACTAAAATGAAGACAAACTTAAAGATAATGACTGAAACGCAAACCCTAAAAAAATATTTTGGAAAAATAATATCAGCGGGCCAGAAATGACGCAGCTACAGTGCTGCGCCATTTCTGGCGCAACACTGTAGTTGCGCCATTTCTGGCACAGCTTTTGGCGCTGGGTTGGAGACAACCCAGCGCCATTTCGATCACAACCCACGCCAACATGGTGTGGGTTGGAGATGGCCTTACTAGGCTATTTTATCGGGCTTTTTACGAGTTTAAATGAGCTCAAATTTTTAACGAACCATTTTTTTAATCGTAATTCAAAAGTATGTGTGTAAATGTTTGAAAGTTGTTATTTTGCATTGTCGTGAGGAGCAAAAAATTTCACAGGTTCTATAGCATCCATATTTATAATGGAATATATAAATGTGCGTTAACGCCTTCGTAAAAATGTCAACTAGTTGTGCAGGCGAACATATTTAACGAGAACATCTCCAAGGGCACCTTATTTCTTTTTTCATGGACAACGATCTCAATATGTTTTGTATATGTTTTGTACATGCATGGAAAATAAGATTGATAGCAAGAAAGATGGTAAGGTAGATATGCAAATCACGAACTAGAAAACATAACCAATAGGATTCAGCTAGCGAAGGCAATAGAACGGTACTCAGATTCAAATATGGAACATCAGACTTTTTCTTGGCCGACCAAGATAGAAAATAAGCACCCAAACAAATGGCCTAGCCTAGAACGATGACCATCCAAGCATCCAGCCCAATCAAACCCGAACTATATAACAATGGGGCCCTAGCATAAATATCAAACAAACATTAACACATTTAAGTTTCTTGAAAATTTTCCATAATGAAAAGTATATTTTTTTCTCATATCTAGGATGGATGAATCAAAATAAATATTGGAGAGGTGTCGGCTCAAGGATCCATGGCACACTGTTGAGAGGTGTCGACTAAGGGATGCCCTCAGCCTTCACCTATTCTTCAAATATGCTATCAAAGTCCATCACATCTAATCCCTCAACGCTGCTAAGATGTCCCAACCCCTCTGGTCCCGAGGCACTCCTAAGAAGTACATGTTGAAGTAGACTATCAAATTCCATAGCCTCTGATCCCTCAACGGTGTTGAGAGGTGCCTCTTGAGGGATGCTTTTAGGGATGCTCTTAGGCTTCAGCTTCGATCCTGGGATGATGTTGAAAAGGGTCGGCTGAAGAATGCTACCAGATTCCAACCTCTCTAATGCTGGAACGCTGTTAAGAGGTGTTGGCTCAAGGATACTATCAGAATTCGACCCTTCTGAATTCTTTCCTTTCCTGCCTGACTGCTTTGCGTTTCGACTTCCTGGAGTTACAGAAGGCTGCAGATGAAAGTGGTATAATTCCATTTAGGAGAAAAGGTTAAAAAAAAAAAACTTTTTTGTAAGTTACATAAACATTCTACGTGAGAACTTAATTACAAAAAATGCGTTCGAGCTCGAACTTAAATTATTTAGGGTGTTAACCTATATAATTTATTTATAACAAATTAAATTTTTATGAACCAAATTGGAAGCAATTCAAACTGAATAATAATAAATATACATTTTATATAAGTTAGGGTTTAAATTATTTATTTATCATTTAACAGTAAATTTAAATTAATGTATAATTGAATAAAATATAATTATAACTAATTAAACTTATAGGGGTTAAATTTAAAATAATTTAAACTTTATAAATTAAAAATGGACTAAAATAAAGACAAACTTAAAGATAAGGACTGAAATGCAAACACTAAAAAAATATTTTGAAAAAATAATATCAGCGGGCCAGAAATGACGCAGCTACAATTCTGCGCAATTTCTAGCGCAACACTGTAGCTGCGCCTTTTCTAGCGCTGCTTTTTGCCATTTCCATCACAACTCACGCAAAAATGGCGTGGGTTGGAGATGGTTTTACTAGGCTATTTTATCGGGCTTTTTACGAGTTTAAATGAGCTCAAATTTTTATCAAACCGTTTTTTTAATCGTAATTCAAAAGCATGTATATAAATGTTTGAAAGTCGTTATTTTGCATTGTCGTGAGGGGCAAAAAATTTCACAGGTTCTATAGCATCCATATTTATAATAGAATATATTTATGTGAGTTAACGCCTTCATAAAAATGTCAACTATTTGAGCAGGCGAACATATTTAACGAGAACATCTCCAAGGGAAACTTTTTCCCTTTTTCATGGACAACTATATCAACATATTTTGTACAGGCATCGAAAATAAGATTAATAACAAGATAGATGGCAAGGTAGAGGCTCAAATCACAAACTAGAAAACATAACCAATAGGATTCAGCAAGCGAAGGCAATAGAACGATACTCAGATTCCATTTTGGAACATGGGACTTTTTTTTCGCCGACCAAGATAGAAAATAAGCACCCAAATAAATGGCATAGCCTAGAACGACGACCGTCCAAGCATCCATCCCAGTCAAACCCGAACTATATAACAGTGGGGCTAAATTATTAGGATATAATTATAACTAATTAAACTTATATGGGCTAAATTTAAAATAATTCAAACTTTATAAATTTAAAACGGACTAAAATAAAAAAAACCTAAACATAAGGGACTGAAACGCAAACCCTAAAATTTTTTTTAAAAAACTTAAAATGAGCTAGCCAGAAATGGCGCAGCTACAGTGCTGCGCCATTTCTGGCGCAATGTTGTAGCTGCGCCTTTCATGGCGCAGCTTTTGGCGCTAGGTTGGAGACAACCCAGAACCATTTCCATCACAACCCACGCCAAAATGGCGTGGGTTGGAGATGGTCATACTAGGCTAGTTTATCGGGCTTTTTGTGAGTTTAAATGAGCTTATATTTAACGAACCGTTTTTTCTAATCGTAATTCAGGGATGCTATTAGGGATTCTCTCAAGCTTCACCTCCGATCCTGGGACACTGCTGAGAGGTGTCAGCTGAATAATGCTACTAGATTCCAACTCCTCTGATGTCGGAATGCTGTTAAGAGGTGTTGGCTCAAAGATCCGATCAGAATTCGACCCCTCTAAATTATTCCAACCCCTCAACGACGTCGTTCGGTGCGTCACTATCGACGAAGGAATCAGATTTCAGCTGGGGATCGTGCGTAATCGAGCCTTCTAGTTGCGCAATCGTGGTTGGTAGATGAGGTTCCGCCAATGGTATGGTGTGAAATTGAGTGAAATGTTACAGTGAGCCGCGAGGCAAAGGTTTGAAAAAGCAAAGACTGAAAATGACAATGAGAGTACTATCCCTAATATTTCCACGTATTTATAGCTACATTTATTTAATATTTTAATAAATTAAATTAAATAAAACAGAACCTTTCCTCACTATCATGAACAAAATATAGGTTTTTAAAGTATATTTAAAATAAAATAATAAAGAGAATCTTTTAAGTGTTAGCACTATAAATTAGGGAGGGATAAATGCAGTTTTCGTCCCTCTAGTTGCATGCAATCGCAAAATTGGTCCCCCTTGTTCCGCGCACGTCAATTTAGTCCCTAAACTTACAACTTTTTGACAAAATTGGTCCCTACCGTCAATTGGCCGTCCAATCCTAACGGTTCGACCGTGTGAAGCGCACGTGAGAACGATTTTGGGGTAAAATCGCGTCAGACCTGATTTCACCTTCATTTATCTTCAATTTTGGGGGAAAATTGATATTTTTACACAATTTCTCTCAAATTAGGGTTTATGGTGCTCATTTTTTACCTCATTTCTGCCCATTTTTTTACTCATTTTTCCCCCCATTCTGATTATTAGGGTTCGAAACCATGAGTGAAAACAGCTCAATCAATTCGAGCAGGCCTCAATTGGAAGACATGAGCAGAATCAGCTCATCCAAAAGTATGTCTGAAAATGATTCTTCTAAATTTGGTCCTCCTTCAACATGTAAATGTGGATTCGAGCTCCCGGTACTCACAGCTTGGACCGATCTAAATGCTGGGAGAAGGTTTCGAAAATGTCCAAATTATGGGGTAAGTTCACTACTTGAAAAGTTTACAATTCCTTGAAGTTTATTGAAATTTATTGAAAAAGTTTACAATTGCAGAAATCATCATTTTGTGGTGTATTCGAATGGTTGGACCCGAAAATTTGTGAGAGAGGTAGACAACTTCTTCCTAATATGCATAAAACTATAATGCAAATGGAGGACGAAATTGATTGGTTTAAGAGACGGGAGAAATCCTTGAAGGATGAGATAATCGAGTACCGAAAAAGAGAGAAGAGTTTGGAATCGATGATAATTGACTACAAACGACGAGAACGGAACTTAGAAACTGAGATAATGGACTGCAATGAAAGAGAGGAACTTCTGGAACAAGAACTCCATTCACTCAAAATAAGAATGAAGAAATACGAAGAATCGTCCTACCGAAGTTACAAAAAGATGTTCATGTTTGTTCTTATCATGCTCATGACCACAACCCTATTGGTGAAATCAATATTTAGGCAAGATAGGTTTGATTATATGCAGTTGAGTTAGGTCTTGTTTAGGTCTGGTTCATATATGCAGTTGGTGGTTGTTCATGTTAACTGCATTTATCCCTGTATTTTTCATATTTGTTCATAATTGTTGGTGTTTTGTTTGTAAGGGGATTGTTCATGTTTGTAAGGTTCATGTTTTTAAGACAATTGCAGAATTGTTCATGTTTGTCCATTTGCTGGTGTTCTGTTTGTTTTGTTAGGTGAAATTTAGGTGAAATTCTCCACAGCACAACATTGATCAAACCGACTCATTCAACCAAATTCAACCAAAACTATACACTCCACAGCACAAGTCACCAACATAATAAACCATAACACAATAGAACAAATTCAACCAATCATAAATAAAAAGTTTGATGCAAATGTACTGAGTACATAATCTCATATCTTGCAAATGTTGATGCTTAGAGGCATAATTCAAAACAAACATTAATATTCAAAACAAACAAAACACCAGCAGAAACAATAACATTCAAGTACAGAAATTGTTTGAAAATCAAATTATAGTTTCCATAGTTTAGGGGTAGAATTTCCAGAAGACTTGGATGACACATTTGCTTTGGTGGATGTACTTGGGGCAGCTTTGGTGGAGGTACTTGGGGCAGCTTTGGTGGAGGTACTTGGTGCAGCTTGTGAAGCAATACTGGGGGCAGCCTGTGAAGCAATACTTGGGGCAGCCTGTGCAACAAACTTTGGAGCAGGTACTGGAGGCTTATTTGGGAAACAGATTTTGTGAAGCATGTGATGATGAACAGCTTGTGATCTTGGAGCACTTTGAGAAGGTCTTGAGGCACTTGCACTTTGAATAGGTCTTGAGGCACTTGCACTTGCACTTTCAGAAGGCTTGGACACTGATTTTGGAGCCACAACAACAGGTTTGGACACTGATTTGGATTGTGAAGGCACATGCACAGGCACAGGCACAGGTACATTTGGATAATCAGTAACTTTTGGAGGCAATGGAGGCTTCTTGGCTACATTTGGTGCAGAACTATAGGCTTTCCTAGCAGAAGATTTCAAGTTGGTCATTGTGATAAAATTTTTACCACCTTTAATCAAAACTGGACTGTGGATGCTTGGGCCTTCATTTATCTGCAAATCAACAGTAAATGAAACATATTACAAATGAAATACAAATGAAATGCAAATCAACAGTAAATTCTTACAGTAACTGATTCTATTCTATTTGAGGTCCCTCCTATGTTAACTCCTTTCTTACTTGGCCTTCTCACCTGCAAATGTTGAAATATATACATAAATAAATGTAATTATTTTAAGATATATGCATTAATGTAATTATTTATAGAAAAACACTACTTATTTACTTGTAACTTTTCTTTATTTTTATGATTGGCACCACTTGAAGAGGCTGATGTTGACACTGGCACTTGAACAGCTTGAGGTATCACTGTGGCAACAGCTTCAGGCTGATTTGATTCATTCCCAGCAGCAGCATCTGAACTTTCTTGTGTTTGGTCCTGTTCTTGTTCATTGAAATTGTTTCTTTTTCTTTTACAACCTTTTGAATTATGGCCAACTTCTCCACACATTCTACATTTATTCTTTCTTCTACTAACCCTTAATTTTGTTTGGATCCCTGAAGGTGGCTCATTAGGTTCTCTTCTTCTTTGTTTTTGAGGCCTACCTATTGCAACTGATTCAGCATATTTGGGTGGTAGTGGTGGCACTAAAGGGCATTCAGGCCACAAATCAGGCCCATTCAATGGCATAATTGCATTTTCATAACATTTTTTATATGTTTCCACACTGTAATACTTATGCACATAAGCTTCAGGGTGCTCATTTCTGCACCAAATGGCAGATATTGCATGTTTACAGGGTATGCCACTTAGTTCCCACCTCCTACAACTACAGCTCATTTCCAAGACATTCACAGTATGTTGATCAAAAGGCCCATTAATCTGAAAATTCCAATCATTAGATCTCATTGGTATGCACTCACCAGCATCTGTCATGTTTTTCATTAGTTGAGTTCTTATTTTTGGACATATAGCACTGTCCCACTTCTCAGCCTTTTCCCTATTTAGTTGCAACCTTGTCATTAGGAGATTTCTTATAGTTTCAAGCAAAGGGATTATGGGCTTGTTTCTTGCATCTAGGATGAAGGAATTAAAACATTCACACATGTTATTTAAAAGAATATCACATTTTGGAGCAGGACTAAAGTGTGATCTAGACCACTGATGTGCTGGTTTTTTCACCAACCATGAGTAAGCATTTTCATCAATGTTTTTTAATTCCTCCATTCTTCTATTAAATTGTTCAATTCTTGATGCTCTTGCAGCTGCCCATAGAGCATTTTTTACAGCCACACCTCCAAATCCATCTTTTTTCATATTACTATGCAAGTGTCTAACACAAAATCTGTTTTCAGCCTCAGGAAATAATGATTCAAATGAAGGAATCAAGCCTTTTTGCTTGTCTGACATAAAAGTCCATTTAGATTGATTCTCTGAAATTCCTAAGTCACCATCTAACAGTTTTAAGAACCAGGTCCATGTATCTTTGGTTTCCCCTTCAACAACAGCAAAACAAATGGGAAAAATATTGTTGTTTGGATCTAAACCAACTGCAGATAACAACTGCCCACCCTTCTGCCTTTTCAAAAAACAACCATCAACACCTACTACAGGCCTACAACCAGCTTTAAAACCATCCTTACATGCTGAGAAGCAAATATACAACCTATGGAACCTCACACCATCTTCATCTTCAGTCAATTTTAAAACTACAGTTGCCTTGTCATCAGTTCTTTTTAGTTCATTACAATAATTTCTTATCTTGCTAAACTGATCCTCAATGTCACCCTCAATAATCTTAAGTGCTTTTCTTTTAGCCCTATAAGCTTGTGACCTAGAAATATTAGCCTTTAATGTAGTGCATACCTCATCTCTAAATGAAGAAGTGTCTAACTTTGGATTGTCTTTAAATTTGTTCACAAATGTTTTTCCTATCCAATTTGACTTCAGGCTTTTGTTGTTATAATTCCAGTAACAATTAGTGTGTTCAGGGTTATATGTTTTTATTTGCCAAGTATGATCTCCCTGCATTACTGACACATGAACAGTCCAACCACATCCCTTATTCCTACACTTAGCTCTAAGCCTCCTCTTATCATTTTTTTCAAAACAGACCATCATTCCCTTTCTAAAACAGTGGCTTTCTATTGCAAATTTTGCTTGTTTTTTAGAATCAAACATCAACCCTAACTCTAAAGAAGGATGTTTACTATTAGTTCTAGGGTTAAACTTTGGATATCTCTTTCCTATTTCATCTAAATCTGAGTCACTTGCAGCACTATCTAGCTCATCACCACTGTGAGCACAATCTTCATCCCCCTCTTCATTTTGCATCCTATCATACATCTTGTCTGACACATACTCATTTTTAGTTATCCCCTTTTCCCTAACACCCATAAACTCAACATCAGGGTCTACATAAACATCAAAAAACTTATCATCCTCCTCAAAATCATACTCACTATCATAGAAGTCTGAATCATCTTCATCAGTTTGATCAGTTTCTGTTTCTGAAATAACAGGAACCTCAACAGTTTCTCTATCTACAACATCAGATGGCTCAAACTGATTTTCAATATCCCCTCTACCATCTAGGTGTTCTAAATAAATTTCAACTTCATAGTTACTAGGAATGTGTTTTTTAATGGCCAAAACATCAAGATCTTTATCTAAATATCTACCAATATTCATTGTTTTTCCAAATTTGTGCCAAAATCTAACACTCCCTCTAATATTGTATCCTACTTCTTCTGCAAATCCCCACATCTCAATCATTCCTAACTTATCTATATCAGCAAAGTCAAAGTACTCTACATCTCCACCAATATACTGCTTAGGATTATGTTTCATTACACCATTGTAATATAACTTAATTGTAAAACACTCATCATCCCCCATTACACCTTCATTAGTTTTAGTTTAGTTATTATGTGTTCAAAAAATACAAACACAGAAACAAAAAAAACACAGTCAATATCATGAATTAGTAAAACACAAATGCATAACATCAATTCACACATAAATGTACCGTAATTAGGAATAAAGTCCAGTGCATGCGTGCTTCTTCTGGCCATACTACAATTTCAGTGAAATGCGATTATGTTAGGGTTTAATAAAAATGGGGATTTTTCAAAATCGGGACTAAAATTGAAGGAATTGACATGTACCTTTACGATTTCGTCTTCTAACTCACAGCAATTGAAGAAATAATAAAGCTTTGATTCGAACTCAACCCTAAACTCAGCTGCGCTTCGAACTCGGTGTGACAGAAATTACCTTCGCTTCGAACTCGGTGTGACAGTAAAATGAACAAACCTCACAAAGAAATTCAAAATATGTTTGATTTTCGGAGTTGTAGGCTGATTTGCGACTTGAATTAGGGTTACGACTTGCGAGTGAGATGAAGTGAAAGCGAAGAGGAGAAATGAAAGTGAAATGAAAGTGGGATTTAGGTCAGACGCGATTTTACCCCCAAAATCGTTCTCACGTGCGCTTCACACGGTCGAACCGTTAGGATTGGACGGCCAATTGACGGTAGGGACCAATTTTGTCAACAAGTTGTAAGTTTAGGGACTAAATTGACGTGCGCGGAACAAGGGGGATCAATTTTGCGATTGCATGCAACTAGAGGGACGAAAACTGCATTTATCCCAATTAGGGATTATTAGGCAAATATTTTGTGTCTCCAAAATCCACACTTACATAGAATGTAACGCTCGAAAATTTGGTCATGGTCAATTATTTGGTTACATGTTTGATTCATTTTTGGATGACAAATAATGAAATATTCTTGTTTAGGAGACGCTAAACAATTAAGTGATTATATAAAATTGAATATTTTTATAATACTAAAAATTTAAATAAGAATGATACTTTAGATATTATTTATATATATGTTTACATATATCCACCGATGAATATGTAGAAAGATTAATTCATCACGAAAAGTGAAAACGATAAGAGTTGAAAAAAGAGCAAATCTTTGAGCTTTTGCAAGCATAATCTAGATCGTGGCTAACGTGATATCAACAAGTAGACTAAATCTAATTCTAGAAAAAAAATGAGCTGGCCATAAATGGCGCAGCTTTTGGCGATGGGTCCCAGTGCCATTACCATCACAACCCACTCCAAAATGGCATGGGTCGGAGATAGTCTTACTAGGCTAGTTTATCGGGCTTTTTACGAGTTTAAATGAGCTCAAATTTTTAACGTACCATTTTTTTAATCGTAATTCAAAAGTATGTATATAAATGTTTGAAAGTCGTTATTTTACGTTGTCGTGAGGGGCAAAAAAGTTTACCGGTTCTATAGCATCCATATTTATAATGGAATATATAAATATGAGTTAACGCCTTCATAAAAATGTCAACTATTTGAGCAGGCGAACATATTTAACGAGAACAACTCCAAGGGCAACTTTTTTTCCTTTTTCATGGACAACGATCTCAATATGTTTTGTACGGGCATGGAAAATTAGATTGATAATGAGATAGATGGCAAGTTAGAGACGCAAATCACGAACCAGATTTCAGCTGGGGATCGGGCTTAATCGAGCCTTCAGGTTGGGAGCTGGTTCTCCGCCATTGCTATGATGTGAAATTGAGCGAAAATGTTATAGTGAGGCAAAGGTTTGTAAGACTGAAAATGGCAATGAGAGTACTATCCCTAATATTTCCACGTATTTATAGCTACATTTTATTGAATATTTTAATAAACTAGTAAAATGTACGCATGTTGCGCGTGATTGATATACTTTTTTCGATTTCTTTTAAAAAGATGAAAATCTCAAGAAATTCAATAAATAAGGAATTGATATTGGAGCTCCAACAAGTTATTATAGGAATTTTACTCTTATTTCTTTCAACAAATGAAAAAACTATCCATTAATAAAAAAAATAGCAAAACTTTTTAATTCTTATTTATTTTAGCATTATGAATATACACTGTGATGTCTTAGAATAGCATTTAAGATTAAATTCTCCTATATACTTTGAGATGCTCTTTTAATTGAAGTTAGTTACGTGGTGAACTATTTTTAGGAAAGAGTTTTACGTCTTGAGCAATAGAGTTGCATAGCACGTTCCTTACTAAAATGTGACTAGTCAAGACTTTATGTATTGCACTCTTTATAAGTGAACCATAGTAATAACTTTATTGTCTTTCACTATTAGTTATAATGCATAACAATTAGAAACTAATTATATAGGTGACTTGTAAGCTCCATGTGAAAATATCTTATCTTTCAATAGGAATTTTTCAACCCATGTGATAGCGTGCAACTTATTAAGCCTCAATGTAAACAAAATATGATTGGTTCATGTGAAATAGTTGCTCTCCTTAACTTAACCATTAAGAATGAGATAATCATATAATAAATTCCACCCAATCAAATTTAATCCTTCCAAAAAGTCAAGCTTCCTTAGGAAGCTACATGTGCTGAAATTTCTATAGAGTTTGATTCTCTCTTTGATTGGAAAAGCGACAAATTGTCAAATATTAATTGCTCTTGAACTCACTTGATTGAAACACTAAAAATTTAACTAGTACTTGTGTGTGGTTGTGTATGGGCCCAAATTGAGGAGTGGATAGGGTCGTGTTCGGCTGGACAACGGTGGTTGTCGGTCTTAAATGTTCACGTGTATCCATTATCCTAGTCCCCGGTTCATGAGACGGAGTGATCCATGACGGACGAGGTCATTGGTTTAGCATATTTCCGGGATATTCTCGCAAGTAGGCCAACTTGCATGGAGAGATAAGAATTGATTGTTAACAAGGACATAAGGTTGACGGCATCAACTTATCACCTCTTGTCTCATCTTATGCTTTTCCTATGTGAATTGATACAATTTATTATATTGTGAGAATTCTTTTGAATAATTCTTGATATCTGGCATGAATGGATTAAATAGTGTCATGTGCACACACGGTCCTTACTGAGCATTAGCTCATGCCTAACGTATATATTATAGGTGAGGTAGAAGAACCAGGATGGAACATGATGATCAAGTGAGAAACGACGCTACATGTAGTGTAGATACCTTTGTTAAGTTTGATCTTGTATGTTAAGTTTCAGGAGGCTAAGTTTTCGTTGTAGTTAACTAGATCCTATCTGTATATGTTAAACCAAACATTGTACCATGTTTTGTCGTAGTGCTACTGTTAGGTCATATTTTGTACGTACTTTACATGATCATTATCACGATATTTGGCATATTTGTGCTTCGTATTTGATGGAATTATGTTGGTGTTGAATTAATAGGTGATCATACGAAGAATGAAGGCAAAAAGAGACAAAATGAGGTGAAAAAGAAGAAAAATCAAGTGGACATAAAATCTGGACAGCCGAACACTTTGCAAAACTAAGCGTGCCCACGCTTAATTCCATGAAGGCTTCAGTCAAAGACGAGACTGCTGGACGTTTTGAGAAACTTTCCAACTGAAATCCAGATTTGCTTTGGATTTGTTACTATTCGAATTTTTGGGATTTATTCCTTTGCTTTTATTTTGAGATTTATTTCCATATTTTGAAGATTCTTATTTTGTTTTAAGTTTGTTAAGATTGTTAGAATCTTAATTAGTTACCTTTTTGGATTAGGATTCTATTATGTTATAAATATGTGGAATTTTATTCCACAAGACATCTTTTCCTCTATTTTCAATTGAAGTGCACGTTTTTTTTCCTCTATTGTCAATTGTACTTTAATCCTTTCGTTTATCAGGTATTTACTTTTTCTCTGAGCTTTGTTGACAATATATTTCAATTGGTTAGATAACTTGATCAACTATTTAATCGTTTCAATCGTATTAAGCTATTTAGGACCCAAATCCATAATTGTTTGGTAAACCCTAATTTTGGTAGCAGTTAACGACGTTGATTATTTAATCGTTTTCGATTAGTCGTTATGAGAAGTAGTAACCTAGTCTAAATAAACCGAGCTTGTGTATTTGTTGGCTAGAATTGGTATTTTTCTTATACGTGAATGCTATCGTTAGGCTAAATTCTAAGAGCTTATTTAAGGTTGTCTAATCTATAAGAGAAGTAATCAAAGAGCTTGTTTTGGTTACAGACAACTTAAGGAAAAACTAGGTTGCTAGAGCTTGTTAGTAACTATAGCCAATTTATCTGATAACGTCGGATTATTATTGCATCAATGATCAAATCGTAAAATCAATACCGAGATAATCCGAAGACTAGAACTTCTCGACATATTGAATTCAAAAATCTATTTTAATTTTGCTTGTTGATTTTACGTCTTTTAAATTTTACGTTTTTAATATCGATTTTAGTTAAAAATCTCAAAACCCCCCTTTTTATCGATATTAGTAATTTAGGAATTGAATTTTACACCATTCCCTGTGGATCGACCCTACTTAACGCTGAAAACAAATCTTTTTAAAGTAGGTTTTTATTTTTGTTGGATTCGACACCCACCAAATTTTGGCGCCGTTGCCGGGGAACGGTGTTATATATTTATTTCCATTGTGACTAATATTTTCGTTTTAGTTTTGTTTTTTGGTTTTTGTATGCCTAGGACCTTTCGTGGAAGTGAGTTCGAATACGATCCCGAGATCGAAAAACGAGCCCGCCGACTACGAAAAGAGACGAGGCAACGTCACTTCACTATTCCGCACGTTTCATCGTCCAGGTAGGATATACGTTTTCTTCTAGCGCTTCAGAGGAAGAAAACGAATCAATGGGCAACGCTGCTAATGTTCCACCTGCTAATGGTGCCAATGCCAACGCTAATGGCAATGCCAATCCCGACGTCGTAGAAAGAACGCTGAAAGACATGGCCATGCCGAATCCGAATCAACAACCTCTCTGCATACCTTATCCTAATCTTGAGGTAGATTTTGAATTGAAATCTGGAACAATTCACTTACTACCTGTTTTTCATGGTTCTGCAGGAGAGGATCCACATAAGCATTTGAAGGGATTCCATTTGATTTGCTCAACCATGAAGCCAAAAGATATAACCGAGGATCAAATGAAATTGAGGACTTTTCCTTTTTCCTTAGCCGATAAAGCTAGACATTGGCTATATTTCCTTCCTCCTGGCTCGATTGAAACATGGAATGAGATGGAAAGACAATTCTTAGAGAGATTCTTCCCAGCATCTCGAGTCGCAAACGTAAGGAAAAAAATTTGCGGAATTCGCCAATTTACGGGTGAAACATTATACGAGTATTGGGAACGTTTCAAACAGTTGGTTGCTAGCTGCCCACAACATCAAATTTCCGAACAACTTCTCATACAGTACTTCTACGAAGGACTAACAATTATGGATAGGAATTTGATAGACGCTGCAAGTGGTGGAGCATTGATTTATAAAACCCCAACCGAAGCGAGAAATTTGATTTCGAATATGGCGTCTAATTCCCAACAATTTAGCATTCAACAAGAACACCCATCGAAAGAAGCGAATGAAGCAACTATAACATCATTCAATCAACGCGTAAACGACATGACGGTCCTCATGCAAAAGATGGCTATGGGAAACACACAATAAGCCAATATGTGCGGTATTTATTCCGGAATCGGACATATGGCCGAGATATGCCCCAATGCTCAAAATCAGGCTTTCGAGCAAGCAAACGCAGCTGGATTTCCGGGGCCCGTTCAACGAAAATACGATCCTTTCTCGAACACATATAACACTGGATGGAGGGATCATCCCAATTTGAGTTACGCGCCACGACCCCCTTATCGAAAACCTCAAGGACCTCCGTTTTCTCAGCAAAACCAACCCTCAGGTACGTCTTTAGAAGATATGATGAAAACATTGATCGCTAACACTCAACAATTCCAACAGGACGTACAACAGGTTCAACAAGAAAATCACAATGCTATCTAGAATTAGGATTCTATTATGTTATAAATATGTGCAATTTTATTCCACAAGTCATCTTTTCCTCGTTTTCAATTGAAGTGCACGTTTTTTTTTCATTTACCTAAGGCTCTCGAATTTTTATTGTTGTTTATATTTTTAATTATGTGTTGCTAAACACATAATTCTAGTCGAGGAATAATCAAGGTTTGATTCTTAATATTTGTGAGATCGAATTGTACTTTAATCCCTTCATTTATTAGGTATTTACTTTTTCTCTGAGCTTTGTTGACAATATATTTCAATTGGTTAGATAACTTGATCAACTATTTAATCGTTCGAATCGTATTAAGCTATTTAGGGCCCAAATCCGTAATTGTTTGGTAAACTCTAATTTTGGTAGCAGTTAACGACGTTGATTATTTTATCGTTTTCGATTAGTCGTTATGAGAAGTAGTAACCTAGTCTAAATAAACCGAGCTTGTGTGTTTGTTGGCTAGAATTGGTGTTTTTCTTATACGTGAATGCTACCGTTAGGCTAAATTCTAAGAGCTTATTTAGGATTGTCTAATCGATAAGAGATGTAATCAAAGAGCTTGTTTTGGTTACCGGCAACTTAAGGAAAAACTAGGTTGCTAGAGCTTGTTAGTAACTATAGCCAATTTGTCTGATAACGTAGGATTATTATTGCATCAATGATCAAATCGTAGAATTAATATCGAGATAATCCGAAGACTAGAACTTCTCGACATATTGAATTCAAAAATCTGTTTTAATTTTTCTTGTTGATTTTACGTCTTTTAAATTTTACGTTTTTTATTTCGATTTTAGTTAAAAATCTCAAAACCCCCCTTTTTATCGATATTAGTAATTTAGGAATTGAATTTTACACCATTCCCTGTGGATCGACCCTACTTAACGCTAATTACAAATCTTTTTAAAGTAGGTTTTTATTTTTGTTGGATTCGACACCCACCAGCTACCTTGTAATTATCTTCCGCTGTTTTACTTCTTAAAGAAAAAGCCATAATCGATTACATTCTTATCATAGACCTAGTCTCGTCTTAAGTTGAATACAATTAATTAATTCATTTGGGGCGTGACATACACCATCATACACCAAATCTTTTCTAAATATTTGGGGTCAAAATATATAATAATAAATGAAATAATATTGTAAAATACTAACATATACTTCAATGCAAGTATAAATATTTTTAGCAGGATTGCTAAATAATGTTTTTTTATTATCTATTTTTGTTTGATATATAGGTTAAAATTTAATTAATTTTACTTTTTAATGAGTCGTTGTGTTAAAAATTTAAATTTATTTGTCTGAAGAAAATCCAAAAAATTTGATAACTATGTACTAATAGATTAAGTGAAATGTACTAATTGAAATTAATGTTCAATTTTTTCTAGTTCATTTTCATCACAATTGCAATTATAAAATTTTATATGGTATTACTTTTTTAAGAAAACCATACTAAAATTCCTTCAAATCAATTTTATGTCATGGTATATTATCAGAAATATGGTTGGTTAAATATTTGATATTTGAAATTATTATTTTCTTTTATTGCTCAAATTATAAGTTAAACTTATATATAAGAAAAATAAAAGTTAAACTATAAGTTCAAATAACATTAAACCTGTGCACTATCAATAGATATCGAAATTAATTTCTATTTGACAATTTTATATTTTGGTATGAAATAGTAGTCATCATAAATATTTTTTCTTAATTAAAAAATCTTTTAGAAATAACATGTTTTCTTAGATTATCGTAGTAATAATGAGAGAGTGCTAAATTAGCAATACATGAATTAAGTTAATAAATATCAAATCATATCACTTAGTGAATTTTTTATGAAAAGTTTGTTTGTTAGAGACATTTATCATTAAAAATTTTGTATTTCTAAAGAGTTCCTAGAAGTAATATGATTTAGGAAACATATTATGACAACTTTATTTTAAATTATATTTTCGACACCTATGATATATTTTAATATTAAATAAAATGAAGAAAACTTATCTTTCTTGAACTGTACTTACCTAATATTTGTTACGGAACAATGAGTTGTTTAACTTACAATACTATATTAAAAATCATAAACCAACAAGCAAAATTAGATGTTATTTTGATATGGAACAATGGGTTTTCTTTCCTATTTTGATATGGAATATTTCAAATATACATTTATGCATAGGTTATGAATATGAGAATTATTAAGTCGAATCATGTGAAGTCTTGTGTTTATTTTTTATTTCTCTTAACTTTTCTAATCGTTATATGCATTGAATTCTAAGTTTATGGTACGTGGACAAGTAGACTAAATCTAATTCTAGAAAGAAAAAAGATATGCAATTTTGTACTAAATTAGATTTATGTTTTTGCTTGTCGTAAAATCTTGTTTAAGTTCCCAAATTATATTTATGTTTTTGATTATCATAAAATCTTGTTTAAGTTATATGCATTGATTTCTGAGCTTACGGTACGTGAACAAGTAGACTAAATCTAATTCTAGAAAGAAAAAGAAATGAGCTGACCAGAAATGGCGCAGGATTGGAGACAACCCAGCGTCATTTCCATCACAGCCCACGCCAAAATAGCGTGGGTTGGAGACAACCCAGCGCCATTTGCATCACAACTCACGCCAAAATGGCATTGGTTGGAGATGGCCTTACTAGGATCTCAATATGTTTTGTACATGCATGGAAAGTAAGATTGATAACAAGATACATGGCAAGTTAGAGACGCAAATCACGAAGTAGAAAACGTAACCAATAGAACTGTATCTCAGATTCAATTCTAGAACATGCGACTTGTTCTTGGCCGACCAAGATAGAAAATTAGCACCCAAATAAATGGCCTAGCCTAGAAACACGACTGTCCAAGCATCCAGACCAATCAAACCCAAACTATATAACAATGGGCCCTAGCATAAATATCTCACAAACACTAACACATCTAAGTTTCTTAAAAATTTTCCATAATGGAGAAAGTATATTTTTTCATATCTAGGATGGATGATTCAAAATAAATATTGGATAGGTGCGAGCTCAGGGATCCATGGGCACACTGTTGAGAGGTGCCGGCTCAGGGATGCTCTCAGGCTTCACCTCCTCTACATGTTCAAAGATGCTATCAAAGTCCATCATCTAATCCCTCAACACTGCAAAGAGGTTCCAACCCCTGTGGTTACGAGGCGCTCCTAAGAAGTACCTATTGAAGTAGACTGTCAAATTCCATTGTGTCTGATGCCTCAATGGTGCTGAGAGGTGCCTCTTGAGGAATGCTATCAGGGATGCTCTCAGGCTTCACCTTCGATCCTGGGACACTGCTGAGAGGCGTCAGCTGAATAATGCTACTAGATTCCAACTCCTCTGATGCCGGAATGCTGTTAAGAGGTGTTGGCTCAAGGATGCAATTAGAATTCGACCCCACAACGACGTAGTTCGGTGCGTCACCATTGACGAACGAATCAGATTTCAAATGGGGATCGGGCGTAATCGAGCCTTCTTGTTGCTCATTCGTGGTTTTTGGACATTTCCGTCAATTTGGATGGAAAGGTTAACGGCAAGGACTAAAAGCATTCAGATTTGACAAGTTAAAGGACTCAATGTGTAGAATGCCAACATGGAGGACCAGATTTGCGATTGGACTTTTTCCAAGGACGAAATCTGTAATTCCCCCAAAATTAGCACCCAAATAAATGGCATAGCCTAGAACGACGACGTCCAAGCATCCAGCCCAATCAAATCTGAACTATACAACAATGGGGGCCCTAGCATAAATATCTAACATACACTAACACATCTAAGTTTCTTGAAAAATTTTCATAATGGAGAAAGTATTTTTTTTCATATCTAGGATGGATGAATCAAAATATATATTGGGGAGGTGCCGGATTAGGAATCCATGGGCACACCGTTGAGAGGTGCCGGCTCCGGGATGCTCTCAGGCTTCACATCCTCTGCCTGTTGAAAGATGCTATTAAATTCTATTGCATCTAATCCCTCAAAGCTGCTGAGAGGTTCCAACCCCTCTGGTCCCGAGGCGCTTCTAAGAAGCACTTGTTGAAGTAGTCTATCAAATTCCAGTGCCTCTGCTCCCTCAACGGTGCTGAGAGGTGCCTCTTGAGGGATGCTATCAGGGATGCTCTCAGGCTTCACCTCTGATCTTGGGACACTGCTGATAGGGGTCGGCTGAAGAATGCTACCAGATTCCAACCCCTCAGATGCTGGAACGTTGTTAAGAGGTGTTGGCTCAAGGATGCTATCAGAATTCGACCCTTCTGAATTCTTTCCTTTCCTGCCTGACTGCTTTGCTTTTCGGCTTCCTGGAGTTAGAGAAGGCTGTAGATGAAAGTGGTATAATTTCATTGACGAGAAAAGGTTAAAAAAAAAACTTTTGTGTAAATTACATATACATTCTACGTGAGAACTTAATTACAAAAAATGCGTTCGAACTAGAACTTAATTTATTTAGGGTGTTAACCTATATAATTTATTTATAATAAATTAACTTTTTATGAACCAAATTGAAAGCAATTCAAACTAAATAATAATAAATATACATTTTATATAAGTTAGGGTAAAAAATATTTATTTAGCATTTAATAATAAACGTAAATTAATGCATAATTGAATAAAATATAATTAATAAGATATAATTATAACTAATTAAACTTATAGAGGCTAAATTTAAAACAATTCAAACTTTATAAATTCAAAACGGACTAAAATAATAATAAATCTAAAGATAAGGGACAGAAAAGCAAACCATAAAAAATATTTTAAAAAAATAAAATGAGCTGGCCAAAAAAGGCGCAGCTACAGTGCTGCGCCTTTTCTAGCGCAGCTTTTGGTGCTGGGTTGGAGACAACCCAACGCCATTTCCATCACAACCCATGCCAAAATGGCGGGGATTGGAGATGGTCGCTAGTTTATCGGGCTTTTTGCCAGTTTAAATGAGCACATATTTAACGTACCATTTTTTTTAATCGTAATTCAAAAGTATGTGTATAAATGTTCGGAAGTCGTTATTTTGCGTTGTCTTGAGGGACAAAAAATTTCACAGGTTCTATAGCATCCATATTTATAATGGAATATATAAATGTGATTTAACACTTTTGTAAAAATGTCAGCTACTTGAGCAGGCGAACATATTTAACGAGAACATCTCCAAGGGCAACTTTTTTTCCTTTTTCATGGACAATGATCTCAATATGTTTTGTACAGGCGTGGAAAATAAGATTGATAACGAGATAGATGGCAAGTTAGAGACGCAAATCACGAAGTAGAAAACGTAACCATTAGGATTTAGCAAGCGAATGCAATAGAACGGTATTCAGATTCAATTCTGGAACATTGGACTTGTTCTTGGCCGACCAAGATAGAAAATTAGCACCAAATAAATGACCTAGCCAAGAACGACGACCGTCCAAGCATCCAGCTAAATCAAACCCGAACTACATAACAATGGGGTCCTAGCATAAATATCTAACAAACACTAACACATCTAAGTTTCTTGAAAATTTTCCATAATGGAGAAAGTATATTTTTTTTCATATCTAGGATGTATGAATCAAAATAAATATTGGATAGGTGCGAGCTCAGGGATCCATGGGCACACTGTTGAGAGGTGCCGGCTCAGGAATGCTCTCAGGCTTCACCTCCTCTGCATGTCGAAAGATGCCATCAAAGTCCATCATCTAATCCCTCAACACTGCAAAGAGGTTCCAACCCCTCTAGTTTCGAGACGCTCCTAAGAAGTACCTGTTGAAGTAGACTGTCAAATTCCATTGCGTCTGATCCCTCAATGGTGCTGAGAGGTGCCACTTGAGGAATGCTATCAGGGATGCTCTCAGGCTTCACCTCTGATCCTGGGACACTGCTGAGAGGCGTCAGCTGAATAATGCTACTAGATCCCAACTCCTCTGATGCCGGAATGCTGTTAAGAGGTGTTGGCTCAAGGATGCGATCAGAATTCGACCCCTCAACGACGTCGTTCGGTGCGTCACCATTGACGAACGAATCAGATTTCAGCTGGGGATCGGGCGTAATCGAGCCTTCTTGTTGCTCATTCATGGTTTGTAGATGAGGTTCCGCCATCGCTATGGTGTGAAATTGAGGGAAAATGTTACAGTGAGGCAAAGGTTTAAAAAAGCAAAGAGGTAATGACAATGAGAGTACTATCACTAATATTTCCACGTATTTATAGCTACATTTATTTAATATTTTAATAAATTAAATTAAATTACACAGACCCTTTTTCTACTATGATAATAAATTATAGGTTTTTAAAGTATATTTAGTATAAAAAAATAGAATCTTTTAAGTGTTAGCGCTATAAATTGTAGGGATTTATTAGGTAAATATTTTGTGTCTCCTTAATCCACACTTACATAGAATGTAACGCTGGAAAATTTGGTCATGGTCAATTATTTAGTTACACGTTTGATTCATTTGTGGATGACAAATAATGAAATATTCTTGTTTAGGAGATACTAAACAATTACGTGATTATATAAAATTGAATATTTTTATAATACTAAAAATTTAAATAAGACTGATACTTTACATATTATTTATATATATGTATACATATATCTACGGACGAATATGTAGAAAGATTAATTCATCACGAAAAGTGAAAACGATAAGAGTTGAAAAAAGAACAAAATTTTGAGCTTTTGCAAGCATAATCTAGATCGTGGCTAACGTGATATCGACAAGTAGACTAAATCTTATTCTAGAAAAAAAAATGAGCTGGTCAGAAATGGCGCAGCACTGTTGCTGCGCCATTTCTGGCGCAACTTTTGGCGCTGGGTCTCAGTGCCATTACCATCACAACCCACGCCAAAATGACATGGGTCGGAGATGGTCTTACTAGGCCTGTTTATCGGGCTTTTTACGAGTTTAAATGAGCTCAAATTTTTAACGAACAATTTTTTTAATCGTAATTCAAAGGTATGTATATAAATGTTTGAAATTCGTTATTTTGCGTTGTCGTGAGGGGCAAAAAATTTCACAAGTTCTATAGCATCCATATTTATAATGGAATATATAAATGTGAGTTAACGCCTCCGTAAAAATGTCAACTATTTGAGCAGGCAAACATATTTAACGAGAACATCTCCAAGGTCAACTTTTTTTCCTTTTTCATGGACAACGATCTCTGATATATTTTGTATATATTTTGTACAGGCATGGAAAATAAGATTGATAGCAAGATAGATGGCAAGGTAGATGCGCAAATCACGAACTAGAAAACATAACCAATAGGATTCAGCAAGCGAAGGCAATAGAACGGTACTCAGATTCAGATCTGGAACATGGGACTTTTTCTTGGCTGACCAAGATAGAAAATGAGCACCCAAATAAATGGCCTAGCCTAGAACGATGACCATCCAAGCATCCAGCCCAGTCAAACCCGAACTATATAACAATGGGGCCCTAGCATAAATATCAAACAAACATTAACACATTTAAGTTTCTTGAAAATTTTCCATAATGGAGAAAGTAAATTTTTTTCTCATATCTAGGATGGATGAATCAAAATAAATATTGGAGAGGTGTCGGCTCAAGGATCCAAGGCACACTGTTGAGAGGTGCCGGCTAAGGGATGCTTTCAGGCTAGAACAATAATTGAAGAAATTGGTAATGTATGTAGTTTAAAAAATAAACCCATTTAACTTTAACACAAATAGTTAATGGCACTTAAATCTGATTCGAAGAAAAATCAAAAAGAATCGAAGAGAATAGTCGAACCTGAATCGAAGAGAATCGAACTTGAATCGAAGAGAATCAAACTTGAATCAAACCAAAACGTCTTCTATTAGGGTTGGGACTTGGGACTTGGGAGGAAGACAAGGACGGAGGGCTGAAAACTTAGGTGGAAGACAAGGACAGAGGGCTGAAAACTTAGGGTCAAATTTATATTTATTATAAATAAATTTTCGGTGTTCGGGTAGTTCGGGTACCCGAACTACCCGAACATGCCTAAAACTCTACCCGAACCCGAACCCAAACCCGAACCCGAACCCAATTAATAGTATTCGGGTTCGGGTTAACCCGAACCTGACATAGAACCCGAACTACCCGACTCGAACTATCCGAACCCGATCGGGTCGGGTCGGTATCCGAAAAACCTGATCCAATTGCCCATCCCTAATCATGATACAGATTCCTCGAAAGCAGAAGCAGAGCTCGAAGAAGATCCAGTCGGAGGTGAGGCTATGGAAGTCCGCCGCTCAACTCGAGAAAGACGAGTACTAGGCTGGCTCTCTGAATACATTACTGAAAGCAATGTAGCATACTGTCTTTTAACGGAGGATGGAGAGCCAACAACTTTCCAGGAGGCTTCTAGAAACCAAGACGCGGCTCTATGGAGGACAACAATGCAAGAAGAGATTGAAGCCTTACATAAAAACCGAACATGGGAGCTTGTTCAGTTACCACGAGGTAGGAAAGCCATTGGAAATAAATGGGTCTATAAGATCAAGCGTGATGGCAATGACCAAGTGGAACGGTATCGTGCTAGACTCGTGGTGAAAGGATATGCTCAGAAAGAGGGTATTGACTTCAACGAGATATTTTTCCCGGTGGTTCGACTTACAACAGTCAGGTGGTCCTGGCAATGTGTGCTGCAATCGACTTACACCTGGAGCAGTTGGATGTGAAAACTGCATTTCGTCATGGAAATCTTGAAGAAGAAATCTATATGCTCCAACCAGAAGGTTTTGCCGATGTAGGCAAAGAGAACTTGGTTTGCAGGTTAAACAAATCTCTATACGGTCTCAAACAGGCGCCGAGGTGTTGGTATAAGAGATTTGATTCCTTCACTATAAGCCTTGGATACAATAGACTTAACGCAGACTATTGCACGTATTGCAAAAGGTTTGGTACGGATAACTCGTTCGTTATTTTGTTATTGTATGTGGACGACATGTTGGTCGTAGGGCCTAACATTGGTCGGATCCAAGAGTTAAAGGCACAATTGGCTAGGGAGTTTAAAATGAAGGACTTGGGACCAGCAAACAAGATTCTAGGGATGCAAATTCACAGAGACAGAAGTAGCAGGGCGATTTGGCTATCACAGAAGAATTATTTGAGAAAGATCTTGCGCCGCTTCAACATGCAAGATAGTAGTCAATCTCAACCCCTCTCCCTGTTAACTTCAAGTTATCCTTTAGTATGTGTCCTAGCAATGAAGCAGAGAGGATGGAGATGTCTCGAGTACCGTATGCATCAGCAGTGGGAAGTTTAATGTTCGCTATGATATGCACTAGACCAAATATTGCACAAGTAGTGGGAGCGGTTAGTCGGTTCATGGCGAATCCTGGAAAAGAGCATTGAGGAGCAATAAAGAGGATTCTGAGGTACATCAGAGGTTCCTCGGATGTTGCATTATGTTTCAGAGGATCAGATTTTACTGTTAAAGGCTATGTGGATTCGGATTATGCGGGTGACCTTGATAAAAGGAGATCCACCACGGGATATGTGTTTACTCTTGCGGGCGGAGCTGTAAGCTGGGCTTTAAAGTTACAGAGTGTTGTAGCTCTATCCACTACAGAAGCAGAATACATGGCAGCTACACTTGCCTGTAAAGAAGCAGTTTGGATACAAAGGTTGGTTGAGGAGCTCGGGCACAAACAAGAAAGCGTTAATTTGTTTTGTGACAGTCAGAGCGCCTTGCACATTGCAAGGAATCCGGTCTTTCATTCCAGGACGAAGCACATCGGTGTTCACTACCACTTTGTTCGTGAAGCGACTACCACTTTGTTCGTGAAGCGGTGGAGAATGGGAGTGTTGACATGCAAAAGATTCACACTCGGGAAAACCTAGCAGATGTATTGACAAAGCCAATCAGTACAGACAAGTTTGTTTGGAGTAGATCCTCGATTGGCCTTACAGAAACATAGGCAACACGGACGGACAAGGCAAAAGGATGTGTGAAGAACTAATTTGTCATTAGTCTTCAAGTGGGAGAATGTCCAAATTGTCATGCTTGTTCAAGCATGATAATTTTGATTTCAAATGTAAAAAATGTCATGCAAATTGAAATTGTCAATGACAAAAATGTCATGCATGACGTAAGCATGGTCATAAATGTCAGGCGAAGCTCTCCTATAAATAGAGCTTCGTCCAGTGTTAGAATCCATCCCGAAAATATTTCTCTTTCTCCCTATAAACTTTCTTCTCCTTTTGTTTGTTATAAAAGAGAGTGTGAGAGTGTTCTTCCTAGTTCGAGACGAATAAAATTATTCCGTTCTTGTGATTAGTGAAGACGTTTGTAATTTCTTTCAGACTGATATTATCATAGCCTTGTCCCGTGGACGTAGCCTAAATTGGGTGGACCACGTTAAATTTCGTGTCCCTTATTTTCTATATTTTGTTGTTGTCTCAACTCAAATAATGTCATATTTGAACGCTTCCGCAGCGCGTACCGCCTAACAAAGTTTTCTACTTTTCTTACATACTGACTTTCTAAAATGTGATCTGATAGTTTAAAAATAAATTGAAATGGTTAGCCCAATATTAAATCTAAACATACAAGGAAAACACCCAAATAAGACATATATATATAGAGAGAGAGAGAGTAAGAGAGTGAAACCCTACCCGATCGATAACCCCAGCGGTGGCACCAGAGCTGCGAGGCTTCAACTCCATTGTCTAGTCCTCCGGCAACCAGCTCGGCCTCTTGGACATCTCCTCGAAGTCTTTACGATGCGACGACCGCGGGCGCCACCCCGCCTTGGCCGTGCACTCTTCGGGGAACACCATTGAAATCGGCTCCTCATTCGCCGTCTCTTCACCCGCCATCTTTTCGCCGCCAGACCCCTCAACGACGTCGTTCGGCGTGTCACCATCCACGAACGAACCAGATTTCAGCTGGGGATAAAGCGTAATAGGGCCTTCTGGTTGTTCATTCGCGGTTGGGAGCTGAGGTTCCGCCATTGCTAAGGTGTGAAATTGAGAGAAAATATTACAATGAATCAAAGGTCTGAAAAAGCAAAGATTGAAAATGACATTGAGAGTACTATCTCTAATATTTCCACGTATTTATAGCTACATTTATATAATATTTTAATAAATTTAATTAAATTAAATAGACCCTTTTTTGCCTATTATGAATAAATTATAGGGTTTTAAAGTATATTTAGTTTTAAAAAGGAGAATCTTTGAATATTAGGTAAATATTTTGTGTCTCTTTAATCCACACTTACATAGAATGTAACGTGGAAAAATTTGGTCATGGTCAATTATTTAGTTACATGTTTGATTCATTTTGGGAAGACAAATTATTAGATATTGTTGTTTAGGAGACACTAAACAATTATGTGATTATATTATTTTTATAATACGAAAATTTAAATATGACTGATACTTTAGATATTATATATATATATATGTATACATATATGTACAGATGAATATGTAGACACAGATTAACTCGTCACAAAAAGTGAAAATAATTAGACCATCTCCAACCCATGCTATTCTAGCGTGGGTGTAGAAGGATTTGGCGTTGGGTTGTCTCCAATCTAGCGCCAAAAGCTGCGCCAGAAGTAGCGCGGCTACAGCCAGAAGTAGCGCAGCACTGTAGCCGCGCTACTTCTTGCTAGGTTTTTTTTATTTTTTTAAAAAAAATTTGTAGGGTTTGCAGTTTAATCCTTCAGCTTTAGCTTTGTTTTCATTTTAGTTCGTTTTAAATTTATAAAGTTTGAATTATTTTTAGTTTAGCCCCAAATAATTCAATTAGTTATAATATATCCTATTAATTATATTTTATTCATTCATGCATTAATTTAAGTTTATTATTAAATTATAAATAAATATTTTATACTCTAACTTATATAAAATGTATATTGTATTATTAATTAGTTTTAATTACTTTCAATTTAGCTCGTAAACATATAATTTATTGTAAATAAATCACAATAGTTATATTTAATTCAACTAGAATAAAATAAATTTTATAAATTAATTTTAGATAAAACATATACTAAAAATTATATATACATACTTTTATAAGATTCCTTTTTGGTGCAGTGAATAGTATCCTGAGTTGGAATGAATTTACTGTAGCTGCGCCAAATTGGTGCAATTTTTGTACCATATTGGTGCAAAATGGCAAAATGAGTTGGAGATGTTCTTAGAGTTGAAAAAGTCGAACCTAAAACAAATTTTTGAACTTTTGCAAGCATAATCTAGATCGTGGCTACCGTGATATCGACAAAATTTTAGTTACAATGAGAATTTTATCGCGATAAATGGCGGCGGACAAGAGTTGGAATTTGAAGTTTGAATCTTTGACAAGGGATTTTATATTTAGCTATTTTGGGAAAACATTTATGTGGGTTTTCTTTCCTATTTTGATATGGAATATTTCAAATATACATTTATGCATAGGTCATGAATATGAGAATTATTAAGTCGAATCATGTGAAGTCTTGTGTTTATTTTTTATTTCTTTTAACTTTTCTAATCGTTATATGCATTGAATTCTAAGTTTATGGTACGTGGACAAGTGGGGGAATTATAGATTTCGTCCCTCAACAAAACTCCAATCGCAAAATCGGTCTTCCATGTTCTGTCCGCATTAATTTAGTCCCTTATCTTGTCAAAACTGAACGCTTTTAGTCTTGCCGTTATCTTTTCCATCCATATTGACGGAAAACTTCAAAAAAGGTCAAATTATGGGGAAATTTACATCTTTTCATCCTATATCTTACTATTAAAGACATTTTTGTCCAATTACCCTGAATCAGGCCCAACATGCTTCCGAAAAATAATTAAACATTCATAAATTCATACCTCTGTTTGACCTCCTTACTGCCGGGTATTCCAAGCCTCCGGTTTTACGGACTCGTTCCAACCACTCGACCGCAGAAGGTGGTTCGTAAGTCTTAGCTCCTTCAGCAATACAAAGCACAACCCCATTTCGTTTCCTACCTTAGGGCGTAGGGGGTATTACAGTATAAATGTCTAGTTAAATTTTTGAAAGCAAGTTGAAACAAAAACCTCAAATTTTTATTGATGAATTAAAATTAAAATTACATAAACATACTCTACTCCGCTATTGGAGGAGATAACCTTTTAGCCTCTCATATGAGAACTTACAAATTGGGGGAAATCCCCATACACTCGAATTTTCAAATACAGAAAAGAAAAATTACAATAAAGAAAATGATTTTATTTTAAATACTATGGAAGAAGATATGTTGAGAAGAGTTGGAGAAATTTTTTGATAATCCTCCATCTGCTTCATCCCTTCCTTTTATAGCCTTCAGCTGCGGACTCCAAAGGCGGATTCCAAACCTGTTTTTATTTTTAATACGTCATTGCTTACGTATTTTCTTTTGTTTTTTGTCCCCCACTTGTTTTGAGTGGGTGGGGGAATCAATAATTCGTCCACTTGCTTAAGTGGCCTTTGTAAATTGTTTGCCGACACTTTGATCTTCACGTGGTCGGCCCCTCTTTGTCTGCCACTCTTTAAAAAAGTTGTGGCTAATTGCTTATCTTTTTTGAAAGGTATGGCCCGTTGTTTTTGTCTTTGGCCCATCCTTATCATGAAGGCGTCATTGCGTTCGCCATCTTACTTGTATGTTTCACAGCTGTATATATATATATATATATATATATATATATATTTTTTTTTTTTCAGCTGTTCCACTCTGAAATTACATGTTGTAATATACGTTGGACCTATGTTAATTAGGTCCTTCTTTGTTTTTTACATTTAAAAGTTTTTACCGCGGTTTGTAAAAACCCCGCGGATTTCTTGTTCTTTTACCCTTATCTTGTTCACGGTCGGGCTTTTCTTTCGTAACCCTGATTCGGGTGTCGAACAAGGGTTTCTCTTTCGTAACCCACATGCATCATATTACATGTTTTCTTCCTTGTGTTTTCCGTTGCCAGTAACTTGTTCATCCAAATTAGCGTCCTTTTTTGTTCAAAAAGATTTTCTGCGAATTCGGTACTTTTCCCTATCATGGAGTTTAACAGGAATGATCCATTAACCTTGTTTGAAAAAATTTTGAATGGATACTTCACTTTGTCCATCTCGGTTAGACAGACCCAGAATCCCCACGCTCTTCGGGTGAAAATGTCATCTTCATTAATTGAAGCCACCAGAGGAGACTCTCTAGTCTCGACCTTAACTCTGTTGTAGGCCGTTATATCGGGTCTCTGTAATTTCATAAAATGAAACGCCGGATGAGATCCCTTTCCTGCAATTTCTGGATCAATTGATAAGAATTTTATTTCCAGAACATCTCCTCTCTTCAGATGTGGATTATTTTGCCATGAGTCAAACACAGCTTCACTAATCCATTCCAGTAATTTAGAAATTTCTGGAAATCCTGGTGACATAGTATGGATCGAGGCGAGTGCCCCAAAATCATACCATTCGCGAACCTCGTCGGGTTTTGACCCTTCTCGCATCCAAACCCTAGGATATTTTCCAGATGTATCGACAATTGTTTTTCCCGGATTTATCCCCTTTCTTGAGATCAATTTTTCCCATGATCTCTGGTAAACCTGCCAATGCAAATTAATCTCGTTAGTATTAACTTTAGAGATGCCTGTCTGTGGCCTAAGGTTAATCTCCCCCTCTTTAACCCCAGAGGTGCTGGGTTGACTTGAAACAACCGGAGATTTCTCTTCCTGTTGTTCAATTATTTCCCCTTTATCAGAGTCTGATATGGGACTTGGGCAAGCAGTACTTGAATCTGCTGCTACAGGTATAGAGGCCTGTACTCTACGCGCAGGGTTAGAGGCCCGCTCTCTTAATTCTCGGGTCATCACCGAAGTAGATGCCTTTCGAATTGGTTCTTGTAATGCCTCAAATAAGGACCCTGAGGCATATATTAAACTCCTGATTGAATTCTGGACAGTGTCCAGATCAGCTCGTTGTATTTGTCCAGCTGCCTCAACGTTAATTGATAGCTGACCAAATTGCTTGTCTAGCTCCTCAAGGTTTTCCCTGAGATGCCTATACCTTGTAAGGACGGAATTTACTTCTGCTGTTTCCATCTCTTGTTAGGAAATCTGCAAGTACATTTTCATGAGATTTCACAATAATAATATCAAAACAATAATATTGACATTCTACTTGCCATCTCATAATACGAACCTTTTCTATTTTTTATTCTAATTTGTTTTTCAGAAAAGCCTTAACATTCGTATTATCAACTTTTAAAATAAACTTCTTTGCTAAGAGAAATAATGGCCATTTTTTGAAAGCCTTCCAAATAGAAAAGAATTCCTTTTCATTTATATGCCAAAGAGCGGCTTGTTGTTCAGTGAACAACCCCCCTGCATAACTACAAGGTTCTTCCCCTGTAGTAGTCTTTTTCATTAGAACCGCTGCCCAATGAAAATCATTAGCGTCTGTATAAACAACTAAATCATCATTGTCTTGAGGAATTGCGAGTTTTGGCAAGTTACTGCAAACTTGTTTTAGCTCACGAATTCTTTGAGTGTGAATTTCTTCCCACTTCCACTTTGAACTCTCTGTTTCTTTCAGCAGAGGTCGAAAATCCTTTCTGTACTTCGCAAGATTTTTGATAAAGATTCCTGCAAAGTTAACAACTCCTAAAAAACTTTGAAGCTGTTTTTTATCTTTAAGAATATCAGGAAAATTGCGGATTTTCTCCACAATGTGTTCATGAAGTTCAATACCTGCTTTGTCAATAAGAATACCAAGAAACTCAATCCTATTGACCCCAATAATTGCTTTCTTTTTAGAGAGCACTAATCATTCCTTATGACATGCATTGGAAAAGATCTCTAAATGTTTAATATGTTCGTTCATGTTTTTAGATGCAATCAAAATATCATCAATATAAACAAACATAAATTCAAAATAATCTTTAAACAGATTATCCATTTTTCTTTGGTATATCTGCGGTGCATTGGCAAGACCCATAGGTAGCACGTTCCAGATATACTGACCTTGTGGTGTAGAAAATGTTGTATATTTTCTAGATTCATTTTCTAACTTAATCTGATAGAAACCAGATTTGCAATCAAATTTTGAAAACACTTTGGCACCTTTGATGTAATCAATTAAGTGTTCCCTGCTTGGGATATAGTAACCATCAAACTCTAGTATCTTATTGATACATTGATAGTTGATTACTAGTCTAGCTTTTCCCCTTTTTATTTCACCATGATTTCTTACAAGGAAACCAGGGATACTATAAGCCGAGACTCCAGGTTCAATGAGTTTAAGATCGATATTCTCTTTGATAATCATTTGCATATCTTTCTTATCCATCGTATTCATGTGGATAGGCTTGTATCGAACATACTCATACTAACATTGGTCTTTAACCTTTAGAGTAGCTTCGATCTTGTTCTTGTTCCACCAACATTGATCTTGTATCGAACATACTCATACTTACATCGGGCGGAGCTGTAAGCTGGGCTTTAAAGTTACAGAGTGTTGTAGCTCTATCCACTACAGAAGCAGAATACATGGCAGCTACACTTGTCTGTAAAGAAGCAGTTTGGATACAAAGGTTGGTTGAGGAGCTCGGGCACAAACAAGAAAGCGTTAATTTGTTTTGTGACAGTCAGAGCGCCTTGCACATTGCAAGGAATCCGGTCTTTCATTCCAGGACGAAGCACATCGGTGTTCACTACCACTTTGTTCGTGAAGCGACTACCACTTTGTTCGTGAAGCGGTGGAGAATGGAAGTGTTGACATGCAAAAGATTCACACTCGGGAAAACCTAGCAGATGTATTGACAAAGCCAATCAGTACCGACAAGTTTGTTTGGAGTAGATCCTCGATTGGCCTTACAGAAACATAGGCAACACGGACGGACAAGGCAAAAGGATGTGTGAAGAACTAATTTGTCATTAGTCTTCAAGTGGGAGAATGTCCAAATTGTCATGCTTGTTCAAGCATGATAATTTTGATTTCAAATGTAAAAAATGTCATGCAAATTGAAATTGTCAATGACAAAAATGTCATGCATGACGTAAGCATGGTCATAAATGTCAAGCGAAGCTCTCCTATAAATAGAGCTTCGTCCAGTGTTAGAATCCATCCCGAAAATATTTCTCTTTCTCCCTATAAACTTTCTTCTTCTTTTGTTTGTTATAAAAGAGAGTGTGAGAGTGTTCTTCCTAGTTCGAGACGAATAAAATTATTCCGTTCTTGTGATTAGTGAAGACGTTTGTAATTTCTTTCAGACTGATATTATCATAGCCTTGTCCCGTGGACGTAGCCTAAATTGGGTGGACCACGTTAAATTTTGTGTCCCTTATTTTCTATATTTTGTTGTTGTCTCAACTCAAATAATCTCATATTTGAACACTTCTGCAGCGCGTACCGCCTAACCAAGTTTTCTACTTTTCTTACATACTGACTTTCTAAAATGTGATCTGATAGTTTAAAAATAAATTGAAATGGTTAGCCCAATATTAAATCTAAACATACAAGAAAAACACCCAAATAAGACATATATATATAGAGAGAGAGAGAGAGAGTAAGAGAGAGAAACCCTACCCGATCGATAACACCAGCGGTGGCACCAGAGCTGCGAGGCTTCAACTCCATCGTCCAGTCCTCCGGCAACCAGCTCGGCCTCTTGGACATCTCCTCGAAGTCTTTACGATGCGACGACTGCGGGCGCCGCCCCGCCTTGGCCGTGCACTCTTCGGGGAACACCATTGAAATCGGCTCCTCATTCGCCGTCTCTTCACCCGCCATCTTTTCGCCGCCAGACCCCTCAACGACGTCGTTCGGCGTGTCACCATCCACGAACGAACCAGATTTCAGCTGGGGATAAAGCGTAATAGGGCCTTCTGGTTGTTCATTCGCGGTTGGGAGCTGAGGTTCCGCCATTGCTATGGTGTGAAATTGAGAGAAAATGTTACAGTGAAGCAAAGGTCTGAAAAAGCAAAGATTGAAAATGACATTGAGAGTACTATCTCTAATATTTCCACGTATTAATAGCTACATTTATATAATATTTTAATAAATTTAATTAAATTAAATAGACCCTTTTTTGCCTATTATGAATAAATTATAGGGTTTTAAAGTATATTTAGTTTTAAAAAGGAGAATCTTTGAATATTAGGTAAATATTTTGTGTCTCTTTAATCCACACTTACATAGAATGTAACGTGGAAAAATTTGGTCATGGTCAATTATTTAGTTACATGTTTGATTCATTTTGGGAAGACAAATTATTAGATATTGTTGTTTAGGAGACACTAAACAATTATGTGATTATATTATTTTTATAATACGAAAATTTAAATATGACTGATACTTTAGATATTATATATATATATGTATACATATATGTACAGATGAATATGTAGACACAGATTAACTCGTCACAAAAAGTGAAAATAATTAGACCATCTCCAACCCATGCTATTCTAGCGTGGGTGTAGAAGGATTTGGCGTTGGGTTGTCTCCAATCTAGCGCCAAAAGCTGCGCCAGAAGTAGCGTGGCTACAGCCAGAAGTAGCGCAGCACTGTAGCCGTGCTACTTCTTGCTAGGTTTTTTTTATTTTTTTTAAAAAAATTTGTAGGGTTTGCAGTTTAATCCTTCAGCTTTAGCTTTGTTTTCATTTTAGTTCGTTTTAAATTTATAAAGTTTGAATTATTTTTAGTTTAGCCCCAAATAATTCAATTAGTTATAATATATCCTATTAATTATATTTTATTCATTCATGCATTAATTTAAGTTTATTATTAAATTATAAATAAATATTTTATACTCTAACTTATATAAAATGTATATTGTATTATTAATTAGTTTTAATTACTTTCAATTTAGCTCGTAAACATATAATTTATTGTAAATAAATCACAATAGTTATATTTAATTCAACTAGAATAAAATAAATTTTATAAATTAATTTTAGATAAAACATATACTAAAAATTATATATACATACTTTTATAAGATTCCTTTTTGGTGCAGTGAATAGTATCCTGAGTTGGAATGAATTTACTGTAGCTGAGCCAAATTGGTGCAATTTTTGTACCATATTGGTGCAAAATGGCAAAATGAGTTGGAGATGTTCTTAGAGTTGAAAAAGTCGAACCCAAAACAAATTTTTGAACTTTTGCAAGCATAATCTAGATCGTGGTTACCGTGATATCGACAAAATTTTAGTTACAATGAGAATTTTATCGCGATAAATGGCGGCGGACAAGAGTTGGAATTTGAAGTTTGAATCTTTGACAAGGGATTTTATTTTTAGCTATTTTGGGAAAACATTTATGTGGGTTTTCTTTCCTATTTTGATATGGAATATTTCAAATATACATTTATGCATAGGTCATGAATATGAGAATTATTAAGTCGAATCATGTGAAGTCTTGTGTTTATTTTTTATTTCTTTTAACTTTTCTAATCGTTATATGCATTGAATTCTAAGTTTATGGTACGTGGACAAGTGGGGGAATTATAGATTTCGTCCCTCAACAAAACTCCAATCGCAAAATCGGTCTTTCATGTTCTGTCCGCGTCAATTTAGTCCCTTATCTTGTCAAAACTGAACGCTTTTAGTCTTGCCGTTATCTTTTCCATCCATATTGACGGAAAACTTCAAAAAAGGTCAAATTATGGGGAAATTTACATCTTTTCATCCTATATCTTACTGTTAAAGACATTTTTGTCCAATTACCCTGAATCAGGCCCAACATGCTTCCGAAAAATAATTAAACATTCATAAATTCATACCTCTGTTTGACCTCCTTACTGCCGGGTATTCCAAGCCTCCGGTTTTACGGACTCGTTCCAACCACTCGACCGCAGAAAGTGGTTCGTAAGTCTTAGCTCCTTCAGCAATACAAAGCACAGCCCTATTTCGTTTCCTACCTTAGGGCGTAGGGGGTATTACAGTATAAATGTCTAGTTAAATTTTTGAAAGCAAGTTGAAACAAAAGCCTCAAATTTTTATTGATGAAATAAAATTAAAATTACATAAACATACTCTACTCCGCTATTGGAGGAGATAACCTTTTAGCCTCTCATATGAGAACTTACAAATTGGGGGAAATCCCCATACACTCGAATTTTGAAATACAGAAAAGAAAAATTACAATAAAGAAAATGATTTTATTTTAAAGACTATGGAAGAAGATATGTTGAGAAGAGTTGGAGAAATTTTTTGATAATCCTCCATCTGCTTCATCCCTTCCTTTTATAGCCTTCAGCTGCGGACTCCAAAGGCGGATTCCAAACCTGTTTTTATTTTTAATACGTCATTGCTTACGTATTTTCTTTTGTTTTTTGTCCCCCACTTGTTTTGAGTGGGTGGGGGAATCAATAATTCGTCCACTTGCTTAAGTGGCCTTTGTAAATTGTTTGCCGACACTTTGATCTTCACGTGGTCGGCCCCTCTTTGTCTCCCACTCTTTAAAAAAGTTGTGGCTAATTGCTTATCTTTTTTGAAAGGCATGGCCCGTTGTTTTTGTCTTTGGCCCATCCTTATCATGAAGGCGTCATTGCGTTCGCCATCTTACTTGTATGTTTCACAGCTGTATATATATATATATATATATTTTTTTTTTTTTTTTCAGCTGTTCCACTCTGAAATTACATGTTGTAATATACGTTGGACCTATGTTAATTAGGTCCTTCTTTGTTTTTTACATTTAAAAGTTTTTACCGCGGTTTGTAAAAACCCCGCGGATTTCTTGTTCTTTTACCCTTATCTTGTTCACGGTCGGACTTTTCTTTCGTAACCCTGATTCGGGTGTCGAACAAGGGTTTCTCTTTCGTAACCCACATGCATCATATTACATGTTTTCTTCCTTGTGTTTTCCGTTGCCAGTAACTTGTTCATCCAAATTAGCGTCCTTTTTTGTTCAAAAAGATTTTCTGCGAATTCGGTACTTTTCCCTATCATGGAGTTTAACAGGAATGATCCATTAACCTTGTTTGAAAAAATTTTGAATGGATACTTCACTTTGTCCATCTCGGTTAGACAGACCCAGAATCTCCACGCTCTTCGGGTGAAAATGTCATCTTCATTAATTGAAGCCACCAGAGGAGACTCTCTAGTCTCGACCTTGACTCTGTTGTAGGCCGTTATATCGGGTCTCTGTAATTTCATAAAATGAAACGCCGGATGAGGTCCCTTTCCTGCAATTTCTGGATCAATTGATAAGAATTTTATTTCCAGAACATCTTCTCTCTTCAGATGTGGATTATTTTGCCATGAGTCAAACACAGCTTCACTAATCCATTCCGGTAATTTAGAAATTTCTGGAAATCTTGGTGACATAGTATGGATCGAGGCGAGTGCCCCAAAATCATACCATTCACGAACCTCGTCGGGTTTTGACCCTTCTCGCATCCAAACCCTAGGATATTTTCCAAATGTATCGACAATTGTTTTTCCCGGATTTATCCCCTTTCTTGAGATCAATTTTTCCCATGATCTCTGGTAAACCTGCCAATGCAAATTAATCTCATTAGTATTAACCTTAGAGATGCCTGTCTGTGGCCTAAGGTTAATCTCCCACTCTTTAACCCCAGAGGTGCTGGGTTGACTTGAAACAATCGGAGATTTCTCTTCCTGTTGTTCAATTATTTCCCCTTTATCAGAGTCTGATATGGGACTTGGGCAAGCAGTACTTGAATCTGCTGCTACAGGTATAGAGCCCTGTACTCTACGCGCAGGGTTAGAGGCCCGCTCTCTTAATTCTCGGGTCATCACCGAAGTAGATGCCTTTCGAATTGGTTCTTGTAATGCCTCAAATAAGGACCCTGAGGCATATATTAAACTCCTGATTGAATTCTGGACAGTGTCCAGATCAGCTCGTTGTATTTGTCCAGCTGCCTCTGCGTTAACTGATAGCTGACCAAATTGCTTGTCTAGCTCCTCAAGGTTTTCCCTGAGATGCCTATACCTTGTGAGGACGGAATTTGCTTCAGCTGTTTCCATCTCTTGTTAGGAAATCTGCAAGTACATTTTCATGAGATTTCACAATAATAATATCAAAACAATAATATTGACATTCTACTTGCCATCTCATAATACGAACCTTTTCTATTTTTGATTCTAATTTGTTTTTCAGAAAAGCCTTAACATTCGTATTATCAACTTTTAAAATAAACCTCTTTGCTAAGAGAAATAATGGCCATTTTTTGAAAGCCTTCCAAACAGAAAAGAATTCCTTTTCATTTATATGCCAAAGAGCGGCTTGTTGTTCAGTGAACAACCCCCCTGCATAACTACAAGGTTCTTCCCCTGTAGTAGTCTTTTTCATTAGAACCGCTGCCCAATGAAAATCATTAGCGTCTGTGTAAACAACTAAATCATCATTGTCTTGAGGAATTGCGAGTTTTGGCAAGTTACTGCAAACTTGTTTTAGCTCACGAATTCTTTGAGTGTGAATTTCTTCCCACTTCCACTTTGAACTCTCTGTTTCTTTCAGCAGAGGTCGAAAATCCTTTCTGTACTTCGCAAGATTTTTGATAAAGATTCCTGCAAAGTTAACAACTCCTAAAAAACTTTGAAGCTGTTTTTTATCTTTAAGAATATCAGGAAAATTGCGGATTTTCTCCACAATGTGTTCCTGAAGTTCAATACCTGCTTCGTCAATAAGAATACCAAGAAACTCAATCCTATTGACCCCAATAATTGCTTTCTTTTCAGAGAGCACTAATCCTTCCTTATGACATGCATTGGAAAAGATCTCTAAATGTTTAATATGTTCGTTCATGTTTTTAGATGCAATCAAAATATCATCAATATAAACAAACATAAATTCAAAATAATCTTTAAACAGATTATCCATTTTTCTTGGAATTAATTGCATATCCATCACATTTCCCGTAAGTTCCATCGGAATCGCAAATTCTCCCGAACTTACCTTGTATATGATGTGATGTTTTCTTTGGTTTAGTCCTATTTGATTTAGAACTCGGCTAAAAACTCCAAATCTAAAACCATCATATGGTCCTATATTGGAATTTTGCCTCATAATTCTTTCCAGTGTTCGGTTTGAAACCGACATTCTTGAAAAGAATCCGGAAAGGCTTTCAGAAGTCTGAAACCCTCTCCTTCATTGTACTCATTCTGATTCGGTTGAAGATCCATCTGAATCTCCTTCAATTTCTTCCTCATATACGCTCTCGTCCGAGGGAAAATTTTCGAATTGGTAGATAGGTACCAAATCGCCATAAAAGACTGCATCCAATATATCAGCCGTAGCTTCAAATTGGCGGACCTCTCGCTTTTGCGGACAATCCGGGGAGATATGTCCCTTTGCTCCGCATGTCCAGCAGTTACAGTCTTTGAAACTTTCGTTAGCTCTTGTGTGAGCTCTTTTGAAAGTCCGTCGAGTTGGGGTACGATCACTGGATCTTCTATCAGATTGTCTCGATCCTTTGAGGAAGCCCTCATAGGTCCTTGCCGTTGGCCCGATTTGTAAGATCGGCCCTTGGTTTTAGACCACCATGATCTTCGTCTAAACGAAGGTTTATTTCTGTAACCCCTGTTGTCGGTGTTACCTTCTTTTTTCCTCTTCTTCTTTTGCTCGCTTGTTTCCCCAATGATTGTTGGGAAATCGTTGTTTTCGCAACAGAGAGGAGTTCTCTTCATCTTTCCTCTCAGCTTCTTCATATTTTTCTAGAGTGAGGCTTGAGCACACCAGTCTTTTAACTTGTCTTTGAGGAAAGACATTCTCCTTGCTACCGAATCCAGCTGGCCTTTGGGAACCTTATAACTTTGTATCAGCATTTCTCGCCATGGGCTACAAATCTTGGCGAAGAACAAAGGTGCTGCTACATCTGTTGGGACTCCACTTTGAAAGAAGTATTTGCGAAACCAATAGATATACTCATCTATTGCACAAATATTTCTTAATTCCATACCAAAGAGAGCTTGCATGTTCTCTCTAGTTTTTTCGGAATTACTTTCATCAAAGTATCCATCTCCGATGAAATGAAGCTTTATAAGCCTTCCGAATCTTTCTGCGATGGTGCTTTTGGATTCACCATCCAGCACTCCTTGTTTGGTTGAGGTAGGTGTTTGGTCCCAACCAACCTTGACTGATCCCTCTAAACTCAATTCCATCAATCTGACGAAGTTTTCTTTATCGAGTTCTAGAGTGGTGGCCGCTATTTTCATGGCAGCTACCCATTCATTGATTATTTTTTCGATATTTCAAAAATCGATGATATCCAGATTCAGAATAGTTCCATAAGGGTGCAAGGGCTGAGACATCGTCCTAGCCCATGGTGTATTTTCTGGTACCCTTTTTGGATTTCTCCCTGGATTATCTTTGAGACGCGTTCCAACGAAAGTTGGCGTTGCATTAGTGTGGAAATCCACACCCTCACGCATCGAGCTATCCTCTGGAGGATTATTAGATGCTGTGCTTCCTTCCGAAGGTGGTAGTGCTGGTGGCACCATAGTTGTCACCTCGTTCGGTTTAACGTTGACTAAGTCTACCATCCCTAACTGGGAGAAAGATTCAGCCAATTCTTGGAGATCGGATAGATCCACTCGTGAGATTTCCATCAATTAATCCTTTTGAGGATTTCATTAATTTTATCTTCTTGGGTTTTGGGCCGCGGAATTTCCGTTGCCTTACCTTTCTGGTGCAAATGGGGTACTGGCCCAAAAGCATCACGAATGCGGTCCGTATTGGATGATCCAATACGACCCTTCCGTTTTTCTCCTAAATCTGAAATTTCTTTTTTCAGATCTACTATTGAGGTTTTCAGATCAGGGATGATCTGTAATATCTCCTCCATCTTTTGGTTCAAATGCTCTATTTTCATAGGTAGACAGACCAACCTATGACCATAATCTTGAACCGTTTTTTGAACTTCTCTAAGACCGTGGGTAATCTTAGATGTATCAGTCTTAGTATCGATTTCTGTCCATGTTGGACAAAAATCTCTCTTTTCGTAACTTGTTGAACATATGTTCTTATGTTCCATTCTTGTTTAAATCTCCTCTGTTAGAGAGTAAAGTAATAAAATGCAATAATAATTAATTATTTCATCAATAAAACCTAAGGCTCTGATACCATTTTGCGGAATTATAACAAACATGTCCATAAGCAACAAATTTCAGGATTAAAAGTGTAATTTTCCCTTAAAAAAGCGCATTCCGTTAGTGATTTAACGGTAGTTTAACGGTAGGGACTAAATCTGTTCAAAACTCGTATGTTGAGGGATTAAATTGACGCATCTGTAACAACAGGGACTAATTTTGCGATTGCGTTTAAGTTCGGGGACGAAATCTATAATTCCCCCTGGACAAGTAGACTAAATCCAATTCTAGAAAGAAAAAAAATTACAATTTTGTACTAAATTAGATTTATGTTTTTGCTTGTCGTAAAATCTTGTTTAAGTTCCCAAATTATATTTATGTTTTTGCTTGTCATAAAATCTTGTTTAAGATGTTATATGCATTGATTTCTAAGCTTACGGTACGTGAACAAGTAGACTAAATCTAATTCTAGAAAGAAAAAGAAATGAGCTGACCAGAAATGGCGCAGGGTTGGAGACAACCCAGCGTAATTTTCATCACAATCCAGGCCTAAAATGGCGTGGGTTGGAGACAACCCAGCTCCATTTCCATCACAACCCATGCCAAAATGGCATGGGTTGGCATGGGTTGGAGATGGTCTTACTAGGATCTCAATATGTTTTGTACAGGCATGGAAAGTAAGATTGATAATAAGATACATGGCAAGTTAGAGACGCAAATCACGAAGTAGAAAACGTAACCAATAGAACTGTAACTCATATTCAATTCTGGAACATGCGACTTGTTCTTGGCCGACCAATGATTGTCCAAGCATCCAGACTAATCAAACCCGAACTATATAACAATGGGCCCTAGCATAAATATCTAACAAACACTAACACATCTAAGTTTCTTGACAATTTTCCATAATGGAGAATGTATATTTTTTTTCATATCTAGGATGGATGAATCAAAATAAATATTGGATAGGTGCGAGCTCAGGGATCCATGGGCACACTGTTGAGAGGTGCCGGCTCAGGGATGCTCTCAGGCTTCACCTCCTCTGCACGTTGAAAGATGCTATCAAAGTCCATCATCTAATCCCTCAACACTGCAAAGAGGTTCCAACCCCTCTGGTTTCGAGACGCTCCTAAGAAGTACGTGTTGAAGTAGACTGTCAAATTCCATTGCGTCTGATCCCTCAATGGTGCTGAGAGGTGCCTCTTGCGGAATGCTATCAGGGATGCTCTTAGATGCTCTCAGGCTTCACCTCCGATCCTGGGACACTGCTGAGAGGCGTCAGCTGAATAATGCTACTAGATCCCAACTCCTCTGATTTCGGAATGCTGTTAAGAGGTGTTGGCTCAAGGATGCGATCAGAATTCGACCCCTCAACGACGTCGTTCGGTGCGTCACCATTGACAAACGAATCAGATTTCAGCTGGGGATCGGGCGTAATCGAGCCTTCTTGTTGCTCATTCGTGGTTTGTAGATGAGGTTCCACCATCGATATGGTGTGAAATTGAGGGAAAATCTTACAGTGAGGCAATGGTTTAAAAAAGCAAAGTGTGAATGACAATGAGAGTACTATCCCTAATATTTCCACGTATTTATAGCTACATTTATTTAATATTTTAATAAATTAAATTAAATTAAACAGACCCTTTTTCTACTATCATAATAAATTATAGGTTTTTAAAGTATATTTAGTATATTAAGTGTTAGCGCTATAAATTGTAGGGATTTATTAGGTAAATATTTTGTGTCTCGTTAATCCACACTTACATAGAATGTAACGCTGAAAAATTTGGTCATGGTCAATTATTTGGTTACATGTTTTATTCATTTTTGGAAGACAAATAATGATATTCTTGTTTAGGAGACACTAAACAATTATGTGATTATATAAAATTGAATATTTTTATAATACTAAAAATTTTAATAAGACTGATGCTTTAGATATTATTTAATAGTTCGTGGCTAACGTGATATCGACAAGTAGACTAAATCTAATTCTAGAAAAAAAAATGAGCTGGCAGAAATGACGCAACTACAGTGTTGTGCCATTTTGGGCGCAGCTTTTGGCGCTGGGTCCCAGCGTCATTTCCATCACAACCCACGCTAAAATGGCGTGGGTTGGAGATGGTCTTACTAGGCTAGTTTATCGGGCTTTTCACGAGTTTAAATGAGCTCATATTTATCGAACCATTTTTTTAATCATAATTCAAAAGCATGGATGTAAATGTTTTAAAGTCGTTATTTTGCATTGTCGTGAGGGGAAAAAAATTTCACACGTTTTATAGCATCCATATTTATAATATAATATATAAATGTGAGTTAACGCCTTCGTAAAAATGTCAACTATTTGAGCAGGCGAACATATTTAATGAGAACAACTCCAAGGGCAACTTTTTTTCCTTTTTCATGGACAATTATCTCAATATTTTGTACAGGCATGGAAAATAAGATTGACAACGAGATAGATGGCAAGGTAGAGGCTCAAATCACAAACTAAAAAACATTACCAATAGGATTCAGCAAGCGAAAGCAATAGAACGATACTCAGATACAATTCTGGAACATGGGAATTTTTTTTCGCCGACCGAGATAGAAAAAAAGCACCCAAATAAATGGCATAGCCTAGAACGATGACCGTCCAAGCATCCTGCCCAGTCAAACCCGAACTGTATAACAGTGGGGCTAAATTATTAGGAAATAATTGTAACTAATTAAACTTATAGGGGCTAAATTTAAAATAATTCAAACTTTATAAATTTAAAATGGACTAAAATAAAAACAAACCTAAAGATAAGGGACTGAAACACAAACCCTAAAAAAATATTTAAAAAAATTAAAATGTGCTAGCCAGAAATGGTGCAGCTACAGTGCTGCGCCATTTCGCGCAGCTTTTGGCGCTGGGTTGTCTATCACAACCCACGCCAAAATGGTGTGGGTTGGAGATGGTCTTACTAGGTTAGTTTATCGGGCTTTTTGTGAGTTTAAATGAGCTCATATTTAACGAACCGTTTTTTCTAATCGTAATTCAGGGATGCTATCAGGGATGCTCTCAAGCTTCACCTCCGATCCTGGGACACTGCTGAGAGGGATCGGCTGAATAATGCTACTAGATTCCGACTCCTCTGATGCCGGAATGTTGTTAAGAGGTGTTGGCTCAAGGATGCGATCAGAATTCGGTGCGTCACTATCGACGAACTAATCAGATTTTTCAGCTGGGGATCGTGCGTAATCGAGCCTTCTAGTTGCGCAATCGTGGTTGGTAGATGAGGTTCCGCCATTGCTATGGTGTGAAATTGAGGGAAAATGTTACAGTGAGGCAAAGGTTTGAAAAAGCATAGACTGAAAATGACAATGAGAGTACTATCCCTAATATTTCCACGTATTAATAGCTACATTTATTTAATATTTTAATAAATTCAATTAAATTAAATAGACCCTTTCCTCACTATCTTGAATAAATTATAGGTTTTTAAAGTATATTTAATATAAAAAAAAGAGAGAATCTTTTAAGTGTTAGCACAATAAATTACGGATTTATTAGGTAAATATTTTGTGTTTCCTTAATCCACACTTACATAGAATGTAACGCTGGAAAATTTGGTCATGGTCAATTATTTGGTTACAAGTTTGATTCATTTTTGGATGACAAATAATGAAATATTCTTGTTTAGGAGACACTAAACAATTATGTGATTATATAAAATTGAATATTTTTATAATACTAAAAATTTAAATAAGACTGATACTTTAGATATTATTTATATATCTACGAACGAATATGTAGAAAGATTAATTCATCACGAAAAGTAAAAACGATAAGAGTTGAAAAAAGAACAAATTTTTGAGCTTTTGCAAGCATAATCTAGATCGTGGCTAACGTGATATCGACAAGTAGACTAAATCTAATTCTAGAAAAAAAAATGAGCTGGTCAGAAATGGCGCAACACTGTTGCTGCGCTATTTCTGACGCAACTTTTAGCGCTGGGTCCCAGTGCCATTAACATCACAACCCACGCCAAAATGACATGGGTCGGAGATGGTCTTACTAGGCTAGTTTATCGGGCTTTTTACGAGTTTAAATGAGCTCAAATTTTTAACGAATAGTTTTTTTAATCGTAATTCAAAAGTATGTATATAAATGTTTGAAATTCGTTATTTTGTGTTGTCGTGAGGAGCAAAAAATTGCACAGATTCTATAGCATCCATATTTATAATGGAATATATAAATGTGCGTTAACGCCTTCATAAAATAAGATTGATAGCAAGATAGATGGTAAGGTAGATACGCAAATCACGAACTAGAAAACATAACCAATAGGATTCAGCAAGCGAAGGCAATATAACGGTGCTCAGATTCGAATCTGGAACATGGGACTTTTTCTCTTGGCCGACCAAGATAGAAAATAAGCACCCAAATAAATGGCCTAGCCTAGAACGATGACCATCCAAGCATCCAGCCCAATCAAACCCGAACTATATAACAATGGGGCCTTAGCATAAATATCAAACAAACATTAACACATTTAAGTTTCTTGAAAATTTTCCATAATGAAAAGTATATTTTTTTCTCATATCTAGGATGGATGAATCAAAATAAATATTGGAGAGGTGTCGGCTCAAGGATCCATGGCACTCTGTTGAGAGGTGCCGGCTAAGGGATGCTCTTAGGCTTCAGCTTCGATCCTGGGATAATGTTGAAAAGGGTCGGCTGAAGAATGCTACCAGATTCCAACCTCTCTGATGCTGGAACGCTGTTAAGATTTGTTGGCTCAAGGATGCTATCAAAATTCGACCCTTCTGAATTCTTTCCTTTCCTGCCTGATTGCTTTGCTTTTCGACTTCCTGGAGTTACAGAAGGTTGTTGATGAAAGTGGTATAATTCCATTTAGGAGAAAAGGTTAAAAAAAAACTTTTGTGTAAATTACATAAACATTCTACGTGAGAACTTAATTACAAAAAATGTGTTCGAGCTCGAACTTAATTTATTTAGGGTGTTAACCTATATAATTTATTTATAACAAATTAAATTTTTATGAACCAAATTAGAAGCAACTCAAACTAAATAATAATAAATATACATTTTATATAAGTTAGGGTTTAAAATATTTATTTATCATTTAATGTATAATTGAATAAAATATAATTATAACTAATTAAACTTATAGGGGCTAAATTTAAAATAATTTAAACTTTATAAATTAAAAACGGACTAAAATCAAGACAAATTTAAAGATAAGGACTGAAAAGCAAACCCTAAAATAATATTTTGAAAAAATAATATCAGCGGGCCAACAATGACGCAGCTACAGTGCTGCGCCATTTCTGGCGCAACACTATAGCTGCTCCTTTTCTGGCGCAGCTTTTGGCGCTGGGTTGGAGACAGCCCAGCGCCATTTCCATCACAACCCACGCCAAAATGGCGTGGGTTGGAGATGGTCTTACTAGGCTATTTTATCGGGCATTTTACGAGTTTAAATGAGCTCAAATTTTTAACGAACCATTTTTTTAATCGTAATTCAAAAGTATGTTTATAAATATTTGAAAGTCGTTATTTTGCAATGTCGTGAGGAGCAAAAAATTTCACAGGTTCTATAGCATCCATATTTATAATGGAATATATAAATGTGCGTTAACGCCTTCGTAAAAATGTCAACTATTTGAGCAGGCGAACATATTTTATGAGAACATCTCCAAGGGCAACTTTTTTTCCTTTTTCATGGGCAACGATCTCAATATGTTTTGAATATGTTTTATACAGGCATGGAAAATAAGATTGATAGCAAGATAGATGGCAAGGTAGATACGCAAATCACGAACTACAAAACATAACCAATAGGACTCAGCAAGCGAAGGGAATAGAACGGTACTCAGATTCAAATCTAGAACATGGGACTTTTTCTTGGCCGACCAAGATAGAAAATGAGCACCCAAATAAATGGCCTAGCCTAGTACGACGACCGTCGAAGCATCCAGCCCAATCAAACCAAAACTATATAACAATGGGGCCCTAGCATAAATATCAACCAAACATTAACACATTTAAGTTTCTTGAAATTTTATTTTTTTTTGGAATGATAAGATATATTTTCCATTTCAGCAGATAAACTGTACAAAACAAACCACATCAACCATTTCAGAACCAGCTCCTACCTCAATCTATCAAAATTCCCAAATTTACATTGTATCATATAAAGTATACTTTCCACTATATCATCAGGTGGTCGTTTATCTTGTTCAAAAATTCTGCAGTTTCTTTCGCGCCAGATTGCATAAATAATATTGGCAAACAGGCTTCTCTTAATTTGGCTCAAGATCGTCTTCCCCACACTGATCCTTCCGATCCATCGCATTACATCCTCCCATTTTTCATATTTGCATTGAATGCCTATCCTTTCCCAGCACTTCTTAAAAACCTCTTTCGAGAAACCACATTGGAAAAATATATGGTCCCGAGATTCCTTCCCAACCATACAAAGAGCACAATGCTCATCCAAATTTGTCATCCATCTGCCCAATCTATCCCTCGTCTTCAGTTTATTTTGAGTTGCCAACCAAACTATCAACCGATGTCGTGCTGCAAGGCCCTTTCCCCAAACCACTTTCTTCCATCCCACCTCATCACTATGTTCCATGATGTGTTCATAAGCTGTTCTAATCGAGAATTCCCCTCTCCTCCACCGATTTTGTACTTCATCAATAGCGTCTAAGAAACTTGCTGTAATTCATAGGAGCGGCTTCCAAAACCAGGAATCTGTGCTTTTTGCTTGAGTTCTCCAAATGTTTTGTGCTTTTAAATAGTAAACATTTATCCATTTAATCCACAAAGTGTCAGTTTTCTGCGCTATATTCCAAATGAGTTTAAAAATGGCTGCCATATTCCACTGTTCGACCGAGATAATACCCAGTCCTCCCTCTGCTTTTGGCCTACACACATCCTTCCAGTTTACCGCCGGAGTGTAGCTCCCCGTTGTTTTCCCACTCCATAAAAACCTCCTGCACATACTCTCAATTTCCTGTATAACTGTGATTGGTAGAGGGAAGATTTGAGCCCAGTACATTTGCACCCCAAACAACACTGCTTTGATAAGTAACGCTCGCCCCGCCATTGATAGGAACCGCACCATCCATGATTGAATCTTACTCATGATCTTGTCAATCAGATTCTAACAATTCCTTACAGTGAGCCTTGCTGAAATTAGAGGCACTTCCAAGTACCTCATTGGCAGAGCCCCTTCCACATACCCAGTCTCTCGAAGTATAACTTCCTTCGCCTCCTCCGTTACACCACCGAATATTATTTGACTTTTCTCCAAATTTGCCTTCAACCCAGTCACACGCGAAAAGTCCTCTAAGACCTCCTTAATCTTTCTTGTAGCTTCTATATCCCCTTTACAAAACATTATAAGATCATCCGCGAAACAGAGATTTACAAGCTCTACCTTTTTACATTTCGGGTGGAATCTGAATTTAGGATCCTTTTGTAGCTTCCTAAATCCCCTCGTCAGGCAATCCATAACCAGTACAAACAAGTATGGAGACATTGGGTCTCCCTGTCTAAGCCCTCTTCTACCCTTAATCTGCCCAAATACCTCCCCGTGCAGGATTATTGAGTACATTGGTGTGGACACACAAAGCATTATCATAGCAACAAAGTCCCTTGGGAATCCATAAGCCATCAGAACCCCCTCCAAAAATTCCCAACTAACAGTGTCATAGGCCTTCCGAATGTCAACCTTCATCACCACTCTTGGTGAAATTCCTTTCCTACTATATCCCCTAACCAACTCATGGCACACAATTGGATTTTGAGGTATTCTTGTCTATCACATGCTCACCAAGCTTATGGCTTTGGTTCCAATGCATTCCGACATCGTTTGGTGCCTCAAATCACCATTCGAAGTTTCGTAAGGGTATAGTTGTAATTTTCACCGAAAATCATACATTGGGATTTTGAGGTATTCTTGTCTATCACATGCTCACAAAGCTTAGGGCTTTGGTTCCAATGCATTCCGACATCGTTTGGTGCCTCCAATCACCATTCGAAGTTTCGTAGGGGTATAGTTGTAATTTTCACCGAAAATCGTACATTGGGATTTTGAGGTATTCTTGTCTATCACATGCTCACAAAGCTTATGGCTTTGGTTCCAATGCATTCCGACATCGTTTGGTGTCTCCAATCACCATTCGAAGTTTCGTAGGGGTATAGTTGTAATTTTCACCGAAAATCGTACATTGGGATTTTGAGGTATTCTTGTCTATCACATGCTCAAAAGCTTATGGCTTTGGTTCCAATGCATTCCGACATCGTTTGGTGCCTCAAATCACCATTTGAAGTTTCGTAGGGGTATAGTTGTAATTTTCACCGAAAATCGTACAATTGGATTTTGAGGTATTCTTGTCTATCACATGCTCACCAAGCTTATGGCTTTGGTTCCAATGCATTCCGACATCGTTTGGTGCCTCAAATCACCATTCGAAGTTTCGTAAGGGTATAGTTGTAATTTTCACCGAAAATCATACATTGGGATTTTGAGGTATTTTTGTCTATCGCATGCTCACAAAGCTTAGGGCTTTGGTTCCAATGCATTCCGACATCGTTTGGTGCCTCCAATCACCATTCGAAGTTTCGTAGGGGTATAGTTGTAATTTTAACCGAAAATCGTACATTGGGATTTTGAGGTATTCTTGTCTATCACATGCTCACCAAGATTATGGCCTTGGTTCCAATGCATTGCATCATCGTTTGGTGCCTCAAATCACCATTCGAAGTTTCGTAGGGGTATAGTTGTAATTTTCACCGAATACCGTACATTGAGACTTTGAAGTATTCTTGTCTATCACATGCTCGCAAAGCTTATGGCATTGGTTCCAATGCATTCCGACATCGTTTGGTACCTCAAATCACCATTCGAAGTTTCGTAGGGGTATAGTTGTAATTTTCAACGAAAATCGTACATTGGGATTTTGAGGTATTCTTGTCTATCACATGCTCACAAAGCTTATGGGTTTGGTTCCAATGCATTCCGACATCGTTTGGTGCCTCAAATCACCATTCGAAGTTACGTAGGGGTATAGTTGTAATTTTCACCGAAAATCGTACATTTGGATTTTGAGGTATTCTTGTCTATCAAATGCTCACAAAGCTTATGGCTTTGGTTCCAATGCATTCCGACATCGTTTGGTGCCTCAAATCACGATTTGAAGTTTCGTAGGGGGTATAGTTGTAATTTTCACCGAAAATCGTACATTGGGATTTTGAGGTATTCTTGTCTATCACATGCTCACAAAGCTTATGGCTTTGGTTCCAATGCATTCCGACATCGTTTGGTGCCTCCAATCACCATTCGAAGTTTCGTAGGGGTATAGTTGTAATTTTCACCGAAAATCGTACATTGGGATTTTGAGGTATTCTTGTCTATCACATGCTCACAAAGCTTAGGGCTTTGGTTCCAATGCATTCCGACATCGTTTGGTGCCTCAAATCACAATTCGAAGTTACGTAGGGGTATAGTTGTAATTTTCACCGAAAATCGTACATTTGGATTTTGAGGTATTCTTGTCTATCAAATGCTCACAAAGCTTATGGCTTTGGTTCCAATGCATTCCGACATCGTTTGGTGCCTCAAATCACCATTCGAAGTTTCGTAGGGGTATAGTTGTAATTTTCACCGAAAATCGTACAATTGGATTTTGAGGTATTCTTGTCTATCACATGCTCACCAAGCTTATGGCTTTGGTTCCAATGCATTCCGACATCGTTTGGTGCCTCAAATCACCATTCGAAGTTTCGTAAGGGTATAGTTGTAATTTTCACCGAAAATCATACATTGGGATTTTGAGGTATTCTTGTCTATCACATGCTCACAAAGCTTAGGGCTTTGATTCCAATGCATTCCGACATCGTTTGGTGCCTCCAATCACTATTCGAAGTTTCCTAGGGGTATAGTTGTAATTTTCACCGAAAATCGTACATTGAGATTTTGAGGTATTCTTGTCTATCACATGCTCACAAAGCTTATGGCTTTGGTTCCAATGCATTCCGACATCGTTTGGTGCCTCAAATCACAATTCGAAGTTACGTAGGGGTATAGTTGTAATTTTCACCGAAAATCGTACATTTGGATTTTGAGGTATTCTTGTCTATCAAATGCTCACAAAGCTTATGGCTTTGGTTCCAATGCATTCCGACATCGTTTGGTGCCTCAAATCACGATTCGAAGTTTCGTAGGGGTATAGTTGTAATTTTCACCGAAAATCGTACATTGGTATTTTGAGGTATTCTTGTCTATCACATGCTCACAAAGCTTATGGCTTTGGTTCCAATGCATTCCGACATCGTTTGGTGCCTCCAATCACCATTCGAAGTTTCGTAGGGGTATAGTTGTAATTTTCACCGAAAATCGTACATTGGGATTTTGAGGTATTCTTGTCTATCACATGCTCAAAAGCTTATGGCTTTGGTTCCAATGCATTCCGACATCGTTTGGTGCCTCAAATCACCATTCGAAGTTTCGTAGGGGTATAGTTGTAATTTTCACCGAAAATCGTACAATTGGATTTTGAGGTATTCTTGTGTATCACATGCTCACCAAGCTTATGGCTTTGGTTCCAATGCATTCCGATATCGTTTGGTGCCTCAAATCACCATTCGAAGTTTCGTAAATCTAAAATATAATTATTTGTTTATAATATATTATATGTATGTACATATATCACATATATGTAGCTATACAATGTTGGTTTCAAAATCTGGAAGAAAAAAGTGAGTGAGAATGAAGATCGGCAACTGACACCGGCGCCTCACCGACGACTGATGGCGGCGCCGCGCCGACGACTAAGACGGCAGCGAGCTATTATATATATTACATATTTAAATTTTAGTTATAGACACATACATCATATATATATATGTAATAATATTTTTTGATTTTCGAAACCTTGAGAGAGAAGAAAGAGATGACGGCGGCGGATGCGAGAGGCGGGTGGCGGCGGGAGGTGCCGGATGTGGGTGGCGGTTGGCGGCGCACAATTTGAACTTCAAGTATTTCAACTTGATGTCAAATCAGCATTTCTCAATGGAGAACTTGAAAAAGAAGTTTACGTGCAACAACCTCAAGGATTTGAAGTAAAAGAAAAAGAAGATAAAATCTACCGTCTTCGAAAAGCACTTTATGGATTAAAGCAAGCCCCTCGAGCGTGGAATCAAAAGATTGATGGATATTTTTGCAAAAATAAATTTCACCAAAGTCCAAATGATCCATCTTTATATGTGAAGAAAGACGGAGATAATTTTTTGATCGTGTGCCTCATTGTAGATGATGTTATCAATATGGGTACTCAAAAGCAAATGGTTGAAGAATTTAAGCGAAAAATGATGGAGGAATTTGAAATGACGGACTTGGAATTAATGAAATACTTTTTTGGAATTCAAGTGAAGCAATCCAAGGGAGAAATCTTTGGTTATGTTTGGATTTGTTTTGGAGGCATTTTGGTCAAAAATTTGGACCAAATAGTATTTGGCTTGATTAATTTTTGATCAACAAAAATTGAAAAATTTTGGCCAAAAATGACATTTGACCAGAAATGTTTCACTCTCTCTCTCATCATGACTTGTCTAATCTCAATAAACACTCTCTCCCCCCTTTCCTCCCTTTAGTATTCCATGACTTGTCTAATCTCTTTTCTTCCTTTTATTTTTATTTATAATGAAATTGCATTATTTTCTCATTAGTATTATATATCTTTTCTTATAACAATTCAGCTTTATAGATAATTAAAAACAACAAATAATATCTATCATGTAACAATTACAGAATATATATAAATATGTACTACATATATATGTGTAATTTTTATAGTCAATTATATCACTATAAATATAGTAAATAATTTTTTGTTTATATTATATAAAATAATAGTTTATTTAATAACTACTATTATAGATATAGTGCAATAATACAAATAATCATGACTCCAAAATTACAATAATACACCACTAACTACTATCTTGTTTTTGACACTCTTTTTCAATAATGTCACCCTTATACATTCCCAAGTTAATATTGACAAAAGTAATTCATCTTCCAATTTTATCATATATCTCTCTCGATGTAGTATGTAGGCTATCCTCTTTCTCTTAATGATAAACACAAGTCATCTTGCATTTAATTTTATATGAATTTTATTGCTTTGGCATTTTTTAAGTGGTTTTATTTAATTTTTTTTAATAATTATGCCTTATTCAATAATATTTTTTGAATTAAGTTATTTATGTTTAATAATAAATTTTAACTTAAATTTTTTATGTAAATATTTAATAATTTATTTATATTAAATAGTACTATATATACATAAATATTTATTTATATAATAATTACAATTATAATCTTAATTTTATAATATAATTTTCAATTATTATTTAATCATCAGACAGAAACTGTCATGATTTGACTGCTACAGTAAATTATGTTCACTCTCAAAACAAAACTAAACACTATCTCACCAAAAAATCATTCAAAAAACAATTCTCAAATTAAAACCAAACACTATCTCACCAACAATGCACGTATTTCAAAAAATTTCTCACCAAAAAACCCAACCAAAATAAAAGCAAACATAGCCTTTATTTCTCAAGAAAAATATACTGAAGATTTCTTGAAGAAATTTCACATGGAGAAAAGCAAACCCGTGTCTACTCCTTTGTCCGTGAATGAAAAATTACTACAAGACGATGGAAGTGAGAAAGTGGATAACAAAATATTTCGGAGCCTTGTTGGCTCGCTGATTTATCTAACAAATACACGGCCGGATATTATTCATTCAGTAAGCCTAATCTCTAGATTTATGACCGCTCTAAGTAAAATCCACTTCACAGCGGCAAAAAGAATCTTACGATATCTCCAAGGAAGCAAACAATTGGGAATAAAATATGTGAAGAAAAATGAAAGTGAACTAATAGATAGTGATTGAGCTGGTGTCATAGATGATTGAAAAAGCACTTCTGGATATCTATTTTGCATTGGTTCTAATGTTGTATGTTGGAGTTCGAAGAAGCAAAAATCTGTCGCTCTACCTTCCGCTGAAGCCGAATACATCGCTGCCTCTGAAGTGACAACTGAAGCAATTTGGTTAAAAAGACTTCTTTCGGATTTACAACAAGTTCAAAAGCGTCCAACTATAGTTTATTGTGACAATATGTCAACAACAGCTATGACAAAAAATCCCGTGTTTCACTCCAGATCAAAACACATCGAGTTGCGACATCACTTTATAAGGGATATGGTGAGCAAATGAGAAATTAGCTTGGAATTTATTGGAACGAATGATCAAGCCATTGATTTTCTTACGAAGGCCGTGACTATCAAAAAATTCGAGAAAATTAAGGATGTGTTACGAATTGCAAATTAAGGAGGGGTGTTGAAGTAAATAATTTGCAAATCTAAGATGACTTTTAAAGATTGAAGATTCAAGTCAATAGTCAAGGAAAATATTCAACATTCAAAGAAGACTTCTTGAAATCAAGCATGGTCAATCATGAAAAATTGCATAGATTAAATTATGTATTCAATAAGTTTAGTCTTTTCTATTTTCTTGATGCACCTATAAATATGTGTAATTCCATAATTATTTGATCATAAAAAAAATTCTTATCAATATTAAAAATATTCTATCTAAAGCTTCTCTTACAACTTAAATCTTTTTCCCTCTTATCACTCTCTTCTCCAACAATTTAGGTGGCCATAAGGGGAGGAATGGTCCAAATCCAAGGATTTCTTTCTTTCTGTCAACATTATTTGTTGTATTAGCAACTTAACGAGTCTTTCGGTATCTATATGTCCATGGTCGCCCACCATTTAGATTTTTTTAAAAAAAATATATAGTTGTACGTTTTTTATTTTTTTAAGCAAGACACAGGTAGGAAGGTAGGAAAAGGTCTACATAAGCCATAAGTGAGAGTATAACCTAGTACTTCCAATATTTGGGGAGCCTCTTTTATGCTAATTGACAGTTTAATATTATTTACTATCTATCTATTTTTATTCTATTATTAAAGTATGGGTAAAATCCTAAAAACCCACCTGTGAAATATTTTATTGGCTGAAAACCCCCTATGAAAAAAATATAGCCTGAAAACCCCTTATGTAATTTTAAAATTGCACACTTTCCATTTCTTTCTATTTACTTTAATTCTATTATTTTTTTCTTAATATACTCATTATACCTTTCATACTTAATCAAGTAAAATATCATATTTTATTTATTTGACTTCCATATGTGTGCCTAAGATAGAAGCAATAAGATAGTTTAGGGTTTTGAATATTCCTTCAAATTTTGGAAGAAAATAGCATATTAAAATGTATTTAATTCAAAATATTAGAAATTGTGTTCATTTTTTCTTTTTCTTTTTATTGCAAAATCATATTTGTCGCTTGAAAACGTAGAAAAAATTAAAATATTATTATTTTTGTGCAAACTAATAAAATCTTTATTATATTTTCCAATTTTCTATAATCCTTAGTTAATATTTTACAATTTTGAGAGAAATTTGATTCAATCTCTTCGTTTTTATATGATTAGGATTTAATAAATCAATAATCAAGACATGAGGAGTATAAAAATAAATTATTTAGTAACTTAGTGGTCAATAATCACTCAAAATCGCATATGGGCGAGTGTGCTTCACTAAATTAACAGAGGGGTTTTCGTGCAACTAAAATATTTCACAGGGGGTTTTTAGGCTATATTTGTTTCATAGGGGATTTTTAGCCAATAAAATATTTCACATGGGTTCTTTTTGCATTTTTCCCTTAAAGTATATTTATTTTTTTTATTTTTGATATAACTAAAATATGCCTATATAATTCAATTTTTAGTGATAAAATAGACAAATAATAAATAATAAAAAATTGTATATAAGGAGTTTAAACACATAGAACTCTATAATGAAAAGAAAATCTATATCTATATCTAATTTATCTATACTATATCCATATATATATATATTTGTTTAATATATAAAAGAAGTCATATTTTATGTATATATCTATCCACGGTCCCAGCATAAATATGTGTATATATATATAACATATGAATGAGGACTGCCATTCAATAATTACGACTTCCAGAAAAGAAATTTACAAACAAATAAAAAACTAGAATATCCGTTTTGCTTGTGCTATTGTTATGCAACATAGCTGTTGCCCCATCACTATTTTTATGGCAGCATGTAACACTAAAAGATTATATCTATTTTTACAGGCAGATTAAATTGAATTATGAAATGAATTCTTTCAGATAATTGCCGAAAAATATCTTCTTTTAAAGAGGAATTTAATGATGAATATTCATTATTTAGTATTTCCTACTTTTGATTCAGGCGCCATTTTTTAATTTGATTGTGCCACCAAATTATCCAAGCTTGAGTTGCAACTTAAGGTTTGCATAAAATCTAGGATAAAAATTAATTTACCCCTTAAACTATGTCTTGTATATCACATACACATTTCATTTTTGCCTATATCGGTCATGGTATTTATCAAAATTAGACAAGTTCGCAAATTAACATTTAGTGTTACAATCATTATAACAGTCCTGCCATGGTTTCCGATAAGTTACATTAACATAGGCTCAATCATGTTCTATGTTAAAATTGGTTGAAAGAAGTTCAATTTATTGAAAGTTCTTCGACACTAGCTCAACTCATCATTTAAATTTGTTAACAGTTATATTAAATGCAATAGATTCATATAGTCCTTCAATTAGACTCGATGACTTTAAATTTGGGACTTGTGATAAAAAGACTAGAACAAAAATCATTTTTAAAGTGAAAAAATAAAATAAGTTGTTTATATCTATGATAAAAAAAATGTATATATTAAATTAGAATTATCCGATAAAAATTAAATATGAACTAAATTTCAACTACAAATACTTATTTTAAACATGTAAATACTTAGGCCATAATTTCTTTTATTCCAAAAATCAATAGATTAGAATAAAAAGTTATTTTTTTGTTTAATCACTCTTAAATCTCAAAGACTTCTCATAGAATATTTAATTTTCAATTATGTTAGCCAAACACCTTCTAAGATATATTATAAATATTATTTAGATCACATTGTCAAATGCCTTCAATATTACATATTATGAATATAAGTTTAATCTTGCATGTGAAATTAATATAATTCTTTGAATATACATATATATTTTATTGAGTAATAATTCACTTAATTAAATAAATATTTATGTTTTGAATATATAATATTATAAAAGTACCAACTCTCAATATAATTGAGTTATTTTACGAGATAATAACTTACAATTTATTAGCAAGTATTTACGTAGTTAAACTAATGTTTATTTCTTTATCTCATAAATTAAAAAAAAAGTTGATAAACCCATAGGTTTTTCATCTAGTAAATAAGTATTCTAAACTAAGAATTCTAATAAATACTTTGTTTATTTTCCTTAGGGTTTTTATTTTAATAGCTTAGTTTCATTTAACTTTTTCTTATAACTATTTTAGTATACTGATACTTTTTCATTTATTAGCTTTGTATATTTTCATCTATTAATTATAATTTTGTGACGAATTTTAAGAAAATTGTATAATTTATCAAATAAATTTATGAAACTAAATCACCAAAATTAGTAGATAAATATTTACGTAAAATATGGTCAACACACAGTTTATTTTTAAAAGATATCATATTTATGGAAAAATTAAAATACATTGATGTTATCAAATTAAAGAAATAATCATTTGTCATGATGTTTTTATTATTTCCCATATTGTGCATTAGCTTTTATGTACAATATGAATTTTTTTTTCTATTTTTATCAAGTAAACTCAAGTTAATAAATAAAATGGACACAATCAATGGTATTGAAAATTAAATAAAAAAATATGCATCGTTTATGCCAACAAACTGACTTGCGGGGATTGAATTGATATTTTAAAACGAGATGCATCTAATGACCTTAAAAAAATTATGCTACCATGACTTTAGAAAATAGAGAAATAAAACATAATATATAATTCTGGATTAAGAAACAGAAACACTACACGAATGCCCAACTTTTGACCCACTATAAAAGTAGTGAAAGATACACAAACAAAATTATAGAGAAGAAAGAAGTAATGGCTTTGTTTGTTTATGTTTGTTTTGAGTTAAAAACTTAAAAATATTTTTGGGAATTGCGTACTATCGAAATTCACGTGAGAATGGTAGGTGTTTTGTTTATATTTTTTTTAAAATATGTTGAAAATTGTAACGTGTCAAATCAATAGTGATAGGTTGATAAATGATGTGTATAATGATTGTGTTATGTATTTATATAATGATTATGTGAATTAAAAATAATAAAATATAAATTTAAAATAATAAAATATGGAAGAGTAAAAGAAATAATAATTATAATAAATGATTTGATTGGTGAAGTGTGAAATGATGTATATATGATTGATAGGTAGTTATATAGGAGATTCAAAAAATAGAGTTGAGAAAATGTAAATTTCGATGAGAATTTGGTGTGTTAAGTTTATTTTGAATTATTGTGATCCAAATACTTAAAAATGAAATTTGAAAAGATGAACTAACAAAGCTTTGATTATTCAAAATTAAACAAGGTATACGTGTAAAAGAACTTACGGTGCGTTTGGATCGATGGATTTGGATTTGAGGAGTGGATTTGGAGAAAGTATTTCAAATGACACATAAAATGGTGTCATTTAAAATCTACCGTAGTTGTGGAGAAAAGAGCTCAAAATGAATGGCGAGGGATTTGAAATCCATCATCATCCAAACGAACTTAAATGGATTTGTCGATGAATTTGAAATCCATGGATTTCAAATCACTCGATCCAAACACACCCTTAGTTTTTTCAAGCATTACTATGTTTCTATAAAATAATATACTACGAATATCAATTATTAAAATTTATAATTAATTGATAATTATTACTACCAATTAACATAATCAATAGAATAATAAAATAGAGAAAAAGAATAATACATTACATCTATGAAGTAAAACTCATAACTTTTAATATTTGGTATTTCAACTTCCCCAGTAAAATTAGATTTCATCATCCCTATAAATTTTCATTATCTATCTTAATGTCAAAAAAATTGTCATGTCACCAATTTAAGCACATTAGGTTATGTGCAGATTCTCTCTGCAGACAATTGAATTTAATCAACTAAAACATTACAATAATAGTACTTGTTAATTATTGTCTAAGTTGCCAATCCATGTACAATTAATTATAACTCAGTGCCTACAAAAATATTACAACTAAATTACCGTATATATGAATAATCGCACAAAAGAAAAGAACAATAAAAGAACACACGAATTGTTTACCCTGTTCGTCAAAAGAATTTGACTACGTCTGGGGGCGCTGCCAAGCCATGGTTTTCACTATATTTCTGATGAGATCGTGGTTACAATGAGAGTCATAGGGTTACAATGATATTAGGGTTATTTATAATACAATATACCTAACCTTAATAGGAGAATGACATAAAGACTAAAAAGTTCATCAAAATACTTTTGGGCCTATTTACCGTCCTTCAGACTCCATAACTCAACAATCTCCCACTTGGAGACAGACTCAACAGTAACCATCTTTCGATCTTCTCATTCAATAGCCCACAACATGTCCGGCAGCACCAAGCCTCTCTACTCAGTTCCTGAGGCCAATTGAAGCCATGCATAGCTTCAATTTCTCTAAGATTACACTCTTAGTCAACAACTGTCTACTACATGTCTACAGCGAAAGTTTCAGCGTACTCGGTTCTGCTTCAACAGCTACCTCATCATTCTGCGTAGCTTTGCTCCCACTCGAGTTAGAGACATCTAACTCAATAACCTCGGGATTTTTAGCCTGAGTACATGCCTAATCAATTTGTAGTGCAGGTCCCCACAAGTCACTATGCACTAACTCCAACTTTTCGTTCTTCAAGGTTCTGCCTCCCTTCGAAAAAACTCACTCTTTTCTGTTTTTCGAAAACACAATCCTCACATAAGCCAACATCTACTGTTTTGAGTCATAGCTTACCTTTCGAACAAAGCTCCTTCATACCCTTTGCACTCATGTGGCCAAGTCGGCAATGCCACAAATCTGCATCACTTTCTTCTCTTACAAGAGAAATACAGTCTTTGGTGTTAGTTGTCATATACAATGTACTTTCTTTCTTACCTCGAGCTAGTATCATGGACTCTTTGGTTATCTTCCATGTACTGCAACCGAAAGTCACAATGTATCCATCAGCATCTAGTTGTCTTACGGAAATCAAATTCCTCTTCAAACTAGGAATATGTCTCACATCACGCAACTGCAACACGCTTCCATTCAAAGTTTTAATTCGAGCATCTCCCTTCCCCATGATTTTCAAAGGCTAATCATCAGCTAGATAAACCTTCCGAAATCTCCAGAAGTATAATGTTCCATTATATCAGCATCACTGCAAGAATGAAACGATGCTCCAGAATCCAAAAACCACGATTCCAATGGACTGCTCACGCTAAATATCAAAGCGTCACTAATATATTCAGTTGCTGCATTAGCTGATTTCTCATTCTTCTTGGGTGTTGTGCACTTGTTCTTGTAATGACCAAGTTGCTCACAGTTCCAACACTTTATCGAATTCAGATCCTTCTTGTTTTTGCCTCTCGACTTTGACCTACTTGTGTTCGAATTCTTTGATTCCGATCTGCCTCTATTTTTAGTATTCAGAACTGATCACGAAGCTATACCTGATTCTCTCCTGCGAATTTCTTCACTTATAATCAGATCTCTTACTTCGGCAAATTTCAACCTCTCTTTCCTTGCTGAAGCACTAACTGCGGTAACCGTTCCACTCGAACTTTCAAGCAGAGAAGACAACAGAATTAGGGATCTAACCTCATCATCAAAATTAATCTTAACTGAGCTCAATTGGGCTATAATCAAATTGAACTCATTAAAATGCTCAGCTACCACAGAACTCTTTGACATCTTTAGGTTAAAGAGACGCCGCATCAGATGAGCTTTGTTCGCCGCTGATGACTTCTCGTACATGTCTGCTAAAACCTTCAGAATACCTTTGGTGGTTGTCTCTTTCGTCGTATGGAACGCAACATTCCGTGATAGGGATAAACAAATCACACTCATCGCCTTCCTGTCAAGTACCTTTCACACTTCGTCTTTCATATCCGACGGCTTATCACCAAGGGGCTAATAAAAATCTTTACCATATAGGTAATCCTCAATTTGCATCTTCCAGAACCCAAAGTCCGTTCCGTCAAACTTTTCAATCGGCGTTTTTCCTTCACCCATCATATCCGCTCCCACTCGACCTGGAGCTCTGATACCAGTTGTTAGGAATATGATACCAATGAATAATTGCATAAAAGAAAAAAACAATAAAAAAACACACGAATTGTTTACTCAGTTCGTCAAAAGAATTTGACTACGTCTGGGGGCGCTGCCAAGCCAGGGTTTTCACTATATTTCTGATGAGATCGTGATTACAATGAGAGTCATAGGATTACAATGATGGTTATTTATAATATAATATACCTAACCCTAATAGGAGAATGACATAAAGATTAAAAAGTCCATCAAAATACTTTTAGACCTATTTACAGTCTTTCAGGCTCCATAACTCAACATATTTTACTATCAATTGGTGTCGACAGTGACAATTCATGCACGACTTATTGTATCTATAACTTTAATATTGACAACTACGCAAATATCTATTGTAATTTTAATTATGAAATTCAGTATAATGACCATACAATATATCTTATCATTGAATTGATTCAATTAGTTATTACTTTAAGTTTATAACGTAGTGTCACTGATACCGTTTAGTTATTTCAGAGATAGTGTAAAGAATGAAACATAAAGTTTGGATAATCTAAATTTTGGTCAAATCAAAATTGAGTGTAAATAAATAGTAGGTACTCAATCACAAATAGAAAGAAAAAGAAAAGATAGCAGCTTCAAGAACAAAAAGGCAAAAAAGGATACTAAGTACAATACATTTATTTTCTAAATGACAGAGATAGAAAAAATAATTAATTAAATTAAGTAAGATGCATTCAATATAATCGGCGGACTTAAGGATGGCGTAAGTGAGAGAGTTATCATAGTTGTAAGTTATGGCTCTGATAGACTAGAGAAAATTATGTGAATAATATCATTGATGTCAAAGTTAGTTATTATAACCGAAAAAAGATAAATATAAGAAATCATAAATAAATCAACTATGAAATGTAATTAACTTTAGACTTATTCAAGATAAAAATATAGGTATAGACGAATATGAAATAATATTTTCAAACATACTATATAAACTATAGTAGTACCTTGACAAATTCATTTTCTGCTCGTACATTTTTAGCAGATTTTGAGTAGGCAAAAATGTCAATTTTTCAATTTTTCAAGGTGCATTGTGTCAAAATAGCAAAATGCAATTACCCTTTTCTTATTTTTATCTTTCCGTATCTATTTTATTTATAAGAGCCATTTATATTCTCATTTCTATTTTTAAAATTGGAATTAATGAATCCCTGTCGCATTCAGCCGCCATGTCCGAAATGCAATCGCCGACTTCCGATGAAATTTCCTCCGCCGGCAGCCACCGGAACTCCGTTCAACTGGTCACTAAAACACAATCGGACAGGCTTCTCGTAAAATACTTCGATGCATCGGAATTCGACTTCGACTACGAACAAAGCGGATTGTGGTCTCCCGTCGTTCCCAGAAGAGCTCATCTGAATTCTACCTCTCCCGCCGGCAGCTTTTGCTCCGACGTCGACCGTAAATTGTTGAAGAAGCTGAAATGGTTTATTAATCTCATTGCTTGTGTAAAGGTGATTAATTAATTGATTAACCTTATTCTAAATCGCCAGGTTTTGGATTGAAATTAGTATTGTTTGTTCATATCAATCAGAATTGAAGAAGCTTTTTGTTTGTTTTCTGAAACATTATTTATATTTGAAATCGAATTGTGAATTCATTTATCTTTTCATTACGTTTTCTTAAAAGTTGTCCTGCAATTATTTAAAAAAAAAAATCTTTACATTGGAATATAAGCTTTGTATGATTTACATATGTAGATGTGTCATGAATCTTTGAATGAATACACGTTCTGTCACACCAGCAAAAGGAACATATTTGATGAGAATATTATCGATGACCTCCTCTTTTTCGAGAATAAATGAAAAGATGCGTGAGCTATACAAATATTGAGATGAACTATATATTACTGAAATACACAAACTAACAATATTCACTAAATGGCATCTCTAAGTGAATATTTTTTGTTAACCTTCACCTAGATTGAAAACATATATCAAAATGAATAAAACATTGATAGGAATATTCATAAGACTAGTCTATATGAGATAGAAATTTTAGTTTACATTTTATTTAATCATACTTAAGTTATGATACGGAGTAAATTCGAGTCATAGTTAGACAACGAGACGAAGTGAACATAGGAACTCTGATCTAGTCAGATAATCGCGTAGATGTTTCAAAGAATGCACTCGTACTACAAGCTACCTACGTACCTCTCAAGGTGATCAAGTCTTACGTAGTTCTATTGAAAAATGTATAAATCATATTAGAATAGCTCGTATGTGTGTCCAACATCCGTCCCTACAAAGAGCATTTATTGTCATATTTATAGGTTTTTTAACTACTATTCATGAACTGACATATGGACCGATAATGGGCCGCCACTTGTCACTAATATAATGGTTCCCGGAATATTCTATAATATAATGTACTGGGCTGGGCCTAATTCTGTTCATCACATATGGGCTTAATGAACAACATTGGGTTCGTATTCAACAGTGCGCTCAGCTCGTATAATATAACCTTCGTATCGTGCACACTAAAATTATTATATATGTAGACCAGTAGCTGGAACATATGCCTCGTATACACGTCACCTCGTATGCCGAAATATTTCCTATCATCTAGTCCCCCAGATCATAATTCTATTTGTGTCTATGTGGACTCGTTAAGAATACGATCTTTTTTATCATTTCCTCGTGTTGATCTCTGGCGCGTTAACTGTGGTAGTCCACGCGCGTTTGTAAGTACGCGCCCAGATCGTAATTCTATTCGTGTCGGACTCGTTAAGAATATGCTCTTTTTTATCATTTCCTCGTGTTGATCTCTGGCGCGTTAACTATGGTAGTCCACGCGCGTTTGTAAGTACGCGCCCCGACAATGTTTTCAGAGCCAGCCCGTTTAATAAACTGGAAAAAGGACCGGGTCACGGGTCAGTGATTCAACCGTTGGGTCAACCCGAGTTGAACCAGTAATATTATAATTATACAATAAATATATTATATTAAAAGTATAATACATTAGTAATTATTATATGTATATATCATATATTTTAAATTATATATAATGTAAATCAAATATATATAATTATATATATATTAGCAAACAATGGTCCTTTTATTTCATAATACTATAAAACAAATATACAAATATATTTTGAAAAAGAATATAAAAGGACAAAAGCCCTACTTTTATCCCAAACCCTTACTGCTCATTTACAGCCGCCGCAACAGGTCTCCTTCTTCAACTCTCTGTTATAATTTTCTAATCTAACTTTTTTGTTTCATTTTCTTTTATCCTTTAATCTTCCATTTGTCAACAATACATTTCTTCTTTATGTGCTATATCAAGGAGCAACTTTTAACTACGATTTCTTCATTTAATTTGCAAAAATTATAAGGGATTTCAAGAAGGAGAAAAAGAAGAAAAGAAGCAGTGGTCTAACAGGTTGATCCACGACCGGTTCGAGCGGTTCGACAGTTGAACCGTCGGTTTGGAAGAGTCTTGACTAAAAACGACGGGTTTTGACCAAAAATGGGTTTGATAGTTAACTCGGACCGTTTTTAAGCCTGGTTACTGGTCCGACCGGTTCAACCGGCCGGTCCGGGTCGGGTTTCAAAACATTGCGCCCCGGTCGCCGCTTCATCTGCCCAATTAAATTCAAGAAATGTGAAGGGCACTTAATCTGGACCTTTGATTTTGAATTTCCATTCATAATCTTCACCATTCATTTTCCCGCTCATTACTTATATATATAGCCCTTTCTCTTTCATTTTAAACATTTGATTTGTGCATCCTTAGAGAGAGAATTTTATCAACACGAGCTTATCGTCCTTGAAGTCTTACCAGCCGTATTTGCTTATTCCCCTCCGATCTTCTTCAATTAGGTATTTTTCTTGTCCCTATCTTCTTCTTTTCCTTCATTTTTCTCTTTTTCTACGAGTTGACCTCATTAGTTGACTTATTTCGGCATCATGTCTGAGAATTCTATCTCGAGTTCGGAATCCGGTCTGCCTAATTTAGAGGGCTTAAAGATCCCCGATCTTAACTAGTGCTCGACCTCGTTAGGTCCCCTCGGTCCCCTCATAAACGAGTATGTAGAGTTTTCCCATACCCAACCTCCGTCTCCTGGTAACAATATCTCACCATCGAATTACGATTTCGATTGGTCGTACCTAGCCCAAAATATTCCTCAGATCGTCTCCGAAGGAGACGATCCAGAGCGTGATTTTCTTCTTGCCGATACCTATTCCTGGGTTAATAGTTCTTCAACTATTAATGAAGGTATCTTAGACTCCCTAAAATGTCAATATTATAATCCTGACGAGTTCTTCCTTCTAGCCCCCCACGAGGATGAGCGTATGCATATGCGACCTCGTGGGTACAGAACCATTTTTGCGGCCCATCTTTCTTGTGGTGTACGGTTTCCCTTACATCATGTCATTCGTATGATTCTCCACCGTCTAGGATTATGCCCTAACCAATTACTCCCCAACTCATATCGTCGTTTGAATAGCTTTATCATTCTTATGCGATCTTGGAGGCAAGAACCTAATTTTGCTAATTTATTTCATATGTTCCGAGTCTGTAAGTCAGGGTTAGGGGATAAGGGTTTTTTTTACATATCACCTCGTAATAGGAGTATGCGTGTTCTAAACTATTCCCCTTCCTCACACGGGGTGTGGAAGGATAAGTTTTTCTTCATTGGTCAGCCTGATCTGGCTAGCTGGAATCTACCTCGTATATGGAGGTTAGATCCTCCTCGTCTTGAGGATGTTGGTAGTCCCACATTGGATCCCAATTTTGTCGACAGTCACTTCAAATGGTTCTACGACCCGAAGATCCTTTTTAAGGAGACTGTACTAGTCCAATGTGGGATTAGTCGTGCCCTTATCCCTTACGAAAAAGTCGGTAAGTCCTTTCTCGTATTTGATTTCCTCATTTTTCCTCCTCGTTTTATTTCATGTTTGTATGTGCTTATGTATCGTCTTTGTTTTAGCATCTAATGATTTCTTTTTATAGGCATGGCTGAACAAGTGGCTCGTCTCGAAAAACTCCTCTCCAAAAAGGTGAGGAAAAGCAGTTTGACTCATGCCTCTGCTGGTACGAGCAGTTCGTCCGGCGCCCCTCGCTCTACCCAAGGAGGAAAAGGTCCTGCCAATTCTAAACGAAGCTCGACCCTTGGTGAGCGTCCACCTACAGCTCCCCGAGTGGTCTCTAATCCTACTCCGTTAAGGCAGGTCGAGCCTATTCCTAAGGGACCTAGTATACCAGATATACCCACCATTCATGTTTCCGATGAGTCAAGTGATCATGAATCTGCGCGGCTCGAGCATCGCAAGAAATCCAGGCACGATCCGGTTAACCTCCAAGATGTACAGGCCCGGAGTGGAGGACCGTCCAGTTCCCCAAATTGCCAGTATTGATATCGTACATCAATACGAGGCATACTCCCTGCGGGATCGTATGCAACAGCAAGATGAGGAGTGGCGTCTTGAGTTCCTCCCTAATCAACCTGCTCTCATTCCCGATTGGCGGGTCTACCCCAACAGCTCCATACTTGGCACGAGTGGGGTCAAGGTTGCCTCTGAGATGGCTTGATACATTATGCTCCCCGCCGACAAGGCCCACTTCATAACGATGCCACACACACGAGTTGAGGATACGATCCATAGGGCTCTAGCCAAGGTAACTCTTGTATATTTATTTTGAAATTTACTTTGATGCATACGTCCTAATTTCTTGAGTCGTTCTTTTTGTAAGCCGCTTTGGCTGCTAACTCTCTCTCTCTCAACCTCTCGTATATGAGACACGAAAACGCCGAGATGAGGAGATCCCATGAGGAGTATCGTAGCCGCCTTACTAATGCCTCAGTGGAAATTGAAGAGGCACGTAAACTTCGGGCTGAAGCTCAAGCTATGGTTCAATCACACGAACAACTCTCCTGTTAGGTGACCGACCTAAAACTGGCCTATAATGAGCTAAAATTAGAGTCCCTTGGAAAAGACAAGGAAATTGAATCTTTATCAATTGAAGCAAGATCTAACGGCCTCGAGGACATAGCTCGTGAAAGCCAAGGACGAGGCTGCCCAGAATTACGAGGCATGCCAAACAGATGGAAGAGAAACCTTTATCAACTCCGTGGAATATAGGAGAGCCCTTGACGAAGCCAGGTTCAATGGTGCTCGTGATTTCAGATATTCAACCGTCTTCCAGATGCTCGCGCTTGAACCGGCTGCTGATTACTTGTTCGATGGTCTTACCAAAGCCATCGACTATATGGTGAAAGAAGGCTTCGTTGTTCCTGAATTCGACCCGATTGCTTTCGAGCAATTCGCCAATGCCACTTCTCTTCGTCCATCAAGTGCCACCTCATCTGTTCAGTATCATGACTTCACAGAGTTTCAGACATTAGGCCCGATTGATTCTGATGAGGAAGAGGCAGAGGTTCCTTCCCTTGGAGGCGACGAGGTGCCTACTCCTATTAAAGATTAGTTCGTTTATTATGAATTGATTTCGTAGTATTTATGTATTTCCATTATTCCATGGTATGACAGTTTATTTTTATAATGAATTGTTGTGTTTTCCTCTGCACGAGTTGTCTGTTGTTGAATTTTTCATAGCGATATATCCACCTGTGCCTCATACGGGGCTTACAGTATCCGTTTTAGAAGCGAGACAACCGATTTAATATATAAATTTTGCACGATACTATGTTATCCTTTTATATATGAGACAACTGATCAAGAATGTATCCTGCTTAACATACAAAACATTAAGAATACCCATACGAAGTCATTCCAAAAGTTTCTGCCCATTATATTAATGAGCAAATTTATATGAAGCTATTGATTGTACAAAAATATTCAATAACTTCTCAATTTTTAACAATGTGCCAAAATGGATCTATCTGTATCATCCTACGTATAATATTTATGAATGTTACGTATGTTACAAGGACGAGGCACGTCTTTGCCATTCAAATCTTGTAACCGGTACGTCCCTGCTTTGGTTACTTCCACGACCTTAAAAGGCCCTTCCCAATTTGCATCTAGCTTCCCTACGTGCTTTGAAACCTCAACTTTCTTCAGCACGAGGTCTCCGACTTCAAAAAATCTACTTTTAACCTTTTTATTGTATGCACGAGCCATAGCATTCTATTGTATCAGGATTTTTGCGTACGCTCGTTTTCGTATTTTCCCCACTACTTCTACTTCGAATGCTCGTTTGAGCTGATTCATCTCTGGATCGTATTGGGACACCCTATGTGTCATTTCCCCGATCTCTACCGAAATAACTGCTTCCGATCCATATACGAGGCAAAATGGTGTTTCACCCGTCGAGGTGCGGGGTGTTGTTCTATAGGCCCACAGTATTCCTGGCAGCTCGTCTGCCCAGTTGCCTTTCTTTCCAACAAGTCTGGCTTTTAAATGTTGAAGCAATATCCTATTTGCTACTTCTGTTTTCCCGTTTGCTTGTGGATGTCCTACTGCCGTGAAATTCTGACGGATCTTATATTCTTCACACCATTTTCCACGTTCTTGTTGTTGAATTAAGTGCCATTATCGGATATCAGAATACGAGGCACTCCGAAGTGGCATACTATGTTCCGCCAAATGAATTTCATCACCTCGTGGTCTGTGATTTTAGCTACTGCCTTAGCTTCGATCCATTTCGTGAAATGTTCCACGGCTACTATCATAAATTTCTTTTGTCCAGTAACAGGTGGAAACGGGCCTAAGATGTCAATCCCCCATTGATCGAAAGGGTATGCTACCTTGATTGGCTTCAATATCGTGGTGGGATGATGCATCAAGTTCGCATGTAACTGACATTCTTTGCATCGTTTGGAAAAACGACGTGAGTCTTGCACCATTGTCGGCCAAAAGTATCCTTGTCTTAATATCTTTTGTGCCAAGGCTCGTCCAGCTGAATGATTTCTTTCATCACGTATTCTGCCTCTGTTCCATCTAAACAACGAAGTAATGGTCCCATCACGGATCATTTATACAACTTTCCCTCCACCATGGAAAATTTGGAAGCTTTATATACGATTCGTCGTGCCACGTTCCGGTCTTCGGGCAATGCTTTTTTTCCAGGTAGTTCTGTATATCATGTCTCTAGTCGCTTTTCTCGTAAATCATAATTATCTCAGACTTTTCGTCCAAGCACCCATTATGGCGTTCGTCAGCCACCAGTAATGTCACTCTTCTCGTCGTATTCCCAATTGTCGAGCTTGCTAGTTAGGCCAACGCATCGGCTCGCTCATTCTCTTCACGGGGTATTTAAAGAATGTTGATCTTCGTAAACTGAGTTATCAAACTCTTAGCGTATGTGAGATACGAGACTAAGTTTGATTCCCGCACCTCGAACGCGCCACTAACTTGGTTTGCAACCAACTGAGAATCAGTATAAACGTCTAGGGTATCCACCCCTAATTCCTTTGCCATTTTCAATCCTGTGACCAACGCTTCATATTTCGCCTCGTTATTTGTTACTTCAAAGTTCTACTTTATGGCAAACTCGTGGTCGTTGCCTGGATATCAAAGAGATCAAATGATATTAAATATGTTATCATCCATGAAACATATCGTTAGGAGTAAGTAAGGGATTGACCTCGTAGATCATGTAGCCATATCCCAGCACCTCCTTTCCGAGCAGTTGACGAGTCATCAACATGCAGCATCTAGAGATTTGGGTCGAAATTTTCTGTTTCAGAAAGATAACTTTAGTTTAGCATACGACACGTCGTATATTATGTATCTTTAGCTTAAATGAGACAATCAGACCTCGTGAGGCAATTGCCAACTCAACAATAAATTTTGCCAAGGCTTGTGCTTTAATTGTCGTTTGTGGTTTGTATTCTAGGGAGAATTCACCAAGCTCGATGGCCCACTTAACGAGGCGACCAGAAACATCAGGTTTTGATAAAATATGTCTCAAGAGTTGATCCGTAAGAACGACAATCTGATGAGACTGGAAATACAGTCGTATTTTACGTGTTGCAGTCATTAATGCTAATGCCCACTTCTCGATGTGAGTGTAGTTCTTCTCTGCTCCGAGCATCATTTTACTCACATAATACACCGGACAATGATCCCCGTCGTCTTCTAGTTCGAGGACCGCACTTACTGCATTTTCTGATATAGCTAGGTATAGGAATATTGGTTCACCCTCTACAGGTTTTGTGAGCAACATGGCAGAAGTCAAGTATATTTTTAAACTCTGAAATGCTTCCTCACACTCATCAGTCCATTCGAAGTGTTAGACATTTTTAGGATCTTAAAGAATGGAAGGCCTTTATCGGCTGACCTCGAGATGAAGCGGCTTAAGCTCGCCATTTTACCGGTTAATATTTGTACCTCCGCAACAGACTTGGGAGACGACAAGTCCAATACTGCTTGAATCTTCTCGGGGTTTGCCTCTATACCTCGTTGAGTAACCATATATCCGAGGAATTTTCCATCTCGTACACCGAAAGTACATTTCTTAGGGTTGAGCTTCATCCCGTATTTTCTCATAACTGCGAACAATCTTTCCAAATGCCCCAAGTGTTCTGACTCGTTCTTACTTTTAACTAACATGTTGTCCATGTAGACCTCCATCGTCTTTCCTATCTATTCTTTAAACATCCGATTCACGAGTCTTTGATACGTAGCCCCCGCGTTCCTCAACCTGAACGACATGACATTGTAGCAGTATACCCCAATGGTAGTTACAAACGTCATTTTGTCACAATCCTCGGGTGCCATCCTTATCTGGTTAAAGCTTTGGTAGGCATCCATCATGCTAAGGAGGGCGCATTCAGCCGTGGAATCAACGAGGAGATCAATTCGAGGTAGTGGGTACGGGTCACGAGGACAAGCCTTGTTCAGATTGGTGCAATCGATACACATCCTCCATTCACCTGACACTTTCGGTACCAATACCACATTTGCTAGTCATTCTGTATAGTTGATTTCTCTAATATAACCGGCTTTGAACAATTTATTCACCTTGTCGTCTATTATTTTGTTGCGGTCCAGACCAAAATTCCTTCTCTTTTGTTTTATGGGCTTGGCATATGGATCTATATTTAATCTATGCACAATGACTGCAGGGTCAATGCCCTTAAAGTCCGATTCATGCCATGCAAACATGTTAATGTTAGCTCGAAGGAAATTCACTATCATTAATTCCAAATTTTTTGGCATCATTGTACCTATATTGGTGATTTTTCCCTTATCACCCAGGATAAGTTCGATTGGTTTGTGTTCTGCCGGTTGCACCCAGCTCTTTTCAACCGAAACTTGTTTCCTGTCCAGCTCTTCTTTCTTCGTGATACCAAACATTACCACCTGGTTCGTCTGCACCAGCTGCTTCGTATTACTTGGCCTCGTACTGCTCCTCAACGACGTGGCATAACACTCTCGAGCTGCCTGTTGATCACACCTTACTGTTCCCACCCCCATTTCAGTCATGAATTTCATCTTTAGATGGGGCGTTGAAACAATTGCACCAAAGTGGTTCAATCTAGGTCGTCCTAAGATAACATTATATGCAAACGGAAATCAACCACAAGGTATTTGATCATGATTGTTTTTCTCCTTGGCTCTGAGCCTAGCGAGGTGGGCAGTTCGATCGTACCCAGGGGTACAATTTCGGATCCTCCAAACCCCACGAGGGGGTACTTATGGGCTGCAGCTTATCCACGGGAATTTTTATTTTATCCAATACTGTTGAGAACACGATATCGGCTGAACTTTCATTATCCACCAAAACTTTATGGACTGCATAGTTCGCTATGTCCATCGTTACCACCATCGGATCGTTATGTGGCGTTGTCACTCTCTCGTAATCATCATCTGCAAAAGAGAACACCTCTCTCGAACTGCTCTGGAGATGATTTACACTATTCTCATGTAGCTCGTAGCTCGTCATCTCCCTGGCATATCGTTTCCTTGCATTCTTGGAATCACCCCCGGTCGGCCCACCCGCTATGGTGTGTATGTCCCCGTATTTTGGTATGTTTTCATCGCGGTCATCCCTCCTAGGCCTATTCCTCTCTAGCTCGTCTTTTCTATATCCAACTTGGTCCCTTCCTTGTTGTCCTTGATTCCTCCACCTCTGGCCCTGTTCCTATCTCGTGTCATATTCACGAGCCATTCTACCATCGGACTGAATCTCCAATCTGTTTTCAACTCTCCCCCTTTCTGTAAACTCCCGTAGATGACCGTGCCTTATGAGCTTCTCTATCTCATCCTTCAACTGATGACATTCCTCTGTATCGTGGCCGGTATCCTTGTAGAATTTACAGTATCTGCTACTATTGTTCCTCTTGGGGTTAGGTCTCAATTTCCTAGGAAGGTCGACCTGAATCCCCGCTCTTTCGATTTCCATTAACGCCTTAGCTCTTGAAGCATTTAATGGTGCATAATTATCAAATCGACTACGTCTGTAGTCCCCAGTCCTTTCAGTTTTAACCTCATCTCATTTTTTAGCTCCTTTATCCTTATTTTGCTTGTTAGCTGCTTGCTCGGCTCTCTTCATGCGATACATCTCGTCCTCGTATATATACTACTGAGCCGTAATCATCATCTCTTCTGGTTTTCTTGGCGGGTTGCGAGTGAGTGCTCCCACCAGAGGGCCCATCCTGAGTCCATTAATGAAGAGCTGCACGATCACTTCGTGTTGCACACCTTGGACATCCAAAGCCTCATTATTGAACCGGTCCATGAACTCTCGAAGCGTTTCCTCATCCTTCTGTTTTATCCCTAATAAGTGCGAGACTGATTTTCTAGTCTTCCGCTTACTAGCAAAGTGGTATTCAAACCTCTGGACGAGTTGATCATATGAACTGATCGAATTCAGAGGCTTGCTTACAAACCAGTCTTGTGCTCTACCTATGAGAGTTGTAGCAAATATCCGAGCGTTTAATGCATCGCTCAAACCATGCAATGTCATCAACGTCTCGAATGTGACGAGGTGCTCTCTAGGGTCCGAAACTCCACTGTACTTTGGGAGATCCGAAATTCTGAAGTTCACTAACATTGACTCGGATATTATTTCTCGGCCAAACGGGTTATTCCTCCATTGAATCGACGATTCCATCCCCAAAACCTTTCCCAACCTTGTCTGCTTCTCTGATTCATTTATCTCTGCTTTATCTTTTAACGACCCATGGCCACGAGAACTCGGTGCATAGGATGCCGAATCTGTTTCATCTGATTCGCTCTGGCTAGGCGCATACGATCTGAGGCTCTAATCTCGTTCGTTACCACGACGGCTAAACAACTTTCGTCGTGTTCCTCTCTCGCGGTGCTCTTCCCCTTGTTCCCCATCAGGGTCAAGTTTTGAGAATTGCCGTCGCCAAGTACCGCTCTTGTGGCCATATTCCCCTTGTTCCCTTTTCGGGTCAAGTTCTGGGAATTTCCTTCTTAGGGTACTCGGGGGAGGGTGTGTCGTTCCGATATTCAGAGTGATAGGAGGTAGTTTTGATATCCATTCTTGAAACTTCTCCTGTACCCTTCGATCAAACTCAGATTCAGTCATCGTGATCATTCTCTCAGGTATTTCTTCGAATGGTTGCGGCATACCTATACGAGTCTCTTCAACATCTTCCAAATTTATTGGTTCTTTCCCTAGTCGATGGTGCTCTTTATCGATGTCAATTCGTTTGAAAGCTTAGTGGTTTCCCACAGACGGCGCCAAAATAATCTAGTCAGATAATCGCGTAGATGTTTCAAAGACTGCACTCGTACTACAAGCTACCTACGTACCTCTCAAGGGGATCAAGTCTTACGTAGTTCTATTGAAAAAGGTATAAATCGTATTAGAATAGCTCGTAGGTGTGTCCAACATCCGTCCCTACAAAGAGCATTTATTGTCATATTTATAGGTTTCTGAACTACTATTCATGAACTGACATATGGACCGATAATGGGTCGCCACTTGTCACTAATATAATGGTTCACAGAATATTCTATAATATAATGTACTGGGCTGGGTCTAATTCTGTTCATCACATATGGGCTTGATGAACAACATTGGGTTCGTATTCAACAGTGTGTTCAGCTCGTATAATATAACCTTCGTATCGTGTACACTAAAATTATTATATATGTAGACCAATAGCTGGAACATATGCCTTGTATACACGTCACCTCGTATACCGAAATATTCCCTATCAAACTCAATAAATAGTATATTATTGATAGGGTATGCGTACGAGGTGATGAAATATACAAAGTGATTCTACGAGGTAAGATATAAATACATTAATACTTGGACATCCTAATCCGGATCACCTGGTAGCGGGTAAGGTACGTGGATAGTCCGACCCGGATAATCAATCTAATACGTGGATCATGGATATAGTGATAGATGGCAACTTATTATGTAGCCAAATGTCAAATCAGGAATAGTGTATTAGCAACCTCTAAATACTTTATTCATTGCTCATTAGTGGGGACGGTTGTTGGACCTATTCATACGAGCTGTATAATTCTGATATTAATAATTGTAGAACTACGTTAGACTTGATCACATACGATGTACGTAGACAGCTTGTAATACGAGTACCGTCTAAGCAACATATATACGAGAAATTGACTAAATCATTTGGCGCCGTCTGTGGGAATTCACAAAGTTGTTGAACGAATCAACATGGACAAAGATCACCAACGACCAGGGAAGGAACCGATGAAATTTTCAAGGAGTGAACATGGAGAGGATGTTTCGTCTCCAACGATGGCCGAAGTACCAAAAAAATGATTACAATGACAGAATTAGAATTTGATTGAAGAATGCAAGAGAAGTTTCAGGAGTGGATATCAAAGCTACCAACTACGCCGAACATTGGTAGGACCCATCCTCCCCTAAGTACCCCGAAAGGGCAATTCTCAAAACTTGACCCAAAAAAGAAACAAGGGGAACATCACCACGAGAGAGGTACTCAGAGACGATAATTCCCAAAACTTGACCCTGATAGAGAACAAGGGAAAGATTGCAATGGGAGAGGAATGAAGAGACGATTGTTCGCTAGCCGATATGATGGGCAAGATGGGAGTGAGAAACGTCACGAATCCGACTGGAAAGAGGCGGACAGTGAGACAGATTCGGCTACTTACCCGTCAAATTATCATAGTAGAGGCTCATCAAAATTGAAAGAGATGAATACGGGAAAAATGTCTACGAACATGAGAAGCCATCTACGATTCTGGGAAACGTGTCATCAATACAACGGAGAAACAATCCATTCAGCTCGGAAAGATTATCTGAATTAATACCTCCAGGCTTCAGGATTCCTGATTTACCCAAATACGGAGGAACTACGGATCCTCGAGAACATCTCGTCACGTTTGAAACGTTAATGACGTTACATGGATTAAGCGATGCATTGAATGCTCATATATTTGCTACCACTTTGAACAGTAGAGCGCAGGATTGGTTTGTTAGCCAACCATCGAACTCGATCAACTCTTACGATCAACTCGTACACAAATTTGAATATCACTTCACTAGCAAGCGAAAAACGAAGAAATTTATTTCACATTTATTGGGGATAAAATAGAAGGATGATGAAATGTTACGAGAATTTGTTGATCGATTCAACAATGAGGCACTGGATGTTCAGGGCTTACAACACAAGGTGATTGTATAATTGTTCATTAATGGGCTCAGAATGGGCCCCTTGGTAGGAGCTCTCACTCGTAACCCCCCCAAGAACCCAGAAGAGATGATGGTCGTACCACAACAATATCTACCAGGACGAGATGTATAGGATGAAGCGGGTTGAGCAATCTATCCACAAGTAAGGCAAAGATAAGGGGGCCCAAAAGCGAGACGAATCAAAGAATGAAAGGGGTGAAAATCATCGTCGAGCTCCATTTGACAATTATACCCCGCTCAATACGTCAATAACGAGGGCATTAATGGATATAGAGAGAAAAGGAATTCAAGTGGAAGCTCCCAGAAACATGAAATTCGAGCCCAAAAGAAAGAACAACGGGAAGTATTGCAAATTCCACAAAGACATTGGACACGACACAGAAGATTGATACCAATTGAAGGATGAAATAGAGACATTGATAAAACAGGGGTATCTTAGAGAGCTCGTAGAACGGGGGCATGTAGAGGGGTCGTACAGAAGATAACAGGAAGAGTCGTCGAGAAGACACTACGTAGGGGTATCGTACAAATGAAGGGAGAAAAGAGCAATACCAGGGGCAAGGTTCCCAAAGGGAAAATCAAGGCAGTGCGTGACGAGGTGAGTCGGGGATTGATTATCAGAGAAGAGAAGAGGTGGAAATAGAGATGATAATCGGCCAAAATACGGAGATATAAACACAATTGATGGGGGACCTATTGGAGGTGACTCACAGAACGCGCGAAAACGATATGCACGTGAGTTGATCAGTTACGAGACTCATACTCATACAGTGTATAACATGCAGGGCTGGTCGAGCGAAATGATCTCCTTTGGAGACCGAGATTACGAGAGTGTGACGTTACCACATAATGACCCTATGGTGGTAACGATGGACATATCCAATTTTGCGGTCCATAAAGTTTTGGTAGACAATGGTAGTTGCGCTAATTACATATTCTCTATGGTATTAGAGAAGATGGGTATATCGAAGAATAACCTATAGACAGTGAACACACCCCTCGTAGGCTTCGGTGGTTCACAAATCGTACCCCTTGGTACCATTGAACTTCCCACCTCGATAGGTTTCGAGCCTAAGTGAAAAACGTTGATGGTCAAGTATTTAGTGGTTGATGTCCCCTTTTCTTACAATGTTATATTGGGACGATCATGGTTAAATCAAGTCGGGGCTATAGTCTCTACCCCACATCTAAAAATAAAATTCTTAACCGATGCAGGAGTGGGTGTGGTAAATTGTGACCAACAAGCTGCGAGGGAGTGTTGTACGACCTCATTAAGTATAGCTGTGAGGGGAGGCAAGGCGGAGCAGAAAATTGAGACGAATCAGGTCGTAAGGTTTGGGGTTACCAAGAAGGAGGAACTAGAGAGGAAGCGAATTAGAGCTGAGAATAATCGGGTACAGCCAGCGGAGCAAAAAACAATTGAGCTCATCCCCGGGAACGGTGAAAAACTCACCAACATAGGTACATAGATGCTAAAAAACCTTGAGATGATGATGATAAACTTTCTTCGCTCCAATATTGACATGTTTGCATGGAAAGCATCTGATTTTAAAGGAATTGACCTGGAACTCATTGTACACAGGCTAAATATGACCCATCTATAAAGCCAGTCAAGCAAAAAAAAAGGAATTTTGGTTCGGATCGTAACGAGATCATTGAAAACGAGGTGAATAAGTTGTTGGAAGTAGAATATATCAGGGAAATAAACTATACGGAATGGTTAGCTAATGTGGTCCTCGTACCAAAAGCATCAGGGCAGTGGAGGATGTGTATTGACTATACGAACCTTAATAAAGCTTGTCCCCATGACCCGTGTACTCTGCCTCGTATCGACCTTTTGGTTGATCCTACGGCTGAATGTGCACTCCTTAGCAATGATGGATGCATATAAAGGGTTTAACCAAATCAAGATGGCACCTGAGGATAGTGACAAGAATTCATTCGTAACAGCAAAAGGTATATATTGTTACAATGTTATGTCGTTCGGAACGGGAGCTACATATCAAAGACTAATGAATCGTATATTCAAGGAGGAGATAGGGAACACGATGGAGGTGTACGTGGATGATATGTTAGTAAAGAGCAAAGACGATGCCAGACATTTGCAACATTTAGAGAGATCGTTTGCAATAATGAGAAAATATGAAATGAAGCTGAACCCGAAGAAATGTACTTTTGGTGTACGAGGGGGAAAATTTCTAGAGTACATGGTAACCCAGTGAGGTATTGAAGCAAACCCTGAAAAGATACAAGCAGTGTTGGATATGCAGTCTCCAAAATCTATGGCAGAGGTATAGACATTGACCGGAAAAATGGCGAGTTTGAGTCATTTTATCTCGAGGTCAGCTGATAAGGGACTCTTTTTCTTCAAAATTCTAAAGAATGTGAAGCATTTCGAATGGACGAGCGAATTCGAAGAAGCTTTCCAAAACTCGAAGAGGTATCTAACATCAGCCCCGTTACTCACCAAGCCAAAACAGGGTGAACCTCTTTTTCTATACCTCGTTGTGTCCGAGAATGCAGTAAGTACAGTTCTAGTCTGTGATACTGAAGGTGAACATCGCCCCGTATATTACGTAAGCAAGACAAAGCTCGGAGCTGAAAGAAATTATTCGTAGATTGAAAAATGGGCACTAGCTTTGATGTTAGCAGCTCGTAAGTTGCGACCGTACTTTCAATCTCACTAGATCGTCGTACTTACAGACCAACCATTGAGACAGGTGTTATCTAACCCAGATATTTTTGGACGACTTGTTAAGGGGGTTGTAGAGTTAGGGGAGTTCTCCTTGGAATATAAATCACGAACTGCAATAAAAGCTCAAGCTTTGGCGGAATTTATTGTCTAGATGGCGATATCCAACGAAGCAACAGACCCACGAGGTCGATAAAATTCTCATGTAATATGAGACATATATCTTATAAAACGATATGCTAAAACAAATCTTCTTTCCTAAACAGAAAACTCCAAACCATGGATATTGCACCTGGATAGCTCATCCACATCTCAAAAAGGGGATGTGGAGTGTGGTTACACGACTCACGAGGTCAATCACATGATTTTAGACTCGTTCCATATGTTTGAGATGTATACTTCATGAGATAAGATGCTAAATCACAATTTTTTTTATAGGTAATGACTACGAGTTCGCGGTGAAACTAGATTTTGAAGTTATAAATAATGAAGCTGAATAGGGAAAATTGCAACTTTGGTACCTCAAGTTGGCCTGTACACGAATCTGATACCTTAAATTGGACCACTTTCAATTTGGGTACCATATGTTCAAAAAATTGTCAATTTCAATACAAATTTCGCCGGAAAATCATAAATTCGCCGGAAAAAGTCACGTGACACGCACATGACTCTCAATTTGGGGATTTCCTGATTTTCCCTCCAAAAATCACCAAATTGGCCAATCACCTAATGACATGTCACCCACCCAAATTGGAAACTCCTTAACCCCCACCGCCGCCATGAACTCCGGCCAACTGCGCCGATGGGGCTTTACATACCTTGTAATGCTTACACGCGGGTTCGTCTTCGCTTGCTCTTTGTCTCTGCGTGTGTTATTTCTCTGCCACCCGGAGAATATCTACCTACCATCACCTCTTCACTATTATCTCCCTTCTTCTCTAATAAACCAATTATTGGTTTTAATTTCGCTCTTCTGAGTGCACTGCTAGTTATACGATTCAGGAGCTTTTGAGAATCAGGTGTTTGTTCCAAGGCAATGCCCATCATTTGTTTTTGCTGTTCATTGTTTTCCATTTTTCCTTTCCCCATCTTGACCAGCAATTTCATGTGGTTGTTATTGTTACTGTGTGTTATTATCCCTCAATTTTTTTTATTGTATCAAGTCTTTTAACCTTATATGATTATGCATAAGATCCAATGGTGCAGATAATTGTACGCTTCTTGAACTTAATTGAAATTTTTACATAAAAAACTTTCATCACCTGCGAATGCGAAAGCTCAAAGCTAAAACACCCTTTATAGATTACTTGAAGCCCATAATCGCCGACGGAGACACCGGCTTCGGCGGCGCCACCGCGACTGTCAAGCTCTGCAAGCTTTTCGTCGAGCGGGGAGCCGCCGGGGTCCACATCGAGGACCAGTCGTCGGTGACTAAGAAGTGCGGCCACATGGCGGCAGTGGGCCGGAGTTCATGGCGGCGGTGGGGGTTAAGGAGTTTTCAATTTGGGTGGGTGACATGTCATTACGTGATTGGCCAATTTGGTGATTTTTGGAGGGAAAATCAAAAAATCCCCAAATTGAGAGAAAAATCCCCAAATTGAGAGTCATGTGCATGTCACGTGACTTTTTCCGGCGATTTTATGATTTTCCGGCGAAATTTGTATTGAAATTGACAATTTTTTGAACATATGGTACCCAAATTGAAAGTGGTCCAATTTAAGGTATCAGATTCGTGTACAGGCCAACTTGAGGTACCAATTATGCAATTTTCCCAAGCTGAATACGAAGCGATGACCACAAGTATGCAGTAGCAAAATTGGGAATTAAAATTGGTAAAATTACGACAAACACTAAAATATGAATCGATAACCACAGGGTTAAAAATGGTAAAAGAACTCAAAGTAGAGGGTTAAAAATGGCAAAAGAACTCAAAGTAGAGGTGCTAGATGCTTATACTGATTCACAGCTCGTGGCAAATCAGATAAGTGGATTGTTCGAAGTACGGGAATCAAATCTGATTTCATATCTCGAGGGTGTGAAAAATTTGATAACTCAATTCACAAGGGTAAACATCTTTCAGATACCTCGTGAAAAAAATGAGAGAGCCGATGCATTGTCTAAGTTTGCTAGCTCGATGATAGGATCAACGAGCTGAAAAGTGACCTTGTTAGTAGCTGCTCAGCCGCAGACTATTTGCATGGATCAGACGCCAAAGGTAATGGCCATCTACGAGGTGGGTGATTGGAGAGCTGAAATACAGGCGTATTTGGTGGATAAAACTTTACCGAACGACAAGAACGCTGCTCGTAGGATTGTGTATAAAGCATCAAATTATACCATTATAGATGGGAGGCTGTATAAACGATCCTCGATGGGACCGTTGCTTCAATGTTTAGGAAAAGCTGAGGCGGAATATGTGATAAAAGAGATCCACGAAGGCAGCTGTGCAAACCATTCCAAAGGACGAGCATTGGCACAGAAAGTGCTAAGACAAGGATATTTTTGGCCGACAATGATGCAAGATTCACTTTGATATTCGAAGAGATGTAAGGAATGCCAGATGTATGCAAATCTGGTGCACTGTCCAGCTGCAGAATTAGAACTGATTAAAGTCGCATACCCGTTTAATCAATGAGGAATTGATATCTTAGGACCATTTCCACTAGCCTCAGGCCAAAGAAAGTTTATAATTGTGGCAATTGAGCATTTTACCAAATGAATAGAAGCTGAAGTCGTGGCTAAAATCACTAACCACGAGGTGATGAAGTTTATCTAGAAGAACATCGCGTGTCGTTTCGGTGTACCTCGTATTCTGATATCTGACAACATGACTCATTTTAATAGTAAGAATGTTGTCAAGTGGTGCGAAGAATATTATTCAACAGAACTTCTCAGAGGTTGGAAATCCTCAAGCAAATGGTCAAATGGAGGTAGCAAATTTGATACTCTTACAACACCTTAAGACTAGACTCGATGGAAAGAGAGGAAACTGGGATGACGAGCTTCTGGGAATATTATGGGCGTATAGGACAACGCATCGTACATCAACAGGAGAAACCCCTTTTTGCCTCGTATACGGGTCAAAGGCTGTTATTCCTGCCGAGATCGGGGAAATGACATGCAGGGTTGCTCAATACGATGCGGCAACGAACGAAGCAGAACGTCTATTCGAATTGGATGTCATAGATGAAGTCAGAGCGAGGGTATACGAGGATGTTAATACAGAAGAAGTCCATGGCACGAGCCTATAACAAAAAGGTGAGATCAAGAAGATTTGAAGTCGGAGACTTAGTTTTGAAGAAAGTTGAAATGTCGAAGCACGTTGGAAAGCTCAATGCGAACTTGGAAGGTCCGTATAAGGTTGTAAAGATAACCAAGGCGGGAACATATCGTTTACAGAATTTGGAGGGTAAAGATCTACCTCGTCCATGGAATATACACAATCTTCGTAAATTCTATACTTAGATTTATTTTTGAAAAATTGTTTTGGGATCTCGTATCGAATTGTATACGATGACAGAAGATGGAATTGTTGAATATTATTTTTGTACATCAATGACCCCATATGGATTTTTGTGGTCGTCAATATGTAATTATCATTGATTTATGATAGTTCGTATAATTTTACTAAATTATCGGAGGAAAACTAACGGCCTAATACATCGACAATTATAAGTGGTTCATTACGAAAGGTGAATTGCATAAAAACATATTAATTAAATCAAGGTGCAAGCAATACGAAATAAGATAAGTAAATTATGAGGACAAGCATTCCATTATAATGAAATGGAAAAGCAGAATAGAAAAATACGATTCATATAATCAAAATGAAGTAACAGATAAAAAACATTACAACAAGATAAAAAACTAGACACGGGGAGCCTCGTCGGGAATCCCTCCCTCGTCCATAACTCCTGCCTCGTTACGAGCTTGTTCTTCGTCCCCCTCCACCACCATATTTTCAGCCTCTTCATCATCAGGTTCGATAGGTCCCAGGGTCCGAAATTCGGGAAAATTAATAAAGGCTGGTGTCGGGTCAGCACTAGAAGGACGTAAGGCATATGCAGAGGCATACTTCTCGAATGCGACTAGGTCAATTCAGGTACAACGAGGCCATCCCTCATCGTATAATCGACGGCTTTCATGAAACCACCGTATACAAAGGATGGAGAGGGTTCTACAGTAAGAGCCTCGAATGTGGTGGAGTTCCTAAAATCTCGAGCACCATTAAACCTGGCCTCGTCTAACGACCTCATGTAGTCAGAGGAGGAAATGAAGGCGTCCCGTCCATCTATATTACCATTCTCATAGCTCTTCGCAGCTGAGACGAGTTTAGTCTTGCATGCCGCTAGTTCATTTTTGCACGCCTCATAGTCTGCTTTCATTGCCTCGAATTCCTCTTTCTTCTCGAGGGGATCTGACTTCAAGTTTAGCTCCAGTTCTTCCGTTCGAAGTGCGAGCTGCTCTTTTCTTTTATCAAAGCTTCGGCCTGAGCTTTAAGTTTGCGAGCTGCTTCGAGTTCTTGGTCAAAACGAGCCCGATAACCGTCATAGGACTTTTGCATCTCGGTATTCTTGTGTCAAAGGAAGGAAGTGGTAAGGGACATCGCGTGTGCAGCCAACGAAGCCTGTACGAAAAAAAATTCTAATCAGAAAGATAAACAAAGAGCACTAATCAAATTTGATAAACACGATCGTATTGATAATTACCCTGGCTAAACCTTCGTGGATGATGTCCTCAAGGCCATGAGTGGGGATGCTGACGAACTAGGCCTTGTCGGTGGGAAGTTGGGCATTCCTCATTATCTCGGAGGCCACTCCGATTCCATTTGAAGAGAGAATCGAGCTATCGAAGTAAATTCTTAAGTCGGGGATGAACATAGGGTGATCAGTACGAGATGCAGGGTGTTCCTCATCTCCCAGTATTGAAGTCGATAGCTATCTACAACTTGTGATTGCAAAATAAAAGGTATGCATAACGATTTATGGTTATAAAATAAACTCTTCAAGTTGAACAATTCATATAATTACTATTAAATTACATCCACCATATACATTGAACAAACTCAACATAACAGCTACATACCAGTTTTCTATCAACCTCGGCACACAGTAAACTTAGGAATAGAAAATACATGAACCTTACAAACATAAGTAAATTGCATGTATTAAGTGCATAACTTAAGAGGTCCTTCATTATAAATTTTAATTTACGATTTTTATAATAGTGACGAAATGGTTTGTTATCTTATCAATTTATTTAAAAGATAAATATAAAAGAACAGAAAAGAAAGTAAAATATTTTTGCATCCGTATATAAGACTGTGGAGACGTATCTACTCTCCTATGCGGTTATGCTTCCAAATTAAATGGAAGAGACAAATAGGATAATTTTTAGTGCTCTCATTGAAAAGTTATGTATTTTGTATCATGATCATATGGTTCATAATTGTAGTTTCTCCACTATTATATGTAGTTACAATTTTCTCAAACTTCAAATATAACAAAATCCTCAATTTTCACACATTACAACACTCAAAATAGAAAAAAATAATCAAATATTTCCTCTAGGGATAGAACATATATAATGACGTTGAAACATGAGTATCGTTAGTGAAGTTGTACAAATGATGAATGATATAAATTGTCAAATTATATAACTTGTTATTAGAGCATATATAAAGTGGAAGGCCATTAACTAAAGTGCTGCTCTTAGACAAATATATATAGGAAATCACTAAAACTCATATTTTCTTCTACCATTGCCGGCTATACAATTTGCAAAGAGAAACTAAAGCAAGAATTTTTCTCTATAAGACCACTGCTGAACACTATATTTATAGTAAACTTCAATGATTTGCAAAGAGAAACTAAAGCCAGAATTATTCTCCGTAAGACCTTTGCTCAACACTATAGGTAGATATGCTATATTTATAGTTAAAAAACATCAAAATAATTTTGGAAGTTATGCGGTTTTTATTGTATGAACTTAAAAAGTCTGTTAAGATGACAAGTTAGATATTAACACTAAAGTTTATTCCACTTTCAAAGAGCCTTAAAATTTGATGATAAACATTTAAGAGCTTACACATCCAAACATTTGATGAAATGAGTATATATAGAGAAAATGTATGATTTGAATTGTCACATTCATATGAATCATTTTGTTTGATATTAAATTCCACTTAACATATACATTGTAAATATTTATTTCGATGTAATCATTCATGCACATTTACTTGAAAAAACTAATACTAATTTTCACTTTATTACAGTACATGATTAATTAATTAATTATAAATCATCTAAATCATTCATACATTTAGAATATAATAAATATATATAGATAGATTGATAAAATAATGAATAAAATATAAATGTAAATAAATAATATACGTATGTATATTTATAATAATAATATATAATACAGATAATCAACTAACAAAAAGTAGATACAAATCAATTTTTGATAAATACAATGAATCAATTAAATTAATTGTTATAATAATGCATTCAATAAATAATCTCCAATTTTCAAAAAAATAAAATTAATTTATTGGGGGTATTTTAGACTTTTCAAAAGTTAAGAAATATAAGTCACTCTCTTAACATTCATAATTTTATAATACTTATAGATATAGATAGATAGATATAGATATAGATGAATAGAATTATCAAGAGAATCACTCAACATATAACAAATCATGATATCATCTTATTATATCTAAATAGGTCTGTTAGTAATCGTATAGTGGAAAGGATGCAACACACTCGATCCATCATTTGATACAGGATGAACATGCACAATCATGAAAGATGGTAGATACATCAGTGAATATCAAATGGATTTGAGACTGTATTATGATTGAGACTCACCAGTGTTTGAGGTGTGTCTGATAAGGAAATAAAGATAATGATCTGTTGGAGATGTTTGATTCCTTGGATCCTTGTATATTTATATCAGCTACTCCGAAGGATAGGTTGATAGCCAATTCTATGTTCAATGACACATTACGTCTCTCAGAACTACCCTCCCATTTGTGTGAGGAAATATCTTTTTGTAGTTGCACCAGTTTGGAGCTAAAGAGTGAATGTCTAAAATTGTAGGAGACTTGCTAAATTGATGATCTCTTAAGACTATTTTGGTTTCTTTGTTGGCTCAATTGTGATGTGGAAACTTGGTAACCAGAAATTCTATACATTACAATTCCAAACTCTATCCATTAACATTCCAGAAAATTAGGGTGAATTAATATATATCATGTCTTCTGCTCCTTTGCATTTTGTATAGTGTTGGCCAAACCTAACTTTTCACTGTCCTTGAACAATCTTGTAGTTTATTTCTATTTTTCTTCGTTACATATTTACGAAATTCTATATAATCAAACATAATTTTTCATGGTCCTTAAACAATCTTGGAGTGCATACTGCTCTATGTTCGTAGTCTTTTATGCTTGTTTTTGAAGTGTTTGGTGCTTGAATGGTAAAATCATAGTTTATGCATGCACGGTAAAATGTATATTGCGGCGACTATGATTGAAGAAAGCTATTGTCACAAATCAAACTTATGCACGCGGAAGCCTATTATAACTTAGGTTTCATCCTTCCTCCATATCATATCAAAATAAAACAATTGGAAAAAAGAAAAAGGAGCTCTGTGTATAATTGAATTTTGACGAAATGGATAATTGCAACATATAATGCTTCAACAGATAGAAGAGTCTATGAGTCTATGGAAACACACCTAGCTAATTATGTGTTGGAGATTGTTAACATACGCAGCAGAAGAACTCATAGAAGAAGAAAGAAGAAAATTAAATTCCATTATTGAATGATGTGTTTTCCAATATACAGCCAAGTATATATATATGTCTAAAACACTACACAACAGATAAAACGTACTTCTAAGTAGCAATTCTAATATCTTATATCTATAACTAAATATCTAATACTTCTAATACTCCCCCTCAAGTTTGTTGGCTATACAAATCTAAGACACCAAACTTGTCAAGCAAATATTCAAATTGTAATCTCCCCAAAGCTTTAGTAAAAACATCTGCTGGTTGCTCTTTGGTTGCTATGTAATGAGTAGAAACCACTCCTTGAATTTTATCCCTTATGAAGTGACAATCCACTTCTATGTGTTTTGTCCTCTCATGATATACTGGATTAGAAGCAATGTGCATAGCAGATTTACTATCACAATACAATTGCACAGGTGAAGACTATTTAATGCCCAAATCTTTCAGCAACCCTTTGATCCACACAATTTCACATACTATTGTAGTCATAGCCCTGTACTCTGCTTCAGCTGATGATCTAGAGACAACATTTTGCTTCTTGGTCATCCAAGAAATAAGATACTTTCCAACTTGAATTGCAAAACCTGTTAAAGACCTTGTTATTGGGCAGGCAGCCCAATCTGAATCACAGAAGCCTTTGAGAGTAAAATCTTCTTCTGATGGAAACATTAATCCCAATCCTGGTCTTCCTTTAAGATATCTGAGCACCCTTATCATAGCATCCATGTGGGATTTCTTGGGTTGGTGCATAAATTGACTTAATACTTGAACTGGGTAACTGATATCAGGTCTAGTCATACTCAGATAGATCAATTTTTCCAACCATTTTCTGGTAATAGGATATGTTCTCCACCACAGAATCCTCTCCATTAGCATGTAGGCTATTGTCATAATCTAATGTTGTTAACTTCATATTTTGCTCCATGGGAATGTTGACAGCTTTGCAACCCAACATCCCTGATTCCTTCAACAATTCCAAAGTATACTTCCTCTGATTCAAATATATCCCTTTGGAAGATCTGGCTAGTTCAATACCAAAAAATTTTTTTGCTGCACCCAAATCCTTCATGTGAAAGGTTAGAGATAAATATGATTTAGTATCATCAATTAACTTTTTATTAGAACCTGTGATGAGTATATCATCCACATAAATAGTGATCACTCCCCCTGAAGCTGGTAAACAAAGAATAATCATGTTTACTCTGTTGAAATCCAGCTTGGATAACAGCATCAGTAAACTTTTTATTCCATTGTCTACTAGCTTGCTTTAGCCCATAAAGAGCCTTTTGTAATTTGCAGACTTTACCTTGGTCCCCTTGATTGCCAAAACCAAGGGGAATCTCCATGTAAACCTCCTCATCCATGTCACCTTGTACAAAGGCATTGTGACATCCATCTGGAATAGAGGCCACTTTTTTCCTGCAGCTAATGCAATAACAGTTCTTACAGTGACATATTTTGCCACAGGGGAAAAGGTGTCAGTATAATCCAAGCCCTCTTGTTGGTTATAGCCTTTGGCAACAAGCCTGGCTTTGTACCTGTCTATACTCCCATCAGGTTTATGCTTAATAGCATACACCCATCTACAACCAATGGGTATTTTACCTTGTGGTAAATTCACAATCTTCCATGTTTGATTCAATTCTAGAGCATGAATTTCAGTATTCATGGCCTCTTGCCAGTGACTATGTTTAACAGCTTCATTATAATGTGTAGGGAGAACATCATTATCAATAGCAGATAAGTATGAAATATATGAAGGAGAAAACATATCATATTTGACAACCTGATTTATAGGATGTGATGTAGTACAAGTATTTGTGGAGACATAATCTTTGGACCAAACAGGGGTCCTAGTAGCTGTGCTAGATCTTCTTAAACTAGGATCAACATGTGGAGCATTATTAGTACCTTCTGCAGAAGTATCTGTATGCTGCATACTAGTACTTTCTTCAGAAGTATCAGTATGATGTATACCAATACTATCGGTAACCAAATTCTTACCAGTAGCATCTGAAGACAGATCTTCATCATCAAGAAACAGGTCAGTACCAACAGATTGTATTAAACCAGAGTTGTGATTTTGTCGTTTAAAAGGAAAGATGTCTTCATGAAATAAAACATCTCTAGAAATCAGAAAATTTTCAGTTTCCAAATCCAACAGTCTGTAACCCTTTTGAAAAGGAGCATATCCCAAAAACACACAAGGCTTAGATTTTGGACAAAATTTATCTTGTATAGGAATTTTTTTTGCATAACATAAGCATCCAAAAACCTTGAAGTGACTATATTGAGGTGCTTTATTGTGTAAAACATGATAAGGTGTCTTTCCTTTCAATAAAGGAGATGGAGTTCTATTAATAATATAGACAGCTGTTTTAATGCGTTCACCCCAATATTTAACAGGGCATTGTGACTGAAATTTTAATGCCCTGGCAACATTTAAAATGTGCTTATGCTTTCTTTCTACTACCCCATTTTGTTGGGGAGTGTAAGGGCAAGAACTTTGGTGTATTATGCCAAGAGAATCAAAGAATGTTCTGCATTCCTTTTTAAAAAAATCCCACGCATTGTCAGTCTTGATTTGTTTAACATGAACAGAATGTTGTTTATGAATGTGAGCAAAAAAGGTTTGCAAGATAGGTAGAATATCAGACTTATTCTTCATTAAAAAAGCCCAGGTAGCTCTTGAATAATCATCAACAACAGTAAGAAAAAATCTTTCATTATTATATGTGGGATCTTTATAAGGTCCCCAAATATCCATATGTAACAAAGCAAAGCAAAAAATCTTTCATTATTATATGTGGTTTTACTATGTTTTGCTAAAGGACAAACAGGGCAATGAGACAAACAATGATCTGGCTTAATACCTAAATCAGGCAAAAAACTAAACCTACCAAAAGACATGTGGCCAAATCTGAGATGCCAAAGAGTGGCTTTATTTACATGTTTGTCATTATTGTTAAAGGAAACATTATGAGAAACAGTATCTGTGTTTTGAGGCCACATAAAGGATGTCTGATCCAAGGTATTGTCTAAGTGATATAGCCCATTATGAAGTCTACCAATCCATTTGGTCTTGCCATTCTTTTTGTCCTGTATCAAGCAGAATAAGGGATAAAAACTAATAAGGCAGTCACTGTCTTTGGTGAATTTAGATATGGACAAAAGATTACATTTAAAGTCTGGGATATAGAGAACATGATGAAGATTTAACTCTTTATTCAGCCTAACATCACCTATGTGTGTCACAAAACTGTTTTTCCCATTAGGTAGTCTAACATGAGTGTTTTTAACAGAGATCACATTGTGAAGCATAGAAAGGTTATTAGTCATGTGTTGGTTAGCACCACTATCAAGAATCCATGCATTTTGGGAATCAAAAGTCATAGAATTGGTAAAATCAGATGCAATACCTGCCACATTAGGTGATGGCTTTATGTCTGTTCCAGTGTTGGTATTCTTCCCATTTTGTAGTATAGCAAGAATCTGTTGATATTGGCTAGGGGTGAAAGACATGGACTGTCCATCTGGAGGATGAGTTGTGGAGCCATTCTCTTGAAAGCTGTCATCAGAATTTGCATTGTTATTAACCAAGTGTGCCTGATATGAAGAAGTTCCTCTACCTCCAGACCTATTATTTCTACCCCCTCCTCTACCAGTTCTGCCACCCTTTCCTCTCCAATTAGGTGGTTGCCTACTAATTTGAAGCATGTAGCCTTAGTATGTCCGGTGTAATTGCAATGTTCACATGTCTGTGCCTCTTTCTTAAGTCCTCCAGAATTATTTTGGGCATTTGTGTGGAAAGCAACAGGTGGATCCTGGACAGGTTGTCCAATACCTCTCTGAGTCTCTTCATTACTAACCATAGCATATACCTGTCCATGAGAAGGTAAGGGGGATATCATCAAGATGCTTGATCTGGTGTTGCTATAACAGTCGTTTAAGCCCATTAAAAATTTCATCTTCAGTTGATTGCAAAAATCGCTGTATTCCTTCGACACCACTGTGGAAGGTGAGGGTACAAGGGATTCATATTCATCCCATAGTTGTCGGAGTTTTGAATAATAGCTGGTGACACTGGTAGCTCCTTGTGTAATTGAATTGATTTCCCGATAGAGAGCATACATTCTGGCCCCATTCACCTTGTCAAAACGCTCTTGTAAATCTTTCCAAATTAAGAACGCTGAGTCACAATAAACAACACCATGGATGAGCTCACGAGATAATGAGCGGTGAATCCAAGATTTCACCAAGGCATTGCACCGCTTCCATTGAGCAGCCAAGAATTCGTCATCGTTGGATTGAATACAAGATCCGTCTATAAATCCAATCTTATTTTTCGCCTCCAAGGCCACGATCATCTCCCGGCTTCAAATTTTGTAGTTGTCTGCCCCTTTCAGTGCTTCTGAGACCAAATCGATGTTTGGAGAATCGGAGGGGTGGATGTATAAAGGACTGTTGACATCAAAAGTGGTCTTGGTAGCCATAATCGATCAAGAAAGAAGAGGGGAAAAACTTCCCTCTAACAGAATTAGGGTTTTGAGAAAAGAATTTAGGGAAATTCAGAGAGATCCCCAATACGAGCCCTAATCAAACGGAATCTAAAAAAAGAATGATTGTATATGCGAAAAAGGCCCTAGATCAGGGGAATTCATCTCCATGGCTCTGATGCCATGTTAACATACGCAGCAGAAGAACTCATAGAAGAAGATAGAAGAAAATTAAATTCCATTATTGAATGATGTGTTTTCCAATATACAGCCAAGTATATATATGTCTAAAACACTACACAACAGATAAAACGTACTTCTAAGTAGCAACTCTAATATCTTATATATATAACTAAATATCTAATACTTCTAATAGAGATGTCTTCCTCTTTTGTTTGGGCTTGGAATATGAAATGTTTACTGCTTGTCTTTTTGTACACAGCTCAAAAATTCCATATTACGGTTCTGCAATATAGAATACATTTTTGGTCAATTATAATTCATTATAGTTTTATAAGAGACAAAACTGCATAAAGAAAAAAAATGCATACCGATCAGCAAACCAAGCTTCAGCCCGTCTGGCAGTGATCTTTTTTGTTTTTTCAATCTCTGCATGAGCATAAGCATAACGGGCCTAAATTCAGTTGTGTGAAATGAATGGCATCAATATTATCGATGAGGTGAACTGTAAAAACCCCTGAAATAGGACCTTGCCAACTCAGTGTCTGTGTTGGAGACATCTTCTTCCTTATTTTGGGTTTGGAATAAGTATTATAATTGACAACCTTGTAATTATTAATTCAAAGTTCATGCATTTATTGAATAACATATATAAATATTAATTAAAGTTCGTGCACTCATTAAAATACTACTACTATTATTGATTATTAATATAATATGAAGGTTATTTTGGGAAAGCAAAAAATTTAGAAGTGTAAATAATGAAGTGTAAATCATGAAAATCATTCATTGCCTCATTTGCATCCCCGAGCATTTTGAATTTCCCATTTATAAAAAAATCCTGTAAAGTAGTAATAGGAAAAAGGCTAAGAAAAGTCTTTCCGGGTTATGCCATAGTGTCTCCTTGATCGCTTAGACGCCCTTCTTGATCGACTGCTTTCGTACAGCCCTTACTATTCTTCCTCTCAAAGAGAAGATTATAAAAGTACGAATTATTCTTTACATTTTTCATCTAGATAATACATCTTTACGTAGTCTCATTTTTAATGACAACAGATTCACATAATAAATATGAAAAAGTTGTATAAATCTATAAGGTGTATAATTATATTAGCTAGGACTCTACAAATTAGTAAAAAAAAAATAGGACGTAGAGTGAAATTAAATTTTAAAATTAGATTCAGAATTAGATAAGGTCACTCAATCTACCAATTTATGCATTACGAGAGTATACCAAAACAAAGTTGAATGTATGTATATATATATAAATATTTATGATCCAAATTAATGATAAATTTCAACCTATGTACTTCTCTTAATTTTTTTATTAACTATGTGTCTATTTTATCATGAAAAATTAAAATTGAATGCAAAATACTAATTGACCACCATTAATCCCGATAATAAATCACAGGACGGAAAAACATCCGAATCTATTCACTATCCATCAAATTCATTTTCTTTTTATTATTTTAACTGCAATGCTCTGAACTTATTTAGGTGCGCATGCCAGAGGTGTAACTGAACTAATTAAACACATAGTGTTTAAAATTAGTTCACGTTGTATTTAAAATTGTTTGTGATACTTGATAAGTAAAGATAAACTTCTGTTCCTAGGCTTTTATTGTCTAATTTGGAAATATGGAATGATTAATAGGCCGCAACATGATGATCTTCATCAACTATATATATATGTATATAAATATATGTAAAGTTCGAAAATATTTGGATTCATTTCTTAGGAGTATATTGGTGAACAATATCGAACTAATAATAATGAATCAAATTTAAAAGTACAAGTTGGAAAAATTAAAATAAAAATTTTATACATAAAATATCGTTATGTAATTCCATATTTTGGTTAGAAATGAGTTAAAAAAATAGATCTATACAATAAAAAAAACATGAATAGATTAATTGGATCATATTTAAATAATTCTGAATAAAATAGGATAAACTTTAAATTCATAATTAATAGAATAGGGATAAATCCATAGAAGTTATGAGATTAAAACTTATAAGCATACTGACATTAGATATCTACTAAACTTGATATATCATAAAAGTCCATTCCAAGTTTTTATATTTATCTAAATACCCCAGCTAAACATCGTTTTAACTAAATATCAAAGGTAAGTATTGTTCGACAAGTATATTTTTACTCAAAACTTTTGGATAATGTAGAGGCAAACTTTACTGGTTCAATTGTACGATAATATCCTTTAGTTAAACAAAGGGCGTTCAGTTTTTCTTCCCTATTTATTTCTTCATTAAAAATAATATTGTTTAACATCTTTTGTGCCATTTAGTTTGTACTTAATTTGTAAAATTATTTTGATTATACCAAATAATTTGCTTTAGTAAGAAAATAAAACTACACTTCTATTTACATGTGTGTTAGTTAGCATGTATTTTATATTTTCTAAAATATGTATTTATTTAAAAGTATAATAATTTTTTCTTTCCTATAAACTATTGTCTTTATTATATTGAGTAAACAATTTTGTATTGAGGATAAAGATTATAAATATAAAGATTCAAAACAATTAAACGAATATTTCTTCAAGAAAATAATAATTTGAAAAATATTTAATTATATTTGTCCCACAATTTGTATATATAGAAAATTTAATGCAAGTTTTGATAAATTATACAAGAGGTTTCTTATAAGTTGCGGTTATTAGAAATTCTAAATATGTACTACTAAATGGTTTTTGTTGTACATAACATTCACAATTTGCATGACATATTCTCGAAAGTGTCAGCATATATTGACGTAATTTTCTTTTTTTTAGATAGTAATTAAATATAAAGTTACCTTGTGAGTTGTTTGAGATCATTGATATTTTATTAGCTATTGGTACAATTTAACTATCGATCACATATATTTAATTGTTTACTCAGTTAGTCTACAGTAAATTATACTAATACATATGTTTTTGTTCTTAATAATCAGTTATAGGATAAATATTTAATAAGTGTCTATTAGTTTGATCAAATATCTAACATTTTAATTTTGTAATTTATTTAAAAGTATATATTTGACCATGTGCATAAATAATTTAAAGATAATTTTAATACTCACTATTCAAACATTATATATGGAAAATAAAACTTCAAATTTCACATAACTTTAGTTGCATATTTCAAATAATAATGAGTTTCTAAATTATTTTATACATCTTTTGACTTTTTCATCTACATGGAAAAATATTTGTTCACTTAATAATTTAAATTAGTTTAATCGAGTATTGATTAACCTGTACTTAATGCTATATTAGTAACTCTTCAAAAACATTGATGTAAACCAACTAAGCCTTCAATTAGCTAGATACAATTTTTTGAAAATTTGATGCACATTCTTAGAAGTTTCTGAGTAAAATGTTTTATATAGAAAATATTTGGGTAATTAACAAACACAAACAAAAAACAAAATAACATGCTTATTTCTTTAAGGAAACAAAAAAACATTTTCTAGATGATCTCCAATTCAAACATTTTAAATATTCTCTCAATTATTTATAATTTTGCAATGATTTCAGAAAGCTTAGGGCTAAATTTGATGGAATATCCATTTTAGAGAATGTTTTCTTAATAAAAATGATGAAAAATATCTATATGAATAAGAACCATGATGTGAGATGTATGTTGCTTTGAGTTTTTTAAGAGAAAAATATGTAACGATTATGGTTGATGTAATACATTTTTTATTATGAAAATTTTGTTTGCGTTGATATATATATATATATAATATATATAATTTTTATTAAATATTTTTAATCAACTTCATAAATTTATGCGTAAAAAATAGTCATAATGGATCTTATTCTAAATGTCGCGTTATTTATATTAGAATATGATTGATTTGGTTTTTGATGTTTAAAAAAACTGAAAAACATTTTACATCGATAGTATCAACCATCAAATCATGAATAGTAAAAACTATTTTTTCTTCTTTTCTACAAAAAATTCTTAAAAATTTTGTAGAATTTTCAGAGATTTTTTTGAAGAATTCTTTTATTAGATACTACACAATTGATATTTTTAGAAAATATTTTGCTCATAATTTTTTTTGAGTGAACCTTCCAACCAATCGAGGCCTTTTATATTTTACAATTTTTATAAGATCCAGTTATTGATGTTAGTAGAAGAACCATTCTTTAAAATATGGCTGGCTCTTTTTAGGAAAAATGTTAAGCATTGAATCTTAAATGCCATGATCATGACAAAAATCATGTAATATATTTAAAAACAAATTTAATTTATCATAATTTTCTGTATTGTGTTTTAACTTTGCGCGTGCATGATACATTATTTCAATATTCCTACATTTTTCTCAGTATAATTTATTTTTATAAATTAAAAATATCCATTCAATAGTAGCAATGCAAATAAAAAGAAAGCGTTATTAACTTATTACACCAACATATTGTGATTTTACGAAATGTGCCATCGAGACTCAAAATGAAAACATATTAATGATCATGAGAAAAGACTTGCTAAGATGGCTTTAAAGAATAGAAAAGACAAAAGAAACAACAAAAGACTACATAAATATTCAATTATAGATTAAAATGAAGAGATATTTACATGTACATAAAGAACTCAGGAAGAGAAAAGAATAAGTGAGTGTAAGATTCATTACAAGAAAATTAACAAAAGAAAACTTAATTACATTTAAATTTACTTGTTTGCAATATTATCTTGGTCGTAATTTTAATAAACTTAATTCTTTGATATATAGACTATAATTTAATAATTTAATGAACAATTAATAGTATACTTTTCAAAATTTTAAGCTAAAACAATATTTATGCATATAAATATTTTTAACGAAATCGTATGATTCATTTAAGGAAATAAATGTGGCAATTAGTATAATTAACCCTTATTCATTTGCCGAGTATTAAAGTATTACTTTTACATTATAAAGTCAACTCCTTGTAGAAAAACATAATAAAGTCTACTCATGGAGCCCACATGTTTGCACGTGATAATTCTCTTACCAAATGAAATTATTAAGGACTTCATAAAATTATTATTCCCCACTTCACGTAGCTAATTTATAAGCATGCCCATTACTTAAAAGAGCACTTGCTAGATACTACTACATAATGTGAAGATGAAATATATATCAACTATAAAATTATAACAAAATTAATATTTTCTTAGCCAAGGGTTTTACACGGATATTTTGTATAGTATTTAAAATTATAATAAATTGAATTAAGTTAATTTTGTAATTTGGAACAATATTTTTCATATGTTCTTCATAAACATGGAGTATGATGCACAAATGAATTGATTTAAAATCATCATTTTCACAACAAAATGAAAATGTATGTTACAATTCGGATTTCACATATCTAATTGTCTCGCATACATGGACACAAATGCACATATCTAAAAAATAAACCTAGCAATAAATATAATAATATTTGAAATACTCAAAAAGTTTGTAAAACAATGTAATTCCTGTTCTCTAAAGAAAATCTCTCAAGTACTTTGGTGGATGAATTTCAGTGACCAGCTCCGGGACTAGGAACAGACTCTAAACCTCGTCGATCCATACCAGTACATCCAGTCTTTTCATGGATAATTTCACCTCCACTTGAAGAAGGTGGTGAAATAGAGCTCAAAGCTAAACTTTCGTCAAAACTTATGAGCTTTCGAGCTTCCATGGGTTCAGCTACAAGGATCAAAACAAGAACTAGAGTCAGCAATAGACTTCTAAACCGAGCCATGTTGAAATGTATGTGGAATGGAAAAAAATGGATGACTTATTATATAATTATATATATATATATATATAGATCAATCGACAGTTGAATGGGTTCCGGTCAAAATCGAGGTGTTTGAAAAATAAGAAGGAATATTTAGAGTATGTTGTACAAGTGTTAAATTGGAGAAGTTGGGTAGGTAAAGATGGAATTAGCAGCCGGCGGATACAATATTGCTGCTTAGAAAGTTCCCAGTGTGAGTACCCTACATGTATTTTGGGACATGTTCAATTCATTTGGATGAAAACATATGGAAAAGTGAGTTTTAATGAAGGAATGGTCAAAGGGTACCTATTTGACTAGCTTGTAAGCAAACTTCAAAATTTGTATGAATATTATTTTGGATATTATATTTCTTTTTATTCTTTCTTATTTTATATTTAGATAGATTTAGCTAGTTATTTAGATAAAGGAAAAAGAAAAATTTGGATTAGAAAGATATCGATTTGGGTTGATATCCTTATTTTATTAGGTTTCCTTTTTTTAGTTAACAAAATTTTATTTTAGTAGGAAGTAGATTTGGGAAGATATCATTTTCTATAAGATTTTTACCCAAATTAATATTCTTGTTTGTTTGCCTATAAATAGGCTAAGTTTTTCATTAATAAGATTGAGAATTTTTTTTTTTGAATAAATTTTGTGAGTTTTAAAACTCTCGTTGTTCTTTAATGCGTTTTTTAACTTATCGGATTTTATATCCGTAGCGTTCATACCCGACTTATCAAACGATTTTTCATCTCGTTTGTGGCGTCATAATAATTTCGTTCTGAGGTTCGTGTTGGTTGACTTCATCGGGTTGAGATTTTTATACCAAGGTTCGTTGTCGAAATCGAATTCAATTTAAAGATATCCATCCATATATTAAACTCGTGCGTTAACTTTGATCTTGAAAATTCTGCAATCAGTCAAACCATCTTGGGAAGACTCGTATCACAAGTCCTTATACCAATCTTTGGCGAAAATTGCATTTTTCATTCCGTAATACGACTTATTGGTCACAATCATTATAAGTTTCTCATATTTATTAATTTTTAAAATGTCTAATACTTAATTTATCATTTAAAATCTAATAGTCGACTTTCTTTTTCAAAATTTACAAGACTTTTTGTGGATATTCTGTTCATAAGAGACGCGTGATATTTAGAAGAAATACCGTGACATTAAGGCTCCGTTTGTTTGACAGGGAATGAAATCTAAAATGGGAATCAGATTTCTGGTAATTTGATTACCAGAAATCTAATGTCTTTAATAGTGTTTGGTTGTCTATAAGAAAATGGGTAAGGAAATATATTACGTCCCTTTTTTATGTTTGGTTCAAACATATATAATAATGAATGAAAATTAAAAGTAAAGATTTTGACTTAAATGCCCTCATTTTTAACCATGTTATTTATTCACCTTTTTTGTATGTTCCAAATTACATATTTTTCACCGTAGTAGCATATTTATATTATATATTAATACATGTGCATATATATATATATACATATACATATAATATAAATTAGCTAGGTTAAATTATACAAAAATATATATTAATTTGGTTCAACTGCAATTTCATCTATAAAAGAATATTATAACTGGATTCAACATGTTTACTCTTGGACCTACATATAAGTAGACGTGCCCAAACGGTTCGCGGTTCCAGTTACGGTTCCAGAACCGCCGGTTTCCGGTTTCGGGAACCCCGGAACCGTATTCGAACCGTTTGGGCACGGTTCCGGTTAGCTGGTTCCCGATTCCACGGTTCCGGGGCGGTTCCACGGTTCCAAATTTATTTATTTATTTTGGACAATGTTTAACAAATAAATCGGATAAAATAAAGACAAACATTAAAAATATTCAACAATGGACAAACAATTTTTTTATTAATAACAAATTTAAACAATGCAAAGTTTAAAATTCAATCACATTCTAATTTTCATAATCCTAATTACAATTTTTGTATTACATTACAATAACAATTTACAACTAAAAGTACAAACCTAAATGCTAAAGCTAAAATCTTATACAATACAATTTTTACAACGAATATTGGTAAAAATAATGAAAAACAAAATGGGCTTGAGTTTTATTTTAAATATACCATATAATATTAATATATTATAATAAGGTACCTAATATTATATATACTATTATAATATCATATCATTATATTATATTACTAATATTATAATAAGATCATATAATATATACCTATTAGTACAATATTATAATATATCATGCATATAATTACTAATGACATATTACCTAATAATATAGTAATATTATAGTATCAATTGTATTAATATCACATTAATATTAGAGTACATTACTAATATATACCTATTAGTACAATATTATAATATATCATGTATATAATTACTAATGACATATTACCTAATAATATAGTAATATTATAGTATATCACATTAATATTAGAGTATATTACTAATGTTACTAATTGATATATTATTATGATATTATATCATATACTATTACTAACTATCATACTAGTCATATACTAATATGACTAGTATGATATTATATTCGATCAAAAAAAAAATACTAATATGATATTAATATTAATTATTAATATATATTAGTATATAATATCATATATTATGTTAATATTATATCATAATTAGTATATTATAGGATATTAATGTGTATTATATGTATTAAAAGCAAAAACAAACACTTAATCTCGGCCATCGGATGAAAGTAAAAAAAAAAAAAAAAGGCCAAAATAACGGTTGGAACCGCCGGTTCCAACCGGTTCCCGGTTCCTCATATGAGGAACCATAACCGAACCGTGGAACACGATTCCGGTTCCCGATTCGGAACCGAGAATCATGGTCAACTGTTTCGGAACCGTTGACCACGGTTCGAACCGGTTCGGTTCCACGGTTCCGGTTGTAAGTTGGGCACCTCTACATATAAGAATGTATCGATAATTATTTTAAGACACAAACACATTATTCTAAATAAATAAAATATGTCAATCGTATATGGACAACAACTATGTCAAATGAACTATAGCCAAAACAACATGAAAAATATTTGAATTTTCTTCAACGAATAAATATAAAATAAAATGTAAATAACTATCTATTGTAACAATAAAAATATTCAAAATTAATTAAAAAAACTCAATTATTTCTCCATAAATAATTAAAAATGAAAATTAAATAAACTTAAATGGAAGGAATAAAGAAAATAACTATTTTCCTTGATTGTGAGGGCAATATAGTCATTTAATCACAATTACCATGACATGGGAATCATAATACCTTCAATAAGTAAGGGAATTGTGATTCCTGGTTTTTGGAAGGAAGATTCCAATTTTTTAGGAATAAGATTACTTTCTCAAATAGCAAAATATAATACCAAACAAGGCTATTTGATTTTTGGTAATCATATTTCATATTTTGATTCCATTCCTTGACAAACAAACATAGCCTAAATATAATACGTGTGTAAGTATATTCCCACATAAACTCTTCTCAAAAGGGTTGACTAACAAAGTTGACTGGTCGATTTTAGATGGTGGGACTAATTATGAGATATTTTGAATTTATGAGACTAACATGATAAATTTGTAATAAATTGGACTAAAGTTAAATTCAAACAAAGCTATTGGATGAAAAGTGCAATTTCCCCCATCTTGGTGTTGCAAGACTATCCTGAAGTCCATAGTTGATCACAATTTCCCCCATCTTGGTATTGCAAGACTACCCTCAAGTCCATAGTTGATCAACCACGAGTAACTCAAATCATCTAATTAAGTTACCAAGAAATTCTACGTAATATATTTGTAGGTAGCTTTGATGTATTTTATGTGTATTTCTCTCGCATTAGACTGTCCTGTGTGGGAGGGACCTTGACTATGTGCACAAGGATAAACATGAGTTATTGAAAATACATATTGACTGAGGGAAGCTTTTCCCATACAAGAGAAATTATGTAAACAAAACAAATTACGCATTGACATTATGCATGGATGAGATCAGGAGACTTGGAAATATACGACAATCAAAGAAGACAAAATGTATAGACAAGAGAGAATAAACAAATGGATTATTAGTACTAGAACACCTGTAACTAAAACAAGATTATAAGCTTTGATTGACATTACATTACTATAATACAGAGATGACTTGGACAATCTGACACACTTATCGTGTATGGTACTCCACATGTCATTCTGCTATCTGTATATCATGTCACTCCTATAAGTATATGATATAGGAACTAGCCTCGTATGAGTAGACTCGTAGAGATACGACCCTGAAGACATATTATGGGGTATTTGCAAATAGGGGCCTTAATCGTTATAGCCTTAATTGCAAAACACTACAAAACCCGCGTGTTTATATCGGATTAGACCCGGTGTCGCCCTAACTCGGGCAATCTGATAAGTTCATTCTGGGGACACGTGTAAGGCATCCCGTATATCCCGCGATCGTCCGTACATTGGATACAGTGCCTATAAATAGCCCCATTTAATAATAGAAAAAGAACTTTTGACCAATTGAATAGTACCTCTGTCGTACTAATACGATCTGACAGTACGTTCTCATTACTCTATAAACCGAGTTAAGAACCTCTTATATGACCTTAATCACAACATTGAACTACGTTTAGACTTGATCCTAATATAAAGGTACGTAGGTAGCTCAGTACGTCTGAGTGCAGTCTATAACCATTGTACGACCCTCTTTGGTCCTGTACGAGCCTCGGCTTAATTTAGTTTGTAGATTTCACTAGCTATATCAGGTGGCGCCGTCTGTGGAAAACTACTTGAAGATCGTTGAAATCATGAACTCAACCAATGCTATGGACAATCAGGACAATATCCCAAACGAAGAAACTCCCTTAGCCAAGAATGTCGGGATTGGATCAAGTACTCTGATCAATTTAACTCAAGAAGAGCTGGATCGTAGGGTTCAGTTGCAAGTGGAGGAAATGCTGAGAGCACGCGCTGAGAAGGCTCCAATTGCACCTTGGAGACTATTTGTTGAGGAGCGGAACCCCGAGAAAGAATTTGGAAGTGGAAGTCGAACACAGGCCCCGGTGGAGATCACTGACGACGCTCCTAGGCGAGTCAGGAACGTCACTGCTCTTATGGCTCGTAATGCGCCATTCTCCGAGGAAATAATGATGGAGCTGCTAGATAAGAATTTTTCAATGCCCACTTTACCAAAATACGATGGAACCGAAGATCCCATACCTCACGTGACTTCTTTTGAACTATTAATGTCTTTTCAGGATCAATTCGAGGCTGTCAACGCGAGAATTTTTGTTTCAACTCTGACTGGACGAGCTCAAGATTGGTTCACGAGCCAATGCAGAGGATCCATCGTTTCATATCCTCAGCTGATTCGCAAGTTCGAGAATCATTTCGCCAGTAATAAGAGGGAAAAAAAATCTATATTGATGATCATGGGTTTAAAACAAAGCCCCACAGAAACCCTACGAGCCTTCATGCACCGCTTCAATCAAGAAATCCTTGATTTCCCAGATTTGAATCACGACTAGATGATTACCATCCTGCTACGTGGCTTACTATTAGGACCGTTCACCGACCCTATTGCACGAAAATCCCCAAACTCCCACGAGGAGATGATGGAAATGGCAACGGAATACATCAATCAAGAAGAAATTAACAAACTAAAAAGCACCGAGAGTAATCTCCCTTTGAACTATCCGAGCAGGGATAGAAGGGAGAGAAACTTCGAGGATGTTAGAAAGTACGATTCATACGTGCCACGAAAAAGTAAACGAGAGGATAGAAATGATCGTCAGGATCATAAATACCACAAAAAACGCGAACGAATCTCAAAATACGAGCATTATACACCCCTGAACGCATCGAGGCGACAGGATCTGTTCGCAATACAGCAGTCAAGGCACGCAGAAAGAATCGTTCGACCCAAGCCTCTACGATATGTGTCTAGAAGAGGATTGGAACACTATTGTGAATTTCACAAAGAGAGAGGGCATGGCACGGAAGAATGCTTCCAACTGAAAGATGAAATTAAAAGATTAATTCGGGAAGGATTCCTATGAGAACTCGTAGAGCAGAAGGTAACTGAGATGAAACGCCATGATCATAAGCAAGAATATGAACGACCTAGAAGCCGTTCGAGGGAAAGAAAGATTTACCGAGAAAGAGAGAGAGATTCAAATGAGGAAAGGAATGACAGGTATGGCCGAAATAATCAACGACGGGGTGCGAGTGAACACCGTCCTGACCCTGGAAATCAACCATTCCGAGGAAACATCTTCATGATATCTGGGGGAATAGATGGAGGAGATTCTTCAAGTGCGAGGAAGAAGAGGCTGCGGGAAATACTAACCGAATCTAGAAGGCAGGGTTCCCGTGATGTTATGATGCTCTCGCGTGACGATGAACCTATAATATTCACTGACAAGGATTTTATGGAATGATGATGCCGCATAACGATCCGATGGTAATAACGATGAATGTGGCAAACTATGCAGTCCACAAAGTTTTGGTAGATACAGGAAGTTCAGCTGACATTATTTTCTGGGCCGTGCTAGAGAAAATGGGACTGCATTCGGTCGATCTACGACCTGTAAACACCCCATTAACTGGCTTTGGGGGATCGCAGATTATGCCAAAGGGGTCGATCGAATTGGATGTGTCCCTTGGAACTGCTCCAAGAAGAAAGACAATGATAATAGTCTTTTTGGTCGTAGATGCACCTTTTGCATACAATATGATCGTTGGACGACCAATGCTGAACAAGTTCGAGGCTGTTGTCTCGACACTCCATCTCAAAATAAAATTTAAGACAAGGGGCGGGATCGGTGTGTTAAGTCGTATTTTGTGCATATTTTACATGTCCATATTTGGGTTGATTGTTACGATTACTCTCCTTATTTTGTGACTTTAGGTTGATAATTGGATTTATGAAGATTAGAAGGAGAAAGAATCAAAAGATACGAAAATAGGAGAAAAATGAGCAGAAATTGAGTTAGCATAAAAAGAGCAACAGCAGAAGACTTTCCTGAATTAAGCGTGCCCACGCTTAAGTCCCAGAACGCTTCTGCCGAGAAACGCGTTTTCAAACGCGTTTTCTGAAGATTCCTGAAGATCTTTTCAATAAAATTCGGATTTTGTGAGATTTCTGTTGCCCGAATTTATGGGATTTATTCCCCTTTTATTTAGGATTTTATTTCCTTATTTCTAGATTTTGCAAGATTTTATTTTGTTAAGTTTGTTAGAGCCCTAATTAGTTTCCTTTTTGGATAAGGACTCTTTTATTATAAGTATGTGGAATTTTATTCCACAAGACACCTTTAATTCCGTTTTTAATTCAAAGCATCGTTTTCCCTTGAATTCTGGAGTGCTCGATTTTTATTTTTTCTGCATACGTTTGATTATGAGCGGCTAAGCTCATACTTCTAGTCAAGGATTCTTCAAGGTTTGATTCTTTAAATTCGTGAGATCGAATTGTGCCGTAATTTCTCTGTTATTAGGTATTTACTTTTTCCCTGAGCTTTGTTGATAATATGTTTCAATAGGTTAGATAACCTGATCAATTATTTAATCTTTGAATTCGTATTTAGCTATCTAGGACTAAATCCGTGACTGGTGAACCCTAATTTTGTAGCAGTTAGCGACGTTGATTATTTAATCGTTTTCGATTAGTCGTTATGGGAATTAGTGATCTGGTCTAAATAAACCGAGCTTATGTGTTTGTTGGCTAGAATTGGTGTCTTTCTAATACGGGAATGCTATCGATAGGCTAAATCCTAAGAGCTTGTTTAGGGTTGTCGAATTGGTAAGAGGAGTAATCAAAGAGCTTGTTATGGTTATCGACGACTTAAGGAAAGACTAGGTTATTAGAGCTTGTTAATAACTATAGCCAATTTATCTATAAAACATTGAATTATCTTTGCATCAGTGATCGAATTAATTGAATCAATACCGAGAAAATCCGAAGACTAGAATTTTCCATCATATTGAGAATCCGAATTTTATTTTAATTGCGTTCTTTTAAATCTGCGTTTTTTAAATCTTGTGCCTTTTTAATTTTCATCTTTTATTTTAATTTAGTTAAAAATCTCAAAACCCCCCGTTTTTATCATATTAGTAATATAGGAATTGAATTTTACATCATTCTCTGTGGATCGACCCTACTTATCGCTGATTACAAATCTTTTAAAGTAGGTTTTTATTTTTGTTGGATTCGACACCCACCACGGTGAAATGAAAGCAAACCAGCTAGAGGCCCGGCATTGTTATACGACTTCTTTGGAACCAAGGGTCGTAAAGAAGCAAAGAGAAATACCTGAAATCAATGTCATTGAAATTGCCGCAAGTGAATTGATTTCCAAGATCGACGTTGAGGAGAAGGAATGGCGAGAGACAGAAAAAAGAAAGAAAGATAGGGGCAAGTACAAGCCGGAGGATCCGGATACGTCAATCAAGCCCACTGAACACAAGACTATTCAACTCTTCACCAACGACCCTAAGAGAACAACCAAAATCGGGGGGGGGGGGGAGTTGAGCCCGGAGGTGGAAAGGCAGCTCATCGCTTTTTTACGCGCCAACGCAAATATCTTTGCATGGACAGCTGCAGATTTTAAGGGGATTGATCCCGAGGTCATTGAGCATCGTCTAAACATTGATCTGAATGCTAAGCCAGTGAGGCAGAAGCGGAGAAATTTCGGCCCGGAAAGGAATGCTATCATCGATGCAGAGGTCAAAAAACTTTTAGATGTAGGTTACATTAATGAGATTCATTTTACCGATTGGCTGGCTAATGTTGTAGTTGTACCCAAAAAAGATGAAAAGTGGCGTATGTGTACTGATTTCACTGATTTGAATAAAGTTTGTCCTCGTGACCCGTATCCGTTGCCTCGTATAGACTTACTCGTCGATTCCACTGCTAAGTGTGCACTACTCAGTATGATGGACGCCTTTCAAGGCTTTAATCAAATAATGATGGAAAAAGAGGATCGTGAAAAAACCTCGTTTATAACGGCTAAAGGTGTTTATTACTATAATGTAATGCCCTTTGGCCTGAAAAATTCAGGAGCAACATACCAACGACTTGTAAACATTATGTTCGAAAATGAAATCGGACACTCTATGGAGGCTTACATCGATGACATGCTCGTAAAAAGCATTCATGAAACTTGAAAAAATCCTGCCAAATGCACCTTTGGAGTGGGAGGTGGAAAGTTCTTAGGATACCTCGTTTCCGAACGAGGCATCGAAGCCAACTTTGAAAAAATCGATGCAATCTTAAAAATGCAAACACCTAAAAATGTGAAAGATGTGCAACGGCTAACAGGTCGTATGACAAACTTGAACAGATTCATATCTAAATCAGCTGACAAAGGCCTACACTTTTTTAAAATTCTTCGGCACATGAAAACATTCCAGTGGACTGATGAGTGTGAAAAGGCTTTTGCAGACCTAAAACAGTACTTAATGTCACTGCCACTCTTGACAAAACCAATTCCGAACGAATCTTTATATTTATATTTAGCTGTATCTGAAGCATCCATTAGCTCCGTACTCGTACGAGATCAAGATGGTGAACATCGTCCAGTCTACTACGTAAGCAAATTAATGCAAGGCGCAAAACTAAATTACTCGATGATTGAAAAATGGGGTTAAGCCCTAATCACGTCGGCTAGGAAATTACGACCATATTTTCACTCACATCATATCGTAGTCTTAACGAATCAACCACTGAAACAAGTTTTATCCAAGCCGGATGTCTCGGGTCGAATGACTAAATGGGCAATTGAACTTGGTGAATTCAGCATTGAATACAAACCTCGAACGGCTATGAAAGCTCAGGCAATAGCAGAATTTTTGGCGGACATATCCGTGGATAGTGTTACGACAAACGACCCCACGCCATTTCAACCCTGGCTATTACATGTAGATGGTTCGTCGATGGCCAAACGAGGGGGCACTGGGATTTTGCTGCAAGCACCTTCCGGGGAGGATTTCGAATTTGCAGTAAAATTGAACTTTAATACAACGAACAATGAAGCTGAATACGAAGCATTATTAATCGGCCTCAAAATGGCAATATCGCTGCAAGTAACTCATATCCGTATATTTACGGATTCACAATTAGTTGCAAAGCAGGTAGGAGGAATATACGAGGCTAGGGAAAAAACGATGGGCAAATACCTGAAGAAAGTTCTAGAATTAATGGAAAAATTCGAGACAAAGGAACTTCTGCAGATACCGAGAGAGGACAACGAGAGAGCTGATGCTCTGGCCAAGTTTGGAAACCAAGCAGTCGGTATTAAAACACGAAATATCACGATTCTAGTGTCTGACGAGGCTGAGATATCAGAGAAAGTCATAACAGCACCATTACTAAACGATGTTATAGATTGGAGAACACCGATCGTCCGTTTTCTTACCCATGAACATCTCCCTCAAGATCAGATTGAAGCAAAACGGGTACGGCAGAGGGCAACTCGATTCGTAATAAAAGACGACTAGTTGTACAAAAGGTCTATCACTGGGACTCTCCTATGATGCTTGTCTCCAAACGAGGCGAAGGCGGTTATGAGAAAAATCCACGAAGGGAGCTGTGGAAACCACTCCGCAGGACGATCTTTAGCTCAAAAAATTCTACGCCAAAGATTTTATTGGCCTACGATGATTTAAGACGCAAACAAATTTTCCCGATATTGCAAAGAATGTCAGATGCATTCGAACATAATTCACAAACCAGGAACCCCTATGGAAGCAATTACAATTGCCTATCCATTTGACCAATGGGGAATCGATATCCTAGGTTATTTAAAGCTACCTTATGCATATTATATGACCTTTCAATACACGCTATTTAAAACACTGAACTTGTGTGCATGCAGGACCATTTCCACCAACCCAAGGACAGAAAAAGTTCATTATTGTCGCTGTGGAACATTTTACGAAATGGGTGGAAGCAGAGGCTGTAGCTCACATCACCGAACGAGTCACGATTGACTTCATATGAAAAAATATTATATGCATGTTTGGTATTCCGAGAGTATTGATATCGGATAATGGAACTCAATTCAATGGCAAGGACATGACTAACTGGTGTAAGGAATTGCAGATAAGCCAACATTTCACGTCGGTGGGACACCCTCAAGCAAACGGCCTAACAAAAGTGATAAATCGGATTATATTGCAACACCTGAAAACTCGTATCGATGGCGACCGAGGAAGATGGGCAGATGAGCTACCTGGGGTTCTAAGGGCTTATTGTACGACTCCCTAATCCTTCACAGGAGAAACTCCATACTGCCTCGTATACGGGTCAGAAGCCGTTATTCCCGCTGAAATTGAGGTCATGAAAGATAGGGTCGTTTCGTACGAGCCGGAAATTAACTCCACACAAAGGAAGTTCGAGCTAGATGTCATCGAAGAAATAAGAAACCGAGCTTATGCAAAGATTCTAAGACAAAAGAATACAATGATTCGAGCTTATAACAAGAAGGTTAATCTTCGTACTTTTCAAGGAGGTGATTTGGTGCTGAAAAAAGTTGAAGTATCGAAGACTGTGAAGAAACTCGAACCTAATTGGGAAGGACCATTCAAAATCGTAAAAGTTACGAAGCAAATGACTTACAGATTATAAGATATGGAAGGAAAAGATTTACCTCGTCCATGGAATGTAAACAATTTACGACGTTACTATGCATGAAATATCACAATGTTATTTTATTTCAGTACGCATTACGATACGAGTATTTGTATGTGCCAATATAAAACGATTATACGAAGAGTAAATCCAACACTTCACATTTTTAAAATCAAATCGTACATTAAAAACGAAGATTAATATAAACATCAGAAAATATCCATTACAGACCATGATTAAAACAGACATCAAGGAAAATACAAAAATATTCAAGTCTTCATTCTCGAACAGAGTCATCCCCAGTCGTAGGCCCAACGGTGGGTACTTCAGGCTCGATAACAGGCAGTACGGGGTCAACTGGGGGCGTATCCACCTGTTCTTCGAGTATTTCTGTCATCGTGAGTGGGGCAGGATATACTCTTTCTTCAACCCCTTCCGGATTCGAAGCACCCTCGCCCGCGGCATCACCTCTGTTAACAGTGGACTCCAATGCTTGCATAAATGGTCTACTACCACGAGCAAGTATAGCTTCCTGTCTCTCTTGAGTCAGTTCCGCGACAACGGGATCGAACTCGGGAAACTCCTTGTAGGGTAATGCCTCGTCTGGAGTTAGAGAAGGTCGTAGGGGCTCTTCATAAGCATGCATACCGACGTACTGCTCAACATCGAACTCAGGACTCAGCAAACCATCCCTTTTTAGATAATCTAAGGCTTTATAATAACCATCGAGATGGCCGTCCATTGCCTTAGCCATCATCATATGCTCAAAATGGGTCGAGTTCAAGAAATCCCTCACCCCCTACTTCTCACAACCCCGTTTAGTGCTGCCTCCTGCTTCTTCCCATCTGATAGCCCTGTCTCGTAGGATTTTTTCTTCTCGCCCGCGAGACATTTTTGGGGGAGGATGAGTTGTTTCTGATGCTCTAAGTCGTCTGCCTTAACCTTTTTCAGTTCTCGAGCCATATCTATAAGCTTGGCCTCGTACCTTTTTTCTTTTTCTTCTGCTTTCTTGACTTCGACCTCTAACTTCTTCCTCAGATCATCACTTTCGTGTTTATATTGAGAACTGGACAAGGAAAGCTGATGCATGCATAAACCCACCTAACAAGCCAAAAACTGGATCAAATTACGAGTAACGCAAAATAAAACTCGTAAAATAAAATTTGAAAACTGGATCAAACTACGTACCTGATTCAGATGAGAGGCGCCCAATTTTTCAACCACCGGATGCGCACGCTCTAATAACATCATTTTATCACGAGGCAACAAAAAATGGCTATATAATTCCATTGCTGTACTTTCGGTGGGATCCGACATCACACTACTATCCTCGTACACATGAGGCTGTTGGTTCAAATGTGTGGCGTCGTTATTGATGGGCGGACGCTCATCAATTTTTAGTTCTGTGAAATCCTCCAAGGACAGAGCTTCCATCTTGTCTAGCAATTCTTTTAATCTAGCCTCTTCGCCAGCACCGAAGGTTCCTGCACCCACGACCTCAAGCGCTGTTGATGGGGTAGTTGAAGTTGTAGCTGTAGAATTAGAACGAGGACGCTTCTGCACCCTCGTACTCGGCTCATTGGAAGCTGCTCTACGAGAGGAATCGGACGTGGTTGAGCGGGGCACCACCGTACTTCGATTCCTCGTAGAAGGAGCAGGAGGAGGAGGAGCTCTTGCTCCAGCAGATTGAGAAACACTTTTACCTCGGGCCTTGGCCATCTGAGCCATACGAGAAGTCATTGCTGCACAAGATACAAATTATATAAACACACGAGATCATAAGAATATACAAGATAAATAATATAGAAACAAAGACTCGTAAAAACAATTGATATTCTACCTAAATCAGAAACAGGTTCCACATCTGTAGCACTAAGTCCGCAGGCTCGGAGCATAGATTCGAATACCAGATCGGTACTATAATACCATTCTAATATACCCTTTATTTCCTCATCCGAAATAGTTGGGGGCCCGACCCTCAACCTCGTAGGGACCGTTAGATTCCATTTACGAAGCACTCCCCAAGGTGCTTCGTCAGGCATAGCAAGGTAGAAATACTTATCTTTCCAAGCTCCATAAGAGTCTTTAGTATTCGCTTGAACTCGAAATCCTTTCTGGGGAGTAAGATAATAGAAACCTAACTCTGAAGTTGATTTACATCGATTTAAATGGAGGAACTTATTAAAATTTTGAACGTTTGGTTCAACATTGTGGGTTTGCATCAACACAATAAAATAAGTAAGATGACGATACGAGTTTGGAAGTAGTTGAGTGGGGCATAAGCGGAGGTGATTTACAATATCTACGATGGCAGGATGCAAAGGAAGTCGCAAACCTGCCATGAAATGTGCTATGTGGAAAGTACGATAGTTGCGCGGTGGTGTATGGATACGGTTAGAAGAACCAGGAATTAAGGTCACAAAGTCAGCTGGAATGTGATATTTCTTACGAGCTTGTTGAATACGACCTATGCTAACCGTAGATTGTATGTTTAACCATTTAATCCTACCCTGATCAGACTCGGAGAATAAATCCTTATTCACTTCATCATCGCCCTCTAGATCTAAAAGCTCTAATGGATCTAACGAAGTTGTAACACTATTTGACTCGTCGCTCGAACTGCTCGAGTCCGAGGATTCAGAGCTTGAACTTGAACTACTACTTGAACCTACGACATCTATTAACTTTTCACGATCCATGATAGTAAGAAATAAGAAAGAAGAAAAAATTTACCTGTTATTTAGGCTGGGATAATAGAAATACGAAGCTCCAAGAGTGTTCTTGCTGTGAAAACGAGGCTAACTCAATGGTGAAAATATTTTAACAAGTGGTGAAAATAACTCACAAGAAGAACCTATTTATACTAAAAAGAACCGCCAAAATGAATGGTTAGGATTGATCAGCTGATGAAGATCTAACGGCCATAGTGAATAGACGGTCCGTGTGCCATGACACATGTCGGTATTCCTATGGTGCGTACAACGAGTAATTTGACACGCCGCCGTAATTTTAATCATTGAAGCTTCTGATCCCAATGAAGCTGGAATTAATGGATCAATTTATTAAATTAACCCATTTATTGGGGCACTTAATGATATAGGAACTAGCCTCGTATGAGTAGACTCGTAGAGATACGACCCTGAAGACATATTATGTGGTATTTGCAAATAGGGGCCTTAATCGTTATAGCCTTAATTGCAAAACACTACAAAACTCGCGTGTTTATATCGGATCAGACCCGGTGTCGCCCTAACCCGGGCAATCTGATAAGTTCATTCTGGGGACACGTGTAAGGCATCTCGTATATACCGCGATCGTCCGTACATTGGATACAGTGCCTATAAATAGCCCTATTTAATAATAGAAAAAGGACTTTTGACCAATTGAATAGTACCTCTGTTGTACCTAGTACGATCTGACAGTACGTTCCCATTACTCTATAAACCGAGTTGAGAACCTCGTATATGACCTTAATCACAACATTGAACTACGTTTAGACTTGATTCTAATATAAAGGTACGTAGGTAGCTCAGTACGTCTGAGTGCAGTCTATAACCGTTGTACGACCCTCTTTGGTCCTGTACGAGCCTCGGCTTGATTTAGTCTGTAGATTTCACTAGCTATATCAGTATAACTTATCATAAATAGAAGAGAGATAGATAATACATATAACTCGTCTTACATCTTACGACTCTGAGCAGATTTGAGAGTACGTGTATCGTTGGATTTCGAAATATTATATAACACCAATTTAGATTAAATTGAATGGCAATAGGACTAAGATGATGTATCCGAAGTCTAATAGTTTGACTCAAATATAATTAAGGACATCAACTTTTTAGGGAGTCGTTTTTTTGTATCTATATATGAACTAAGGTAAAATGTCATTTAAATATTAGACATTGGCTCCGGGTAAATGGATTATTTTCAAATCTCACTCCAATAAAGATTCATCATCGCCAAATTACAAACTTAGAAGGTGTTTGGCTAAGCTTATAAGCTCTTTTAAACATCTTATTAGGTGTTTTAGAGCTTATAAGCTCTATAAAAGTGTTTGGATAATCACTTTTAAAAAGAGCTTATAAGACCAAAAAATAAGATGTTTTGGTCTTATAAGCAAATAAAAAATAAGTTAGTCAAACCCACCTTATTTCAAAATCTTAAACTTGGGATGTTGTTTATATTTTTAAAAAGCATAAATAACTCTAATTAATTTTTTTCTTTTCAACAATACCTTTCTCCAAAAACTATTTATTTTTATTATTACACAAATTCCCTCTTATAATATTTGAAAACATCTTACAAGTCCAATAGACTTATTTTATCCAAGCACTTAACAACTTATTTTTTAAATAAGACTAAACATCTTATAAGCTCTTAAAACATCTTATAAGGTGTAACAACTTATAAGATGTTTTAAATAAGCTTAGCCAAACACCCTCTTAAGCTATCCCTAAACTTTTGTTTTGCAGCTCAGCTCAAGTCAATGGTTATTTTTTACTTCAATGTTAAACAATCATTCATCCTGAAATCTGACTTCAAAAGATCATTCATCCTAATATCCAACCTCAAAGGACCCTCAATCTTCAAATCTAACCCTAAAACATTGTAAATTCTCAAAAATCTTTCAATCTTTTTGTATTATCAATTACTAAAACCTTGTTTGGTTTTGTTTTGGGCTGACTTTTGCTTAAAAATTTGGCCTAAATATGTCTGATTTATTATTTTTTGGGATAAATGCAAATAACCCCCACATGAAATATTTTATTGGCTAAAAACCCCCTGTAAAAAAAATATAGGCTAAAAACCCCCTATGAAAATTTTAAACTACATGAAACGCCCTGTGAAAAAATTATAGCATAAAACCCCCTATGAAATTTTCAAATTGCATGAAACCCCATGTGAAAAAATATAACATAACAATCTCTTGTAAATTTTTACCATTACGAAATATAACTACATTGAAAATTAATTGTTAGATAAAGTTTAATTAATATCCTAAAACTTGATTATTAGTACTATTAATTAATTTGTAAATTTAAATATTTTACAGGGTGTTTTTAGGCAATATTTTTTTTCACATGGGGTTTCATGCAATTTGAAAATTTCATAGGGGGTTTTTAGCCAAATTTTTTTCACATGAGGTTTTATGCAATTTAAAATTTTCACAGGGGTTTTTAGCCTATATTTTTTTCACAGGGGGTTTTCAACTAATAAAATATTTCACGTGGGGGTTATTTGCATTTATCCCTTATTATAAAGTTTTAAAAAAATTTCTCTATAAACAAAAATATTATTCATATTCAACTTTTATAAAGAAAAATAATTTCTCAAAGTATTTCATAGTTCAAAATTGAAGTTTCCTTGGTAGTTATTTGAAATTTATAAAAATGAGAATATTGTCCTTCATAAATAAATATCAATCACTAAATTAGGAATATATCTTTGGGAAAAAAAAATAAGAAACCATTTAAAAGAAGAAACAAAAGTCTATATAAGTGTCCAACTTCTCAGTCATAATGAAGAGTATTTCAAGCAAAAAGATAAAACGTAATATGAGAATTTTACAAATTATGATATACAATTTGACAATCATGTTACAATCTTACAGATGACACCAAAACTAAAAAAGGCGAAGTATATAGGACCAAAATGTGATTTTCCTTAACTTATTCTCTTCAGATATTGATTTGATATTTCATGTAAATAAACTTTTAGTTTTAAATAATTATAATTTTTAATATATAATTCATTTTGTTAATTAATTATTAAAAATCTTAATATAAAACATATAAAGTTGAAAATATTTAAATAAATATATTTAATGATATATCATATAATTCATGTGTAATGCACGTGTCTTTTACTAGTAATATAAATAGTTACAACTTATAAAATTAGTTATGAATCATAACAGGCACTTACCTCTTGTAATACAATTTTACATTCACCCCATCCTAACTGACAACCATTAAGCAATATTCTCTCCCTTCCTCCTCTCTAGTATTTATTATTGATGCGGGATCAAATATCAATATGACGTGAGAAGCACGTGGGGATGAGATTCGACCCGCCTCACGACAGACCAGATTAGGTGTTTTTGGATGGTGGGCTGCACTTAATGGTATTAAGCCGCAGACATACCTACTTTGATTGGATGAAGCCTCTTCGTAGTTTCAGAATATTGTACTCCTCAATTTTGGGGATTTGGAGAGTGTTTATTATGTCTAGTTTTTAGAGTGAAAATCAGATAATGATAAATCTAGCTGATTAAGATGGTATATATAGTGATCTTTGTTGGGCCGTGGGCTCGAATTACTGGGTCGGTGGCTCAAGACCACTTGTGTGGCCCAGAACTATATCATATTAATGAATTACAATAGGAATTACGATAATACCCCTATTCAAAATTGGGAACTCATCATATGCCCCTCACTCTCGAGTGCTCGATTGTGTGGACTCTCGAAAGTAGAAAGTCGGAGAGATGAGAACTCTCGTGCCCCTCGGGAGGAGTATCCCTCGCGGGGTACCCCTCGAGGGGGTCTGGGTACCCCTCGTCACTGCCGCCCCGACCCCTCGAGTACCGGGGGGTCGAGGCGGGTGTCTCGGCCGAGGTCGAGGCCCCTCAGGGCAACTCAAAGTCCGTCACAAGCGGATAAGTTTGCTAATTCGCTCATAACTTGGGTTACGATCATCGAAACGCGACGAGTGTTGTGATGTTAAGGTCTAGCCTTAAAGTTGTTCATGACAATTTATAGTCATCCCATATAGGGTTAGAGGTGCAAAAACTTAAGGACATATGTACCTGTCACCTAGCGGTTATGCCCCCCACTCCTATGATAAACTTGCACTTTTTGAAAAGTGCGTGGTGATGCTTAGGAGTAGTACTTACTCGAGTTATCTCATTTGCTGGCTCTCACTTTTGGGAGCCTCGAACTTTAACTCGGCAGGGCTTCCACACTTGGGATCCTCAAGCCTCAAAGGAGGCGTCCAACCTTGGTGGCGTGCATATAGGGGGGTTACACAGGGTAACCTCGCTCTAGAGTCTTAGCTTTGTTGAGGGGAGCTCTCACACTTGAGAGCCTCATACATGCTCAGAGGGGGATTACCCGGGGTAACCTCGATCTAGAGACTAAATATTATTGAGGGGAGCTCCTACACTTGGGAGCTTCAAGCCTCACACGAACTCGTAGGGGGTTACCTGGGATCATTTATCATCCTCCCGGCCCTTCCTCTTATTTCCGTCCGCCTCTACCTTGACGACCTCAACTGTCTCCTCGATCCGGATGTACTTCTTAGCTTGGGCAAGCAGTTCATCTAGTGTGGGTGGAGGTTTACCCGCTATGGATTCCTTGAATCTGCCCAAGCGGAGGTTCTATTGCATGATGTCAGACAGTAGCTCATGATTGACAAGAGGCACTACTGAGACTGCCGCTGAGAAGCGTCGCACATAGTCCCGTAGTGACTCTCCTTGCATTGCACGATGGTGAACAAGTATGACGCAGTCTTGGGGTACTTCTTATTCATAGAAAAATGATGCAAGAATCTTCGCATTAGTTTCCCGAATCCGATAATGGTACCGAAGGGCAACTGGTTGAACCATGACAAGGTCTGACCCGATAGGGTCGTCCTGAAAATCTTGCAACAGGCTGCATCACTGAGATTGTATATGTCTGCCTTTGCGTTTCACATGTCTATATGCTCTTGGGGATCCCTTGCGCCATCATACTCGCTGAGGTGATGAACTTTTATCCCTTGCGGGATCGCCTCAATTGGTATAGTAGGAGAGAAAGGGCTCCTTCTCGGTGGTGCTACCGCTAAGGGTGCGGTCCATAGCTCCTCATACACGCTCTGCGGTGGAGCTGCGTCCCCTTGCTGGGGACGCCTCGAGTTGGAAGCCTGTCTAAGATGGCTCCCCTCGGGGGTTGGGGACCTCCGGCCTCGACGAGGGGACCTACGGGGCTTCTGCTTGGATTGAGCCTCCTCGGAGGTACGTGACCTCCGACTTTGGCGCGGAGATTTGCGAGGCCCACATCAGGATTGGGCCTCCTTGGGGGACGAAGACCCCCGACCTCGTGAGGTCCTACGGATCTCACGCCGGGATTGAGCTTTCTCGGGGGTCAGAGACTTTCGACCTCGGCGAGGGGATCTGTGAGAGTCGTGCCCTTGTCTTAACCTCGTGGGGATCGCTGTTGAGAAGAATCAACGTTATCCCTCAGTGATATGTCGGTTTTCTCCACATACTGGACATCCAAGAGTCTCGACGCCACTCTCGCGGGGGTCGGAGATCTCCGGCCTCTGTGGTTGGAGGGAGTCGGTGCCAAGAGGAGTGCTCGCGGTTGCCACGACCAGACGTCGCGTGAAATCGTGGTGCCTCACTCCTTCGGTGGGGGTCCCCGAGTAGCAGGCGCGTGTCGTGCGACTCGTGACCTTCCCCTCATGGGGGATTCAGTTGCTCTATTCGTAGGCTGGGATTCCACCCGTGGGGGGTGGTTTAAGCATACTACTGAACTGCCCGTGTCGCTGCTCTGACAGAGGCGTCTTTCACCATCGCCATGAGTGCTTCTATGTGATCTCGGTCACCCTTTTGGGGGGAGAGACCACAGTCGGAGCAGTTGATGGAGGAGGCAGATTTGGAGTACCACCAATAGTAGGGTTTGGATGTGACGTCGTGGCGGGAGTTCTGATCCCGACGCCTCTGTAAAGGGGATGCTGCCCATCCTATCTCCGTTGGTATGTGCATGAGATCTGGTCTGCATTCTCAGTCAGTGGATCTAGTTTCCCACAAACGGCGCCAAAATAATGCGGGATCAAATATGTCACGTGAGGAGCACATGGGGGTGAGATCCGACCCGCCTCATGACATACCAGATTAGGTGTTTTTTGATGGTAGGTTGCACTTGATGGTATCAAGCTGCCTACGTACCTACTTTGATAGGATCAAGTCTCTTCGTAGTTGAAGAATATTGTACTCCTCAATCTTGGGGATTTGGAGAGTATTTATTAAGTCTAGTTTTTAGAGTGAAAACCAGATAATAATCAATTTAGCTGACTAAGATGGTATATAATAACCACTTGTGTAGCCCAGAACTGTATCATATTAATGAATTACGATAGGAATTACGATAATATACCTATTCAAAATTGAGGACCCATCAATTATCTGTTGAAAATTCAGAGCTTCACACACACGTGAAACACCTGTGCAAATTAACTCAAGCAAAATATTCTTTCTTTTTTAATTTATCAAACTCTCCTTTTAACCCAAGCCATCCAACGTGTGCATCTATTCTGTTTCTGTCTATATATAAGCACTCTCTTCCCAACCATTTCTTCATATCCTCCTACTTCTACATAGGCAGAAACAGAATAGATGCAACGTTCAAATTCTATCTCCAACGTTCAAATTCTGTTACTTTTTTCTATTCGATAAAATGGCCCGTTTCTTGCTGGTTCTAGTTTTTGTTTTAATCTTTTCATCTCGATCATTGGAAGCCAGGAATAAGCAGCTGGTTTATTCTGTTGATTTAGATGTCATCAGTTCCATACCTATTTCACCAACTTCTTCCAGGGATGATCATGCACAAATTATCAGTCTTGATCGCCGCGTTTTAGAGTCTGTTCCTAGTCCTGGAAATGGCCATCGTACTTGAGATCATTTTCTGCATGGACACAATGGGAATTATTTAAAATCCTGTTGATTTTGGAAAATTAATTAATATTGGCTGCTTTTTTATCGTTATATATATTTAACTGCGTTCATCATGTATACAATAAAAGTTGAGTAAACAGTACTGAGATTATTTGTTTGATCAGCATTGTCATTTGCCATATCTTAAAGTTTTCGGGAATAATTGTGATCTTATGCATTGGGAGATTTATCATTAGTACGTGATAATTCATTTTCATGACAAATATAAGTATACGGAATTACTCAAATTCAATTTGATTATAAATATATCATAGATCAAGTGCAGTGGGATATAAATGTTAAAGTTAAATGAGTAACTCATCAAAACTTTTCATGGTTTTACACTTTTTTATGTAACTTTTTTATTTTACATTTCCTTATTTTACTCACATGTTCTTTTTTCTTCTAAATTTATAGTTTTCAGTGGAATATTCGCATAGATTTCATCACATACATTACATATATGACCCTTTTAAGTATTAAAATGATATTTTATATATTGTTCTTGTGGTTCACTATTTTTTCCCATTGAAGTTAAAATAAGATTTTTAATCAATTTAAGAGAACCATAATAAAATATTATTTCAATAGCTAAAACATCATCTTTAGCCATTAAAAGGTCACATGCTCTCATGTACATGATCAACGAATATTCCACCAAAACATAAATTTCGTAAAAATAATTTAAAAGTAGGCGACTGAATATGTGTTTCTCTTTTTATTTTTTAGTTTTTACAATTTTGTCTTATACTATGAGTCAATGTTCGAGCCACGAACATCCACAAGAAGCTCGGGTTGACTCTCCCAGTGAAAGTTATTTTCATACCTGTAACTAAAGAAATTGAAGTATGTATCACCTTAAGCAACTTGATACATACTCAGTCTCCTTTGCCAATGTATGTTTTTGTTAACTAAAAATATAAGCATTATGACACTATACAACTAAGCTAGCTTTAAAATGCTAGGAAAGTATAATGTTGTAAAAAGTTAGAATAAAATAATAATATTTTATTTATCTACATTAGTTAGTGACAAAATTTGAAGTGATGGTGCTTAAAATTTCCAGAAGATATTATAAGCCATAATCTTTATTGACACAATAAGTATTTTTAGTGACTAGAATTTCATTAAAGTTGTTACTATTAACAATTAAGGACGCATGTTTTATTGGCGATATAAATATAATGACAATTATAACATTAGAACAAAATAATAATATTTTTGTTATCTACACTAAAGAATAATATTAGTAACAAAATTTGAAGTGACGGTGTTAAATTTTCACAAGATACTGCCTTTGAAGTACACAAGACCTTTGGACTGCCTCTCAAGGAAGACACTGCCTTTTGTCTGCAATTTTTTTCGTAAATTTTTGTTCGAGTCTCAACGTTCAAGATCCCCACGCTTTGACTGCGGGGAGTGTCAAAATATATCCAAATATCTCCATTAATTTTGTGTATAGGATCTTTATTTCCTTAATATATTATATTTTCTTAAATTCATATTTTCCTTGTTTACTACCTTTTATTCATATTTTCCTTGTTCACAAGATATCTCCAATAATATTATTAACGTAGTTTTATAGCCCGCATGGGCAGCATAGTTGGTCTCAGAACGGTGAAGTTTGGACAATGACCAAGGATCGAATCCCACCAGCGGCAGTGTAGGAGCAACCTCTCAAGTGAGGGGGGCTCCTTGTCCGTAGTGGGCACTGGTCTAGCCCCTGTGATTGGCTGGATTACCATGATTTATTTCTCCCATAACTCTGTCGGGCAGGGGCATGAGGGGCCTTGGGGTTGGGGATTCAACCTTTGGACTATTAACGTAGTTTTATATTATTCAACAATTATTAATTATCAATAATGACAATAATTTTCTTGTCACTTAGTCATAATTATGACAATTTCTATATTCCAATCTTGTCATTATTAAGCATGTAAGACCTATCATTTTAACAAAACAAAAATTCTTATCACTAAAAATTTATAATCGATGACAATTTTGACTTTATCATTTAATATTTTATCATTAATTTATTACTTTTTTAGTATATAGTTTTCATGTTTATATTAGGTTGGGTTTTCATGTTTATAATATGACGGTGGTTCTATCAAGTGCGTTTATAATTAATGGGTATAATTAGACATAGGACTAGTTTATATGTATTCCTAAATTCCTTATAATCTCATTTTGTGGACAATTTGTACGGCTAGTGAGCTTCATCATGATCACGAATTGACTTTGAGTTGGTTGGTTCTCTTACACTTGTAATTACTGACGAAAAAATTTGAACTAGAGCCGCTAAAAGAATAGTCAGATTTAAGGTCGTAAACTACCAAATCGAGTTGAACTAGTTGTTAAAAAATTTTTTGGATTTAAATCGATTTTCTCAATTTGTATTTGATTTCATAATTTTGATTGTTACCCGAGCTAAGTTCACACAAATTTGAATTGAGTCGAAATTTAATATTTTGATTATCTTTTACATGTTTTTATTATTTTCTTACTAATCAATTTGAAATTTCAAACTTATTTAATATAAAATAAAATTTAATTCAATAAGTTAATAAACAAAGTTCAAACGAGCTTTTAACTTTTAACTATCAAATTTGAGTCAAGTATATACAATAATTTGTATTTAGTGTCAATCATAAATTCATATTAAGTTTATGTACAAGGCAGTAAAGAGAATCTTACACAAAAAGGGAAGATTCTGGTTTATATAATACCAGTTGGATTAAACAATTAGAGCAGGATCCACGTTTAGACAATTATGACTTACTTTCGGTTTGGGATGATTCTTTTTCTAAATGAAAAATGACGCACATATATTTTTTATTTTTTATATAAAAGATTCAATTTCATATAATGAAAAAGGAACGAAAGTCACGCATACACATAAGGGTGAATGACCCTTATGGCACCCAAGTAGCTACAATCCTAGCTACACCAAAGAACCAAGTAGTAAAAGAAAAAAGAAAAAATAACAATTTCCTATGTCCAAACTATATGCCAAAGTCTTTTAGTAGCACTACTCTAAAGTGAATTGTCAAGTTTCATCATAAGTAGTCGGTTTTTAACAGTATTGATCACTTTTGTAGTTATCGTACCGGGTCTGTGGGATTTGTCGTTGAATATCCTATCGTTCCTTTCCTTCCATATTATGTATACTAAAGTGGAAAGTAGAATACGATATGAACAATTCCCGTCGTAAATGAGGACCATAGTACTTTTTATTTTGTCTCCCGAAACAATGAAAGTTTTGACTTCGGCGTAAATGTTCCTCGGTTCGTGAGAGACCAACTAACCCAATCATTTCTGCCCGTGTGTAACTGTGTGATGGGTCCCCAATTATGATTAGGGGCATTACCGTAATTTAATAATATAATCCATATAAAAGCAATATTAATATGTTGCCATCATGGACCTCCAATCGAGGGCCCAATAAGGCGAGCCCATGGCCCAACTAAAATCTCTATAAATACCACCTTGATTAGCTAAACTGATCATTATCTGGTTTACACTCCAAAAATTAGAACTATTAAATACTCTCCAAATCCACGAGATTGAGGAGTATAACATCTGAGAACTACGAAGAGGCTTGATCCTATCAAAGTAGGTACGTAGGCAGCTCGAAGTTATTGAGCGCAGCCCCACTATCAAAAACACAGTCGTGAGGCGGGTCGGATCCCATCCCCACGTGACCCTCACGTGACATTACTATTTGATCCCGCATTATTTTGGCGCCGTCTGTGGGAAACTCGATTCACTTACTGAGAATGCAGATTAGACCCCAGACACGTATCACTGAAGATAGGAGGGGCAATACCCTCCAGCAGGAGGCGTTAGGAGGAGAGCTCCTACTCCGATGTCTCAGCCGAACCCCACAGTGGGAGAGGCTCCAAGTTCGCCTCCCCCATCAGCTGCTCCGACTATGGTCCCTCCCTTCGAAAGGATAATCGAGATCACTCAAGAGGCCCTCATGACTTTGGTGGAGGATGCCTCAATCAGAGCAGCAGCACAAACAGTCCAGCAGTATGCTCTGAACCACCCCACTCGGGTAGAGCCCCAGCCTGCGGCTAAAGCAACTAACTCCCCCTTGAGGGGAAGGCCACGGGACACACATCACGCGCTCTCATCCCGAAGAACTGAGGCGTCGCGATCCCGCGTGATGCCTGAATGTGGCCACTATGAGCGCACCTCTCACCACCGGACTCTCACACCCCCGCGCCGAGGCCGGAGAGCTCCAACCCACGCGGAAGTAGCATCGAGGTACTCAGGTGTCCGAAGTGCGGAGAAGACCGATGGCTTACCTGACACTAGCATTGACTCTTCTCAAGACTGACCCCCTAGGGGACTGGGACAGAGAGCGTGGTTCCCAGAGGTCCCCTCGCCAAGGTCGGAGGCCCCCGACCCCCGAGAGGAGCAACCCTAAGCGGACTCCTAGCCCTCGGGCGGTAACGCCGCCGAGAAGTAGTCCTTTCTATCCTGCCATACTAGCTGAGGTGATCCCGCAAGGGATGAAAATCCCTCATCTCAGCGAGTACGATAGAACCAGGGACTCTCAGGAACACCAGGACAAGTTCAGCGCAAAGGCCGACATGTACGACCTTAGCGACGCAGCTTATTGCAAGATCTTTAGGACTATCCTCATGGGTAGAGCTTTGTCTTGGTTCAATCAGTTTCCCTTCGGTACTATTATCAGGTTTGAGCAGCTGACGCAAAGGTTCTTGCACTATTTCTCCATGAACAAAAAGTATCCCAAGACCGCGTCGCACTTGTTCACCGTTGTGCAACACGATGATGAGCCCCTTCGAGACTATGTGCGATGCTTCTCTGCGCTTGTGTCAGAAGTACCTCATGTCAACCACGAGCTACTGTCCAGCATCATGCAACAGAACCTCCGCTTGGGCAGATTCAGAGACTCCATAGCGGGAAAGCCTCCATCAACTCTGGAGGAGCTGCTCACCCGGGCAGAGAAGTATATACGGATCGAGGAAACAATCGGACCCGCCAAGACTGAGGCAGGTGCAGGTAAGCGGAAGGTCCTGGAAGATGACAAACTTTCGGAGCCCAAGGAGCGCAAACATATGCCTCCTTCGGGCTTCTCCCAATACACCCCGCTAACGCTATCTCGCGAGCAAGTGTTAGCCATAGCGGAGCAGCAAGGAATAGTGACCTGGCCGAAGAAGATGAGAGACAATCCTACTAGGATGAAGTCGAATGACTATTGCCGTTTTCACCGTGACAAAGGACATATAACCGAAGACTGTCACCACTTGCACGTGGAGATAGAGAAGTTGATCAAGAGAGGTTATCTGCAAGAGGTGGTGTCACAGATAAAGAGATGGACAACCCACTATCAATGGGGTGATCCTTTGAGGAGCTGTCAACCCTATTAGGTATAATGCTACTAGCCGCGAGGCGGAGCCTTCAAGAATTATTTTACTTATCTCAAAAATCATGTCGAGTCGGCCCAGAGCCGAGCGTTGAATAAGGTGCCCCTTCGAGCACACTCCTGTTATTTGACTGTTTATTTCTAAACAAGTATCGAATCGGCCTAGAGCAAGACATTTGATAACGTGCCCTTTCGAGGACTTATAACGATTAAACCTATTTTCCTTTATAGTGACTCTGATGCGTCAAATGATTGTTATTTTGTTTAAGTATTATCGGGTGTCTCAACCCATGCTCGCGGGGATCCATTATCCCCGAACTTCACCTAACTTATGGGCTGAAGCTCCCAAGCGTAGGAGCTCCCCCCGACTAACTTAGACTCGAGGTCGAGGTTACCACGGGGTTAACCCCCCTATGAACACATATGGGGTCTGAAGCTAACTTAGGGTCTGAAGCTCCCAAGTGTGAGACCTCCCCTAATAAACCTTACACTGGAGGTCGAGGTTACCATAAGTAACCCCCCTATGAGCATATATGAGGTCTGGAGCTCCCAAGTGTGAGAGCTCCCCCCAACAAAACTTAGACTCGAGGTCGAAGTTACCACGAGTAACCCCCCTATGAGCATATATATGGGGTCTGAAGCTCCCAAGTGTGAGAGCTCCCCCAATAAAACTTAGACTCTAGGTTGAGGTAACTCCGGATAATCCCCCTACGAGCACGTCTGGGGTCAGAGGCTCCTAAGTGTGAGAGCTCCCCCCAATAAAACTTAGACTCGAGGTCGAGGTTACCACGTGTAACCCCCCTACGAGCATATACGGGGTCTGAAGCTCCCAAGTGTGAGAGCTCCCCCAAATAAAACTTAGACTCGAGGTCGAGGTTACCACGTGCAACCCCCCTACGAGCATATAATGGGGTCTGAAGCTCCCAAGCGTGAGAGCTCCCCTCAATAAAACATAGACTCGAGGTCGAGGGTCACCAAGCATAAATAGTAAAAAAAAACCGTGCTAAGTATCGAACCCATTGTGCCCCAACAACAACGTTCAAGCCTAACGTCTTCGACAGGGGGGGCATAGGGTGGGGACGCGCCTAAAGGTAAAATAAAAATTCATCGATAACATATAAGAAGTCACAACTATCGAAAGTTAAACGAACACAACTCCACCGGAGCCAAATTAATTCCAGAGCAGAACACTATGAGGGTGGGGGGTCTGCGCGCGGCAGAACCCCCGAGGGGAGCTGCGCGCGGCATCTGTGCACGGCAAACCCCCCGAGGGGTCTTTCGCGGCCGTACCACCGATCCCCTGAGGGCCGGGGTCAGTGCCGACCCCCTCGAGCTTCGGGGTCATGTTTCTCGACCTCTCGGGTTCACCCACATGCACGCTTGATATAAATCGAAGAGGACGAAGTCTTACCGTGAGGTTCGAGTTGGAATACACCACCTTCAAGAGTTAAAGGGAGAGTGTTCATGAAGAAGAAAAATTTTCATCTCTCCGACTTTCTTCTCTCGAGAGCCCACGCAGTCGAGCACTCGGGAGTGGGGGGCATATGATGGGTCCCTAATTATGATTAGGGGAATTATCGTAATTAAATAATATAATCCACATAAAAGCAATATTAATATATTGCCATTGTGGGCCTCCAATCGAGGGCCCAATAAGGTAAGCCCATGGCCCAACTAAAATCTCTATAAATACCACCTTGATTAGCTAAACTGATCATTATCTGGTTTACACTCCAAAAACTAGAACTATTAAATACTCTCCAAATCCACGAGATTGATGAGTATAACATCTGAGAACTACGAAAAAGCTTGATCCTATCAAAGTAGGTACGTAGGCAACTCGAAGTTACTGAGCGTAACCCCACTATCTAAAAATACCTAATCTGGTCTGTCGTGAGGTGGGTCGGATCCCATCCCCACGTGACCCTCGCGTGATATTACTATTTGATCCCGCATCACTGTGGTAACTCCTTAATAATTTCCTGAAGTTCAAACCCCATCCTCGCAGTCCAGTGCCATTCTCCATTCTGGATAATGCTGGCTAGCCTAACATCTTCAGACAATCCCGTTCGCCTTGGCCCAAGCGCATAAGCATGACATATAATTTATTTAAAAAACGGTGAGGGTTAGAACCTGACCAAAAAATCCGATTTGAATGGATAGATTTAACCATTATATTAAATCTCGATATCAATATCGAGCTAGTAAATTTACAAGTTTTCAATTGAGATTTTGACAATATTCAAAATTTTGATTTTAAAGAAATCATGAAAAATATAAAAATATTTGAAATTTATGATGAAATTTTGGGTAACTTTAATTATCATAATTATGCACGCAATCACAAACCACAAACAAGATGGATAGCCTCGACAGAGCGATGAATCAACCTCAATGCGGATGGAAGCTAATGGAACACTACCAGACAAGCAACGGGGGGAGGAGGCCTCTTAAGAGATTATCAAGGTTCATGGTTGTGAGGATTTCGAAGATTGTGGCAGAAATCGACTTGGAGGTTATTCTTAAATTGGTAATACAAGCGGACATGATAACCCATTCCTTGGGGGGGCTCATTGAGGATTGTAGAACCTTGATAAATATGCCATGGACTAGTCGGCTACAACATACCAAGCGGGAAGGCAATGCGTGTGCAAATGCACTTGCTAAATTAGAACACACGCTTACTACATGTCTTCATATTTGGGACAGAGCTTATTCGGGAACCTATTTAGGATCCTTTTTTCTTTTCTTTCTTTGCCATTGTGTAACTAAAATAATAAAATAAAATAAGATATACATTATGAATCTTGTTAATAGCATGATTAAAATTTGTTGAAAATAATTCAAAAGAAATATGATATTGGTAATAAAATAAATTAAATCTCAAATCAGTTTTATTCAAATATAATATATCACAATCTTAGTAAAAATTATTATTCAAACCACCTTGGTTTCTTTTGTGCGTTAATGCACCAACCTTTTCTTTTTTGCAAATAGATAAAAGGCAATGTGAGGTTGTGGTGAAATGTGAAGAGTTGGCAGGTTGGACTTAGACCAACTTTAGCTTCAAACATTATTCATAGAGTTTTGAACCTCACTTTTAGTTATGAATTATTTAATCAAATATTTTTTTAAAATTTGGAAAATTTTGGGTTGTGGTTAAATGTGAAGAGCTGTGAAGTGTGAGGTTGTGATGAAATGTGAAGAGTCGCCAGGTTGGACTTATGCCAACGTTAGCTTTAAAAAATAAATATTATTTTAATTTTTAGAAAAATCTGGGTTTTGCAAAAAAATTCGAATTTTTTTTAGCTTTCTGTTGAAATTCCAAAAGATATTATGTAAAATGAACTACAGTTTGATTTCACTTCAAGCCCTCCTGAAATGATCCAAAACATTTTTAGGCTTCATGCCGAAATTTGAGACACTGATCCAACCCAACCCACAGGCATGTGAATGACTTTGTTGGTTTACTGACAATAGATAAAATATTCTAAGGTATGCTTTGCACGATTAGGGTTTATGTTGGGCGATTCTTAGGGTCTGAGGACGTCAAGACCTGGTTGTGGTATGGATCTCACATCTCACACAATATTTAAAGCGTGTAATATTTGTTCGATCCCGAGCCCCTAGACCCAACAAATATTACCCTTTAAATTATATTCAAAGGGTGGATATAATATGGTCTCCTCAAATAAATGTAATGTAATTACATACGATTATAGTAAGTGAAATAGTTTCAAGTGCATTAGAGAGCTAGATACTAAAATTGAGGACAGGAGTTTGATTGTTCATGCGAAGCTTCCTTTCCATATCATTTTCGTTTTAAATCCTTCAATGAATTGAAGAATTTGTCAGTCTTTGATGATAAGAATTAAAGAATCTTAATGGTGGTGTTAATCTGGCTATAGTCAAAGGTAGTCTTGATCTTGATATCTTTAATAAATTATTCACTTACTTTTGGCATGTTTCTTTGTGTTGTGTCCTTTTTATTTAAAATTAGTAACTAATACATTCCTTAAATGTGAATCACTTAATCTCGTTAAAATATTTTATATATATAATTATTTTTCAATTAGAAAATATTATTAATCCAAAACTTATATAATAATTTAACTGAATCACTGATGTAGCCTTTAAACTATTTACCTTCAAAAAATTTAACGACAACACCACATGCCAACAATGTGTTATTATTATCAATCGTTTTTAGTAATATATCTCCTTCATCAGTTGCAAATTTACCACACAGTACCATGCGAACAAATGTCATCCTAACACACAAATAATTGATATTATCAGCATAAGTTATTAAAGAATACGAACACAATATAATAACTATTACTTAGTCGTGTCAAGAAGTATAATTTCTCGCATGGATGAGCCATTATGCGTTGAACGCAAATGCGTAGCACAAACAACTAATCCAAAAATATCTGTGATAATCTCAATAAGTTACATATACAAAACAAATATTTAATTATCAACAAAGTGTACGTTTACTTACCAATTAGTTGATCATCCAAATTCACATGATCTCCAATATCTTGCATCCTCACAATTTGATTAAAATGATGAAAACGAACAACATTTAAATCCAATATCTTTTCGATCTTTGCATTTTGGTCTAATAGCTTATGTGGTACTATTTTATACTTTTTATCTGCCATTATCACTTGCACATCATGGAGATTGTAAATGTTCCCCTCGGTAAGATTCGAAATGAAATAATCGACATTAGCACCGTATGCAACACCTTGCATGAAAAATCCCTGACAAATTTGATATATGATAAGTGTGCAATAATAAATTGACAAATTTTATAAGAAATAAGAATAGAACTCAATAAAATAAAAGATATTATATTAATATGCATACTTACTTTACAATCAACAAATACTATCTTCAGTGCTCTTATCTTATATTGATGTGTGCAAACATCTATCATTCTGACCACACGAACTTTGATATGGAATCTAAAACTGTATGGATTCAACAACTCCAAAAATGTGTATGTTACATGTGTATCGCCTGCACTCATTAATGATTAATGCATCAACATTATACTGGTAATAAATAGAAAGTAATGCATGAGATGAACTTTTGAGGATACTGATAATTAACTAATAAAATTATGCACATGACATACACAACTTGGATATACAATTATGAATTTTTTAAGGAACTATATGTATCTCGTAAAAATATCAAGATTTAGAGAGGTCAAAATTAAATTAAAAAAATATGTAAAAAAACCATAATATTATTAATTAACAGCATCAAGTACTTCACGATACACAATATTTTTGGTACAATTGTGAGGTATTCCTGGTCTATTACAAAGGAGAATCTTCACGCCAAATGGGCTTGTTACACGTGACAATGCGATATATAATTGTCCATGAGTAAATATAGGATTTGGCAAATATAATCCAACTCTATCGAGTGTCTGGCCTCGACTCTTGTTAATTGTCATTGCAAAAGCCAATTTAACTGGGAACTGCATTCTTTTCATTGGAACAAAAGTTTGAGATGCAGTTGTAGTCAGAATAATACGTGGAATCAGAACTTCTTCACTAATATGAGATCCGGTGATTATACGTGCCTCGAGAACCTTTTTACCCATTTTTAATATTATAAGTCGAGTTCCATTACACATACCCAAAGATTGATTAAGATTTCTGAGAAGCATTATTGGCGCACCTTCTTTGAGCTCTAGACAATGGTTAGGAATACCAAAGACATTTATGGAATGTAACAATTCTGGAGGATTCATTGCTTGTTCATGATCACTTGTTTCACCAGGACACAATGTGTCTGCACTATGAAATTTTCGAACTTCACCGGGAAGCATGGACGACATCATAGAATTGATTTCATCAACATCACTATTTTTCGGAGCCAGAATGGCTCTTTCTTTCAAATAAGTAGAATCCTTATACCTATTACTCAATTCCGGATAAGTTGCATCTATTAATTTCATTAAAGCATTATCACACTTTTCTATTAGAAATGATTCTGGTATTTCGATACAATCCGATACGTCACCATCATCAAAATATACACATTTTATTTTTCCATCTCCAACATTATTTAACCAATCAGCAAAACTCTGCAAGTCATTAAGTGATTGTGTTGAACCGTCATGTACAATGAGACGCATGTTTATCTTTAGATGCATGACTTTACATTGATTCCAGATTTCTGATTTGTGGAGTGATGCTGCAACAATAGATTCACGCCTTCCTTTGGTTACCACTGGTAATATTTGCTTAAAATCTCCACCTAAGACGCATAACTTTCCACCAAATGGTTTATCGCTAGAAAAATTTGGAGTTCCTTTTAGTAAATCTATAAGAGTTTTACTCACTACTTCAAAACCATAGCGATGCATCATTGGCGCCTCATCCCAAATTATCATTGATGCCTCTTGAATTAGTTGTGCTAAATTACTATTTATATTAATAGGACAACGCGATGATTCAAGCAATTCAAAAGGAATTTTGAAACGTGAGTGTGCTATTCGTCCTCCTGGTAATAACAATGCAGCAATCCCGGATGAGGCAACACATAAGACAATTTTTTTTTTGTAATCTAAATTTGGCAATTAATGGTCTCCATAAGTATGTCTTTCCAATCCCTCCACTACCATTGATAAAGAATAATCCACCAAATCTTATATTAAAATATCATATATTGATATTAAAATATTGAATATTAAAATAAGTCCTCAACATATCATCATAAACATAATGAAATTCATTCATAGAAGTATATTGATTTTCTATAAATAAGAATATAGAAATATATATACACTAAAATATAGCATTTTACCATTTATGTCATGAGCAGTTGGTACTGTAGTTATTGTTGGTGGGTTTTGACCATTATCATTTGCATTTGCAGGCTCTTGTCCTGCATAAAATTTAATAATGAAGATAAAAATAATTTTTGCAAAATTTAAACTCAATAATGTCAATGTGTATTATTTTAAAGTATGTAAGATATGTTACATCTCAAGTACAACACATGTTAAATAATGAAGATTATAAATAAGTTTCGTAAAATTTAAAGTCAATAATGTCAATACATATTATTTAAAAGTATGTAAGATATATTACATCTCAAGTACAACACATGTTAGATGCTAATCCTTAGTCAGAATGAGCATACCATTCTCTACATCATGAAAGTGGTGTAATTGATTTGTTATAGTTCGAACACCACGCTCTACATTTGTTGCATGTGAGGACGACCCTCTATTGGAACGTGTCGAAGATCTTACAGCGGTTCGCCTAACACGTGGTACTGATGTATAAATAGGAGATCTTTCACCAACACTTAATGAACTACCATGTAATTCAACTATATATTTGTTGACATTCTCTATCCAGGCATGCCAAAGTTTCAGTGAAAGCATGATCATTGACTCCTCTGTGACGCTTGATATATATTTCCCTTCTTCTTTTTAGTCGTGCGAGCTTACAACGAACCCGGTTGTCATTCATTGTCCTACAAAAAGTAAATAAAGAATAATTCACCAAATCTTATATTAAAATATCATATATTTATATTAAAATATTGAATATTAAAATAAGTTCTCAACATATCATCATAAACATATTGAAATTCATTCATAGAAGTATATTGATTTTCTATAAATAAGAATATAGAAATATATATACACTAAAATATAGCATTTTACCATTTATGCCATGAGCAGTTGGTACTGTAGTCATTGTTGGTGGGTTTTGACCATCATCATTTGCATTTGCAGGCTCTTGTCCTGCATAAAATTTAATAATGAAGATAAAAATAATTTTTGCAAAATTTAAAATCTATAATGTCAATGTGTATTATTTTAAAGTATGTAAGATATGTTACATCTCAAGTACAACATATGTTAAATAATGAAGATTATAAATAAGTTTCGTAAAATTTAAAGTCAATAATGTCAATACGTATCATTTAAAAGTATGTAAGATATATTACATCTCAAGTACAACACATGTTAAATGCTAATCCTTAGTCAGAATGAGCATACCATTCTCTACATCATGAAAGTGGTGTAATTGATTTGTTATAGTTCGAACACCACGCTCTACATTTGTTGCATGTGAGGACGACCCTCTATTGGAACGTGTCGAAGATCTTACAGTGGTTCGCCTAACACGTGGTACTGATGTGTAAATAGGAGATCTTTCACCAACACTTAATAAACTACCATGTAATTCAACTATATATTTGTTAACATTCTCTATCCAGGCATGCCAAAGTTTCAGTGAAAGCATGATCATTGACTCCTCTGTGACGCTTGATATATATTTCCCTTCTTCTTTTTAGCCGTGCGAGCTTACAACGAACCCGGTTGTCATTCATTGTCCTACAAAAAGTAAAATTGATTACCAAATATGAAACTAAAGTAAAAAATCGAGCAACCTAAAGTAAAAAATCGGATTGTCATAGACATGCACAACCTATATTAATTAAATGTAACTTATAAGATTTCATATTATTTTGTTTTGATATTGAATATTTTAATATAAACTTATTTTTATTTGAGAATAAAAGTGAGCTTTATCTTGTAAAACATCGTGAACACAAAGTAATTACAATCTTAATAAATTTGACAATGGATATTTAATGGTTAAACTATTAAGTAACTTTTCCAATTTATAAATTATTAGACGATATAATAACAATTTAACAAAGTATAGCAAACTTAATCTTCTTGTCTCAAAAGCCATAGATAAAAGACAACCAAAGAAAAAAAATGACACGGATGAATTTATAAATCATATCGGTAATGAAATGATTTATTATAGTTCTTTATAGTTTGCTTGAAAATTTGTTGTAGTATTGAGATAAGAAATTTAAAAAAAGACAATAATGGTATTTATTGTTTATTCACGTCGACGTAATCTTCCTAGAAAGTGAAAATGATGACAAAAAATCTATTATATATAAAACATGTTCGTGCGAATAGAAACCTTCTTATCTTTATTTAAAAAAGCTTTTTTACCATTTAAGCAATGATTCATGTGACGTGATATAGTGAAAATTATTTAGCACATTAAATATCAAGATGGTGAGACATGTTAAAATATAACTTTGGGATAATTTTTTATAATAAAATTGATAATAAAAACTATAGACAATCAACTACGATAAGAGTGACCACTCTATACTAACAAAAACATGTAGATATGAAATTATAATCGGACATCGGATGACTTAGTAACATTGGAATATTTTTAATAATATATTAAAATATAAATCTACTTACTTTTATGTGTTCCTATTCATTTCATTATATTCAAGCGATACTATCATTCATATATCTAAAACCAAAAGTTCTGATCAAATTGTATATTGGTAAAAAAAAAATTCAAGACACAATTTCAAGTGTAAGTGTTAAATGAAATTATAAAGAATAGCACTATAAAGAATGATGACTTACTCTAATTTATGGCAAACAATGACAAATTTAAAATCAATAATGTCAATAATGTCAAATTAAGCATATTTCGGTTATGGTAAACATCTTCGTAATTGAATTCCGTGGAAGGAACATTCATAATTATATTTATTATCTATAGGAACATTCATAATTGTAAGTATGATAATGACTATGCTTTTGGCTCTTTCTTTTAGTATCAAATAATTTTCAGCAAATTGTAAGAATTTTCAGCATTGTCATTTCTCCAATATGAGATGCAAAATATGCACGGCAAGAAAATAAAATTAGTGTACCGAAAAATTGAATTAGTGAATAAAATTACTCAAATCTACAATAGAATTTTATGGCATTAAAATATCCTAAACAGTTAAATTTGATATCAATTAAATGAAATCAATGTGTAGAATTTTACCATATCACGTTCACATTTTTCTTAAAAAAAATTTCACGTATAGCAATATAGAGTATGTAAGAATTAAAATAGTATAGTAATATCCACGTATAGCATATGAGCTACGTATAGTCATACCAATATTATTTTGTGATAATTGGAGATTTCTCACCAACTCAACTCCTTAAATGACTCTGAAAGGAAACATTAAATAAAATATCAATATGAAGAATGAAGAATATGTATTCAAAAAATTGACAACTCAACTCCTTAAGTGACTCTAAAAGGAAACATTAAATAAAATATCAATATGAAGAATGAAGAATATGTATTCAAAAAATTGAGAAGAAAAAAATGAGATAGGGACGTTCATACCTATCAAATCGTGGAAGGTAGAATTCTGATGATTGCTAAATAACAATAATAATAATAGTAATAATAATAATATAATACATAATAATTTTTAAATTTTTAAACATATCATATAATCATATCTTAATTTAAAGCCAAACAAATTTTCCTAAGATAAAGTATAGCCATACTCCTAATAAAAAAAATCTATTTGACTGTATTTGATAAGATACACAAATTTGCTGAAAACATTAAAAAGTCACAATTGATTTAATGAAATTTTAAATTAAAGTAGCTTCCAGAATAAGGCATGTGATTGAAAACTTTAATAGTTAAGAATAATTAGAAAAACTAACTAAAGCTAACATTCAATAAGTTTTTTTAAACCAAACGACTCAAATTATTTGTCAGTCTGAAAAATTTTATGTACAAATTTACATTGAAATTTTAAGTGAAATATTAACAACATTCAAACTTATATATTTACATTGAATCATAGAAGATAGTAAACATTCAAACTTATATATTGTGTAAAAAAATAGTTCAAACATTTTTAAAGAAAATATAACATTGAATCGTAGAAGATATTATAGATTAGTTTATACCTTCAAAAATCTTGTCTACTTTGTTCTCCCTGAATTTTCTTCAAAATTTTCGTCTACTTTATCATAATTTTCGTCTTCTTCAGAAATCAATTATATAATATATAATATAATATATAATCTATAGTAATATAATATTTCCATTCCGAATGTATATTACATTAGGAAAGTCAAATCATAATTTAATATTTCCATTTCGAATGTATATATAATATAAATTAAAAATTGGGAGAAAATTATTTCCATTCGAATGTATACTACATTAGGAAAGTCAAATCATAATTTAATATTTCCATTTTGAATGTATACTACATTAGGAAAGTATTAATCTCAGAATGATGACTTAATAGATTAGTGAATTAATGAAATTAGGACTAATTCAATCAAGAAAATGAAATTACAATCTTAAAAATATGTGATAATTCAAATGAAATTATTATAACCTGTCCTGAAAATATTGAATTGCCTGTGATCTCGATATATTGTTCCTTCTACCAACAAACAAAAATAAAATTAAATTAGGATACTTAAATCTGTTGCTCTAAAGAAAAACAAAATATATACAGTTAAAAAATTTCTGTAAATTAGTGACATGCACTAAAATGTGATTGTTAAGTCGTGTTTTGTGCATATTTTACATGTCTATAGTCGGGTTGATTGTTACATTTAATCCTCTTATTTTGTGATTTTAGGTTGACAATTGGATTTTAGAAGATTAAAAGTAAAAGAACTAAAAGAGACACAAAAGAGGAAAAATGAAGAAGAAAAGAGTTAGTGCTAAAAATTCCAGCAGAAGACTGCGTGCCCACGCTTAAATCTCCAATTGCTTTTGCCTGGAAAATCAAAAAGCGGGAAATTCGGGAAAAATTCAGTTTCAAGATTTGGACTCAAGATTCGGTTACCCAGCTGTCAAAACCGGATTCTATATCCGTTTTATTTTGATTAAAACACTTTGTTGGGATTTATTCCCTTTTATTTTGTTTAGATTTTATTTCCTTATTTCTAGATATTTCAAGATTTGAGTTTGTTAAGTTTGTTAGAGCCCTAATTAGTTTCCTTTTTGGATTAGGATTCTTTTATTATAAGTATGTGGAATTTTATTCCACAAGACACCTTTAATTATGTTTTTAATTCAAGTATCGTTTTTCCCTTTTATTATGAAGTTCTCGATTTTTATTTTCTGCATCCGTTCGATTATGAGTTGCTAAACTCATACTTCTAGTCGAGGATTATTCAAGGTTTGATTCTTTAAATTCGTGAGATCGAATTGTGCCATAATTTCTCTGTTATTAGGTATTTACTTTTTCTCTGAGCTTTGTTGATAATATGTTTCAATAGGTTAGATAACCTGATCAATTATTTAATCTTTGAAATCGTATTTAGCTATTTAGGACTAAATCCGTGACTGGTGAACCCTAATTTTGTAGCAGTTAGCGACGTTGATTATGGAAACGTTTTTGATTAGTCGTTATGGGAATTAGTAATCTGGTCTAAATAAACCGAGCTTATGTGTTTGTTGGCTAGAATTGGTGTCTTTCTAATACGTGAATGCTATCGATAGGCTAAATCCTAAGAGCTTGTTTAGGGTTGTCAAAGTGGTAAGAGGAGTAATCAAAGAGCTTGTTTTGGTTATCGACGACTTAAGGAAAGACTAGTTTATTAGAGCTTGTTAATAACTATAGCCAGTTTATCTATAAAACATTGAATTATCTTTGCATCAGTGATCGAATTAATTGAATCAATACCGAGAGAATCCGAAGACTAGAATTTTTCATCATATTAAAAATTCGAATTTTACTTTATTTGCATTCTTTCGAATTTGTGTTTTTAATCCTTGCGTTTTAAATTTCGTCTTTTAATTTCGATTTTAGTTAAAAATCTCAAAACCCCCCTTTTTATCGATATTAGTAATTTAGGAATTAAATTTTACATCATTCTCTGTGGATCGACCCTACTTATCGCTGATTACAAATCTTTTTAAAGTAGGTTTTTATTTTTGTTGGATTCGACACCCACCAAATTTTGGCGCCGTTGCCGAGGAACGGTGTTATATATTTATTTCCGTTGTTGCTAATATTTTCATTTTAGTTTTGTTTTTTTAGTTTTTGTATGCCTAGGACCTTTCGTGGAAGTGAATTCGAATACGATCCCGAGATCGAAAAACGAGCCTGCCGACTACGAAAAGAGACAAGGCAACGTCACTTCACTACTCCGCAAGTTTCATCGTCCGGAATAGAATCTACGTTTTCTTCCAGCGATTCAGAAGAGGAAAACGATTCAATGGACAACGTTGCTAATGAGGCACCTGCTAATGGTGCCAATGCCAATGGCAATGCCAATCCCGACGTCGTCGAGAGAACACTGAAAGACATGGCCATGCCAAATCCGAATCAACAACCTCTCTGCATACCTTACCCTAATCTTGAGGTAGATTTTGAATTAAATTCTGGAACTATTCACTTACTACCTATTTTTCATGGTTCTGCAGGAGAGGATCCACACACGCACTTGAAGGGATTCCATTTGATTTGCTCAACCATGAAGCCTAAAGACATAACCGAGGATCAAATGAAATTGAGGACTTTTCCTTTTTCCTTAGCCGATAAGGCCAGAGATTGGCTATATTTTCTTCCTCCCAGCTCGATTGAAACATGGAACGAGATGGAAAGACAATTCTTAGAGAGATTTTTCCCAGCCTCTCGAGTCGCAAACGTAAGGAAAGAAATTTGTGGAATTCGCCAATTTACGGGTGAGACATTATACGAGTATTGGGAACGTTTTAAACAGTTGGTTGCTAGTTGCCCACAACATCAAATTCCAGACCAACTCCTCATACAGTACTTCTACGAGGGATTAATGGTCATGGATAGGAATCTGATAGACGCCGCTAGTGGTGGGGCATTGCTTTACAAAACTTACACCGAAGCGAGGAATTTAATTTCAAAAATGGCATCTAACTCCCAATAGTTTAGTACCCGACAAGAACACCCAACGAAAGAAACGAATGAAGCAACTATAGCATTACTTAATCAGCGCATGAATGACATGACTGCCCTCATGCAAAAGATGGCTATGGGAAACGTGCAACAAGCCAATATGTGTAGTGTTTGTTCTGGAATCGGATATTTGGCCGAGATATGCCCCAACGCCCAAAATCAGGCTTTCGAGCAAGCCAACGCAGCTGGATTTCTGGGGCCAGTTCAACAAAAATACGATCATTTCTCGAATACATATAACCCTAGATGGAGGGATCATCCCAACTTGAGTTACGCACCTCGACCACCGTATTAAAAACCTCAAGGGCCTCCGTTTCCTCAACAAACACAATCCTCGGGTATGTCCGCCGAAGATATGATTAAAGCATTGACCGCCAATACTCAGCAATTCCAACAGAGCGTACAACAGTTCCAACAAGGTTTGCAACAAGCCCAACAAGAGAATCAAAATGCTATCAAGAACTTGGAGAAACAAATGGGTCAAGTGGCTACCGCCGTAAACGAACTAGTGACCCAAAATTCGGGCAAACTGCCGTCCCAGGTCATTATAAATCCGAGGGAGAATGTGAGTGCTGTGACCTTACGAAGTGGGAAAGAATTGAAAGAAGCAGAACCGTTTCTTGAGTTAAGCATGCCCACGCCTAAAAGTCGAAACCCTTCTGCTGAAAATACTTCGAAACTCGAACATGAGAAAAGGCTGGAAAAAGAAGAAGAACCTGTTCCAAAGAAGAAACCGATGACATTTGTGAATCCACCGCCCTTCCCAGGTCGATTTGCCAAGTCAAAGAAAGAAGAGCAAGAAAAAGAGATACTCGAAACATTCCGAAAGGTTGAGGTAAACATTCCATTTCTTGATGCCATTAAGCAAGTACCTCGTTATGCTAAGTTCCTTAAGGAATTGTGCACGACAAAGAGAAAGCTTAAAGGCAACGAGAAGATTCACGTAGGAGAAAATGTATATGCTGTGCTTCAAAAGAAATTACCTCCTAAGTGTAAAGATCCAGGTATATTTACAATTCCATGTAAAATTGGGAATATTCGAATTGAGAAAGCTATGCTAGACTTAGGTGCCGCGATTAATGTTATGCCACGATCGATATATGACTCACTTAACGTAGAAAAATTGAAAGAAACCAGTGTAGTTATTCAACTAGCCGATAGGTCTAACGCTTACCCCGATGGTGTCTTAGAAGACATTTTGGTACAAGTTGACAACTTAATATTTCCTGCTGATTTTTATGTGGTCGATATGGGTCATAATGATTTTGGTAATTCCGCACCTATTTTACTTGGAAGACCATTTTTGAAAACATCTAGAACAAAAATTAACGTCGAAGATGGTACACTTACTATGGAATTCGATAGTGATGTTATAAAGTTTAATATTTATGATTCCATGAAAGACCCTCCGGATGTTCATTCTGTTTTTGGTATAGACATTGATGATTGTCTAGCGCAGGTTATGTTCGAGTTAGAGAACGAAGATCCCATGCAAGTCATGTTAACAACCGCTGATTTCGAAGAGAATGGACTTAAATTCGAGCTGAACGAAGAATTAGAAGATGCCAAATCAGCCCTCGATTCCCTTCCTTCTTTACCTTTAAATGTTTCTCATATTTCTTTACATTCATCAAGTTCTAAAACACTTCCATCTATTGTGCAGACACCGAAGTTGACAATCCAAGAGTTAGAGAAAATTCATAACGAAAAAAACGAGAACTCGAAGATTTACAAAGATAAAATGGAATCTTTTCGTGATAAGACGACCTCAAGAAAGAACTTAGTCATAGGACAAAAAGTTCTTCTTTCCCATTCTCGCTTCAAGCTATTTCCGAGTAAGCTACGTTCCCTTTGGATTGGACCATTTGTTGTCATTGATATTTTTTCCTATGGTGCAGTTTATATTCAAAATCCAACTACTCGAAAGATTCTCAAGGTGAAAAGACATCGTTTGAAACCTTTTTATGAAGGATTTCAATCTCAGGATGTCAAAAACATGAAGTTGGAACCATCAAACCATGCTACATAACTTTGTAGCACCGTCTAGCCAACGACGTTAAAGAATGGCGCTGCATGGGAGGCAACCCATGAGTTTTTCTTTCCCTTCTTTAATTGTCTTTTATCTTCAGTTTTTTTTATTTTTACAGAAGCGTTCCGAGAGTTAAGCGTGCCCACGCTTAAAACTTCAAACCCTTCTGTTTTGCACCTTCAATTTTTCAGTCTTAAAAAAAAAAAAAAAAAAAAAAAAAGGGCAAAAACAAATTTGAAATTAGGGATTTATAACCCTAATTTCTTACCCCAAATTGCGAACCCTAGTTCATACCTGTCATGACTCACTTTTCGCTCGCTCCAATTTGCAGGTTTCTGATCATCATCATCCACCATCGCTTTCGCATCGATGGGCGAAGAACTGTCTTCTCTCGCACACCGAGGCTACTGCCCATTCCATTGCTCTCCCGACTCGACGCGATAGAAGCCAAGCTCCAACTGCTCCTCAACCACTCCGGCATCACGACCAAGTGATGTCGTAGGGAAGTCCCCCTCCTTGTTTTTTTATTGTGATGCATTGTTTGTTCTTTTCCCGTTTATATATTGAGGACAATGCATGTTTTAAGTGTGGGGGTGGTTTCTCGCGCTATGTACGCCTTGGTGTTTTTGCTTAGTTGTGACTATGTGAAACAAAATTTTTAAGTTTTCGGTATTTTAGACTACTTTAGTTTGTGTTTCTTTTGAACGGTTAGACTTGGATAAATGAGCATGCTTTGATTGAATTTTTGTGCCATATGAAGTTTGTGTTATGTTCAATGATTAAAAGCAAGCATAGGAACGCATGTTTTAGTCGATTACCCTACCTTGTGAGGACTTGTGCCATTTAATTGATATGATCTCTTTCTTCTTGTGTGACTCACGTGTTTTTGAAATTCTAGAACTTGTTTTGAACCTTGTCAATATTACACGAGTATGTGCATGATTGAATATGATAAAGGCATTTAGGATTTAGCCACTTTACCAAATAAACCGTACCTTTGCATTACCCCCTAGTGAACCCACTTTGAGCCTTTTTATCCGTTTTTCTTGAATTACCCCAACTTTGAGCCCTTACCGTTTTTATGCCTCCTCGTTTTACCCGTCTGGAAAATAATTCGAGCTTGGAGATTGTTTATTATTTGGGGACGAAAAGTCAAGAAGATGATGTTGTTGAATAAGTGTGGGGGAAACTCGTGAAAAATACAAAGAGTACCCAAAAAAAAAAAAATCAGAAAAAATGAGAAGAAAAAAAAAATCAGAAAAAAAAAAAATTCGAAAAAATTTCGAAAAAAAAAAATGGGGAAACAAAAAGAAAAAATAAAAGAAGTTCGAAAAATTGATGAGGTACCGAGCCCCTGAGAAAGATAGAAAATGTGTGGTATTTGGGCCCTTAACGTCAAATATACCCAATGAGATCTCGATGCTCGATAAAATTTTCAGACTTGGCCACTTTTTCGACCTCTCTTTTCACTCCTACCCCGAGCCTTAGCCTCATTACAACCTTAATAAAGACCTTTAGATTCGATTATGCACACTCTCAACCGTAGTGGCGACATTGGTGTATAACCAAGCCTATGGAAATAACACTAACACGTTGAGACTTGAGCGAAACACATATACCCATACACGAGAGTTTGAGAGTTTTTGAGCGAAAGTCGGCTGAAATTTTGTTTTCCTTGTTTAATTGATGTCGTTGTTCTAGCATAAAACTAATGTGGTATCGAGAATTTCGGTTGATTACATGTCTCGCCTTTTGAGTTTGATTTTGTTCTTTTGATCACACTACTGAATGGTTTAATTTGCCGGCTGGTACTGTTTTGAGTAGTTTTTACATAGTCAACTTTTGAGCATTGCCCGAGGACGTACAATGGCATAAGTGTGGGGGTATTTGTTAAGTCGTGTTTTGTGCATATTTTACATGTCTATAGTCGGGTTGACTGTTACATTTAATCCTCTTATTTTGTGATTTTAGGTTGACAATTGGATTTTAGAAGATTAAAAGGAAAAGAACTAAAAGAGACACAAAAGAGGAAAAATGAAGAAGAAAAGAGTTAGTGCTAAAAATTCCAGCAGAAGACTGCGTGCCCACGCTTAAATCTCCAATTGCTTTTGCCTGGAAAACCAAAAAGCGGAAAATTCGGAAAAAATTCAGTTTCAAGATTTGGACTCAAGATTCGGTTACCCAGCTGTCAAAACCGGATTCTATATCCATTTTATTTTGATTAAAACACTTTGTTGGGATTTATTCCCTTTTATTTTGTTTAGATTTTATTTCCTTATTTCTAGATATTTCAAGATTTGAGTTTGTTAAGTTTGTTAGAGCCCTAATTAGTTTCCTTTTTGGATTAGAACTCTTTTATTATAAGTATGTGGAATTTTATTCCACAAGACACCTTTAATTCTGTTTTTAATTCAAGTATCGTTTTTCCCTTTTATTATGAAGTTCTCGATTTTTATTTTCTGCATCCGTTCAATTATGAGTTGCTAAACTCATACTTCTAGTCGAGGATTATTCAAGGTTTGATTCTTTAAATTCGTGAGATCGAATTGTGCCATAATTTCTCTGTTATTAGGTATTTACTTTTTCTCTGAGCTTTGTTGATAATATGTTTCAATAGGTTAGATAACCTGATCAATTATTTAATCTTTGAAATCGTATTTAGCTATTTAGGACTAAATCCGTGACTGGTAAACCCTAATTTTGTAGCAGTTAGCGACGTTGATTATGGAAACGTTTTTGATTAGTCGTTATGGGAATTAGTAATCTGGTCTAAATAAACCGAGCTTATGTGTTTGTTGGCTAGAATTGGTGTCTTTCTAATACGTGAATGCTATCGATAGGCTAAATCCTAAGAGCTTGTTTAGGGTTGTCAAATTGGTAAGAGGAGTAATCAAAGAGCTTATTTTGGTTATCGACGACTTAAGGAAAGACTAGGTTATTAGAGCTTGTTAATAACTATAGCCAGTTTATCTATAAAACATTGAATTATCTTTGCATCAGTGATCGAATTAATTGAATCAATACCGAGAGAATCCGAAGACTAGAATTTTTCATCATATTAAAAATCCGAATTTTACTTTATTTGCATTCTTTCGAATTTGTGTTTTTAATCCCTGCGTTTTAAATTTCGTCTTTTAATTTCGATTTTAGTTAAAAATCTCAAAACCCCCCTTTTTATCGATATTAGTAATTTAGGAATTAAATTTTACACCATTCCCTGTGGATCGACCCTACTTATCGCTGATTACAAATCTTTTTAAAGTAGGTTTTTATTTTTGTTGGATTCGACACCCACCAGTGATATTCATTAATAGAAAATGTCTCACCTCAAAAAATGAAGATGCACTTGCAGCTACAGGCTACTTAAAAATCATTGTAACATGTATTAGTGTATTAGTGAATTAATGAAATTATGACTAACTGAATCAAGAAAATGAAATTACACTCTTAAAAATATGTGATAATTCAAATGAAATTATTATAACCTATCCTGAAAATATTGAATTGAGTGTAATCTCGATATATTGTTCCTCCTACCAACAAAGAAAAAAACCCTAAAATTATCTACAGGAAAAATAACTCAAATAACATAAGAAATGAACAAACCATACCTTAGTTTGGTACTTTAATTTGCTTCAATGAAAATTTCTGAAAATGTGAGCAAAATATATAATAATACATATATATGATTGATATATTAAAGATATATAAAGAAACTTTGACAAAATTTAAATTTAAAAACAAAATAATTGCAAATATCCTAATTTAAATCTATCCATTTCGGTTATATAATAGTACATATATATGATTGATATATTAAAGATATATAAAGAAACTTTGACAAAATTTAAATTTAACTAAATTAATATAATGAAATTTGAGTTAATTAAATTAATTATTCTTAATCCATTTCGGTTATATAAAGATATTAAAGATATATTAAAGATATATAAAGAAACTTTGACAAAATTTAAATTTAAGTTTATTACCATAATGAAATTTGAGTTATTTGTCGTGCGATACAAAAAATTTGGAACAAAATGTTTTTGTAAATAAAATGGTAACATGGAATAATTTTGGGCCACACACCTTTTAAAAATATATAATAATACATATATATGATTGATATATTAAAGATATATAAAGAATACATATATATGATTGATGTATTAAAGATATATAAAGAAACTTTGACAAAATTTAAATTTGAAAACAAAATAATTGCAAATATCCTAATTTAAATATTTCCATTTGGTTATATAATATATTAGGGAAGTATCAATTAGTATATGATTGATTTAAAAAAATAATTAATATTTAAAAAATAAGCCAACCAATAAGAAATTTTTATGAAATTAAAATAATTCAAAATTCTAGAAAATTAGAATTTTGAGTCAAAATTGGCATTGCGGTCAACGGACCGCTTTGCTATAATATATATAATATAATAGATACGAAACTATTTCTTCATAAATAATAACTTAAATGAAATGCATAAATAAATAATTATTTTTGTTGATTTTGTATTATATTTGATATTAGGGGTAGTAAGGGCCTTAAAGTATTGTATTTATGATTACCTTGACATGGTAATCACAATACCTCAATAAATAAAGTATTGTGATTCCCTTATTTGGGATGATAATTACCATATTTTGGGAATTAGATTGCATTCCATAATATCAAATAAAAAATACCAAACAAGGTTATTTGATTTTTGGGAATCATATCCCTCTTTTGATTCAATTCCCTTGACAAATAAACAAAGCCTAATAGTGTTTGGTTGTTTACAAAAAATTGGGTAAAGATATATTTTTTATTCCTTTATTATGTTTGGTTCAAACACATATAATAATAAATGGAATGCAAAATTAAAGATTTTGACTTAAATACCCTTATTTTAAACAATATTTGTATAATATAATTATAAATTTTCAATCATAGTATAATGATATTATATATATCCATCTGTGTATATACAGATATATTTAATTATATTAAATAATAATAAAAAATAAGATATCAATTTGTCAATTGCATTATCCTCTTTTAAAAAATTATAATTAAATTAAATATGCTTATCTTTTGATTTACATATTATTTAACTTTAAAAAATTAATACATAAATGGATTTTTCATATAACAATACATTGATAATTATTTTAAGTCAAATCTTAATAAATTAAATACATTAATCATATGTGACCAACAACCATTTTAAATGTACTATCACAAAAACCACATAACAATTTTTCAATTTCATTCAATAAATAAATATCTAATAAAATATGAATCACGATTTATTTTGAAAATAAAAATATTCTAAATAAATTAAAAATGCTAAACTATTTCTCCAAAAATAATAACTTAAATTAAATGCATAAATAAGTAATTATTTTTTGTTGATTTTGTATTATATTTGATATAGGGGTAGTAAGGGCATTAATGTATAGTATTTATGATTGCCTTGATATGGTAATAAATAAGAGATTATGATTCCTTTTTTGGGAGGAGGATTCTCATATTTTAAGGAATTAGATTACATTCCATAATATCAAAAAACAATACCAAAGAATGTTATATAATTTTTTGGAATCATATGCCCTATTTAAATTCCATTACTAACGGAGCCTTAATATTATCATATGTCCAAGAACAAAGTTATATTATTTATATGTTATATAAATTTTTAGAAAGTGATTGATCAAATTATTATTCTTAAATTATTTTTTAGTTTAATTATTAACTAAACACATATTTTATAAATAATTAATTAACAAACTATATTAGATATAAAAATGATCACAACTGAGACACCCTCTAAAAGCAATTCATTCGATCAAAAATGGATTGTTAGAAATAAAATTATTTATATGGTCTAATTTTTGTATAAATTATTAAGATCAATAACTAAATACACATCACTCAAAAGGAAAATGTACTAATATTTAACAATGTATCAACTTTCAGCACACATTTTTAAATAATCCATAGCACCATGTTTTAGAATGTAAGTGTTTAATAATGAAGAAAATATTAATTTTGAAATTTAAATTCCCAGAAATCTAAGAATTAATAAACCCTCAGTTAATGTTAAATAAGTTTCTTCCTCCCACATTTCCATAAATATGAATATTTATTTAGGGGATTTTTCACTAAGTACTCGGATGTAAAGAAAATTTGTGGCATCGGAATGTGGTAAGTAAAAATACAATAAAAGAAAATAAAATATTTAATTAAACTAAGTCCGAGGGTTATGCATATCTGAATACGACCAAATGATGTTCAATGAATGTTGTTCGCATATGATATGTCAAAAATTAAGAATAAAAAAAGATCTCAGGCTTAAAAACGAACGATACCTTTTAATTTGAATGTAATATCATTTCTGCGCAAACTTATAGTCTATACAAAAAATTTAATCAGGAATAACATTATGTATATAGGAACACACACATATAGTATATGTATAATTAGCTGTATTGTAAATAAATAAATAAAGAAGAGTGATCAATGTATTTTACATCTACTCGTACTTCCATAATATAGTTCTTATGAAATTATATTTCTTATTATTATAACTCGATTAATAATTGCTTTTTGTTTTTTTACTCTTTTGCCATTAATAATTAAATTGTTTAACTTGCAATTTTAGACCTCATTGTGAAAAACTTAACGAAAAATAGTGTGTGATATTCAGTCTGTTAGTTGTTGAATTAATCAAAAATAGAACTTTTGAGACTTAACATCAGGTGAAAAATCACCATTTTTTTCTGTCAAAAAATTGATAGTTGGGACTAAAGTACAATTTTTTTTTATTATATAAAACTAAAATTTCTATTTTAAGTTTAATCATACTAAACTTAATAAACACTAAATCTTATAAGACCGTAAATAAAAATCTTTCTTCTAGTTAATCTCAAAACAAATTGATTGCTTTATAATGGCTTAAGAAGTTTTTCCTTTTTTTTTTTGGATGATGGGGAAAACCCGCAGCCGCTACCCTTTCGGACGCGCAAAAAAGTTTTCCTTTTACTTTTATATTTAGTTGCAAATGGACAAATTATGTATTAACACAAAAAAGTCCTTTATCTTCTTGTATGAGTTAAATGATTGGTTTATGCTTGTCAATGTCAATATTACCCTTAGAATAAAAAACAAAGTAATTATTATTGTTAGATTGCTGCAAGTTTTCTGTATGTTAAGTTTTATGTAAGTTAGGAGATAAATTGAAGTGATATTTTATAGAATCCTTAGCTAATTATACTCTTATTATTAGACATCTTATAGACATTGAATTTGAAGAGTATATTTATTAATTTGTGATTTTATTATAGAGCCCTAACCTAATTATACTTCTCCTTATTTGTTTAACTCCTTTGCCATTATGAATTTAATTAAATTATATGAGAACTTACTTGATAGAATAAAAATTCAAAGAAACACTCAATACTTTCATAATAAAATAGATTATTGTTTTTAATTTAAAAGAAATTAGAAAAAGGTCACCTTGCTTTTGGGGAATTTGGATTGTTAATCATTAATAGATTATTCATTTATTTTTGGTATTTTATATTCTATTTGTTTAAAGTTATTATTTCTAATCAAAATGACAATTAGCAAAAATAAAATAATATAGTGAATTATAAACAACATTTGCTTATCTTTTGAACCTCTCACTTATTAGATTACTATTAACAAGTATTTGTCCTAAATCTATGAGAAGGATAGTAAAGAAAGGAAAATATGCAAAGCGCTCTATAGACAACAAAAGTCAATATTATAATAAGTAATTACTAATTATTTTTTTATATTCCTTTGACAGAGTTTTATAATATGGCTGAAAATTTGCTATTGATATATCTTTAATTTTAAATTTTTGTGTATTTAAATTTATTACACTTAGTTATACATTAACTTGTGATGAAGAAAACATCCCTTCATCTAACTAATTCCTTATATATCTAAGAATGAAATAGAAATAGTTACTAACCTCAAATCAAATGAAACAAAAAATTAAATTGAATGAATTTAGTGCGAAAAAGTTCCGTCATTTTAAATTTATATATAGTTCAACCATTACATCTCTATATAATACAATCTATATAAGGAGTTGTAGCTCATTAGAATAATTATGTTCAAAATTAGATTCTAATACATATTTTTATTTGTATTACCTATTCAATGGCATGAAAAAAAGGTACTCAAAGAATATTATGCATGGTATAACCGTTTTTAAGAATCATTGTTTATTTTGAAACTATACTATAATTTTTATTGAAAGTTAGTTTACATTCACGTCATTATTATTATTATTATTATTATTATTATTATTATTATTTACTTATTATTTACACTTATAATAAATTTGATCTGTATATAAAAATTGTCCAAAAAATTGCTCAGTATGGTACTTCAAACTCGATAACATGCAATCCTTTCTTGGATTTCTCTAATACATTAACACAAATAATTTTTCTTTTATTAATATGTTCTCAATATATAGAATAAATATATTTTTAAAATTTATAAGTTTTGATAATTTTAAATGTGATATATTAATATAGTTCTTTCTTTTAGATTTATTTATGTGATTATATCAATTATTTACTATTTTAAAAGTAATAAAGACGCATATAGAAAATAAAATTTCAAATCTCACTTAGCATAAGTAAAAATTAATAATGAAGGCGGTGGCACTAATAAAAAATAGCAAACATTTATTTTTTTCATCAATTTTACAATTTCAATTTCATCTTAATAAAAAAACAATTTTTAGTAAAAAGATTTGTTTCTTATATTTTGATTTGTCTAATTTGAAGTTTCATAAATTTATATACACTAATGTTTTCTAACAGGATGATCTAATGTAGGCCTTCATCTAGGTAGATCAATTTTAAATTTATGATGCTTATAATCAAAACAATACTATTGAAAATCATTCTATATAAATTTACTAAATAGGCATTCTAGTAATGAATAAGTGCAAACAAAAGTATGTAAAATGCTTATTTAGTTAAAGAAAGAATCAGTTCCACTTTTTTCCCGAAGAATTTAAATTTACTAAGTATATACTCAATTAAAAAAATATGTTTCCATACGATATATATTTATTAAGTACTTTTATATTTCTATAATTATATGGATCATTATATTTGCTAAAATAATTAATATGATCCGACGAATATTACTTTCATGTATACTCGTTAAAATTTAAGATTACATGACCTTCTTTTGGTTATAAAAATTAAATAAATTCAAATGGTTCTGAAACAAATTAATGGCTTGTAGTTATTCAAATTATTTATATCAAGTTCGTTGAGTTAAAAAAGTATAATTTTTATTCAACTTTTAATTTTATGATGTTTAAATGAGTTATATTTGATTTTGCGATTCTGCTGGCAAATAAAAATGGTATATATGGTTTTCAAAAATAAAATAATAGATACAACAGTTTTGGAAAATAGTTTTTTTTTTTTTTGCTTTAGGCATCATTTTATTTTTTTGATGTTATCAGTTTTGGAAAAAAGAAAAAAAATAATATTGTGAACGATACCTATATTAAATTACGAAAATAAATAATTTATACCAACGAAAAACCAAGGAGCTATCAATAATTGAATTAGGGAATTAATAATTTAATACGAAAAGAAGAATGTAATAAAAAGAATGTCACAAAACTTGTTGTAAACTTTGTAATTTGTGTTTACATTATTATAATTTGCTTAAATAAAGTTAAAATCATATTATCATCAATTCTAACATATATTTATAAATCATGAAATAATACTTATAAACAACATGTAAACATTTGAAACAAAATTCTGCACCGATTGAGAGTCACGCCATAGGACGTTGTTCTATATTCATAATTGAAACTACGTGCAGGTTTTAATGGCTAATCACGATTCAAGATAATATCCATTAGCTCATAGTGACGTCTCATCGTATGTGCATAACTACAAGGAGACGAGGAACCAACCCTCAGTCACGTTACCAGATACTCTTATAGGAAATATAAAACTTTTTCACAAACTCTAGACAAAATATCTCTCTCTTTTCATATGTCAATCAAACAAAACCATAACTCATTATATAGAGAACTAAAGTTTGATTATTGAAAGAGATTAATGTACCAGAAACACAATTATAATCACTATAAAATCATATAATAATTAGGTCCACTAATGATAAAATAAATTAGTCAAATTCACATTAATTAGATGGTATTTGGACAATAAGTCTATAATAAATTGTAACTATATTGGCATACTAATTATGAAATTTATAAAAATATTATTATTAAAAATGAATAATAAAGTTAAGAAACTTGACTTCCAACAAAATCAAATCAAAAAGCGAACAATGAAGTTCAAACAAGAGAAAGTTTATATAAGCTTAAAATAATTGCAATATTTATAGTAAGAATTCACTTATTCATATAAGGTTTGTTTTCTTGAAGAAAGGCAATAGAGCTCCTCTCGCAAAGGCTCTATTTCACCTAATTCCTCTAGTGAAGGAGCTATATATGCAGAATTTGTTGAGTTATGGAGCCTGAAGGACTATAAAATTGGGCCACAGCTCTCGCCAATCATTTTCTTATTTTAGTCTTTACGTAATCCTTTTCTTATTAGGTTACATATATTGTAATATAAATAGCCCTATTCTCATTGTAATATTCTTACGAAAAATATAGTGAATATCTTGGCTTGGCAGCACCCCAGACGTAGTCAAAATTCTTTTGATGAACTGGATAAATAATTCATGTATTTTTTTTTCTTTTGTGTGATTATTCATTGGCATCATGTTCCTAAAATTTGTTCCAGAGCTCCAGGTTGAGTGGGAGCGGATATGATGGGTGAAGGAAAATGATGGAAATCAGCCCATGCAAAACCCTACAAACAACACGGATCCTTTGATCATCAAAGATGGGCCAATTACAAGAGCACGTGCTAAGAAGATTAAGGAAGCCATGATGGTTCTTGTAAATGAAGTAAAAGATCAAGTCCAAGAAGCCTCTTCAATGGGCCAAATTATGAATATTATTCAAGTTGGTGGGTTGGAGTTTTAATGAAGGAGTTGGGCTTATTTATTACAATCAAGAATCCTACAAGAGTTGGGCTTATTTCTTATCCAAAATCAAGGCCCAAGTTGAAGGATATTTTCGTTCATATTCCAAAGGCCTACAAAATGGACTCTTTAAAATAATCCAATGTAAATGTTTAAGTCTTTAAAAGAATCCTAGAACATAGTGTACCATTCAAGGTATCTTTTGACTAGTCTTTGAGTGAATAAATGTGGTAAAAGAAGTGTCATCAAGATGTTTAGGGTAAAGTGGTCAAAAGTGTAATCAAGATGTTTTCAAGCATCTTAAGAGTCTTTTGTAGCCTATAAATAGGCCATGTAAACATTTGTAAATCATCAACAATTTTTAAGCATAAAATTTCCTTTGAATTTACTACCTCTTGTGAGAGTATTTTCTTTTGAGAACTTATCAAGATTCTTGAGCAAGATCTTGTGGCGTTCAACATACCGAGGTTCTTGGCTCATTCTATAGCCAACGGGTCGAGGTTTTTAAGCTCTATATAAGATCAAACCAGATTTCGATTTTGGGGAGATTCTCATCTTATACGTTTGGTTTTTAGATCATTATATCTAATGGGTCCTTCGTCGTATCCACATCAGTTTGGTATCAGAGCAATTTGGTATTGATCTAATTTTATTTTTCTTCTTATTTTGTTCGAGTGTAAAAAAAAAAAAGTCGAAAAAAAAATCGAAAAAAAATAAAAAAAAAAATTCGAAAAAAAAAATAATACAATTTATTGAGTTTGTATTCTAAAGAATCAGTTTTAAGAATTCCTTGTTCCCTACATCTATAGGACTAAGGGATTGTTGAAAGTTCAAGATATTGTTTAAATTTGAATTTTGTTCTCAAAATTAGAGTGGTAAAAGGCTTGAGTAGTGAGTTCATTAGAGGGGAGGTAAAAGCCAAAGAGTGATACACGAGTGGATTGTGAGGTATATTTTTTAGTGATACACGAGTGTTTTGTGAGAAAATTATATACCATGGAGGAAACACAAAATAACCAACAAGAAGCCTTCACACTTCAAGCTATGCAACAACAATTTGCAAGATTGAGTATGGTCCTTGAAGGCATAACAGATCGGTTAGAGCGATTAGAACAACGTGCTCCAAGGGAACGTAGAAATCCTAATGCACCCCAACAACGAAGATATGAGGAGTGGGAAGAGGAAGAAGATGATGATGATATTGGGGCTGCTCATGAATTCCAAAAGCGAGGAGGTAGAAGAAGGAGAAATGATGAAGTAGATCGAGATTTGGGAAACATCAAAATAAACATCCCTACTTTCCATGGAAGAAGTGATCCAGAAGCCTACTTGGAGTGGGAAAAGAAGGTAGATTTAATTTTTGACTGTCATAATTACTCCGAGGAAAAGAAAGTAAGACTTGCGGCTATCGAGTTCACCGACTATGCAATAGTATGGTGGGATCAGCTTGTTACAAATCGAAGGTGATATGGAGAAAGGCCGGTTGCTACATGGGCTGAAATGAAGTCAATCATGCGTAAGAGGTTTGTACCATCTCATTACTTTCGGGAATTATATCAAAAACTTCAATCTATGACTCAGGGTACAAAAAGCGTGGACGAATATTATAAGGAAATGGAGATTGCCATGATTAGAGCAAATGTTGAAGAAGATCGGGAGGCAACTATGGCTCGTTTCCTAAATGGGTTGAAAAGAGATATTGCCAATATTGTGGAACTTCAACACTGTGTGGAGCTTGAAGACATGGTACATACAGCCATGAAAGTGGAAAGACAACTGAAGAGGGAGGGTTCTCTACAAAGGAGTTATCCGCAACGTTTTCAATCTTCAAGCAAGATGAAGGAACTAGTACCCAAGGCTACCTTTGGAAATACATCAAAGTCACAAAATGAGATATCACGGGTCAAGCCTAGCGAGGCTGAAAAAGGAAAAGGTAATATTACTTCATCTTCTCGAAGCCGTGATATTAAATGCTTTCGTTGTCAAGGACATGGGCATATTGCATCTGAGTGTCCAAACAAAAGGGTGATGATTCTTAGAGACAATGGAGAGATTGAATCTGAAGTTGAAAGTGACGAAGAGAGTGACGAGGAAGTGGAGAAAGTTAATGCTGAATCGGGAGAACTTTTGGTGGTACGAAGAGCCCTAAACATGCAAGTAAAGTTTGGAGAAGCGGAACAACAAAGAGAAAACATCTTCCATACAAGATGTTTCGTGCCAAAAAAGGTATGTATGTTGATTATTGATAGTGGGAGCTGTACCAATGTGGCTAGTATGGATATGGTGGAGAAACTAAATTTGACTACATCGAAACATCCTAATCCATATAAGCTTCAATGGCTTAATGAATGTGGAGAAATCCGAGTTACTAAGCAGGTTTTGGTGCCATTCTCTATTGGTAAATACGATGATGAAGTTCTATGCGATGTGGTACCAATGCATGCAAGTCATATTCTTTTGGGAAGGCCTTGGCAGTTCGATCGGTGAGTGGTGTATGATGGGTACCTTAATCGTTTCACATTAAAACATAAAAATAAAACCATCATGCTTATATCCTTAACTCCACAACAGGTTCAAGAAGATCAAATCAAAATGTCTCAAACAAAAAGAGAAAAAGAGGTTGAGGGAAGAAAGATAGAAAATGAGCAACAAAAAGTGAGCAAAAAAAAGAGTGGAGAGAAAAATAAGAGGGCTGAATTGAGTGTTCCCGAGGGAGAAAAGAAATTGGAATTTAGTGAGGCCACAAAAAGAGTGAATTTTTTTGCTAGAGGGAGTGAGTTAAAAAGAGCTTTTGTTGAAAAAAAGAGTGTGTTGGTGTTGGTATATAAACAATCATATTTGAGCACTAACGAACTAACATCTTCTTTGCCTAGTTCTTTTGTTTCTCTTTTGCAGGAATATGAAGATGTATTTTCGGATGAAGAACCGAATGGTTTACCACCATCGAGAGGCATTGAACATCAAATTGATTTCATTCCTGGTGCAACACTTCCAAACCGACCAGCTTATAGAGCTAATCCCGAGGAAACAAAAGAAATCCAAAGACAAGTGGAAGACTTGATGACTAAAGGCAAAGTTCGAGAAAGCATGAGTCCATGCGCTGTACCGGTGATTATAGTCCCAAAGAAAGATGGAACATGGAGAATGTGCACAGATTGTCGCACCGTCAATAAAATCACGGTGAAGTATCGCTACCCTATTCCTAGGTTAGATGATATGCTTGATGAATTGTATGGTGCTTTATTCTTCTCTAAAATTGATTTGAAAAGTGGATATCATCAAATACGAATCAAAGAAGGTGATGAATGGAAAACAGCTTTCAAAACAAAATATGGTTTATATGAGTGGTTGGTAATGCCATTTGGCTTAACTAATGCACCGAGTACTTTCATGAGATTAATGAATCATGTTTTGCGTAACTTTATTGGAAAGTTTGTTGTTGTGTATTTTGACGATATCCTTATCTATAGCAAAAGTGTAGAAGAACATCATGATCATGTGCGTATAGGGTTAGACACCTTAAGAAAAGAATCTTTGTATGCCAATCTTAAGAAATGTTCTTTTTGCATGGAAAAAGTTGTTTTTCTTGGTTTTGTTGTAAGTGCTAATGGAATCGAAGATTTGTTAGAGACTTTAGTACCATTGCTGCACCACTAAATGAAATTGTGAAAAAAGATGTTGGATTTCATTGGGGAGAAAAGCAAGAACATGCATTTAATCTTTTGAAAGAAAAACTCACTACTGCTCCAATTCTGGCATTGCCTAACTTTAACAAAAGTTTTGAACTTGAATGTGATGCATCTGGAGTAGGTATAGGGGCTGTTTTATTGCAGGATGGAAAGCCGATTGCATACTTTAGTGAGAAGTTGAAGGGAGCTCAATTGAACTATCCAACTTATGATAAGGAATTATACGCTTTGGTAAGAGCATTGGAGACGTGGCAGCATTACTTGTGGTCTCGAGAGTTTTGTTATCCACACCGATCATGAATCTCTCAAGTACCTCAAAGGGCAAGGTAAGCTTAATAAGAGGCATGCTAAGTGGGTGGAATTCATTGAATCATTTCCCTATGTGATTAAGTATAAAAAAGGGAAAGAAAATATTGTTGATGATGCATTATCAAGAAGGCATGCTTTAATCACTACATTGAGTTCTAAACTTTTAGGTTTTGAGTTAATTAAAGAACTTTATGCTAACGATTCTGATTTTGCTTCAACTTATTTGGCATGTGAAAATGGTGCACTCGAAAAGTTCTATAAGCATGAAGGATATTTATTTCGTGAACGTAAACTACGCATTCCTAAATGTTCTATGCGTGAATTGCTTGTTAGAGAAGCCCATGGGGGAGGGCTAATGGGGCATTTTGGAATACATAAAACTTTGAGTGTTTTGAGTGATCATTTCTTTTGGCCTAAAATGCGTATTGATGTTGAAAGAATTTGTGAAAGATGCATAACTTGCATGAAAGCTAAATCAAGAGCGCAACACATGGATTGTACAAATCTTTACCTATACCAAATGAACCTTGGGTAGACATATCCATGGACTTTGTTTTGGGTTTACCAAGAACAAAGAAAGGTAAAGACTCTGTGTTTGTGGTTGTTGATAGATTTTCCAAAATGGCACATTTCATTCCATGTAATAAGACCAATGATGCAACTCATATTGCTGATTTATTCTTTAAGGAAATTGTTCGTTTGCATGGAGTACCAAGGACTATAGTGAGTGATAGAGATGCAAAATTTTTGAGTCACTTTTGGCGTGTTTTGTGGGGTAAATTAGGAACTAAACTTCTATTTTCTACTACATGTCACCCCCAAACAGATGGACAAACTGAAGTTGTCAATAGAACATTGTCTCAATTGCTTAGAATTTTAATTCAAAAGAACTTGAAAAATTGGGAAGATTGTTTGTCCTTTGCTGAATTTGCATATAATAGAAGTGTCCATTCTGCTACTAATCACTCTCCATTTGAAGTTGTATATGGTTTTAATCCACTAAGTCCACTTGATCTTATTCCAATACCTATCGACGAATGTGCAAGCCTTGATGGAAAAGCGAAAGCTGAGATGATTAAGAAATTGCATGAAAAGGTGAGACTCAACATTGAAAAGAGAACTGAGCAGTACGTCAAGCAAGCTAACAAAGGTCGTAAACAAGTCATATTTGAGCCCGGAGATTGGGTTTGGTTACACTTGAGAAAGGAGAGATTTTCAGGCAAGAGAAAGTCAAAATTGCAACCACGAGGAGATGGACCATTTCAAGTGATTGCACGAATCAATGATAATGCCAATAAACTAGACCTTCCAGGTGAGTATAGCGTAAGTGCAACTTTCAATGTTGCTGATCTTTCTCCTTATTTTGGTGATATAGATTCGAGGACGAATCCTTTTAAAGAGGAAGGGAATGATGGAAATCAGCCCATGCAAAACCCTACAAACAACACGGATCCTTTGATCATCAAAGATGGGCCAATTACAAGAGCACGTGTTAAGAAGATTAAGGAAGCCATGATGGTTCTTGTAAATGAAGTAAAAGATCAAGTCCAAGAGGCCTCTTCAATGGGCCAAATTATGAATATTATTCAAGTTGGTGGGTTGGAGTTTTAATGAAGGAGTTGGGCTTATTTATTACAATCAAGAATCCTACAAGAGTTGGGCTTATTTCTTATCCAAAATCAAGGCCCAAGTTGAAGGATATTTTCGTTCATATTCCAAAGGCCTACAAAATGGACTCTTTAAAATAATCCAATGTAAATGTTTAAGTCTTTAAAAGAATCCTAGAACATAGTGTACCATTCAAGGTATCTTTTGACTAGTCTTTGAGTGAATAAATGTGGTAAAAGAAGTGTCATCAAGATGTTTAGGGTAAAGTGGTCAAAAGTGTAATCAAGATGTTTTCAAGCATCTTAAGAGTCTTTTGTAGCCTATAAATAGGCCATGTAAACATTTGTAAATCATCAACAATTTTTAAGCATAAAATTTCCTTTGAATTTACTATCTCTTGTGAGAGTATTTTCTTTTGAGAACTTATCAAGATTCTTGAGCAAGATGTTGTGGCGTTCAACATACCGAGGTTCTTGGCTCATTCTATAGCCAACGGGTCGAGGTTTTTAAGCTCTATATAAGATCAAACCAGATTTCGATTTTGGGGAGATTCTCATCTTATACGTTGGGTTCTTAGATCATTATATCTAATGGGTCCTTCGTCGTATCCACATTAGTGGATGATGCGTCCCACATCGAAGGTAGATGAGAGACCTGGGCTGGATATAAGGTTGGGTCCAAACCTACACTCTTGAGCTAGCTTTTGAGAGTAGTTAGGGGTTCGATCCTTATCATTTGGTATCAGAGCCTACTCACACTACCCTCTCGATGTCTCTTGGGGTTCGGCCGATCGCCGACTGAGGCAGTCAGGTCTGAAGGGGGTGGGGATGATGCGTCCCACATCGAAGGTAGATGAGAGACCTGGGCTGGATATAAGGTTGGGTCCAAACCTACACTCTTGAGCTAGCTTTTGAGAGTAGTTAGGGGTTCGATCCTTATCAGAAAACACGCCGATTGAAAAGTTTGACGGGACGGACTTTGGGTTCTGAAAGATGCAGATCGAAGATTATCTGTATGGTAAAGATCTGTATCAGCCCATTGGTGATAATCCGTCGGATATGAAAGACGAATAGTGGATCGTGCTTGACAGGAAGTCGATGAGCGTAATTCATCTATCGCTGTCACGGAACGTTGCGTTCCATACGACGAATGAGACAACTACCACATTTTGAAGGTTTTAGCAGACATGTACGATAAGCCATCAGCAACAAACAAGGTGCATCTGATGCAGCGTCTCTTTAGCCTAAAGATGTTAAAGAGTACTGTGGTGGCTGAGCATCTTAATTAGTTCATTTGATAACAGCCCAATTAAGCTCAGTTAATATTGATTTTGATGACAAGGTTAGAGCCTTAATTCTGTTGTCTTCTCTACCTGAAAGTTGGGGTGGAACGGTTATCACTATTAGTGCTTCAGCAGGGAAAGAGAAGTTGAAATTTGACAAAGTAAGAGATTTAATTATGAGTGAAGAAATTCGCAAGAGAGAATTGGGTGTAGCTTCGGGTTAAGTTCTGAATACTGAAAATAGAGGCAGATTGGAATCAAAGATTCGAACAGAGGTAGGTCAAAATCGAGAGGTAAAAGTAAGACGAGGAGGGACCTAAGTTGGATAAAATGTTGAAACTGTGAGCAACTTGGTCATTACAAGAACAAGTGCACAGCACCCAAGAGGAATGAAAAATCAGCTAATGCAGCAACTGAAGACATTAGTGACGCTTTGATATTGAGCGTGAGTAGTCCATTGGAATCATGGGTTTTGGATTCTGGAGCATCATTCCATTCTTGTAGTGATGCTGATATAATGGCACATTACACTTCCGGAGATTTCGGGAAGGTTTATCTTGCTGATGATGAGCGTTTGAAAATCGTGGGGAAGGGAGATGTTCGAATTAAAACTTCGAATGGAAGCGTATTGCAGTTGTGTGATGTGAGACATATTTCTAGTTTGAAGATGAATTTGATCTCCATAACAACTAGATGATGATGGATACATCGTGACCTTTGGTTGCAGCACTTGGAAGATAATCAAAGGGGCCATGATACTGGCTCGAGGTAAGAAAGAAAGCACATTGTATATGACAACTAATACTAAAGACTGTATTTCTCTTGTAGGAGAAGACAGTGATGCAGATTTGTGGCATTGCCAACTTGGCCACATGAGCGAGAAGAGGATGAAGGAGCTTTGTTCGAAAGGTAAGCTGTCAGGCCTCAAAATAGTTGATGTTGGCTTATGTGAGGACTGTGTATTCGAAAAACAATAAAGAGTGAGTTTTTCGAAGGGAAGCAGAACCTTGAAGAACGAGAAGTTGAAGTTGGTGCATAGTGACTTATGGGGACCTACACAAGTTATATTTCTTGGTGGGGCATCATATTACATGACTTTTATTGATGACTCCACGAGAATTGTATGGGTTTAGTTTCTAAAATATAAATCTGACGCTTTTGATACTTTTAGAAAATAGAAAGCCCTTGTAAAAAACGAAACAGATCTGAAAGTGAAGTGCTTAAGATCTGACAATGGTGGAGAGTATGAGAGGAACCCCTCAACATAATGGGGTTCCAAAACGTATGAACAAAATCCTGAATGAACGTGCTAGGTGCCTGCGTTTGAAATGTGGGTTGCTGAAGATTTTTTGGGTTGATGCAGTTAACACTGCTGCCTTCTTGATTAATAGGGGACCATCAACTCCGTTGGGTAATGGCATACCGGAGGAGGTTTGGAGTGGTAAGGAGGTAAATCTATCATTTCTTAGTGTATTTGGATGCGTTTCATATGTTCATATTGCTGCTACTGCTAGAAGTAAGTTAGATGTTAAATCTGTCAAGTGTACGTTCATTAGGTATGGTGGTGAGGAATTCAGTTATAGATTTTGGGATGAACAAAATTAGAAGATAATTCGTAGTCGAGATGTTATATTTAGTGAACAGGTATTGTACAAGGATAGATTGGGAGTACCACAAATTGATAATGCCGGTACTCAGGCTAGAAATCCCGAGGTTATTGAGTTAGATATCTCTAACTTGGGTGGAGCAAAGTTACGCAGAATGATGAGGTAGCTATTAAAGCAGAACCGAGTACTCCGATACTTCCGCTGTGGAGATCTAGTAGAAAGCGTCATGCACCAGATAGGTATTCGCCCTCGTTATATTACGTATTATTGACTGATAGTGGTGAACCTGAATGTTATGCAGAGGCTAGTCAATGTGAGCATGGGGGCAAGTGGAAACTTGCGATGGATGACGAGATGAACTCTCTAAAGTCCAATGATACTTGGGAATTGGTTGAGCTTCCAAAGGGAAAGAAAGATTTGCATAACAAGTGGATTTACAGAATTAAAGAAGAGGCGGATTGAAGCAAACGTTACAAGGCGAAGACTAGTTGTGAAACGATTTCAACAGAAATATGATATTGATTATACTGATGTTTTTACTCCTATTGTGAAACTAACCACTATTAGATTAGTGTTGAGTATGGTTGCTGTAGAAAACTTGTTGTTAGAGCAGATGGATGTAAAAACGGCATCTTCATGGTGATCCTGAAGAAGATATTTATATAAAGCAACCGGAAGTGTATTCGTCTGAAGGTAACGTTGAGCTAGCGTGTAAGCTCAAGAAGAGCTTCTATAGTTTGAAACAAGCTCCAAGACAGTGGTACAAGAAGTTTGATGTATTCATGCATGAGAATGATTTTGTGCGTTGCAATGCTGACCATTGTTGCTACTTCAAGAGGTTTGACAATAATTATATTATTTTGCTATTATATGTTGATGACATGTTAATAGCAAGATCCTGTGCTCGAGAATTGAGCAAGTTGAAGAAGCAACTGTCTGAACGATTTGCTATATCTTGGAGAATCAAATCAAATTTTGTGTATGCGAATTAATCAAGATAAGGTGGCAGGGTATTGTATCTTTCGCAGGCTGAGTATATCGAAAAGGTTTTGAAAAGGTTCAGTATTCATGATGCAAAGCTAATAAGTACTCCGTTGGGTAGCCAATTTAAGCTATCTAATAAGGAGTCGCCTAGTAGTGATGAGGAACGTGCCTACATGAAGAAGACTCCTTATGCCTCAGCAATTGGTAGCATAATGTACGCGATGGTGTGCACTAGACCAAACATTGCGCATGCAGTGGGAGTAGTTAGTAGATTTATGGGAAATCCGGGCAAGCAACATTGAGAAGCAGTGAAGTGGATCCTAAGATACTTCCGAGGTACCACAGAGAAAGCCTTATTTTTTGAAGGCAAAAGTGTCGAATTGGAAGGATTTATCGACGCTGATTTAGTGGGAAGTGATCCTGATAAAAGAAGAAGTACACCAGGTATGTATTTACTTTGGGTGGTACAACAATTTCTTAGGCTTCTAAGTTGCATAAAGTCGTGGCCTTATCTACTGTAGAAGCTGAATATGTAGATGCTAGTAAATAGATGGTATAGTTGCAAAACTTCTTGGGTGAATTGGGGAAGAAGCAAATGAATAGTGTTCTATACAGTGATAGTATGAGTGCTATTCACTTAGCAAAGAATCCAGCGTTTCATTTGTGAATTAAGCATATTGAATTGAAGTATCATTACATAAGATATCTTTTGGAAAAGAAGATCTTGCAGCTGATGAAGATTCGATGAAGTGAGAATCCTGCTAATATGTTGACTAAGAGTGTCATCTTTGAGAAATTGAAGCTATGCATGGCTTCAATTGGCTTCAGAAACTGAGTAGAGAGACTTGGCACTGTCGGGACCATTATGCGCTATTGAATGAGAAGATCGAGAGATGGTTACTTTTGAGTTCAGTATCTAAGTGGGAGATTGTTGAGCTATGGAGCTTGAAGGACCGTAAAACCGGGCCACAGCTCTCGCCGATCCTTTTCTTATTTTAGTCTTTATGTAATCTTTTTCTTATTAGGTCACGTATATTGTAATATAAATAGCCCTATTCTCATTGTAACATTCTTACGAAAAATATAGTGAATATCCTGACTTGGCAGCACCCTCAGACGTAGTCAAAATTCTTTTGACGAACTGGGTAAATAATTCGTGTGTTTTTTATCATTTTTCTTTCGTGTGATTATTCATTGGCATCATATTCCTAACAAAATTAATTATCGAATATGAAAAACTCTTTGTTCAACTGAAAATATAATTAATATAGATCGTCTGGGTTTTGGGTCTATTCCTAGTCCAAGAAATGGACGACCAGCCAAGTACTTTAGATTTTATGCGTTCACAAAACAGAAAATAATGTTACATTTTTTTTTTGCAGACTTTTTGAGTTGGGAAGAATAAATATAATGGCACGTTGTCTATTGTTGCATATATTTAGTTGCATCCATATATAAAATAGAAATAAAATGTCTGAAATTAGCATTGTTAGTTGCTATGCCTATTGCCTATGACTGTCTTAATCGTCGATTAATCACATTTATTTTCGTTTTTCCGTAAATAATTGTAATGATATGAATGTAGAGATTCTTCCCCTACAAGAAATTTTAGTTTTGATCATGTCACTTAGCCATGGTAAAAAGTTCATTTATTGTTGTCGAAAAAAGATTGACCACGATTTCGTCTTGTGGACAAGCATTGCCATAACATTGTCCATGCTGTCTGATATGAGACATATACATATACGATATGACACATGTACGAGGTGTGGTATACGAGATAGATATGTAATGGAGTAAGAGATTTTATGTATGCACGGTACGAAGTGTATGTACGAGGTAACGACACGAACCCTATGATGATATATGGGCCCTTGAATGAATAATGTTAATAATATCAGGACCCAGTCCAATTAAATTATATAATTAAACTATTTAAGAAATACTATGTGTTGACAAGTGGCAATCCATGAATAGTGGAAAACCAACTTATATCTATACGAAGTAATTCTTAAACCTTAGAACTACGTTAGACTTGATCTCCTTGAGTGGTACGTAGGTAGCTTGTAGTACGAATACAGTCTTAAAACACCATATCGAATATTTGACTAGATCATTTTGGCGCCATATATGAGAATCCACAAAAATTGTTGAACGAATCGACATGGATAAAGAACATCATCGACCAGGGAAGGAACCAGTAGTCTTAGAGGAGAACGAGCAGATTCGTGTGGATGAGACGTCGTGTCCTGTGGTAACTGAAGTGCCGGAAAGGATGATTGTAATGACTGAGTCCGAGTTTGATCGGAGAGTACATGAGAAGTTTCAGGAATGGATGTCAAAGCTACCTCCAACCACTCTGAACATCGGTACGACACACCCTCCTCCGAGTATCCCGAGAGGGCAATTCTCAGAAGTTGACCCGAAAAGGAAACAAGGGGAATATGGCCACAAGAGCGGTGCTCGGCGACGGTAATTCCCAGAACTTGACCCTGATGGGGAACAAGGGGAAGAGCGTCGCGAGAGAGGGACATGATGAAAGCTATTTAGGAGTCGTGGTAACGAACTAGATGACAATATCGGATCGTAGGAGTCGGGCCAAAGTGAATCAGATGAGGCTGATTCAGTTTCATATATACCTAGTTCTCGTAGTTAGGGGTTGTCAAAAGGAAAAGCATAGATGACCGAATCAATGAAACAGGCGAGGTTGGGAAAGGTTTTGGGGATTGCGTCGTCAATTCAGCAAAGGAATAACCCGTTTGGCAGGGAAATAATATTCAAGTCAATGACCATGAATTTCAGAATTCCAGATCTCCCGAAGTACAACAGAATTATAGACCCTCTGGAACATCTCGTCACATTCGAGACTTTAATGACGTTACATGGTTTAAGTGATGCATTAAATGCTCGTATATTCGCTACAACTCTGATAGGTAGAGCACAAGATTGGTTTGTGAACCAACCTTCGAATTCGATCAATTCATACGATCAGCTCGTTTAGAGGTTTGAATAACATTTTTCTAGTAAGCGAAAGACCAGGAAGTCTGTCTCACACTTATTGGGGATAAGTCAGAAAGATGAAGAAATGTTACGAGAGCTTGTGGATCAGTTTAATAACGAGGCTTTAGATGTCCAAGGAGTGCAACACGAAGTAATAGTGCAGCTCTTCATTAATGGGCTCAAAATGGGTCCCTTGGCGGGAGCACTTACTCGAAACCCACCAAGGAATCCGGAAGAAATGATGATCGTAGCTCAACAATATATTTACGAGGACGAAATGTATCGGATGAAGCGAGAAGAGCAGGCGATCCATAAACAGGGAAAGGAAAAAGGGGCTCAAAAGCTAGACGAGGTGAAAAATGAGAGAGGTGGAGACTACAGGCGTGGTCGTTTCGATAACTACGCACCACTAAATGCTTCGAGAACTAAAGCACTAATGGCGATCGGGAGAGCGGGAATTCAAGTTGACCCTCCTAGGAAAATGAGACCTGATCCCAAGAGGAAGAACAATAACAGGTACTATAAATTCCACAAGGATACAAGCCACGATACGGAGGATTGTCATCAGTTGAAGGACGAGATAGAGAAACACATGGGCATTTACGAGAATTTATAGAAAGATGAAGAGGTGAAGAGAGGTCGGAGGTAGCCAGCTCGGGAATACGACACGAGGGCGAACAAGGGCAGGAAGGGAGAAATCAGGCTGGTTATAGACGAGACGAACCAAAAAAGAATAGGCATAGGAGGAATGATGAACGTAATGACAACAGGCCAAAGTATAGGGACGTAAACACTATATCGGGAGGACCAATCGGAGGTGATTTCAAAAATGCGAGGAAAAGGTATGCTCGAGAATTATCGAGCTACGAAACACACGGGCACAAGGTGAATCATGTCCAGGGCAGTTCAAGAGAAGTGATTTCTTTCGGAGATCATGATTACGAGGGTGTGATGACACCCCACAACGACCTGATGGTGGTGATAATGGATATAGCAAATTATGCAATCCATAAAGTCTTAGTGGATAATGGCAATTCGGCCGATATCATGTTCTCAACGGTGCTGGAGAAAATAAAAATCCCTATTAACAAGTTGCAACCCGTAAACACCCCCCTCGTAGGATTTGGAGGGTCAGATATAGTACCTCTTGGGACGATTGATTTACCCACCTAGTTTGGATCAGAACCAAGAAGGAAAATGATGATGATCAAATACCTCGTGGTGGATTTTCATTCGCATATAACGTGATATTAGGACGATCCAGGATAAACCAATTTGGTGCAATTGTCTCTATACCGCATTTGAAGATGAAGTTCATGATTGAAGTCGGGGTGGGGACAGTGAGGTGTGATCAACGAGTAGCTCGAGAATGTTATGCCACATCTTTGAGGAGGGGTACGAGGGAGAGAAATACGAGGCAAGAGGTACAAACAAACCAGGTGGTGTTTGGAGTCACAAAGAATGAGGAGCCGGAAAGGAAACGAGCCCCGACAGAGAAAAGTCGGGTGCAACCGGCATAACATAAAGCAATCGAACTCGTCCCAGGTGATGAGAAAAAAAAATCACAAATATAGGTACAATGATGCCAAAGAATCTGGAATTAATGATAATAAACTTTCGTCGAGCTAATATTGACATGTTTGCTTGGCAGGCGTCTGACTTTAAAGGGATCGATCCAGAAGTCATTGTACATAGGTTGAACATAGATCCATATGTCAAGCCCGTTAAACAAAAAATAAGGAATTTTGGCCCTGATCATAATAAAATTATAGACGACGAGGTAAATAAGCTATTAAAAGTTGGTTATATCAAAGAAATCAACTACACGGAATGGCTAGCGAATGTGGTATTAGTACCGAAGATGTCAGGGAAGTGGAGAATGTGTATCTATTACACAAATTTGAACAAAGTTTGTCCTCGTGACCTGTACCCGTTACCTCGTATTGACCTCCTCGTCCATTCCATGGCTGAATGCGTTCCTTAGTATGATGGACGCTTACCAAGGTTTTAACCAAATAAGAATGACACCTGAGGATTGCGACAAGACCTCGTTCGTAACCGCCAGGGGTGTATATTGCTATAATGTCATGCCGTTCAGGTTGAGGAACGCGGGAGCCACATATTACAGGCTCATGAATTGTATGTTCAAAGAAGAGATAGGGAATACGATGGAAGTGTATGGGGATGACATGCTGGTTAAAAGTAAGAACGAGGTGGAACACTTGGAGCACTTGGAGAGGTCGTTTATGATCATGAGACGGTACAGAATGAAACTAAACCCAAAAAAATGCACTTTTGGGGTGCACGGTGGTTAATTCTTAGGATATATGGTTACTCAACGAGGCATTGAGGCGAATCCTGAGAAAATTCAAGCGATATTGGATATGAAGTCCCCAAGGTCCGTTGCCGAGGTGCAGATGGAAAAATGGCGAGCTTAAGCCGCTTTATATCTAGGTCGATTGATAAAGGCCTCCCCTTTTTCAAGATCTTAAAGAAGGTAAAACATTTCGAATGGTCGGTTGAGTGCAAAGAAGCTTTTCAAAGTTTAAAGAGATACCTGACGAGCCCGCCATTGCTTCTAAGCCCGTAGAAGGAGAACCACATCTCCTATATCTGATTGTCTCGGCGAATGCAGTTAGTGCAGTATTGGTTCATGATGACCAAGGTGATCATCGTTCGGTCTATTATGTGAGCAAAACGGTGCTGGGAGCTGAGAAGAATTATACTCATATCGAAAAATGTTCCTTAGCCTTAATGATAGCAGCTCGTAAATTGCAACTCTATTTTCAATCACACCAAGTTATCGTCCTTACTGACCAACCCTTGAGGCATGTACTTTCCAATCCTGATATCTCTGGTCGCTTCGTGAAATGGGCAGTCGAACTAGAAAAATTCTCGTTGGAATATAAACCACGAACCGCTATTGAGGCACAAGCTTTGGCAGAGTTTATAGTCGAAATGGCATCGCCCGACGAGACTAGTGAGCAACGAGGTTAATTGCCTAATAAGGATTATTTAACTTACAAAGTATGACTAATATGAATAATGTACTAAAAATTGAATTCTTTTATTGAAACAGAAAATCCCAAATTATAGTCGTTACACGTCGATGGTTCATCTACAACACAAAAAGGAGGTGCCGGAATATGGCTACGAGATCCACGAGGTGGATAAAATAGCATTTATTAAATTCTTACGAGGACTCATTACGATTGTAAAATTTACTGGAATATACTGACATTTCATTTTCTGGAAACATTATATGATAATGAGTTCGCAGTAAAATTAGATTTTAATGTGACGAATAACGAGGCAGAGTACAAGGCAATGCTTACAGGCCTAAAAATGGCAAAGGATCTCAAGGTGGAAATTTTAGACGTCTACACGGACTCCCAGCTCGTAGCAAATTAAAATAGTGGGTCATTTGAAGCGAGGGAATTAAGTTTAACCTCATATTTGACGAGGGTGAAAGACTTAATCAATCAGTTTACGAAAGTGAGCATTCTTCAAATACCTCGAGAAGACAACGAAAGGGCAGACACATTTATACGAGTTGTAAGCAAGACATGGTGATGATATACGCGATTAGTGATTGGAGATCGGAAATTCAGAGATATTTAGCTATGATATACGCGATTGGTGATTGGAGATCGGAAATTCAGAGATATTTAGCTGAAAAGGTCTTACCCGAAGACAGGAACATGGCTTAGCGGATCGTGTATAAAGCTTCTAAATTTATCTTAGTAGAGGGGAAGCTATATAAACGATCCGCAATGGGGCCCCTGCTTCGTTGTTTGGCCGGGATCGAGGTAGAATATGTGATGAAGGAGATCCACGAGGGTAGCTGTGGTAATCATTCAGAAGGACGAGCTTTGGCTCAGAAAATATTAAAACAGGGATATTTCTGGCCGACCATGGTGGCAGACTCACATCGTTACTCGAGACGATGCAAAGAATGCCAATTGAATGTAAATTTCATGCATAGCCCGGCCACGGAATTGGAACCAATCAAGATAGCATATCCTTTTGACCAGTGGGGAATCGATATATTGGGACCGTTTCCACCTGCATCAGGACAGAGGAAATTTATTATAGTGGCAGTTGAACACTTCACGAAATGGATTGAGGCCGAAGCAGTAGCAAAAATTACCGATCATGAAGTGATGAAGTTCATCTAAAGAAATATCGTATGCCGATTCGGGGTACCTCGTGTTATAATCTCAGACAACGGCACTTAGTTCAATAGTATGAACGTCGTAAAGTGGTGCGAAGAATACAAAATCCGACAGAACTTTACAGCGGTTGGAAATTCGCAGGCTAATGGGCAGACGGAGGTGGCAAACAGGATAATACTCCAACATTTGAAAGCTAGGCTTGATGGGAAGAAAGGTAATTGGGCTGACGAGTTGCCAGGCATAGTATGGGCATATAGGACAACACCTCGTACCTCGACGGGTGAAACTCTCTTTTGCCTCGTGTATGGATCGGAGGCAGTTATCCCTGTAGAGATTGGGGAGCTGATGCACAGGGTAGCCCAATACGATGCCGAAGTGTTAACGTGTATTTCGTACACGTTTCTTATGTAATATATTGCGTTTATTGTTACGTTTTTGGTCCATATCTCATAGTTTTATGTTTTTATTGTCATATCTAGGTGTTAGAACGAGAATTGATTGAAAAGATGATAAAAAGCGTTTAATTTGACGAAGTTTAGACTTGGACAGTTTGGCAGAGGCCGAAAGCTCACAAGAACTAGGCGTGACCAACTGGTCACGCTTAAAAGCAGCAAGCTTTCGCACTTTTGGACAAGGCATATTCGAGACTTGGACTTTTCGGCTGAAATCCGACCTTTTGATGCACGTTTTTAATTCCCTACCTGTTAAGAGATTATTTTCTTTATTGTTTAGCACTTTATTTCCTTATTTTGAACAATCCTAGTTAGATTAGGATTCTTAAAATCCTATATCTTTTTGTTTCCTTGTTTAGATAGGATTCTCTAGGTATTAATATGTGGAATTATATTCCACAACGACCTTATCTTTTATATTACTGTTCACGTACGTTTTGCTTTAGCCCTGGATTTCGAATTATTCAACTTTTGTAGACGATTCTCGATTATGTGTTGCTAAACACATAATTCTAGTCGAAGGATTTTAAGGTTTGATTTCTTTTAATTTCGTGAGATTTCTTGTGCTTTTATCTTCATCGTTCTTCAAGTATTCACTCTTTCCCCGAAATTTGTTGACAATATATTGTAATCAATTAATTAATCCGGCCAATTAGTTAATTGTTAGAATTATATTCCGCTAATTAGGAACCAAATCCGTAATTGTTTGGCAAACCTAATAATCGTAGCAATTAATGATGTTGATTATGGACAAGTTTTCAATTAGTTGTTATGGGAATTTGTGATCCGATTTAAATAATCCGAGCTTGCGTGTTTATTGATCGGGATTAGTGTTTTTCTAGAATTTGAATGCTATTGATAAATTAAATCCTAAGAGCTTGTTTAGGGTTGTTTAATCGATAAGGGCAATAATCAAAGAGCTTGTTTTGATTATCGAAATCGTAAGGAAAAACGAGGTCGTTAAAGCTTGTTAATGGCTATAGCTAATCTATTTAAGAACTTTGAACTATTTTATTTGCAATCGAGGATCGAATTATAGAGTCAATACCGAAATATCCAAAGACTAGAAGCTCACCTCTCATTGAATTCGAACTTTATCTCTTGCTTGCGTTTTAATTTACGTTTAAATCGTTTTCGAATTATTTTTAGTTAATTAAATCCAAAAACCCCCCTTTTATCGATATTAGTAATTTAGGAATTGAATCTACACTGTTCCCTGAGGATCGACCCTACTTATTGCTAATTACAAATTATTTTGAGTTGGTTATTTATTTTTGTCGGATTCGACACCCGCCACGAAGCAAACCAAATAGAATGCGAGTTTGAACTTGAAACAATCGAGGAGGTGAGAGAGCATGCATATGCAAAAATCCTTATGCAAAATAAAGCAATGGCTCGTGCATACAACAAAAATGTAAAGTCGAGATCTTTGGAAGTCGGGGACCTCGTGCTAAATAAGGTTAAAATTTCAAGACATTTGGGCGAACTGGATGAGAGTTGGGAAGGGCCCTTTAAGGTCGTAAAAGTAACAAAGACATGGACTTATCGGTTACAGGATTTGAATGGCAAAGACTTGCCTCGTCCATGGAATATACATAACCTTCGTAAATATTACGGTTGAATAGTTTTGTATAGTTATATCGATAAAACTACAATTTAGTGAAAAGTTATATTTACAATCTCGTAAACACGATTGATGTTTCTTAGACAAATGAAAACTTTTGGTGTCTCATTTTGTGCATCGGAATTTTTGTACATTTGCAGTTCGTAAAACGAATGAAAACTTCTTAATGGCTTTGTATAAGTATTAGTCATACACCCTTTTGGTTAATGTTTGCGGATAAGTTAAATGAAGACATTAAAAATGATATATAAATAAAAACAAAACAAAAAACTAGATTCAAGTACGATGCAGAGTTCAACAACATAAAAAAGAGAGAGGGGAGCACGATGTAGTGTTCCTAAAACATATTATATGTAAAATAACTAAAATATTCAATAGTTGGACTCGTTAGCAGGAGCCTGAATCTCATCAGCAGCAGTAGGAACCTCGTCTTCCGCAGGGGCTGGGGCTGGCACTTCATCCACTTCGGGGGCAGAAATCCCAATATCCTCCTCGTAGCAAGCCCTAGAGATTAGAACTCCGGGAAGTTGACATATTCCACCAAAGGATTAGCTGGAGGGTCGAAGGGGTTGCGCATCTACAAGCTTCTCAAAAGCTTCCTAATCGAACTTAGGAACGATGAGGCCACTGTTCATCATGTAGTAAACAGCTTTTATGAAGCCGTCGTAGATGTAATCCGCTACTGGTTAAAGTGCAAGAGCCTCGAAGATAGTTGAATACCTAAAATCTCGAGCCCCGTTGAACCTGGCCTCGTTCATGGTCTTCTTGTACTCATCCGAAGTGATGAAGGCATCTCGTTCGTTAATCATGCCATTCTCGTAGTTCTTGGCCGATTCAGCCTTAGCCGAAATGAGCTCAGTCTTGGTAGATTCAAGCTCACCCTTGGAAGCCACGAGACTTTCTTTCATCATCTCGACTTCCTCCTCCTTATGAAGAGCGTCGGATTTCAAAACAGCATTGGCTCGTTTCAGCTCTTCCACATGTGCCACGAGCTGCTCCTTCTTCTGGATTATTGTCTCGGCCTCGGTCCTAAGCTTACGAGCCTCTTCTATCTCTGCATTGGCACTATTCAGACGACCCCGATACTCATCATATGAACTTTGCACTTCGGCATTTTCATGCCGTAAGTAAGAGATATTGAGGGAAAGTAAGCTACCAACGAGGCCTGTAAGAGAAAATAACTCGTAAATAGAGAGCAAGCAGTAGAATACATCAAAAGGAAATAAATAATTAACTAACCTCAGCTAAGGCCTTATGGAGCGTGTCATTGAGGCGAGTGTGGGGAACGGTGATGAGCTGGCCTTATCAGCAGGCAGCATAACATGGCGAGCCACCTCGCAGGCAATATTAGCCCCGTCATTCGTAAGAATGGAACCATCTGGGTAAACCCTCCAGTCAGGAGCTAGAGTAGGCCGATCGGGATGAACCACGAGATGAGCTTCATTCCCTTGTTGCTGCAGATGATCCCGAGTAAGATAGGTCTCGTACTCATTGATGATGTCGAATTTGGACACGGAGGAGTGATATGGCCCATCAGTGCGAGACTGAAGATCCATCATATTTGTAGCATCGTGTTGGAATTTCTTCCTGCATTCACGAAGAGCACACTCGCGGTCACTAGATTCGTCAGATAGTTGTACACTAGGTACGTCTCATGACTAGACCCTAACGCGTTTACCTCGACTCGACATAGGGGAGTAGGATTGGGGATATTGATCATGGTAGTGGCCCCCACCCTGGAACTCGTACCACGTGGATGGACATACGGGCCTTTTCCTCCCTGAGTGGGCCGGGGGATTCTGGACGAACTCCCAGCACTCGTGCCAATACGGACTGGCACACTAGAACTCGCACCGACACGAGCCGCGGAGCTGGCACGAGTTGAAACACCTGTACTCGTACTGCTTGGAGTGTTCTTCTTCTTCTTAGCTAGGAGTTTTTGTAAGCGTGCGTTCTGTTCAGCCATACCTATAAACGAGACAGAGAAAACGGGATGATAATTAATAATTTATTTCACAATAAAACAAAAATGAGGATGCTTGCATACGATGCAAGGGAGAAATGGATACTAAGGATAAGGTTGGTACGAGAGTGGACTCACCAACTTTCTCGTAGGGGATTGGAGCAGGGCTAATCCCACATCATACCAACATGGACTCTTTAAAAAGGATCTTTGGGTCGTAATAATATCGGAAGCGCCTGTTAATGAAGTGAGGACCCCAAGTTGGGTTACCAACGTCCTCGAGACGAGAAACATACATCTTCCATCTACGAGGCAACCCCATGGCGCCAGGTCATGATACCCAACGAAGAAAAACTTGTTCTTCCACACACCATGAGCAGAAGAGGAATAGTTGAGGACCCTCATTTTTTTATTACGAGATGACAGATAAAAAAAACCCTTATCCCCCGTCCCTGACTTACAAACACGGAACATATGGTAAAAGTTTTCAATGTTTGGCTCTTCTCTCCAAGCTCGCATAAGGACTATAAAACTATTGAGATGCCGATACGAGTTGGGTGAAAGTTGTATAGGACATAACCCTAGCCGATGAAGAATCATACGGATCACGGGGTGTAAAGGGAATCAGACGCCACTGACGAGGTAAGCTACGTAGGAAGTCCTAAACCCACGAGGAGGCCTATGCATTCGTTCATCTTCTATAGGGGCTATGAGGTTAAATTCTTCGGGAATGTAATACTTTTGTTTCAAAAGTTCTAGGGTGTCATCGTCAATGGTGGAAGGGCAGTTAACCCAGGAATCTGCATCCGCAGGAAGAAAGGTATGATCAGGGTCGTCACCCTCAGATACGATCTGGGTTACCTCATCAGCTAAGTAATCATAATTTATCTCGTAGACAGAATTAGAGATAAACGAGGGAGGAATATTTGGACGAGTATTTGAGGACTCAAGATACTCGTCTATAGTTTGGCCAAGGGGTCCTAACGACTCGGAAGGATCGTCCAAGGCGGGCAATCTAAATTGCTTAAGCTAGGAAGACCGGAATAAGAAGAGGTATTCTCGGACATTGCGAGGTGAAATAACAACCAAAGTGACTCGTAACAAAAGAAGAAATACAAAGAAGAAGGAAAGGGGAAGAAGTTTAGGGATGAGAATATACCTAGTTAATAGACCGGGAATGAATAGGAGATTAATAAACGATGGTCGTGACCTCGAATTTGATGAAGCGCAGGAGCCCGCAAATGCGGAAATTCTCTCTTTAGGAAGTAGTAATAAAAAAAGTAAAATGGTAAAACTCAAACCGATATATATACCATGTATAGGCGGGAAAATGAATGGTTCAGATCAAGATGCATAATTCAAAATATAGGGCCCAGATTAAAGACCCTTAAAATTCCTCTGATGTAATTGGACAGATGGAACGGTGACCAAGGCGCGTGCATTCTAACGCATGTGAGCCTTTGTGGGTTACGCACTGAAGAACAACATGGGGGGTTGTATTCGAGATCGAATCTTACAAGTCCATAGAGACATGGGTAAGAATACGATCTGGGGGACTAGATGATATGGGACATATATGTATACGATATGACACGTGTACGAGGTGTGGTATACGAGATACATATGTAATGGAGTAAGAGATTTTATGTATGCACGGTATGAAGTGTATGTACGAGGTAACGACACAAGCTCTATGATGATATATGGGCCCTTGAATGAATAATGTTAATAATATGAGGGCCTAGTCCAGTTAAATTATATAATTAAACTATTTAAGAACCACTATGTGTTGACAAGTGGCAATCTATTATCGGTCCAAGAGTCAGTTCATGAATAGTGAAAAATCAACCTATAAATATGGCCATAAATGCTCATTGTAAGGACGGATGTTTTTCTGTACCTACGAGCTATATCTATATGAAGTAATTCTTAAATCTTAGAATTACGTTAGACTTGATCCCCTTGAGTGGTACGTAGGTAGCTTGTAGTACGAGTACAATCTTAAAACACCATATCGAATATTTGACTAGATCACTGTCAATAATTTATTTATGGCAAATATCATGGATTTATTTTTAAGTCATGATAAAAGTGTCATATTAACATTTATTCACCATGGCTAGTTAGAACTTAAAATAGTCGATATTCTTGTCCATCACGGTTAACACTAGGGTGGCAATATAAAACATCTACCAAGACCAAATTGACCATGAGTATAGACTTGCAGTATCCCATTACTTTAAACGATGACATATTTTAATTGCTAATATTTAATTTTCTCTACTGTAATTCCATAGTTCTTACATGATAATTCATATTCATGACATACATAGTTTAACTAATTTAAATAGAGAAATTCTTGTTTAAATTCAATTTGATCGTGATACATATATCAATTGTAGGGGGGCTTCAAAATTCATACACGTCCTATATTGGGTCCGGTAATGCTATTTGATAAATCTGCATGTAAGAATTGAACAGTGATACGGGCTTGCATCATACGTCTTTTAAATTTGATCTCCTAATTTCTCAAACCATGCAAAATAATAAAAATTTGAATTTCTGTATTTAAAAATTGTCTAAGACAGTTGCTCAGTATTGTACTTCAAGCTCGAACATGCAATCCTTTCTTGAATTCCTTTAAATAAATTACTATCAACACGAATAATTTTCTTTTAATAATATGTTTTCAATTTATAGAATCAATGTTTTTGCAAAATTTATAAGTTTTGACTATTTTTAATATGTGATATATTAATATAGTTTCTTCTCAAACCATGCAAAATAATAAAGTGTTGGAAGGCGAATTGAGAATCCAATCCCCGGTGTTGGCCCTTGACTTTCTAGTCACAATATACTGTAGCCTCTCCCCAAATATTATTAAGAGTTGTATTTAAATCCTCGACTATATGGCATAACAAACCCTACTTATTACCAGTCTAGACTCAATTCGTAGCTTAGGGCATCACTCTATATATATAATACTTCAAAAAGTGCAACTCAATTCAATAAAATATACTTATACTTATATTATAGAAATAAGCAATATTAATATGTAGAGGCGAATGCTGGAATCAGATTTTCTATTTCACTGTATGATTTTTATGACCAAGAATATAAGCAATAAGATAAAATACTAGTAAGCTAGGTTAAAAAAAGTCAGTAACACATAATGAAATACATTAAGGGTAATGACAATAGATCTTTTGATCTTTTTGAGTTTTTGCACTTTCATTGATGAATTTTAAAGTGTGTTTTACATAATTTCATATTTTGACATATTTTCGGTGAAATATTCCTTCAAATTTTCTGTCAGTGGAATTTAAACAAATTACACTCTTTTGATCATATTTTCATTTTTACACTTTTTAATCACACATGTAGGTCCTGAGTGGTACACGAAAGAGTCTAGAACGAGGGTTAAATAGACTCTGAAGTTATTTCTAACTTCAAAAAATTTCGTGTTCAAACACTCAGTCGTTGGTCGATGAATTATGTCAACGCTTACAGATTAACTGATTTTTGGTATAAAAACTTGAGCTCCTTACCTACGCAAGCGTCTGCTCCAAAAACCTTAAGTAGTCTACTTCTCAATTGGAAATAAGACATATATCATTCTTCTTTTCTCACACTCAGTTTGAAAGGAATGATGGAGTTTTTTACACAGAAAAGGGTTTGTTTGTTTTATGAAAGATCAAACAACTTGGATAATATTCACGTCGATTTGATTCTTCTAAAGGAAGAGATGGAGTGTGAATATTTAGGATGGATGTCTAGAGATTTGTTATATGAAGATGAACATCAATAAGAATATTGAAAGCTTCTTCAAAAGATTTGAATAAATAAGAGGCTTTTTAGAGTTTGATTTTTGCTCAGATAATTTCGGTAAGTGTTTAGGGTTTTGAGTCCTATTTATAGGCAAGCACTAAAATAGATCCGTCGGGGCCATTCAACTCGAGCGTATAATTCAATCTCTAGATAACTTGTTAGATGATGGTTGGTACATCCCTAAAATTCTGTTACAGTTTGTTTGTTTCTGACATCCAATAAAGTGGCGTTGTCCATACTTCCAAGTTATTATCCACATTAATGCGTTAATAAGCATTAAATGCATTTGAAATAAATGCCGGTGGAAAATTAACTGGATTTGAGTGAAAAAATTAATTTCCAATCGCTTGTTTGACTTAAGTACTTTAATGATTTAATTGAGTCTTTAACTTTGAATAAAGTTGTCTCTTGTCTTTGGTGTCACATAACTAATCATTCTTTTTTGACCGGCTTTTTCCCGTCGCTTGATGCTGAATTTCAACCTTGTAACTTTAATAAACTCACCTAGAATTTTATTAACGTTTTAAGAGTTCAAGATACAATAATATAAAGAAGAGAAAAATCACCTATTCAAAAAGTTATGACTCGAACATCTTATCGTTTGTACAAATGTTCTAAGATAAACAAATTTTACATATTTATAGAGTCTAAAATTTTTACCTATTTTGTCATCATCAAAATTTCTAACAATACTTTCATAAGATATGTTGAAATATTCCGCCAAAAAATGTCAATATATAAAAAAGTGTAAAACTAATAAAGTTAAGAGAAACAAATGAAAAGAATAGTCCCTTTGCAAATGCTCAAATGGGTTAATGTGATTATCCCATATTATTATTTCGTTTTGATCTTGATAATTTATATGTATTTCAAACTTAGAGAAATAGTTGGAGGTTCTATGAAGTGGCCTCTTAGTTAATGGGTACAATTTGTTGTAAATATTGTAATTCGTGTGTACATATATATAATTTACTCAAATACATATAAAAATATATTGTAAATAATTTTAACATATTTTTATAAATGATGAAACCATATATATAAAACTATATATAAACATTAAAATAAGACCTACTACACTGATAAAGAGTCATGCTATATAATAATGTCCTAAATCCATGATTGTCTCTATGTGCATGTTTTGACGATTGGTCACAAATCCAAGATAAAAGCTCATTAGTTCGCAGCGTTGTCTCATTCTATGTGCATGACCACAAGGCGACGAGGAACCAATCCTTAGTCACATTGCCAAAACACTCGTATGGAGAATATAAAATAATCTCACAAACATTATACAAAGTGTGTAGTATCAATGTTTTAAATCAAAATAGATTGTGACCCCTTTATATAAGAGATAAATTTTCACAAATTGAAAGAAATTAACGAGCCACTAAAAAATCACCATAAACAAAATAGTAATTAGGCTCGCTAATGATGGTCAAAATCACATAAATAAGATGGTGGAAAAGCAATAAGTCTATAATAAATTGTAAATATAATAGACACACTAATTGTGAGATTTTAATTAAAATATAATTGTTGGAAATTATAGATAGATAAAGAAAATTTTAAAGTTTAATTTCCAACGATCCCCCGCAAGATTTAAAAGTTTCAAAATTCAATAAATAAATTAAATATGATGCAACTTTATATCATGCAATAGTTGTAGGTGTCTTCCGGGCTTGAACACTTACACTTAGTGGTAGTAATATCCATTTGAATGAGTTATAATGGACTAGTCTTGAATTAGGTTCCTTGATCAAACTTCAATTACTGCATACATGATATACACTTTAGAATATGGTTATAGCGGGTTAGTGCATTTGTCGATCATGCGCTCTGATCTTGATTCTTATGACGTTTCTAGGGTCAATCCAAACCTATAACCCCGACTGTCAAGGTCTCTACCCTGCGGCTTTTCCTGCCTTAATCTCATTAAGGGTCAAAGACCACCTAAAATCAGGCTTTTACAACAGTACTTCTTGTTGGGGATTGGAAAAGAGACATCTTATAGGATACTCTCCCCAAAATTGTGTTTAAGAATCACGCATCGCAGGTTGTTCTTACCCATTTAACATTTTTTACGGGGTCTCTGATCACAAAGGTCAAAGGTGATTCCCTTATAGACTTAGCCATTCCACCTCGATAATAATGGATCTAGCCTCTACGTTGTTCCCACGATAATTTTCCATCTCATGAGATAAAATATTTGTTGCCTCTATTCTATCTCATAGGATTGTTTTTTTGATCAATGAAATATTTCATCATCTTTTCTTAATGCATATGCAATAAAATCATAAATAACATTTCACAATTTATATAAAACATATTATCTTCTTGAAATATGTATGAGTTCACTGGGATTTTATTTCCTGAAATTCTAATTTCAATGTCATTGTATTTTATAACTCAGTATTTCATTATATAGATCATATCAAACTTTGATTGTTTCCATAAATTCATATAAATTTCCATCATAAAAAGGTCACAAAAGTTATTAACCATCTGGTCAGTTTATTTCTGAATATATTTCCTTGTAAATTGATTTCATGCACATTGAAACTCATATAAAATAATTTTTCACATAATATTTTCATAATGAATCAAGATAAACCCCCACACTTCTATGTATATATAGAAGAATTTTTCAAACTTCTATATGGTTCACAGTGATTTCGAAGGGAAAATTGCATTTTTGATACCTTATTGTGGCCTGCACGTTTGTTTGATACAGTAATATGGGGGGTGGCAATTGCGGTACATTATTGTGGGGTAGGTCTAGCAATTTGGGTACAAATTTCGTCAGAATATACGGTATTCGTCGGAAAATGTCATGTGCATTGCACATGACTTGTAAAATTGGAGATTTTGACTAGATTGGGGATTCTTTACAATTTTGACCAAAATTAAGCAAATTAATTGAAATTTTTGGAGGGATTGACCAATTTTGACTACTAAAAATATAATAAAATTTGATTTTACCAAATTGACCCCAACCCTATTTCAATTAATACAAAGTTTAAGTGGGCCCGGCCCGGCCCATCATGATTTTGGGCCGGGCCGGGCCGGGCCGTTTGACATGTGGTAGTGAAAATATTAAATAAAATATAATTTTTTAATAAATAGTTAAATTGAAAAAAAAAAGAGTAAAAAGTCAAAATTAATTTTGGTCAAAATAGGTCAATTCTCTCTTATACATAATACATGTTATTCTAAGTCAAAAATCCCCAAATTCAGTCAAAATCCCCAAATTTGGTCAAATTAATTAATTTTTCGGTGAAAATCGAATATTCCGGCGAAAATCGAATATTCAGGTGAAAATTGTACTCAAATTGCCACATATACCCCACAATAATGTACCGTAATTGCCACCCCCCATATTACTGTATCAAACAAACGTGCAGGCCACAATAAGGTACCAAAATTGCAATTTTCCCTGATTTCGAACAAAGTTTACAACCACATGTCTAACATATCATGAAATGATCAAATTAACTTATATGCTTATCTCAATGATATCACCTCGGGCTTTTTGATATGAGCCTCATATAAAATTAACTTTATATTTGCCACATAATATTTTGAAAAATCACAGTTAAAAAAATGCATTTACTATTTTATCTTATATCTAATTTCATTTTAAGGTTTAGAATACTACCAGTAGTAGGCATTTGACATGTCATTTAGACATACTAACAAAATATTACACATAAAACATACATGTGTCCAATTTTGCTATCGTTGTTTGAAATTTCAAATTTGACCATGTATTCCATAATATGTACAATCATTATTAGCAAATCAAACCGTTAGATTTTAATGCTATGTAATTAAATATTTATAACATAACAATAAATATCACATAATCATATGCTTATAAATCTTTAATACACATTTAAGATGAATTTTCAACTAGCCACTAAAAAGAATAACTCCAACATGTTATATAAATTATTTTGTTTTGAAATATAGAAATTTGTATAAGTTACTAGTCATGATATTATATATATAGCACTAACAATATTCTACTAATTCATTCTGCATTAACTTGTGAATTAATTGTAACAATTACAAGTATTCACCATTAAAACAAGCTAACGACTATAAATATTTTAATGTCAATATGTAACCAACAAGCCATTAAAAACCTAAATATTATATGATCATGAATTTATGTTTTTATTATGATCCATTGTAATGACATAATAAAATTATTCATTAACACACATATTTATTTTCATATTGTCTATAGTAGCTAGTAAATGACAAGAATATATGACGATGATGATAAAATAACATTAATCTGCCAATAGTCAAGAGGCACCATTATGTTGCAATAATATCAGTCATTATTTTTATATTTCATTGACCAAATTAGGTAGCAAATTATTTGCGATTTGCAATAAAATAGAGCTAAAATATATTGATTCAATTGTTGGTTTTCTGTACTCGTAATTTATTAGTTCAAAAGTAAAATAATTGAAATTCATCTTCACAACATCAAACTTTAAAATATTGCTAAGAAAACATGTTTACTGAAAATGTAATTATTCATCATGGATCATCGAAAAATGGAGAAATTCCTGTCTCTTGTAAGACCACCCATGAGGGTTCATCAACTCATTTCTCGATCAGATATTGGTCACAAAAAGTACAATTCGAACTTGTCACCAGACTCATCTAGCTTTTCTAGCTTCACAGCTGGTCCCTCACTAGATGCTTATTAAACTCCCTTACACGGAAACAAGGATAATAATATACAAAGCACTTCTTATAATCATGACATGTATAAAATACACACACATATATATATATATATTACCCGTTCAATTAAGATATTCACACAGAAGCATTTGAATTCATAATTTCCTGCCACTTACACATTGGCATAAGGAAAAATTTACAAACGTCTTGAAAATTATTCTTTTCTCAATTAACCAAAAGAAAACTCTATATGATATGCAAATGATGAGCCGATGGAGGACTTGAAACCAACCAACCGACCTTAATCCATGCTTCAACCTTATGCACAAGGCTCTACGGGCTAAATTTATCTACAAGAACTAAAAGAAAAGCATTGCGTTTGGTGAGTCGCAAACTCAGCAACTATAATAAAGCAACAAGTTATTTAACATCATATAGGCATACAAAAATCAACAATCTTTCAAGTCACGTAAGAACATCATACAAAATTATCTCACATTCAATTCATATCATCGAAAATGTAAGATGCGCATGTTTGTCATTTTCTTTTACTGTTAATGGCATGTTATAACCAATAGTAGATCGTGATCACGAAAATGACCATGATACTCTGTAATTCATATAACACATGGGAGTTCAGTGAACTCGGGTGGCCGTACAGTACTCTGTGGTGCAATCATTTGGACAATCATTAACACATGACTCAAGGTCTATAACAGCCATAGCAGAGCCCCTTATCTCTGATGAATGCATTTGCAAATCACATATCTCATTTTTATCATCAATTCATCAACAACATTTCCACCACGGTAAGCATCATACCGTTCACATGTATTACACAATGAACTATATTCACCATATCAATTTTCATCACTTAAACATCACATAATCTATGTTATAACACCATAGGCTATTCAATCAACACAATTAGAAAAATAAAAGATTCATTTAGAACCATAAATTAATCAAGTATCAGTTAAATAGCAGTCATCAAATTATACTCACAAGTAGTGGCAATTACACTCACAAGTAGTGGGGGTAATTTGCACTTTGCACCCTGAAAAGAGGGCTAATAGGCACTTTACACCCTAAAAAAGAAAAAATAGCATAACGCACCTTGTAATTGATTAAGTTTTGGCAAGTTGCACCCTATTTAATTTTTTAATCAAAATCTCATCTCAATAAGGGTAAAAATATTCAAAGAAAGGCGAATCCCCTCCGTTCATGTCGCCAATCTAACTCTAGTCATTCACTCATTTCCACATCATCGTGATTCTTCACACAAACCCTCGAAAATAATTAATTAAAAATGCATAAATTTTTTATGAGTGAAGATGATTTATCTTTTTTTTCGTCAAACACTAAAGACTCTATCATCATTAAAGTAATGCACAAAAACGAACCAATTTACTGTCACAAAATGTGAACTAAATGAAACATTATCACCACAGTAAAATTAGATTCACAAAAGGCTTTAAAACTTGAAATTAGGTCAAACGTATGACACATAAAAATAAAAAAAGAATTACAGACAACATTTTAGATGCATTCTTCTACCTTTCAAAATAAGAAATTTGAATACCACATTCAAACTGCAATTTTCTGCTTTTCTAAATTATAAAAATACAAAATTTGAAGACAGACATTTGAGAACTTTAGAAATTGGGAACTTTTATTTTGCTTCATAATTTTATTATATTTGAGAACTTTTTATTTATTTTGCTAAAATCTCCATAAATGGAGCATATAATATTTTTGATATAAGTTGATTATTTTGCATTTAGAAATTTGTTTATATTTTTCATGGATGATTTTGCCCCTTAAAAAATGAAATTTTTTGTTGAAAAATTAAATAGGGTGTAACTTGCCAAAACTTAATCAATTCCAGGGTGCATTGTGCTATTTTTTCTTTTTTAGGGTGCAAAGTGCCTATTAGCCCTCTTTTGAGGGTGCAAAGTGCAAATTACCCCAAGTAGTGGCTTATGGAGATGTCTTCGCCTAGTTGCGTTTTAGGCTCCTCTATTGGAATCTCAAACTATTAAACACATTATGATCCATAACCAAGATATTCAAATGAAAGCATTTAAATTCATAATTTCATGACTTACACATTGGGCATAAGAAAAAAATATACAAACGTCTTAAAAATTGTTCTTTCCTCAATTAACCAAAAGAAAACTCTATATGATATGCAAATGATGAGCCGAGGGAGGACTTGAAACTAACCAACCGATCTAGATCCATGCTTCAACCTTATGCACAAGACTCTAGGGGCTAACTTTATCTACAATAATTAAAAGAAAAATATTGTGTTTGGTGAGTCGCAAACTCAGCAACTATAATAAAGCAACAAGTTATTTAACATCATATAGGCATACAAAAATCAATAATCTTTGAAGTCACGTAAGAATATCGTACAAAATTATTTCACATTGAATTCATATCATCGAAAATATAAGTGCCATGTTTATCATTTTCTTTTACTGTTAATGGCATGTTATAACCAAGAGTACATCGTGACCACGAAAATGGCCATGACACTCTGTAATTCATATTACACATGGGAGGTCAGTGAACTCGGGTGGCCGTACGGTACTTTGTGGTCCAATCATTTGGACAATCATTAACACATGACCCAAGGTCTATAAAAATCATAACAGATCCCTTTATCTCTGCTGAATGCATTTTCAAATCACGTATCTCATTTTTATCATCAGTTCATCAACAACATTTCCACCATGGTAAGCATCATACCGTTCACATGTATTACACAATGAGCTATATTCACCATATTAATTTTCATCACTTAAACATCACATAATCCATGTTATAACACCATAAGCTATTCAATCAACATAATTAGGAAAATAAAATATTCATTTAGAACCATCAATTAATCAAGTATCAGTCAAATAGCAGTCATCAAATTATATTCACAAGTAGTGGCAATTATACTCACAAGTAGTGACAATTATACTCACAAGTAGTGGCTTATGGAGATGTCTTCGCCTAGTTGCGTTTTAGGCTCCTCTATTGGAATCTCAACCTATTAAACACATTATGATCGATAACCAAGATATTCAAACAAAAGCATCTAAATTCATAATTTCATGACGCTTACACATTGGCATAAGGAAAAATATACAAACGTCTTGAAAATTGTTCTTTTCTCAATTAACCAAAAGAAAACTCTATATGATATGCAAATGATGAGCCGAGGTAGGACTTGAAACCAACCAACCGACCTTGATCTATGCTTCAACCTTATGCACAAGGCTCTACGGCTAACTTTATCTACAAGAACTAAAAGCAAAATATTGTGTTTGATGAGTCGCAAACTCAGCAACTGTTACAAAATTATTTCACATTCAATTCATATCATCGAAAACATAAGATGCACATGTTTGTCATTTTCTTTTACTGTTAATGGCATGTTATAACCAAGAGTAGATCGTGATCACGAAAATGGCCATGACACTCTGTAATTCATATAACGCATGGGAGTTCAGTGAACTTGGGTGGCCGTACGGTACTCTGTGGTCCAATCATTTGGACAATCATTAACACATGACTCAAAGTTTATAATAGCCATAACAGAGCCCTTTATCTCTGCTGAATGCATTTGCAAATCACATATCTCATTTTCATCATCAATTCATCAACAACATTTCCACCACGGTAAGCATCATACCTTTCACATGTATTACACAATGAGCTATATTCACCATATCAATTTTCATCACTTAAACATCACATAATCCAAGTTATAACACTATAGGTTATTCGATCAACATAATTAGGAAAATAAAGGGTTCATTTAGAACCATCAATTAATCAAGTATCACTCAAATAGCAGTCACCAAATTATACTCACAAGTAGTGGCTTATGGAGATGTCTTAGCCTAGTTGCATTTTAGGCTCCTCTATTAGAATCTGAACATATTAAACACATTACAATCCATAATTACATTTGATATAATACATAAATGCAAATGAATGCATTAGTACTTCATTGATAACCTGTCAATAGACTTACTTAAAATTAACAAAATATATTTAAGCTATACTTGAACGGTCTTGGTATATAAATTATTATAAATTGTAAACATGACTTTTCTCTCAAATTGTCCCGCAATATAGTGAACACCTTATATAACATGACATAAAACTTTTAGATTAAGTTTACATCCCCAAGATGGTCATTTGATTCTCCAAACATACTGCACCTGAACCAGTTTCAATCGAGACCAGTCCATTTCAAACAATTTTATAAATTTCACTATTGCTTTATAAATTTCCAAATTTTTGGAGAATATTCCTCGAACCTCCGAAAATCTTCAAACTTTACAGAGTGACTCTAAACATAGGTATATATCTACAGAAAATTTGACACATGATAATATAATGATTTGGTCACTTGAACATAGCCCTAAAGACAACTGCAAAAACTGAAATTCTATGCAATGATTTTCCTAATTTGAATGCAAGAATCCAAATACCAAGTAAAAATCTGAGATTAATTTAAGAACAAAGTTCACTAAGTCTCGTGAAGTATTTACTATGTGAAAGAACCATCCCTATTCAAAGCTGGCAAAAACTCATTGTTGGCAGATTTTGGCTTATATGAATACTCTAAGTTGGATGAACTTTTTGAGTTGCTCAGCACCTTTGTACCTTTGTGTGGAAACTAAACTTACCTAGGTCTTCCCCTGTCTCTTAGAAAGAAATTAAGACTAACTACCAACAGTTTGGATACCATTTGAGCCTTCAAATTGAAAATCAACCAAGACGTGCAAGTTGTGTTTGTTTCTTATTTCTTCCCTTTTCTTTCTTGTCTCTTTCTCCCTCTCTTCATTTCTGGATTTTGTTTTGAAGTGGGCAGCCATGTTCTATGATCTAAATCGGTTAGTTCAAGACTTAGTGACTAAGTTTGTAATTATATAATATTTTATTTCTTGAATTATTTGCAACTGCTTGCTTAATACGTGTTATACAGTTGTGTGTTATATTTTCTACATGTCATATATTTATATTAATCAGGACATATAGATAACATGTAAGTGATGCATAGTCTATGAAGTATATTTACCCGATAACTAACGGGAAGATTTAGTGCACCGTATTCAATTAAAACTCTAAACTTAAGCGTGCGAGCAATTATAAGATGGGTGACGTCTTGGGAAGCATGTCAATTACTTATCTAAACGTCATGCTTGCTTAGACGTCATGCTTTGCTAAATGCTAGAAAAAATAAGTGCATGTGCTTATGCTAATGTATGATTTAATAAAATGTGAGGTTTTGGGTTGTGACATGCTTAATCAGAGCCATTCTCGATGTGCTTTGGTAGACTAGAGAGTCTTTAGGAGAAACCTTCTCCTCTTCGAGACTTAGTGACTAAGTTTGTAATTATATAATATTTTATTTCTTGAATTATTTGCAACTACTTGCTTAATACGTGTTATACACTTGTGTGTTATATTTTCTACTTGTCATATATTTATATTAATCAGGACATATAGATAACATGTAAGTGATGCATAGTCTATGAAGTATATTTACCCGATAACTAACGGGAAGATTTAGTGCACCGTATTCAATCAAAACTCTAAACTTAAGCGTGCGAGCAATTATAAGATGGGTGACGTCTTGGGAAGCACGTCAATTACTTATCTAAACGTCATGCTTGCTTAGATGTCATGCTTTGCTAAATGCTACAAAAAATAAGTGCATGTGCTTATGCTAATGTATGATTTAATAAAATGTGAGGTTTTGGGTTGTGACATGCTTAATCAGAGCCATTCTCGATGTGCTTTGGTAGACTAGAGAGTCTTTAGGAGAAATCTTCTCCTCTTCGACTTGCCTCTGGAAGCTCTATTTTGATACCTTAGCAGATAATTTCAAAGCGGATATTTATGACTAGTAGACTCAAAAAAGGGGTGCTTATGCAATAGTTTTTTTTTTTTTACATGTAAGTATGTCATAACCTTTAAGTGATACGCATAGACATATAAGATAATTCATAACAAAATCGAAAGCGTGCCTTTTCCTATGATAAATAATCAAAGTTAACGACCTTAATAATTTTGTAGCATTTCCTTGTAGGAACTTAAAAATTTCCAAAACCCTAAGTTGAGCCGAAAAGTATTACTACTTTGACAAAAGTTCCCCACATACAAGAACATCAAAAATTAGAGAGTTAGATACACTCATTCAAAAATAAATTTCTACTAAAACACAAATCACAATATATTGTTTTAAATTTTGTGATTGGTGTTTACATAAATATAATTTACTCAAATACATGTAAAACTATATTATCAACAACTTTAACATACTCTTATAAATCATGAAGAAAACCATGTATATAAAACAACATATAAATATTAAAATAAGATAGTGAACCGAAGGAGAGTCACGCCACATGACAATGTCCTAAAGCCATGATAGCCTTCCTACGTGCATGTTTGATAGTTGATCATGACTCCAAGATAAAATCCCATTAGCTCACAGCAGTGTCTCACCGTATGTGCACGACCACAACGAGATGATGAATCAGTCCTTAGTCACATTGCGAAAAACTCTTATGGGGAATATAAAATAATCTCACAAATATTATACCAAAGTGTGTCACTCTCAAAGTGTTAAATCAAAATAGCCTATGACTCCTTTATAAAAGATAAATTTTGACTAATTCAAAGAGATTAATGGGCCATTAAAAAACCACCATGAATCACCATAAATCAAATTCTAATTAGGCCCCTAATGATGGTCAAAATCACATAAAAAAATGGTAAAGGGGCTAGGGATGAAAACGAGTTGAGCTCGAGTCGAGCTTGGCGATTTTCTAAGCTCGAGCTCGTCGAGCCGAAAATTCTCGAGTTCGAGTTCGAGTTCGAGCTCGAGTTTGGGCTCAAGCTCGAGCCGAGCCGAAGATCGCGAGCTCGAGCCCGAACTTGAGCCGAGCCCAAGCTCGTGAGCTCGAGCCCGAACTCGAGCCGAGCCCCAACCTATAAACATAAAGTTTTGGGGGGAAATTTGAATTTTAAATTTTTTACTATTTTTTTAATAATATAATAATAAAAATAATAATATACTAAAACGGCTTGCGAGCTTTTTTTAGATAGAGATAGACTCGAGCTCGATTAAAAATTCGAGCTCGTTTGAGACGAGACGAACTGGCTCGGCTCGTCTTACACCCCTTAATTGGAGCACTAACTTTATAATAAATTGTAAATAAATACGTCGACTAATTGTGAGATTTTAATAAAATATAATTATTGAAAATAAATAATAAATTAATGAAATTTTAAAGCTTAATTTCTAACCCAATAACCATCAGACTAGTTTATTTGTATTCCTAAATTCGTTAATCTCATTTTGTAGGAAAAATTGTAAAACTAATGTGGTTCTTGATGATCACGAGTTCGATATGAGGTTGTTGGAATTCTCTTGTACTAGTAATAACGATACGAAACTAATTAAGTATTTAATTAGTCAAACAAATAAAAACAATTTAACTTACGTGGCTAAAAAAAATAGTCATATTAATTTTAAAACTATATAGAACTTAAAAATATTCTTACTTACCAAAACAAGGAAGATTTTCATTTAGTTCATCCCAATGGAATATTCTTAATTAGTTACTAAATATTCTTCTCACTTACTTTCGGTTGTGGAAGTGTTCTCTTTCTTTTGGTATGTCTAAAGGAACAATAATGACCAAATTTTTCAAAAAGCTCCAACTTGGAACCTGACCCAAAATCCGACCAAACGGAAATATCCGACCCACATACATTGACATTCAATTTGGGTGCTACGAATATGCACTTATGGTATGATATTCCCAGGTAAGATTGGTATATATCGAGTCCAATATGATCGGACTGCTATACATTTTTGGATGTAAAAGATAATAGTGTTTTTATTATCTTATCTCGGCATATAATGATATACCGATTTTATTGTTTTATCTTATTGGTTTCGATTTTTGGTGTGGTCCCTCTCAAATAACTATAATGTGACTATATTTTATGGGTGGCTTGATGTTAAAATTGAGGACAAGAGTTTGATCATTCCTGCCCTCATTACCATATCTTTTTGTTTAAAAAAGAATTTTCCTATTTTGAGGAATAAGGAATTAAAGAATTTTTATCTAGTGTTTATCCGATTCTAGTGAAGAATGTCTGATCTTGGAGGGTATTATTTATCTTCAATGAATTATTATTTTTGTCATGTTTTTTATGTGTTATGCTCTATTTATTTTAGAATTGTTATGTTTAATTAAGAAGTCAACTAGTGAAATGTAATCCTGATATTGGAGGAATTTAATTAGTTGATCTCTAATTAATTATTCCAGTTTTGTTATGTTTTTTAAATTAAAGTTATTGTTTTTATTGAAAGGGCAATTAGTATAAAACGAAAAAAAAAGTCGAATTATAAACAACATTTGCATATCTTTTTGAGCTTTGCTTTTACAGTTTATACCAGATTGGAGTTAACAAATATTTCCCCTAAAAATATAATAAGGAATGTTGAGAATGGAAACGAAAAAGTTTAAAGGCAACAAAAAGACTGTAATCGTTCAACATTTTGGAGTTTGTCCATCTGCTAAAATGATTATAAGTATTTGGAAAAATTTCAATTTCATAAATACTAAAAGAGAATACAAAAGTGCATAAGGATATGAAGCTTATCCTATCAATCCAATGTACTAGTTGCCCACACAACCATAAAACACATACAAGTAATATCATCTATAATTAGGGGTGGCAATTTGGGTTCAAACTTATATTTGGACCCAAATTAAACTAGGTTTTCAATAAGTTGGGTCCTAATATTGTAAAATTGTAGTTTCAATTGGGTTGATGTTTTATAATATTTGGGTCCAATTGGGTTGGCAATTGGGCCCAATTTGGGTCCAATCTGGGTCCAAACCGGGTCCAACTTGATTTTCTATAATAATTAACTTGTTTATTAAAAAACTTACACATACTTCACATTCATCACACACATTACACAATTTTTACATACAAAACAACATTGTTTACACCAATTGCACACTTTTATTAAAAATACACATTTTTTTTCATATATTCGATATTATCAAATATCAAATTTATATTGAGTTGTGTATTCGAAGAATTTATATTGAGCCGGCTCGAGCTCGATCAAACGAGCTCGGCTCGAGCTCGAGTTTTTCGAGCTCGAACTTTTAATCGAGCTTGAGCCCGAGTCCATTTGTCTCTGAAAAAGCTCACGACCCGGGCTCGCGAGCTTTTTTATTTTTTTTAATATATTTATTTTTATTATTATTTTAATAAATATATATTAAATAATTTAAAAAAATAAAAATATTCGGCTCGGCTCGAGTTTGGGCTCGAGCTCACGAGCTTGGGGCTCGGCTCGAGCTCGAACCCATGCTCACGAGCTCGAGCCCGAGCTCGAAAAATTTGGGCTCGACGAGCTCGAGCCATTGTATAGTAAGGCTCGAGGTCGAGCTCGAGCTTGAAAAAAATGTCAAGCTCGGCTCGAGCTCGGCTCGTTTACACTTCTAGTGTACACTATGTGTAAAAGTGTGAAATGTGTGTATAAAAATATATCGTGTGTAAAAAGTGTGTAATAAGTGTGTATTTTATATAAAATGTGTGCGTTATGTGTAAAAGGTGTGAAATGTGTATGTAAAAAGTGAATTTTTTGTAAAAAAAATTAGTTTATGTGGGTAATGTGTGTTGTGAGTGTAAAAATAATGCTAAACTTATTTAAAATATCTTATATTCTATATTTGGGTCCTTGTTGGGTCCGTGATTGGGTCCTTGTTGGGTCCAATTTGGGTCCTTATTGGGTCCAACAATAATGCATGTATTTTATCATTGGACCCAGTTGGACCCAACCCAGTTTGAACCCAACCCAAATGGACCCAACCCAAACCCGACCCGATCAACCCAATTGACACCCCTATCTATAATTGTAAGTATTTGGTTATTGTTTTACTAAATTTTGAAAGATTTATTATTATGATACGACCAAAATTTTGCCAATGATTTATTTTTTATTTAAAATTAGTATTTTGTTCATTCCACTTAATTATACTTTGATCATAGATCATCAGTTTATTTAACTAACTCATTATATATCTAAGAAATACACAAAGTATTCTCTACTCCAGGCTCTTCCTAGGGCCTTTGTGTTACTCACTTCAAATAAAATGAAACAAAAATTAAACTAATGAGAATAAGTTCTATCATTTCAAATTGAAGATTAAGATGAACCATTAAATCGCTTATGAATTATGATACTATCAATACAGTGAGTACTATATCATAAGAACAATTAGGTTCTAATACATATTTTAAATGTATTATCTATTCAATACTACGATAAACAGGTATCAAAAAATGTTATGTACACAATAACCTTTTCTGAGAATTGTTGTTCAGTTTGAAACAATACTATATATAATTTATATTGAAAGCTAACGTTTACTTGTTTTTCAGGTCATAATTATTATTTTACTTATATATAAATATTCTTAACAAATATTGCTCATTATGGTAATCCAAGCTCCAAATATCCTTTCCTGGATTCATCTCTGATTATCCGCAAGTTATCAAAGCAATCCAACTGGAAAATTGATAGTTTGTAAGTTGTTAACATAGTTTATTTTTTTTATTATATATATTATCATTTTGGTATTTGTTTTTATAGAAGTTATATCAACACAAATAATATTACTATAATAATAATTTCTCAATAATTATACGCATGCACAAAAACTATGGAAAGTATTCCTTCTTAATATTCAGATTGTCTTGAATTTAACCTAAGGAATCCAACGTGTGCATCTATTCTGTTTCTGTCTATATATAAGCATTCTCTTCCCAACCATTTCTCCATCACTATATACCACGTTTTAAATCCAAATTCCGACTCCAATTAATTACTTTTGGACTTGAAAAAATGGGTCGTTTTAGCACTCTCTCATTGACTCTCATTATTGTTTTGATCTATTCAGGTCAATATTTGGAGGCTAGAAAGCAACTAAGCACAAATAATGATCATGAAAGTTTAGCATTGAGCTCCAGTACTCCAACTATTTCGCCTACCAAAGGAGATAATGCTGAAATCCGGCCGGCTTTACATTCGACCCCAAGTGTTATCAGCACAGATCGCCGTGGTTTAGAGTCTGTTCCTAGTCCTGGAAATGGTCATTGAGTCATCTACCAAACTATACTTAAGATTTTCATATTACATAAAATATGCATGGCAAGTTGATTTTCGTTATATATGGTGTATCTTTATGCAATAAAGTAAAATTGAATAAACAGTGGAATTATGTGTGAATCAGTGATTATAAGCATATATACATATATATTTGCGTGAATATTATGATTTTATGCATGGAGAGTACATGATGAGCATAATTAAGAATAGACTAGAGAAGTACTTCTCGCTGACTCTAATTCGAATCAATCCTTGGAAGCTAGAAATGATGTTATTATATTGTAGATTCTCCGCTCTAATCGACTCTAAGTGTTATTAGTATAGACTATATATAGATTGTCGAGGTTTTGGGTCTCCCGGAAATGGACGACACGGAATCATCCAGTGTAGCTAGTACTTGAGTTTGGAAGAAATTTGAGTTTTGCTATTGTCACTGGAAAGATTAAGGATAGTCTTAGATCTAAAAGATATGTCATTATACCAGGAGCAAAATCTTTTAGTCTTAGATCTAAAAGATATGTCATTATACCAAGAGCAAAATCTTTTTCGTTTCTACGTCATCTGCTCCTTAACTAAATTTTTTCTTCATTTTCTAAATATTCATATACTAGTGAATCATGCATATGTGAACTAGACTTTTCATCATGTGAATTAGATGTATTTGACTCCAATTCAAGTTGTTTTAGTAAACCATGATCTGGTTCTAATTTATCAGCATCCTTAATACTTAAATGTTCACAAAAAATAGTTGTGCAACTTCAAAAATACTATTATCATTATAAGCATTAAGAAATCTATATTGTTTACTCATTTTAGAATAACCAATAACCCAATAAACACAGATTTTACTTTCACAGCTTTAAAACCAAGTTTAGGCCTCTTCAAAGTTGCATCCAGAACATATACAATGCACCATCACACTTTAAAATGTTTAATGTTAGGTTTGTGCTCCACAAATAATTCATATGGAATTTTCATATTTCTTTACTAACAACTCGGTTATTAATGTAACAAGATGTCAGTAGTGCTTCTGACCAATAACTCATTGGTAATTTTGAATAAATAATCATAGCACTAACCATTTCCATTAAGAAAGGATTTTTCCTTTCGACTACTCCACTCTGAGGCGGAGTATTAGGGGCTAAAAATTCTCTAATAGTTATATTTTGTGAACAAAATCTAGTAAACTCATTAGAGAGATATTCACCACCTCTATCGAATCTCAATAGGTTTATCCTTAATCTAGTTTGGTTTTCAACTTCCTCTTTGAAGATTTTAAACTTTTCAAAAGCTTCATCTTTAGTTTTAAGCAAATACACATAAGTAAATATAGGATAATCATCTATAAATGTCATAAAATAACGTTTACCGCCTCTATTAATATATTCTTTTTTATCACATAAATCAGTATGTATTAGTTGAAGTAAAGATGTTGTTTTACTAACACTTTTAAAAGATGCTTTTAATTATTTTTGATTGTGTGCAACATTCACAAGTATTCATGAAGACTTAAACGAGTATTCACAATTAATCATACCACTCATTGCATTTAATCCAATATGTCCTAATCTATGATGTCAAAAATCATGTTTTTTATGCCACTACTAGAAAACAAGGCATCCGCTTCGGGCCATTTCGTAGCTATTACTCATGAATTCATAGCTATAGCTACAAAATGTTTGTCGCTTGCCTCCGTAACGGATACCTCCGTAGCTAAATTTTTGCAACGGAATTTAAAATTTTATAGCTATCTCTTAGCTACGCAATTGTATAGCAATTCCTCGTAGCAATGTCAAGTATGCACTTCCTGTAGCTATTTGTGTAGCTAGAGTGGTGGAATGGTCGTTGCAAATTCAATAATAATTTTAGTAGCTATTTGTGTAGCTAGAGTAGTGGAATGGTCGTTGTAAATTCAATAATAATTTTCGTAGCTATTCATAGCAAAGGTTACGAAAGCTTATAGCAAATTTTATTGCAAGGGCAACGAATAACTCGTTTCTATAACGTTGCCATGGAATATAATTTTCTTAGCAAATTTTGTTGCGATAATAACGGAAATCCGTAGTAGACTTTGTAGTTTTGGTGACAGAAATTAGTAATAATATTTATCGCCATGGCTACCAATTTTCATCACAATAATGACAAGATATTCGTAGCAGAATTTAGTGCAATAGCTACGAAATATTATTGTAGTTTTGTTGTTATAGCAACAAAGAGTGTATAAAATTTTTGTTGCTATTTTGAAACCAAGATGATGGATTGTTGTAGCTATATTTATATTAAACCTATTATTAGCTACCAATTATATAACAATGGTATTAATTAAGATTTTGTAGCAAAGACCACGACTATAATTTTCAATATAATAATTCACATAAATATAAACCCAATGAAAACTCAAAAACAACCAAAATACGATTAAACAATGTTTAGATAACTCAAATATCCAACAATTAATAATTTAAATTAGTTTAAACATCAAGTAAAAGTAATCATAATATGCTAAATACTTAAGAGTCAAAAGATTCTAAACATCCAAACCCTAAATGCCACTCTTAATGTTCTAACTCTAGTCATCATTATCTTCCTCATTTGCATCATTTATATCATCATTTTTCCTTGTATTTTCACGAAGACTAGCAACAAACTCTTGCTCTCTCAAACCTGATCCACCAGCATGAGTGTGGTTCGTCCATTGAATTTCTTCCAACATTCTTTGTATACGATCGGGGATATTTTCTGGGATACAATGTTCAAAAATCTTAAGAATTGCACGATTCTCACCTTTTAGTTGTTCCATCTTTTTCTGCAGTTTAGCAAATCGTTCATTTGATTCTTCTTGTATACATTTGGTTGCCTCTTCAAGTTTGGATTTAGAGCCTCCATGATGTGCACTATCCCCGAGAATTTGATGAGGAGATTGACTCCCGAATCCATACACCCGACCTTTAGGTACACCACCGGTTGCTTCAATCCAAGCAACAGGGTCAAAGACAGGCTGAGAAGATGAATCTTGTGAAATATTTTCCACCAAATTGTCATATGTAGCCTACAAAAATAATTTCAGTCACGAGAGTAAGAAGAACTAGAAATAGTTTTATTAATACTCAATAAGTGCATATTATCTATAATGTAGCATTTCCCAACAAATGGCCCATTTTCGTAATAATTACTTGTTGAGAACCAAAAGCCACTTTAAAGCCATTAGAGTTCAACTTAGGGACCGATGCAAGATTTTTTCTAATGAAAAGAATATGATAAACATCCTTCAAAATTAATGTCTTCTCAGAAGTAAGGGGAAGCATTACTGTTCATTTGCCCAAAACCACACTAGTCGAATAATTTCCCATGTACACCCTTTTCAGCCTCATTTAATTCTTCATATGTCTTGAATAGATTACGATTTGAAGTAACATGACATGTTGACCTGAATTAACCCACCAATCGGTATCAGCTTGGCTAATAAGACATGCTCAGTAGGCATACCAACGAGATCGTCTTCGACCATGTTTGTCTCGTTATTCTTTTTTGTTCCTTCCGATATTCGACATTCTTTTCGATATTTCCATTTTTTCACAAACCTAATGGGGACCCTTTTTTCTTCTTTTTGACATTGCAATTATTTTTCTTATAAATGAATTTCTCTTCTTTCCATGATTTTCCTTGAAAATTTCAGGAACTTTTTTGTCTTCTAAGTACTTTACACTAGGGTTGTTCACGAGTCGAGCTCGAGCCGAGCTTTGCAATTTTGACCCGCTCGAGCTCGAGCTCGAGGAGCTCGAGCTCGTCGAGCTGTGGATACAAGGGCTCGAGCTCGAGTTTATTTTTCGAGCTCGAGCTCGAGCTCGAAAGGCATAACCGCAGCTTTAGTCTGAAATGGATTATTGACAATATCTGTCTTAAAACAAAAGTAAAAGTATGTTTCCACTTTCCAATAGCATCCTAAGCACTTTCCACTACTTTAATTTTCAAACTCTTAACAGTTCAAAACCATCAAGTAAAGGTTTTTACTAGCTGATTTAGTAAATATGACATACACACACAAACACATATAATATATATATATATATATATATTTGCATCACCTGAGCAACGCAACCTTTGTGACACAGTCTTCCACTTTCAACCAGTCAACTGCTATGAGTTTGAGAAGAGGTGAAACCGTGGGTGACCGTCGGTGGTGGTGGTGGGCAGCTTTGGAGAAAGGGATTTTGGGGGTGGGGTGAATGAGAGAAAGACTTACGGTTTGGGGGTGAGCAGTTTGGAGAAAGGGATTTTAGGGTTGGGAAGTTCAATTATATATTTATTATATATATTATATATTTTTTTTTATTAAAAAATAATGAGAGCTCGCGAGCCGGCTCGCGAGCTCCCGAACAACATTAAATGAGCTCGAGCTCGGCTCGATTGCCTGCTCGAGCTCGTTAGGCTCGGCTCGAGCTCGAAAAATTTCGAGCTCGAGTCGAGCTTTTTTCGAGCCGGCTCGCCGAGCTCGCGAGCCGGCTCGACTCGTGAACAGCCCTACTTTACACCATCCATAGTTGAACTATCCATTTTAAGACTTGGTGGGTGTCGAATCCAACAAAAATAAAACCTACTTAAAAATATCTGTAAATAGCGATAAGCAGGGTCGATCCACAGGGAATGGTGTAGAAATAATTCTTGAGTCACTAATATCGTTTAAAGGGGGATTTTGGATTTGATTAACTAAAACAATTCAAAAGACGCGAATTAAAAAGCAAGCAAAGAGATAAATTTCGATTTCAATGAGAGAAGAGATTTTTTAGTCTTCGGATATTTCGGTATTGATTCTATAATTCGATCATCGATTGTAAAAGTGGTTCAATGTTCTTTAGTAAATTAGCTATAGCCGTTAACAAGCTCTAACGACCTCGTTTTTCCTTATGGTTTCGATAATCAAAACAAGCTCTTTGATTACTACTCTTATCAATTAGACAACCTTAAACAAGCTCTTAGGATTTAATCTATCGATAGCATTCATATACTAGAAAAACACTAATTCCGATCAATAAACACACAAGCTCGGATTATTTAAATCGGATCACTAATTCCCATAACGACTAATCGAAAACTTGTCCATAATCAACATCGTTAATTGCCACGATTATTAGGGTTCACCAAACAATTACGGATTTGAATCCTAATTAGCGAAATATAATTCTAATGATCAACTAATTGGCCAGATTAATTAATCGATTACAATATATTATCAACAAAGCACCGGGAAAGAGTGAATACTCAGAGAACAATGAAAATAAAAGCACAAGCAATCTCACGAAATTAAAAGAAATCAAACCTTAAAATCCTTCGACTAGAATTATGTGTTTAGCAACACATAATCAAAAATGTAATACAAAGTCTCGAATTCGAAAATCTCCTCGGAAGCAAAACGAACGTGAAAAGCAAAGTAAAAGTCAAGTTCCCTTTGTAGAATAATAATCCACTTATTTAAACCTAGAAGAGCTTTAACTAAACAAGGAAACTAAAATAAAATAGGATTCCATGAATCCTACCATAACTAGGATTGTTCAAAAAGGAAACTAATGGAAAGAAATAATTCCCAACAACTTGGGAAGTGAAATCATAGTATAAAAGTCGAATACATCAATCCAAAATTCGTTCCAGCCGAATTTTCTTGGACAAAAACAGAATCCTTGCCATATTTAAGCGTGGGCACGCTTAATTCTTGTGAGTATTCTGCCGGCCCTTCTTGTACCAAACCAAACTTCGTCGTTTTTCAAGCTTTTCATCACGTTTCCGTCCTTTTTTCATACAAACACCTAGTAATAGCAAATAAAGCACAATTCCATGAGAAAGAGACTAAAGACGTGACAAACAACATCAATTTAAACAAGCAAAACGTGTGCAAAACTCACGTTAACAAGACTTTTAGTCTCAATTTGGATGCCTTGAAGAAGTGCATCTAAAGTGATAGACTTTTTCTTATGTTTCAATTTCTTTTGGTATTCTTTCAACGACAGTGGAAGTTTACCAATGATGGTGCAAATTTAAAAAGTTTCGGGGATAGTTTCACCTGTACCGGTGAATTGAGTTTATTAACTTGATCAATGACTGGTTTTAAATCAACCATCTTGTAATGAACATACTTATTAACCAAAAAAGACTTATCTCCAACATCGTCATTTACGTACTTTCATTTTATAGCATTCCAAAGATCAGCGACAGTTTTTTGAATGTGAAACACATTGAACAGTGTATTTTTTAGTGACTGGAGGATTGTATACCGGCAAATGAAGTCATCATTTTTCCATTCTTCTTCACCCTTCATTAGCCTCAGCAATTTATGTACCACTAACATCGGGGAGTAGAATCAAAACTTTGATTTAAACTTGCAACTTCGGTTGGACATGGTTCAGTCAAGACATAGAATACCTTTGTAATAGTAAGAAGGTAAGCAAGCTTGAGGCTCCAACACTTGTAATTAAGACCATTGAGACATTATGACTTGTCTCCCTCATTCAATTGTGCTTTAAAAAGAACTGACTCCATTTCATAATTTATGTATCTTTCAAATTGTATTATTTGTGGGTAAAAATCGGTTCTTTATTAATAGGCTAGGCATACCTTAAAGATTCTATCTTTAAAGGTATATATTTCTTCAACACGGATATAGAAGGTTTCAAGAAATACACCTAGGTATAAAGCCTACAACTTCGTTTCAAAAGGCTACACTTCTTTGAAACCTCTTTAGAACAAAAACTCGACCAAGAGAAAAAAAGACTCATGAAAATATAGAGAGAAAGAAGAGAGAATATTTGGAATTTTTTTTGGGTCAAAGTATGGAAGTACAAAGAGGCACCTTTTCCACCCAAAATGGTATCTCCAATAATAGATACTTATTCGGTCAAACCACATGACTAATGAATCCGAACTGATATGAAACACACCATTTCACGGGCCGAATCCTTTTCACTAAAAGGAGCCACCGATTCATTCGACCGCCACATATAATATAAACTTTAATCTAAGCTTCTATGAATGCTCCACTATCATAAAGTGGAACACCCAATGAGCTTGTTTTGGAAGCTAAACAACAATCACACTTATTTATAGTGTAAAGTAGGCTCCCACTTCACTCCACAACCAATATGGGACAAATACATGCATGAATATCCCTTGTGGGACTACAACTTTATTAACTTTATTCTTATTACTATGTAAATATACAACAATACATATGTCTTGTAATTTCCTAATTTCTTAAACCATGCAAAATAATAATGCGTTGGAAGGTGAATCGAGGATCCAATCCTCGGTGTTGGCCCTTGATCAGCACTCTAGTCATAGTATATTGTAGCCTCTCCCTAAATATTATTAAGAGTTGTATTTATAATCAACCACAACATTACAAACCCTACTTATTGGAGTTTATTGGCCCTAATTTGTAGCGTAAGCGCATTACTTATTGTACTACTTATAATACTGGTTTACAAGTTTAACTCAATCCAATAAAATATACTTTACCTATATTATAGAGAGAGAAAAACAATATGTTAAACATATAGAGGTATGTTATATATTTTCTGATTTGCAAATGTATGTTTTATGGACTGAGAATATAAGCATTAAAATACAATTCTAGTAAGCTAGCTTAAAACACTTGGCAAATATCTGATACGAACCAACTCAGAGTTCAATTGATTCGACACGAAATTTTAAGATCAACGTCGAATTAGTGATGGATTGATATTCTTAACCCCAATTCGATTGTCACGACGAACCTCTGTATTGATCCGATGAAGTCAACGGATACAAACCTCATAGCGAAATTATGATGACGCCATAAACGGGATGGAAAACCGTTTGATAAATCGAGAACGAACGTCAGTGATATAAAATTGGATAAGTTCAAAAACGTTCTTAAATAACGTCGAGAGTTAAAACTCACAAATTTTATCAAAAATATTGTCTTTATTGAAATTCGTGTGCTTATAGGCAAAAATACAAAAGTTTTAATTTGAAAAGGAACTCTAATAGAAGAAAGATATCAATCTTTATCATTTTCTTTATTCATATTATACATTTTCTTTATTTAAACAATTAACTAAATCTAAAATATAAAAAGAATATTTTAAATATAATATCCATAATTCTTTTCGTATCACTAAATACTTAATTAGTCAAACAAATAAAAACAATTTAACTCATGTTGCTAAGAGAATAGTGAGATTACATTTTAATTCATACACTAGCGTGTAACCCGTGCTATGCACGATATATATTAATTTATATATAATTTATAAAAATAAATATTATTTCGATCAAATTATAAATATTTTAATGTTATTTGAGAATAAAGTTTAAGACACTTTTCTCAACACATTGTGGCACAAACAAATTATAATTGTAATAAAGCTAATAAACGATAGTCGTTGGTTAAAAAATATAATAAAAGCCAACATTCTCATTATTTGTAAAAAGAACATATGAGTGCAAATATTTATATTGAGAAATTAATATTTTGTAAAATTAATATATTGTATATAAATCTAAAATGATCACGTTTATAAATTATTAAATAATGTAATCAAACTTAGCAAACTAAAGCGAACCAGGTCTTCTTTTCTCTGAAGAAATAAACGGTGCAAACTGACAAAATATGTCATGAATAAATATATAAATTAAATTAGTAATAAAAATAATTTATAATGTTTGTTTATAGTTTGCTCGTGAATTTGTTATAGTATTGAGATTAGAATTTGAATATACATGAAAAAATTCAAGGCATTTTCATTTTAAGGATCTTGAAATTACATGAAAAAATTATCATTAATTTGAATTCAATTTATAAGTAATAGGAATATGTTGAACAAATATATGAAATAGAAAATATATACAACAATATGATTGATCAAAACTTGAATTTTAATTACAGTTAAAATGATATTATACACATAAATTCCACTATTTACTGCAATGATTGCTGGATGTTTGAAATTTATCATAAAGCTAAAATATGTTTGATAAATAATGTTTTTTAGGAAAAAAAAATATTTTCACCATTTACTCAAGTCAATATATAATTCTAATATTGCACTATAAATATATATGTGGTGTGTATATATATATATATATATATATACACCATATGGTGTATATGGTGTATTAGAAGTTTGAACCTCTTCAATGTAGTAGATAAAGAAATATTTAAATTAAAAAATTATCATTAAAATAATGAACAACAAAATACATTATGAGCATTTGAAATCAAACAAATCAAACAAATCAAAATGAAAATGGATTATAAAATTGGTGAGTAACGTCAATTATAGACATAAAATGTATCTCACATGTATATATTATAAATATATAATAAGATTCTTTTTTAACTCTCCTACTCTTCTTCTTGTTGTGAAAAAGATTCATGAATATGAAATAATTTATATAATTTTCACAATATCAATTTCAACGTTACAAAATAAAATACTCAAACAAAATTTGATAATTGATAATTATATAAAATAGTATAAACAAAATGAAAAACATACAAAAATGTTATGACGGGGTATCACATGATGCCATGATCTAATCAAGAATGAATATCTTACATGAAATTACGATGATGGTAATATTTTTCTTCTACTCTTGATCTTCTTCTCTCTGCAAAGAAAATAGTGAAATTAAACTATTAGCAAAACTTTCAAATGTAATAAGCAATTCAACAATGAAAGGGTGCGAGAAATTTGTGTGTATTGGTAATCTGGAATTCGAATTTTATATTGCAAACCGGAAATTGTATTAGACTGCATTTTTTTTATTATTTAAATCAAATCGGAAGTGGAGGATTTTGATGAGAAATTAGGGAATAATTTTTATTCTATGGAGTATTTAGCAAATTCCATACATAAACACAATTTAGATCTTGAATATGGAAACATAATTTAAATTTTGAATGTGTTATCAATTGGGATTTATGAATTTACCATAAATGTAATATAATTTGTAACATACCAATTAATGAAATTCATTAAGTATAAATTCAAAATTTTGACTTTCTCCATATCATATATTGCATTAATTAGGTAAGTTTATTTTATAATAAAAAAAACTCAAAATTATGAGAAAAAAGATAGATAGCAAAGTGAGTCCCACACCGCTTTACTATAATATATATAATAGATAATAGATAATAGATAAGGCACTTCAAAAGATTCTTACTTACCAAAAAAAATGAATATCTGATTTAGATCATCCCAATGGAATATTCTTAATTAATATTCTTGCTAATTCTCACTTACTTTCGGTTGTGTGTCTAAAGGAACAATAACAGCCATTTTTTAAAAAAGGCTCAGGGTTAGAACCTGACCCAATAATCCGACCCGGATGGAAATATCCAACCCACAATCATGGTCAATTTGGCTGGTTTGAGTATGCATTTTATGATATAATCCCGGGTAAGACAATAAGATGTCGGATCCAACATGATTGGTATGTCATATATCATTAAATGCAAGAGACAAAAATATGTTATTATCTTATCTCGGCATTTAATGGTATATGATATACCAGTGTTATTGAATTTGATGTTTCATAAAAATATATTATATGATTCCTCTCAAATAAATATTGATGTAATAATATTTTATTGGTGAACTCTGGTAATAGTTCTAGTGCAGTGTGGCAACAAAGCTTGTTTTTGAAATTCATTGCAATATTTTGATCATTCCTGCCCTCGTTACCACGGGATATAATTTTTATTTTAAATCTTTGTTCAATCTTCTATTGTCTGTTTGGATTGTTTTTGTTTTTGAAGTTTTGCAAAATAGTTTTGTAGAACAATTTTATGAAAACAATTTTGCAGTATAAATAATGTTGAAATCCTGTTTGGTTGACTATTCTGAAAAAAAAAATCGAGAACAGTTTGCAAGTGAGAGTGTTTTGATGTGGGGAGGATGAAATGAGGAGAGAGAAAATATATTTTTTCAATGAAGGTTTTAGTGATGTGTTTTTTTAGTTTGGAGTGTAAAAGTGTCCTTTAAAACTTAAAAACAGGTAAAACCTGTTTTGCAAAATAACAGATTTTGGAGTTTTATTTTTCAAAAAAAAAAAGTGAGAACAAGCCCAACCAAATGCCTTTTTCATATTTTTGTTTTTCAAAAACAAAAACACACTTTAAAAACAGTCATCCAAAAAGGCCCTTAGTTCTTTAGATGTTTGAAACGTAGGTCTAATTCACACGTGTACTTAGTAAAATATATTTAACATATGTAAATATCAATTTCAAATAAAATTTGGAATAGAACCATATCTTTCTGTTTAAAATCCTTTAAGGCTATGTACAGCAAGAGGGGAAATGGGAGGCGAAAGGATTTAGCACGTAGGGAATTTGGTAGAAAAATGTTCGGGAAGTGAAAAATTCACTACAAGGAATTTGGTAGGGAAAAAAAAGGCAGCCAATGGGACGCTGCCACATGTCCCATCCTTATTTTTTTTTCTCCTTTTTTGTAAATCGTTTTTTTTAGTATTAATTATGCAAAATTAATTTTTTTTCCCCATTTTTTTTTCAAACTCTATAAATAGAGCCTAATTTTGTATCATTTGGACACCAATTTTTTTTGAGGTTTTTACTTCATATTTTTACTTCGGTTTATTATTTGTTCAATAGTGTACTTTGTTTATCTTTTTATTAATATTTTCTTGTACGTTTTCAATAATTTCAAAATTAATATTTTATAAAAAATAAATATTTTAAATATTTAATTAATAAATATAAATATAAAATTAATTTTTATTAAAATTAATTGTAACTATAAAATTAATTATTAAAATTAGTGATGTGGATGAAAGAGAAAGTAAAAAAACTTTAATTAAATAGCTGCTGTGGAGTTGAAAGAAATGTGATAGGGAATGTGGTAGAAAATCTGATGTGGCAGGAAAAAAAAAAAAATTGACTACCTACTTTACATAGCCACAAAATTAAAAAAAATTCATATTTTTGAGGAATAAGGAATTAAAGAAATTTTGTCTTGTATTTATCCTATTATAGTGACAGATAGTTATCAAGTATTTATACGATTATAGTGACAGGTTGTCTAGATCTTGGAGGGTTTTGATTTATCTTTTATAAATTATAATAACTTTTTGTGTTTTTTTTTTTTTATGTTATGCTCTTTTTATTTAAAATTGTGATATTTAATTAAGAAGTCAACTAGTGAAAGGTAATTTCTAATTACCTGACATACATGTGTCACTTCTAAGGGCAGTTCAGTCATTTCAGGTGAGATTTGTTCTAAAAAACCATTTTGCCCTCATTTGTTTCTTCCAAACCTCATTTGCTTTTTCCATGCTTGATTTTGCTTCCTCCAAACTTTATCTCAGCCAAATTTCTGTCGTTCCACCATCGATATTCTTCCAAAAATTGTAGAAAACATACATACTCACCTATTAATATATGTACAGAAGAGTTGTCTTTGACATTTATTGACCCTCCAAAATGTTCTAAACCCAATTGGTTGGTATGTCCGTCTCCGACAATTTTTTTTCATGATAACAATGAGAATTTTTTGGTTTGAAAGATGAGATTTGATGAGATGTTTAAGAGAAAAATATGTAATGATTGTGGTTGATGTGATATATTTTTTGTTGTGAGAAATTTGTTTGAGTTGATATTTAAATATAATTTTTATTAAATGTGTTTAGTAAAACTCGTTGATTTAGACGTCAAAAAATAGTCACAATGGATCTTATTTGAAACGTTGCATTATTTTGCATTAGAATATGTAATTAATTTAATTTTTGGCTTTAAAAGATAGTCGGAAAAACCATTTTAATTGATTGTATTAACTGTCAAATCATGAATAGTAGAATTCATTTGTTGCAAAAATTTGTTTAAATTATTTGTAATTTTGAGAGATTTTTTTGTGCGAATTTTTTCAAGACATGCTAAACAAATGCATTTTTCCAAAATTTTTATCCTCAACACATTTTTTCATAACAAAGGGTGTCAACCAATTGACCCCTAAATTCTAATCTTAGATAATTTTGAATTAATTTAATATTAAAAAAAATAATTTCTTGATGTCCTCCACAATCTGACAGTCTATCATTATCTAAATCACTATTCTAAATTTAGATACATTACCACTCGTTATCCATAACTGAGAAAGGATCGGTTTAAAATTCAAATTTTAAATTACAATCAATGCATGTTATACTTATAATTTGATTCATCAGCATCACGCCCCAAACAATATGCACATTTACTATTCAATTGTGATGGAAAAAGAAAACCATACACAATAAGTACATGTGAGCATGGTTCAAAGTATCGGTGGATTCGCCGATATTGGCAATACGTAATTGGATCGGTGGGTGCTGATACGATAAAAACGTTCGATATTAATATTATCCGACAACTTAATGTATCGCCGATATTATTAGATATCGGCTGATAATATCGGCCAAATCGGATATTATCGGTCGAGTGAGTGATAATATCGATGATACTAAGATAAAAGTACATATGCATCCTCTTCATAATCTGCCATTGCCAAGGTGAAGAGGAAGACAGTTTTGGCAACGGTACAAATAATTAATACAGTTTTCAACTTGACATTGTTGTTGGAACTTCTCCAAATGACTTTTGTTTAAATCCATGATTGATTTTGTTTAAAAATGTGTATTGCTGAACATGTGGCTGATATATGAGCTAGAAATTTACCATATAAACTACCAATAATTCAAATATATCATAAGCTATTTATATATGTATATATAAAAATTTATATAATTTTAATTGATGCCTTAAGCCGCTCCATTCTCATTTTCAAAATGTCGCTCTTGCATTCCCGCAAGTATTCCTAATTCTGCTATATATCTAATTTAAATTATGTGACCTTGATAAATTATTTTTATATATAACCAATCAAGCCACAAACTCAAATATTAGCTAATACTTCTCCACTCTTATTAACTTCTTTCTTGTAATAAAATCACTAGTGAAAGAAGATTATGAAAAAGAAGTGTTAATTTGAGCATTTATTTAAATTGTTTTAATAAATTAATTATCTAATTAACTAGTTAAATTAAGAGTTTATCTAATTAAATAGTTTAATTAAGAGTAACATTTGTGTATGTGTGTATGTGCTACTGCATTTAAGTAAGTAACGTATGTGTACTTGTGTACTTATTTATGGTTAAAGTAGTAAAAACTTTTCATATTTATCAAAAGAAACAACTTGTGTTATTTACACTAGTCTATAATTTTTACTAATTTATTTTTAAAATTTATGGAGCATTTGTAATGCTTTTGTATCGTATCGCCCGATAATATCTCGATAAGTCGCAACCGATATGGAACAGAATCTGTTGATATTAACGCCGGAACTGCGACTTTGAACCATGCATTTGAGTTGACTGATGTTAACTGATGCCTAGTTTTTTATGCAATTTTTGTTTAATTTTTTTTTTTTCCATTATGAAGATCATGTATTTGTTTTAATTGCAGTGAAAAGGTTTCCGAGGACACTGGACTATTGTTTTTGCTGCTCCATATTTCATCTTCACGATGATGAGGAGGTTATGGCTGGACCCGAAGAAGAAATCAATATTTCGGATAAGGTGAGGTTTTCGAGTAGGATTTTGAGGACTTTAAAATGAGGACATTGAATTTGTTTGATATTTTTGTACATTTTCTCAAAATACTTTCTAATTTTAAAAATGTAAGTTATATCAAAATATTTGAAATTATTTACATGTAAATAACCTATATATGCAATCATAATTCTATCTCCATACTTACATTAGTTGTTTAATTTTTTTAATAGATTTTTGTGATTTTTCTATATAATTTTTTTAATAAATAATGTTAACGTGCTTTTGTTAGTTTAATGTACCTATAAATATTTATAAAAAATTGTGGCATACTGTTGTATTTCATAATTTTGTCTTTGACAATGCGAATTTCGATTTTGTGCCGCAAGAATGTAACCACATCAAATTTTTTGAAAGTAATATAACTTTTGTAATGTATTTTTAATAATATTTATGTACGGATTACACATTAGTATATAGATATTAGTGTGTAACTCGTGTTATGTACGGCTTAAGTTCAATAAAAATATAACACAAAAAGTTAAATGAATTTTAAAAGAGTTGATCGGTTGTATTCTTTTATCAAAACTGAGACGTGGATTATAAATGCCAAACTATTGAAATACAATATTATTGTTAATATTGGGCATCCGAAATATTTGTATACACATGAAACTAACAAAAATACATTATCATTATTTAATAAATTATATAATAAAATCATAAATATCTTAGAATAATTTAAGCATCTGATATATTGTATTAGAACTCAAAAACAGACATTGTGAAGTTTAGAGAACATGATCCTCTTTTTCAAAGCGTATCCTACCAAATATAGAGAATAAGGAATTAATAACAAAAATTAGGTGTTGATGATCAAATAAAATTAAAATAAAAAGATTGACTACAACAGATTTTGTTCTGTAAATAAATATTTTTGCTACTAATTTAAAAACTCAAAATTAGAAGAAAATTTATTTGTTTATCCGACGTAAATTTGATAAGAATTTTGAGGAAATTCATAAAAACCATAAAATTCAATAACACATATGTTCTTAATATTAAAAGAAAAACACATTAAAACCCAAATCTATAAATCTGAAAATGAGACAAATAACATTACCAAATCATTCTTCATAAATGTAACAGAGTAATCAACTTCAACTCCATGCTCTTGGACATCTCCTACAGTTCCGTGCTCCTGCAGGTTATTTAAAGTTGGAATAAGTGATTAATTTGGAGAGGAAGAAAAAATAAAACTCATCTTTTATATTTATACAGCTGGTTATGATTATCTATATAAAAAATCAATATTAATACGGAGTATTTCCGCATACGAAGGGAAGTTGAAAATACAAGGATCTATTATATATATTGCTGTCGACAGTATATAACCATCGTATTTACGATGCGAGGCAAGTGGTACGAATGATTAGCCCATTAGGCCGTTGGCCCAATATGGTGGCATGGGCCCCAAAATTACAGATGAGGGTAATTATATCACACAACCCGGTGAGATTATATAATAAAATAATCTAGGGACCACCACATAGTTGACAAGTGGTGTCCCATTGCTGGATCACATGTCAACTCATGAATAATGGTAGGTAAAACTATAAATACAACCTTTAATGCTCATAAAGAGGACGGATGTTTCCAATACATACGAGCTGTATTTATACGAGGTAAATCTTATCCAATTAACTAGAACTACGTCAGACTTGATCCCCTTGAGTGGTACGTAGGCAGCTTGTATTACGAGTACAGTCTTGGAAGCATCATCAACAATTATTTGACTAGATCATTTTGGCGCCGTCTGTGGGAAACCACAAAAACAAATCAACATGGAAAAGAGAACCAACGACCAGGAAAGGAGCCTATGGATCTGACAAGGGAAGAGACGAGGTCATCCTCTCCGCATCCGATTCCAGCAAAGATACCAGAAAAGGTGATTACGATGACTGAATCCGAGTTCGATCGGAGGGTGCAGGAAAAATTACAGGAATGGATGTCAAAATTACCGCTAGTGACGCCAAATATTGGCACAACACATCCTCCCCTGGACACCCCGAGAGGGCAATTCCCAGAACTTGACCCAGAAAGGGAACAAGGGGAACATGGCCACAAGAGTGATATTCGGCGACGACATTTCCCAAAACTTGACCCTTACGGGGAACAAGGGGAAGATCGCCGCGAGAGAGTGACACGACGAAAGCTATTCAGCAGTCGTGATAATGAACAAAATAACAGTGTCAGGTCTCGTGAGCGGACCCATAGTGAATCGGATGAGGCAGATTCCGTTACATATTCTCCAAGCTCTCGCAGCTGGATTTCGTCCAGGGAAAAAGCAGAAAGGGTCGAATTGGAAAAACGTAGAGGACTGGTAAAAGATTTGGGCAACATATCGTCTATACAAAGAAGGAACAACCCGTTTGGTAGGGAGATAATATCTGAATCGATGCCGGTGAATTTCGGAATTCCAGATCTCCAAAGGTATAGTGGAATAACAGAGCATCGAGAACATCTCGTCACATTCAAAACCGTAATGACACTACATGGCTTAAGCGACACATTGAACGCTCGCATATTCACTACGACTCTTACTGGCAGGGCACAGGATTGGTTTATAAACCAACCACAGAGTTCAATCACTTCGTATGATCAACTCGTCCAGAGATTCGAGTATCACTTCGCTAGCAAGCGAAAAACCAGAAAATCAGTATCACATCTCTTAGGAATAAAATAGAAAGACAAGGAAACGCTACGAGAATTTGTAGATCAATTCAATAACGAGGCCCTAGACGTTCAGGGTGTAAAACACGAAGTGATTGTGCAGCTTTTTATCAATGGGTGGCACCCCTAGCAGGGGCATAACTCGAAACCCACCGAGGAACCTGGAAGAGATGATGATAATAGCTCAGCAGTACATCTACGAAGACGAGATGTATAGGATGAAGCGGGCAGAACAAGCTGTCAATAAGCAAAATAAGGAAAAAGGGTTTAAAAAAAAAAAGACGAGGTGAAAACCGAAAGAGGTGGAGATTATCGACGAGGCCGGTTCGATAATTATACACTGTTAAACGATACGAGGACTAGGACACTAATGGCTATAGAACAAGCAGGAATACCAGTTGACCCCCCAAGGAAGATGAGATTCGACCCAAAGAGAAAGAATGTTAACAAGTACTATAAGTTCCATAAAGATGTTGGACACGATACAGAGGATTGCGGACAGTTAAAGGATGAAATAGAAAAGTTAATCAAGCAGGGGCATCTTCGAGAATTCGTAGATAGGGGTCGGCGTGAAGAACGGCCAGAAATCGGGACCGATAGAAGGGTAGCTCGAGATGAAGACACAGCTCAGGGATACGAAACAAGGTGGGGGCAGTATCAGAATCAGGTGCAACGTGGAAATTATCCAGAGGGTTCGAGACGAGACGAGCCAGGGAGACACCGGCAGAAGAGGAATGAGGACCGCGATGACAACAGACCAAAGTATGGAGAAATAAATACTATTGCCGGAGGACCGATTGGAGGCGACTCTAAGAATGCGAGGAAGAGATACGCAGGAGAGTTATCTAGTTACGAGTCGCGTGAACATAGGGTGAATCACGTTCAGGGTGGATCGAAAGAGGTGATTTCATTTGGAGACCCAGACTACCAAGGCGTTATGACACCTCATAACGACCCGATGGTAGTAACAATGGATGTAGCGAACTATGCCGTCCACAAAGTGCTGGTGGATAATGGCAGTTCAGCGGACATCATATTTTCAAAAGTGCTGGAGAAAATGAGAATCCTAGTTGACAAATTACACCCCGTAAGTACTCCCCTCATAGGATTTGGGGGGTCAAAGATAATGTCTCTTGGAACAATCGAATTACCCACCTCGTTGGGTTCTGAACCCAGAAGGAAAACGATGATGATCAAATATCTCGTAGTAGACTTTCCGTTTGCATATAACGTGATACTAGGACGACCCGGGCTGAACCAATTCGAAGAAATCGTTTCCACACCACACTTGAAAATGAAATTCATGACTGAACTTGGGGTGGGAGTGGTGAGCTGTGATCAACGAGCGGCGAGAGAGTGCTATGCAACCTCGTTGAGGAAGGCAACAAAAGAGAATACAACGAAGCAGATGATTCAAACGAATCAGGTTGTATGATTCGGTACTACCAAAAAAGAGGAGCCATATAGAAAATGGGTCCCGACCGAAAAAAGTCGGGTGCAACCGGCCGAGCATAGAACAATCGAACTCGTCCCTAGAGACGAGGAGAAAATAACGAATATAGGTACACAAATGCCAAAAAACCTGGAGTTAATGATGATAAATTTTCTCCGAGCTAATATTGATATGTTTGCATGGCAGGCATCTGACTTCAGAGGGATCGACCCAAAAGTCATTGGACATAGGCTCAATATAGATCCATATGCAAAACCCGTGAAGCAAAAACGGAGAAATTTTGGCCCAGATCGTAATAAAATTATTGACAACGAGGTAAATAAGCTGTTGAAAGTTGGGTATATCAGAGAAATTGACTATACCGAGTGGCTGGCAAATGTAGTGTTAGTACCAAAGATATCGGGAGAATGGAGAATGTGTATTGATTACACAAATCTGAACAAGGCATGTCCTCGTGACCCGTACCTATTGCCTCGTATTGATCTCCTCATCGATTCTACCGCTGAGTGCGCGCTCTTGAGCATGATGGATGCATATCAAGGTTTCAACCAGATAAAGATGGAACCGGAGGATTGTGATAAGACCTCGTTCGTAACTGCTAGAGGGGTTTATAGTTATAATGTCATGCCGTTTGGACTAAGAAACGCAGGTGCCACGTATCAGAGGCTCGTAAATCGGATGTTCAAAGAAGAGATAGGAGATACGATGGAAGTTTATGTAGACGATATGCTTGTTAAAAGTAAAGACGATTCGGGACACCTGGGACATTTGAAAAAGTCATTTGAAATTATGAGAAGATACGGGATGAAGCTGAACCCAAAGAAATGCATATTCGGCGTACGAGGAGGAAAATTTCTAGGATATATGGTCACTCAGTGGGGTATCGAGGCAAATCCTGAAAAGATCCAAGCCGTGTTAGATATGCCTTCTCCAAGATTAGTGTCAGAAGTACAGATGTTAACCGGAAAAATGGCGAGCCTAAGCCGCTTCATATCAAGGTCAGCCAATAAGGGCTCCCATTTTTCAAGATTTTAAAGAATGTAAAGCACTTCGATTGGTCTAAAGAATGTGAGGAAGCTTTCCAAAGCTTAAAGATATACCTGACTTCGGCCCCGTTGCTCACTAAGCCCTTAGAAGGAGAACCACTCCTCTTATACCTAGCTGTATCAGCTAATGCGGTGCAAGTACGAGACGATGCGGGAGAACATCGTCCGGTGTATTACGTGAGTAAGACACCGTTAGGAGCAGAGAAAAATTACACTCAAATCGAAATGTGGGCCTTACCTTTGATGACCGCAGCTCGTAAATTGCGACCGTATTTCCAATCTCATCAAATCATCGTGCTTACGGACCAGCCATTGAGGCACGTGTTGTCTAATCCAGATATATCCGGTCGACTCGTAAAATGGGCTGTAGAATTAGGAGAGTTCTCCTTGGAATATAGACCACGAACCGCGATCAAGGCACAAGCATTGGTGGAATTTATCATCGAAACGACACTGCCCAACGAGGCAGTAGACCCACGAGGTTGTTTAAAATTCTTTATTATCTCTACGATATTTGTCTTATGAAATAATATACTGAAGATATTTATTATTCCAATTTCCCAAAAACAGGAAACTTAGATCCAAAGCGTTGGATGTTGCATGTAGATGGCTCATCTACGTCTCGAAATCTGGTTGCACGACCTTCGAGGTCACTCATATTTCTTTCAGATATTGGTTCCTTAAGAGAATGAGTTGACGAGATGCTAAAATAAATTTTGTTTTATTGATACAGGGATTGACTACGAATTTGCCGTAAAATTGAATTTCGAGGTAACAAACAACGAGACTGAATACGAAGCCTTAATCGCAGGTATGAGATGATACGACGAACGAAATATATACATAACTGCGACAGTCTTTGAAATACGAAGCCTTAATCGCAAGATTAAAAATGGCAAGAGAACTCAGGATAGAAATCCTGGACGTTTACACCGACTCCCAGCTGGTTGCGAACCAGATAAAAGGCATATTTGAAGTACGGGAATCAATCCTGGCCTCGTACCTAGCATGTGCAAAAACCTTGATATCTCAATTCACGAAGATTGGAATCCTTCAAATACCTCGTGAAGAGAACGAAAGAGCCGATGCGCTGTCAAAATTGGCAAGTTCGATGACGGGGAACACGAGTAGGAAGGTGACCTTACTGGTAGCTGAAATGCCACAAACATAATATACGAATAGAATACCCGATGTGCTCACAATCTACGATGCGAATGATTGGAGATATAATATACACAGATATTTGACAAAAAAAGCCCTGCTAGAAGAGAGGAACACGGCTCGACGGATCGTATATAAAGCTTCTAGATTTACCCTAGTGGAAGGGAAGCTGTATAAACGATCCGCGAGCTCCTTGCTTCGTTGTTTGAACGTGGTCGAAGCGGATTATATGATGAAGGAGATTCACGAAGGCAGCTGTGGTAATCATTTGGGGGGACGAGCGTTGGCGCAGAAGATATTGCGACAGGGCTATTTCTGGCCATCAATGATTAAGGATTCAAGTCGTTATTCACAACGATTCAAGAGATGTCAACTGAATGCCAATTTGATGCATAGTCCAGCTACAGAATTAGAACCAATCAAGATAGCATACCCTTTTGACCAATGGGGAATCGATATATTAGAGTCATTCCCGCCTGCCTCGGGTCAGAGGAAGTTTATGATCGTAGCCGTGGAACACTTTACGAAGTGGATCGAGGCCGAAGCAGTGGCAAAGATCACGGATCACGAGGTAATGAAGTTTATTTGGAGAAACATTGCTTGCCGTTTTGGCATGCCTCATATCCTCATTTCCGATAATGGGACCCAGTTCAACAGTAAGGGTGTTGTCAAATGGTGTGAGGAGTATAAGATTCAACAAAATTTTACGGCAGTAGGCCACCCTCAAGCTAATGGACTGAAGTGGCAAACAGGATACTTCTACAACACTTGAAAGCTAGGCTCGATGGGGTAAAGGTTAATTGGGTTGACGAATTGTTAACGTGTATTTTATACACGTTTCGTATGTTTTATATTGCATCGTTTGTTATGTTTTTAGTCCATATCTCAGAGGTTTGTGCTTCTATTGTCATGTCTAGGTGTTTATATGAGAATGGAATAAAAAGATGGCAAAAAGGGGTGAAAAACAAATAAGATTGACCTTGCAAATGGATGGAAGCAGAAAGGTTACCAGGATTAAGCGTGACCAGAAGTCACGCCCAAAACATGCGAGCTTTCTGTCCTGGGACGAAGAAAAATTCAAGATTTCGACTTTTCAGCTGGATTTGACTTTGGATGCACGTTTTTAGTTCCCTAATATGTTGGGATTTATTTTCTATTATGTTAGGAATTTTATTTCCTTGTTTTGAATAATCCTAGTTGGAATAGGATTCTTAAAATCCTATTTTTTATTTGTTTCCTTGTTTAGTTAGGATTCCCCTAAGTTTAAATAAGTGGAATATTATTCCACAAAGACATCCTACCTTATCTTTTATTTACTATTCACGTTTTTATTTCTCTGGGGGATTTCGAATTCTTCAACTTTTGTAGACGATTCTTGATTATGTGTTGCTAAAAACATAATTTTAGTCAAAGGATTTAAGGTTTGATTTCTTTTAATTTCGTGAGATTGCTTGTGCTTTTACCTTCATTGTTCTTTGAGTATTTACTTTTTCTCCGAGCCTTGTTGATAATATGTTTCAATAGGTTAGATAACCTGATCAATTATTTAATCTTTGAAATCGTATTTAGCTAATTAGGACCCAAATCCGTAATTGTTTGGTAAACCCTAATATTCGTAGCAGTTAGCGACGTTGATTATGGACAAGTTTTCGATTAGTCGTTATGAGAATTAGTGATCCGGTTTAAATAATCCGAGCTTGTGTGTTTATTGATCGGAATTAGTGTTTTTCTAGTGCTTGAATGCTATCGGTAGATTAAATCCTAAGAGCTTGTTTAGGGTTGTCTTATTGATAAGAGCAGTAATCAAAGAGCTTGTTTTGATTATCGAAGACGTAAGGAAAAACGAGGTCGTCAGAGCTTGTTGACGGACTATAGCTAATTTATTTAAGAACATTGAACTATTTTATTTGCAATCGATGATCGAATTATAGAATCAATACCGAAATATCCGAAGACTAGAATCTCATTTCTCATTGAATTCGAAATTTACCTTTTTGCTTGCGTTTTAATTTGCGTTTTTAATTGTTTTAGTTAATCAAAATCCAAAACCCCTTTTTAATTGATATTAGTAACTTAGGAATTATTTCTATACCATTCCCGGTGGATCGACCCTACTTGTCACTATTTACAAATCTTTTCGAGTAGGTTATTTATTTTTGTTAGATTCGACACCCACCAAATTTTGGCGCCGTTGCCGGAGAACGGTGTTATAGATTTATTTCTTTTGTTACTAATATTTTTGTTTAGTTTTTTTTTTGTATTATTAGATCTCTTCATATAGGTGAATCTCAAATTGAGAAAAGAGCTCAACGTCTACAAAAAGAGATCTTGCAACGTTCTTAGATGCCATGACTACAGTCGAGAGGACTTTATCAGAGTTGTGGGCTATGCCAAACATTAATGAGCAATCTTCTTACTTTCAATGCCCTACTTTTGAAGTTGATTTTGATTTAACAGATGAATTTATTCGCTCACTTCCTATTTTTCATGGTTTTGTAGGAGATGACCCTCATAAACATCTAAATGAGTTCCATGCGGTATGTTCAGTAATGAAACCAAGGGATGTCACTGACGATCAAATCAAGTTTCGAGCCTTTCTTTTATTTTTAGCAGACAATGCCAGAGATTGGTACTATGATTTGTCTTTTGGTTCAATCAAGACATGGGTTCAACTGGAAGCAAAATTCATAGAGAAATTTTTCTCTGCCTTCCGTGTTCAAGAGGAGTCGTACAGACAAGCTTATGATGGATTATGGGGTGTTCCACAGAGTAATTACAATCCATATTCCAACACTTACAATCCGGGATGGAATTATCACTCCAATCTGAGCTACGCCCCACGACCACCTAGCTATTACGAGCAACAATGCCCATCGTTTCCTCAACAAAACCAACCGTCTGGTAATTCTCTAGAAGATATGATTAAAACATTGGTCGCTAATACACTACAATTTCAGCAAAGTAACGAGCAATTCCAACAACGCATGCAACAATTTCGAAACGAGAGCCAAAATGCCATAAAAAACTTCGAAAATCAGATGAGTCAAGTTTCTACTACCGTGAACGAGTTGGTATCCCAAAATTCAAGTAAACTGCCATCCCAGGTCATTATAAATCCGAAAGAGAATGCCGATGCAGTTACCTTACAGAGTGGGAAGGAATTGAAAGAACCCGAGCGAATCTCCAGGAATGAAGAGGAAAAGGAGTTGGAAAAAGAAGAAGAACCCATAGTCAAGAAGAAGCCAATGACATTTGTGATCCCTCCTCCATTCCCTGGTCGTTTTGCTAACTGTAAACAAGTGGTGGATATAGAAGATGAATCTCCAACATATGAGAAGGAAGTTGGAAAATATAAGATTCTTACAGAATATGAGATTTTTGGGGAATATGAGCTTCTTAGAGAATATGAGATGTTTGAGGAAGATGAGATCAGTGACGATGAAGAGGTGGAAGGTGAGTCGAGAGAGAAAAATGTGGACCATCAACTCACAAAACCAACGGAAACACTTACCGAGCAATCTAAGGTTATTGAGATCACTCCTCCAAAATATGAGAATGAAGTCACAAAATATGAGATTTTTGGGAAAGATGAGATTAGTGACGATGAAGAGGATGATATGGAAGATGAATCTCCAACACTCGAAAAGGAATTAATTCCAAAATGCAAGGACCCCGGTAAGTATATTATCTCTTGTAAGATAGGTGATGTGCAATTCGAGAACACTATGTTAGACTTTGAACATTCTGTGAATATCATGTCCCGTTCTATTTATGAGTCTTTGAATGTGAAAAAATTGAGAAAAACTGACATGATTATACAATTAAAAGATGGGTCTAATGCATCTTCTAATGGCATTCTTGAGAACGTATTAGCCCATTTTAATGACTTAGTTTTTCCTATTGATTTTTATGTTGTTGATATGGATGAAGATCAATCTAGTGAGTTAGCCCCCATCCTTCTTGGAAAACCATTTCTGAAAACATCTAGGGCTAAAATTAATGTGCATGATGGAACTCTTACTATGGATGAATTTGTGATGTTTAATTTATATGATTCCATGAAGTGTTCTACTAATGATTGTTCTATGTTTGGTTTAGATGCTACTAACTTTGTGATGCAGCGAATTTTTGAATTTAATGATGATGATCCACTAAAGGTAGCTTGGCATAGTGATGGCTTTGAACCTCCGACTTAAGCCACTTGAAGCATAACTACGTCTAGCCGACGACATTAAAGAATGGCGCTTCTTGGGAGGCAACCCATGCTCGTTTTTAATTTTTCGCATTTTAATTTTAAGTTTTTTTCATAAAAGCAGAAAGATCACCAAAATTAAGCGTGACCACTCTGGTCACGCCTAAAATTGGTGAGCTTTCTGCTTCGTCCCCTGTTTTTCCTTTTGTTTTTCTTTCAAAAAAAAAATCGAAAAATACATAAAATCCAAAAAAATTCGAAAAATAAACAAAATTAGGAAATAAATATATTTATATATATATTTTCTTAAAACAAAAAGATTTTTTTTACCTTATTTTATTTTTCAAAATCTTTCAAAATCTTTCCTTAATAACAAAAAAGATTTTTTTCCTCAACCAATTTTATCCCTAAAGAATCCTTTTAATTTCAAAACCCTAAAATTACCCCCAAAATCTCTTTTCACTAAACCTAATCCCACGCAGCCCCTCTAATCATCTTCTCCATTCTTCTATATTGCAGAACCACCTCGCGCCGCCCCTCACCACCGTATACATCATCTTCTCCGCCATCAACACCATCCTCTCCGATACCATGGGTCGCACAAACAGAGCTAACCACGACCTCCACCGCGCGAACCCACGGCACCCCCGAACCCTTACCTGAAATTGAACCCGCGATCGAAGAAGAGTCGAACCAATCATCCTACCAAGAGCAATCCGATCCCTCCGCTGAAACAGGGAAGTCCTCCTTCCACTTCTTGTTTTTCACTCTTATGCCTTGTCGATTTTTATATGCTTTACATTGAGGACAATGTCTACATTAAGTGTGGGGGGATGATTTCCATTTGCATTGCATGTTCTCTGGTTTTGTTTAATTTTGGGCATATGTTCTTTGGTTGTTGTTTACTTTTGGCGCAATAAAATTTTTCAAAATTTCTTTCGCTTTGTGATGGTAGAGTATAATTTTCGTTAATTGGTTGACCGAGTCTAGTTTGTTTGATTTGACCGTGTGCTTGTTGATGGAATATCGTGTCGTATGAATTTCAATTGCTAGCATGACTTTGAATGAGAACGATAAAATTGCACGTTTTAGTTCGACCAACCCACCATGTGAGCTTTTTGAAGCCTTGATTTGATTGCATATCCATGTAAACTTTTCTTTTCTTGTGTGAATCTTGCATGATTAGTATGTGTTCTAGAACTTGCTTTGAACCATTTCAAGATTACATGATTGCGTGCACATTCGAAAGTGATAAAGGCATTAGGATTTAACCACTTAGCCATATGAGCCTACCTTTTTATTTTCCCCTAGTGAGCCCACTTGAGCCTATTAGCCTATTTGTTATTTTGAAAACCCGAACTTTGAGCATTCACCATTTTTTTTCATACACCTCTTTGTTTTACCCGTCCACAAAATGAGTCGAACATCGAGAACATTATACTTGTTTGGGATTTAAGGACAACATTGTGTTTTGATTAAGTGTGGGGGATCTCAGAAGAAAAGAAAAAAAGAGGGTTTATCGAAAAGGAAAAACAGAAAAAAAAAAAAAAAAAAAAAAACAGAAAAAAAAGGGAGAAAAATTATTCGAACAAGTTCGAAAAAGTTAGAAGAAAAAAAAATAGAAAAAAAAAAAAAGCTTGAAAAAAAAAAAAGGAAAAATGAGGAAGCGAGTAGCGAGAAAGTATGAAAATAAAGGTATTTTGGGTCCTTATTGCTAGAATTACCCAATAGCGTCTTGATGTTTTTCGAATTTATGGACTTAGCTTTTCATTATTTTTTTTATCCTACCCCGAGCCCTAAGCCCCATTACAACCGTGAATAAAAGACCTTTTGATTCGTTTGTGCATACTTTCGACAGTAGTGGAGATTTCGGTGTATAAGCAAGCCTATGGGATCGTATTAACATGTTAAGAATTGAGCGATACACGAAATATTCTATACACGAGTGATTGGAGAGGATTGTGAGAATGGTCGTCTAATTTCGTGCATTTTTATTTTTCAAAGTGAGATTGTTGTGTTGGTTTTTGGTTTTCATTGTGGCATTGATTTCCTTGATATTTGCATGTGTCAACTTAACATTCTCGATTTTGTCCTTTGGTTCATATACCTCTACTTGATCAAGTGTTTGAAGTTTGTTGATTTTGCGTTGCCCAAATGTCAAACATTGCCCGAGACGTGCAATAACTTAAGTGTGGGGGTCGATGATCGAATTATAGAATCAATACCGAAATATCCGAAGACTAGAATCTCATCTCTCATTGAATTCGAAATTTACCTTTTTGCTTGCGTTTTAAATTACGTTTAAATTGTTTTCAAATTATTTTTAGTTAATCAAAATCCAAAACCCTCCCTTTAATTGATATTAGTAACTTAGGAATTATTTCTACACCATTCCATGTGGATCGACCCTACTTGTCACTATTTACAAATCTTTTCGAGTAGGTAATTTATTTTTGTTGGATTCGACACCCACCACGAATTACTAGGAATCTTGTGGGCGTATCGAACCACACCTCGTTCCTCAACGGGCAAAACCCCTTTTTTGCTTGGTATACGGGTCTGAAGCAGTTATTCCGGTAGAGATTGGCGAAATGACGCACAGAGTGGTACAGTACGACGCAGAGGTAAACAAGGTGGAGCGTCTATACGAATTAGATGTTATCGACGAGGTAAGGGAATGTGTGCATATGCAAAAATATTGATGCAGAAGAAAGCTATGGCTCGAGCATATAATAAAAAAGTGAGATTGAGATGTTTTGACGTCGGTGACCTCGTTTTGAAAAAGGTCGAGGTTTTTAGATACGTTGGGAAACTGGATGCAAACTGGGAGGGACCGTATAAGGTCATTAAGATAACCAAGGCTGGGACATACCGGTTGCAAAACCTGAATGGTAAAGACTTACCTCGTCCTTGAAACGTACATAATCTCAGAAAATTTTACACATGAGGGAACACCATCTCGTAAAAAAAAATCTCCCTTTCTGTGGACTTAAAGAGCGATCGTGAAGTTGGATATTTTTTGTACGACAACTTTGCACAGATTGCCTAAATAGACAATGTATAAATTTTCGTTGGTTAAAGTTGTATTATCAGTTACTTCGTAAATATGTTATACAAATGACTCGTTATTAGCTAAATTGTTATTACATTACTGACTTAGCACATTATTTTTCGAATGATTGACTGCTTCGAATTATAATACGGGGAAAAACAATAATAAGGCGTAAAGATAATACGAGGCCACTGACTTCCAAAAGAGATAATACGAGGCCACTGACTTCCAAAAGAGTATTTAATTCAAAGACACTTAAATAAACATGTACATAAATCCTGATACAATGACGGAAAAAAAACAAAAAGAAGAGAAAGAAAGAGCGAAGGGGGTTCTATCTTCGTTCAAAGCTGAGGCGATATTTGGGTCGTCTCCACCTCAGCATCATTTATACGCTCGTCTGAAACATGAGCTTCGGTCTCATTTAACCCTGCAACTCTGACTTCTCCAGCCTCTCCTTCCTCGAATGTTTTCAGCCCTAGCGAGTAGAACTCCGGAAAATCTGTGAAGTTATCTGACAGATTAGCATACGAAGGACGGAGGGCGTCTGCCAACACGAGCTTCTCGAAATCCATCTGATTGAACTCTGAGGTTATGAGCCCATCCTTGACCATATAATCGACAGCTTTCATGAAGCCATCATAAATAAAATCAGTAGCAGGGTCAAGGATGAGGGCCTGGAAGGTCGTAGAAGCCTTGAAATCACGAGCCCCCTCGAACCTAGCATCAGCAAGGGATCTACGATATTCTTCAGAATTCAAAAGGGCATCCCTACCGTCAATAATACCATCCTCGTATTTCTTCGTAGCCTCTGCCTTAACAGTAACGAGCTCAGCCTTTGTTACTTCAAATGCAGCTTTAGTGGCCTCTAGCTCGTCTTTTGCATTTCCCAGCTCTTCTTCCTTCGCGAGGAAGTCAGACTTCAGGGCTGCATTGGACTGCTCTAGCATCTTCATGCGAGAAATCATAGCCTCAGCCTCAGCTTTGAGTTTCCGGGCCTCAGCAATTCCAGCATTAGCATTACGAGCGGCAGCTAGTTCTCCGTCGAGCCTCCTACGGTACTCGTTAAAGGACTTATGTACGTCGGCGTTCTCGTGCTTCAGGTTAGATATGTTAAGGGACAACGAGTGAGCCAATAACGAGGCCTATGAAAAAGAAACAAAAGAACAATAAATTAGTCGAGGCCACACACATACGCCACATTCCCATCATATTGTACGACATGCTCACCTTAGACAGGGCCTCGTGTAAATTATCCTCGACAATAGTATGCGGGACAGTCACGAGCTGGGCCTTGTCGGCAGGGAGCATGACATGCCGCATAATTTTTGAGGCAACTTTATTCCCGTCCGGAGCCAGGATTGAGCTCGTAGGGTAGACTCTCCAGTCCGGTACGAGGGTAGGAAGGTTGCTTTGAGCTGTGGGACGCTCGTCCTCTCCAAGCTGCTGGAGTCTATCCTGGATAAGGTAGGCCTCGTATTGGTTGACGATGTCGAGGCTGGCAATGGGAGAGTTCGATGCCTCCATAGTCTTACCAGGCTGACCTTCGGGAATGGATAGGTCACAAGCAGCATTCTTGTCATACCAGTGCTTCTTACGACGTTCGAGTTGGGGTGCCTCATGATCGCTTGACTCGTCGGAGATATTGACAGCTGAGACTGGCTGTACTCCCGACCTTAAGCCTGGCCGGGAACGCTGTAGTTGTTGAGGATTCGGAGTTCGAGCTGCTGATGTACTCGGTCTCGCGCTAGTAGACGATCCCTGAGGGAGAGTTATTGGACCTTTTCCCCCTACGGTAGGACGAGGGGCGGAAGACAAGGTGCTAGCACCTGCACGGGCCGAAGACTTCATGGCCAACATTTTCTTCATACGAGCGCTGGCTTCAGCCATTCCTACAAAAAATAAGTTGGACATATAAGGGTCAGAACAGTCATATGATTACAACAAAGATTGGTACGAAATGATACTTACCAACTTTTATATAAGGAATTGGAGCGGGACTCATTCCGCACCTAACGAGGACAGGTTCACTCAACAAAATTTTGGGGTCGTAATACCACTCAAAATGGCTATTTACGAAATGAGGACCCCATGTAGGGCTACAAACATCTTCGAGGTGAGGTAAGCTCAACCTCCACCTACGAGGAAAACCCCATCCAGCTACATCGAGGTGGGCAATGTAAAAGAATTTGTTTTTCCACACCCCATGGAAAGAAGGTGAGGAGCTCAGAACTCATACCCGGGGATTACGAGGAGAGAAATAAAAGACCCTTATCCCCAGACCCGGATTGACACACACGAAACATATGATAGAAATTTTGGAAATTAGGTTCTTGCCTCCAGGCTCTCATCAAGACAATAAAACTATTTATGTGACGATACGAATTGGGCAACAATTGAGTTGGACATAATTCAAGACGATGCAAGATCATTTGAGTGATATGATGAAGAGGGAATCGTACTCCACATGCTAAATGAGCCACGTGAAAAGTACGGTAACTGCAAGGCGGTTGGTGCATGCGCTCGTCTTCCATAGAAGCTATTAGATTAAACTCTTCGGGAATATAGTATTTTTGCCTAAAGGACTCGAGATGTTTATCGGTGATGGTAGATGAACACTGGACCCAAGGATGGGCATCTGAAGGTAAAAAGTCAACCTCAGGGTCGTCACCTACGGAAGGAACCCTATCTAATTCATTAGCAAGATAGGTACAGTCAAACACAAAACTCGAACGAGAAACTTCAATGGGTTTCGCGTCCAAAGCGGGAGGAGACCCAACGAATTCATCTATAGTAGGGCCTAAAGGACCTAACGATTCCAGTGAGGGAATGTCGTGACTACCAAGACTACCTAAAGAGGGGCTAGACTCAAAGGAGTTCGTTGTAGACATCGTAGGGAAGAACGAATTTAAGGAAAGCCAGAAGTCACAGCAAATCGTAGGATAACAAAACCAAAGAAATAAGAGTAAAGGTTCGGAAATACCTAAATTGGTGAAATTCGAAGTGAGTATGAACAAATAAGAGTTGTAGGCCTCGAAAATCGACGAGATGCGAAGAGAAGTTCAAGAATTTCTCTCTCTACAAAGCCTGGAATGAATAATCAAACTCAACATATAAATATAAATGGAAATGGCGGGAAATGTGACGGCTAAGATTAAAAGGGTATTTTCAAAATTTAGGGCCCAGATTAAGCGACTGTTACTCTTCTTGGAATTCAATTGGGAGATAGATGGGTACGGTGATAGTACAAGAAAGTACATATAATTTTGAATATAGATAAAAGATCGAAGTCTAAAGTAAAGTTCACTCGAGAACTACGATCTGGGGGGACTAGATAATACGGAGTAATTCCGCATACGAAGGGAAGTTGAAAATACGAGGATCTATTATATATATTGTTGTCGACAATGTATATAACCATCGTATTTACTATACGAGGCAAGTGGTACGAATGATTAGCCCATTAGGCCGTTGGTCCAATATGGTGGCATGGCCCCCAAATTACAGATGAGGGTAATTATATCACCCGACCCGGTGAGATTATATAATAAAATAATCTAGGGACCACCACATAGTTGACAAGTGGTGTCACATTGCTGGATCACATGTCAATTCATGAATAATGGTAGGTAAAACTATAAATACAACCTTTAATGCTCATAAAGAGGACGGATGTTTCCAATACATACGAGCTGTATTTATACGAGGTAAATCTTATCCAATTAACTAGAACTACGTCAGACTTGATCCCCTTGAGTGGTACGTAGGCAGCTTGTTTTACGAGTACAGTCTTGGAAGCATCATCAACGATTATTTGACTAGATCAAATATTAAATCTCTTTGAGGTAGAAGACGGATTATTAACTAATAAAAACTTTTGATCTCATCCGCTACAACTCTCTGCTCATAGATGTTATTTACAACTCGAAAAATTGAACTTCCAACAGAGACGTGATTACATGAGACATAACTAATTTTTTTAGAATTACAATACCTTGGAAATGGATGATATAACCGAGGTTATAAACGTATTCAGAACATAAACACAATATAACGTAAAAAAAAATGTACACGAATTATATACTTATTTATTGGACAAAGAAATTATCCTGAAGGTTGCAAGAGGTGTTAAATGCCGTTTTTTCAGTGAATGTTTCGAATTCTTAAATTTTTAAAAAAAATGAGGGAAGTGGGGTTAAATGCAGCTTTTTGTGAGTGTTTAAATTTGAATTTGAATTTAATAACTACTGAAAATTCAATATTCATCCAATAAGATTTTTTAAATAATAAAATAATTCAAAATTATCATAAATTAAAATTGAGTTTTTAGATAATTATGGATAATCAAAATTAATCAAATACAACCCTCCTATAAGTATATTAATAGATTCTCTTTTGCTATTAGCCTATTATTGACTCCTCTTTTTTTGCCTATCCATGGTCTTGTTTGATTGTCGTGTATCTGCTCAAGTGTTGTGCTTGTGCATGCATGAAATAAATGGGCACCCTTGTGCAAAAGGCGGGCCTTTCCTCCATTGAAACTTATTTTTTTCATGCTTTCATCCAAATCAATTGAATACGCCCCAAAATACTTGGAACTTACTATGAAGAATTGGACAGGCCGCATCTTTATTTCATTACACTGAAATTAGTTACCACATCAAAATTGTTAAACAGTGACAAGAATTGTATAAAAGTTGATAAATAGTGATAAAATATTGTTGTTAACAATGACAACTTAAAAAAACATTTGTGACTATTTATTAGAATTCCTATAAGGTCAAAATTATTATTACTCATTTTCTATAATTTTGATATGGTTATTTTAAATTTTATCACTAATGTTTTTTTTATTGTTACCTGTCCACTTCACCGGTCATTTCCTATAACACTTGTACGTACAAAAACAAGGGGAATTATTCCTTCATAATTTTCCAAACTTACCTTTTGACTCAAGGAATCCAATTTGTGAATCGAATCTATTCTGTCTATATATATATATGTATATATAAGCACTCTCTTTCCAACCATTTCTCCATCCCATCCCAACCCAAGTATAAACCCTAGTTGAAAAAAAAAATGGCCCATTTGAGCTCTCTAATTATTGTTTTGATACTTTCATCTCAATGTTTGGAGGCTAGAAAGCAACTAAGCACAAATAATGATGACCCTCCCACTATTTCGCCTAGTAAAAGTGATAATGCAGAAATCCGACCCGTTAAGTCCATTTTTACAACTTTACATTCCACCGGAATTATAAATCGTCGTGATTTAGGGTCTGTTCCTAGTCCGGGAAATGGTCATCGAGACATCCAGCCAACTACTTAAGATTAATTTTCTGCTTTATTGAATAAGAAATATTACATTGCTAACAAGCTTTCTTGATTTCGGAATTAAATATGGCAAGTTGTTTTTTGTTATGCATGTGTATTTATTTCCGTCCATGTTACAATAAAATTGAATAAATGGAATTGTGTCTGAAATCAGCATAAAAATTTGTCACTATCTTAAGTGATTAAAAGCATATGAGATCAGCATTCTCAACTGTCACTATCTTAAGTGATTATAGGCATATATATATTCGATTCCTTTTTTCTTTTTTTTGAATAATTATGATTTAACGCATGGAAGATATTCCTCATTCATACATATAATTCATAATCATGAGCATACAAATTAACTTATTTAATTGGAGAAATTCTTGTTCAAAAAATTTATTTTATCTAAAGTATATTTTGAGTGCAAGAGAGATAAATTTATTCTTGTTCAAATATTTATTTTATCATAATGCATATCTTAAGTGCAGAGAGTGATAAATTTATAAGTGCCACAATGAAGGCCCTATGCCGGACAGAGTCTAATAATTCGAATGTGTTTTTTTATCTATTTCTTTGACAAATGTGTACGTGGGACCATACACAATAAACATTGTTATTTGACCGTTAAATATTAGAACTATTGAACTTGGTCTTATATAAATAATTCCATTGGTAATGCTATTTGATTATTTAAAAAAACTCGGAAAAATCAAACAAAAGGTGAAAAGAAGTTTTCAAAAATAGGAAATTTCACAAAAAAAAAAAGCATTTGAAAAAACTAGAAAAATTCTAAAAATTTAGAAAGTCGATCAATTTCTTTACTTTTTTTTATAAAATAGTAAATATAAATAAAAATAATAGAATAATTCAAATTTTAGAATAAATAATTTTTATTCCAAAATAATTATTACAACTGAATAAATGAAAAACATAATATAATCCAAAATATCAAAATAATATATAAGAAATTAGAGAAAAGGTGAATTGGAAAACAAAATGTAAAAAAGTAGAAACAATGAAACTAATTAGGAAAGGCATAAGAACAAAATCAAATTGTTGAAAAATCAAGAAATTAGTCAAATCGGATTAAAATATTAATTTTAGTCTAATTAATTCACAAATTTGAGTTATAATTAACAACAGAAAGAATATTTTGAATAAAATAATTGAATTTAAATAAAATAAAAAATATATATGTAATATACAACATTTTACTTCCAGTTGCTATATATTAATCTAATCTTATCTATTACAGAAGTATGAATGTTTCTTAAAAATTTTGATGTACCTAATACATTCTAAGTAATTTATTTTTTTAATGATAAAAGAGTCCAATAATATACAATTACAATATTTATGAATATGTACACTAATAAGATATATAATCATATTTGGACTCTACAAATGAAATTATCTCAACAATTATTAATGTAGACTATTAAAAGAAAATATTAGATAAAAGAGGCTTAGTAAATATAATTTCCGTGAAACGTCAAATTTAAATAAATATATATGAGTTAGATTTTCTTTGCCTTTTCATTGCTACTATCCGCCATTCAATAGGGTTCCTAAAATCTTTTGTCATAGGTCAATCACATAAGTTCATAAATTTTATTATCTTTTATATATGTTCAATAGATGTACCTCAAGGAAAAATATATTCTGAATTAATAATCAAATTTAAATCATAGATATTAATTCATCTAATTTGATTATTTTTGGGATTTATTTTTAATCTTTTTCAAAATTAAAAAACAATGTTAACAAAATAGGACTTTAGTTACCTGCAAAATTTTTAAATTGATTGTTATGATTTCTATGACTAAAATCATTATATATGAATAATTGACAAGTATGTAGTTAGCAAATACGAAAAAGTTAAATAACATGCTCATCAATTAATGAATTATCATTTACCAGGACTTTTTTCAGTAAGTTAAGAAATATAAATTTATTAGGTAACTTAAAATTTCAAATCTTTATCTCCTAAGATGCTACATATTAAGAAAAATAAGTTCTTTCAAAATTATGTTGAATGCACAAACTTGATAATATACATCATATCAATAGATCATATTAATCCGACTAATTCACATGTTTTAGGGTGTACCAATTTTTTTGTCAATGAAAATAAACAAGCTCAAATGTTCATAACAATTCAATGCTTTATAGTTATTCAAGATACTTACATATCCAGTTTATTGAGATTATATGAGTTTCTTTATTATTTCAATTATTGGTTTCAATGATGAGTGGTATATAATATGAAAATGTATAAATTCTAAACAAAGATAAAATAAGTTCAAAATAATACAGAGATTCTTTTATTTATGATTTCATTTCATCCAACTTTTCACCAATTTACGAAAAAAAGAAACAACATTGGTCAATAATAAAGGTAAAGAAAAGAGAATTTATGCAGATTTAAAATAATTATAGTTTAATTAATAAGATTATACTTAGTTAATCATCATTTAGGTTTTTCAAATGTTTACTAATTTAGTTTCTTCAAACATAGTTTTCAAAATATTGTGTCTATCTATTGATGTTTTCTCATTTTAGTGTCTAAATATTTTAAATGATCATTCAATCAATTATAGTATACAAAAATTCAAAAACTTATATAAATACTTATCACAAAAATTTAAAAAGTTAAAGTGTAATTATTAATAAAAGAATAATTATTTGGAATTCAACTAGCTTGTGTTTAGAAAGATGCTAGGAATATAAAAAAATACCATAATAAAAAATTAGATTAAGAAATAAAAAGTTCCATCTTCTACTATATTATAGCACAGTTTTTCTTTAATTCTAATTTTCTAGAATTTTGAATTTTTTTAACAAAATGAAAAATTCTTATTGGTTGGTTTAAATTTTTTAAGATTGATTACTATTCTTAATTTAGATAATCAAATTAAATTACTTTCCTATTACATTCACTTGCAACCAAAATGGGAAGAGTTACAATATTTTGATTGTGATTTGTGATCATTAATGCAAATGAAAAGACCAAAATTTTTTACCATGTAAAATTCTTAGCATATCTAAATAAAGAATGGTCTAAATTAAGTACGTTCACATTAGGCTTAAATTTAAATTTTAAATTTTATTTTAAAATTGACTTACCAAATAAAAATCCTTAGTTAGGAGGAATATTTAATTTACATTAGCTAAATTTACGTATTAATTCATTCCACAATTGATGCCATACTTACATCTATAAATTATTTTCATTTAATCTAAAATCTTATAAATTATGCCATACTTTTTCTGCTTCACAAATCAATTTTACGTTTCTCCATGTTCACTAATTTTTTCATCTACAAAAGTGAATTTGATTTGATGTGAGGTATTTTATTTTATTAGTTCTTTATTTTTCATCTTTCAATAGTTTTGAATTTTACGCTTTCAATTTTATTCGATTTTCTTCATTTAATTTAGTCTTAAACATTAATGACATTATGAGAATTTCTTAGTCGATCGAAATTATTAGTCCATATTTTATTTGGCGATGAGTGGTTATGAATAGAGCAATGGAATACGTATACATATATGCTTGAGGTAATCATTTCACTCCATTAATTTTTATTTTTTGTAGTTAATACCATTATGTACTATTTTTCTGTTTATTGTATTCTTTTTGTTGTTAAATAATTCATTGTATATTAACAATTGTTTTTAATATATATGTGCAAAGGAGTGTAATAATAATTTTTTTTAATATATATATATATATATATATTTAATAAAATTGGGGAAAACTTTAGATTATGAATGTGGCAAATAGCGTTCAATATTGAATTTTGAAGGTTGAAGACAAATCTCCGATTTTTATTTTCTATTCCCTTCTTCCTTTTCTTATTAGATTAAATTTTGAATTTAAATTTAGTTTCTTTATGAGAATTAGAAAGAAATTTTAATTTAATAATATAATTATAATTATAATTTTAGTTATTGAAAATAATTTTTCATTTTTTACAAGTTATAAATAAAAAACAACTTAATTGATTTATTGTTTTAATATTATAGAAATTATCTTCTGGTCGAATTTATATTTTAATATTCCAAAATTATGAAAATTTAGCACCTCAAGTCTATATGTGAACCTGTATAGATATGCTTCACGTACTAAATTTCACTACATTACTTTTTAATGTTATTTTTTATTGATTAAAATAATTGAGAACTAATATCATCATCTTTATATATATTATAGCAAAGCGGTGTGAGACCCACTTTACTCTCTATCTTTTTTTTTCGGTAATTTTAATTTTTTTATTGTTGAGAAAAAATTTATTAATTGAATTGATTGAGTGTGTAATTTGAAAGTTTGAATTTAAACATATTAATTAGGAATATAAAAACACTTATTTGGTAACTAACACAATATTTTGATAATGTATTTTGCATTCATGATTGATAGCGGTTATAACAAGTTTTCTGATAAGTTCCTGTTAGTAAGCCAACAATTAAATGAGATTATAATATGTTGACTAAAGTTTAATTTTTTTAAGATTTGTTAGATGTAAATAGACTTATTGTATTAATTAAGAAATGAAATTCCACAATAAAAATTATAGTTAATAGTATTTGAACAATATTGGGATAATCGTATTTATTTGTTCCTTACATCTCGACTTCTAAAAATAGTAAAGAAAAGATTTTACAGACAATTAGGGCAAACAATAAGCTTCCATAATTGATGCTAATTAAATGAGTAATTGACTCTTTTGGAATGACAAAATGAGTAATTGATTTTTTAAATGAGTAATTCACTATTATTGTAAATATTGACGTCCATAATTGATGTTAATTAAATGAGTAATTGACTATAGTTATAATTTTTAATGTCCACAATTTAAGCTTATAAAATGAGCAATTAATTCTTTTAAAAATTAAATGGCTACTTTTCTCAATTCTCTATAAATTGGCATTTCATTGTAATATCATAATTGTGCATGTTCATAGTCTAACATCCCATTTACAAGATCATAAAGTTTTTATTTCTTTCTTATTTTTATGTTATTACTCTCAATTTTTTATTCATTTTTTTTTTATTATTTTAATTTTCTATTAGTGTTAATCTATGGCAGACATAAATCAGATGACTTCCATGGACACAAAGTTGGCAAATGTGGAAGCAGACTACTATATTTTATTTATTTATTTATTTATCTTTATTTGATTTGAGTGGATATTAAGTGTAATTAGTAATTTTTTTAAATAATTTTTTCCATTAATATTTTTTTTATAATTTATTGGTTTAATTAGTTGTGTGGAATTGAAATAGTCAATATTCATGTAAAAAAAATATTTTTATATATCTCTACATATTTTCTTATGTTTATAATTTATTATGGCATTCAGTTTTCTTCAATGGAAATGAATAATAACTATTATGATTATATTGAGGACTTTTTTATTTGATAAAGACTAATGAGCCAACCGAAATAAGCTTGAAGTTTGTAAAAGTCTGAAAATAAGAGAATTTGTAAATTACAATAAGCTTGAGTAGAGTTAGAATAAGAGAATTTGTATGTTGGCCTAAAACTTATTGTATTCCAACTCAATGAGTTTGAGTCATTTTATTTTTAGCTCATAATATTTGATTTACAAGCCTAATTTTTGTATGATAAATGAAACATATTACAATTGAGTATAATCATATTCTATTTATAAGTGACATTTGTTTATTATTATTATTATTATTATTATTATTATTATTATTATTATTATTATTATTATTATATAATTTAGTCTCTTAATATATTTACTTTGATAGATAGATATCCATGACTTTACATAATTAGTCACTAAATATATTAATGTGATTGGTTATATTTAATGTTTTTTTATCTACGAAGTTATGGATTTCACCAAATCTTTTATATAAGTTTGTTTCATCTTCTACATTAAAGTTAAAGAAAAAATTGCTCGATTAAAATTCAAATATATCACCTAAAAATCTTAAAAATATATATTTGGACAATTTATTTATAAAAGAATATGTTTAAAAAAAATACATTTCAATTTTAGTTTAATAAACCACTTTAATATTCTTCATAATAATAGTAGGATTATAATAGTCTTTAAAGAAAAATAAATTGGAAATAAATTTTTAGAATGAATGAGCTCTATTGTTTTATGGTACTCTTTTTGACAACAAATTGTTTATTTATTTATTTTCTTAAAGAATGTTCTCAACTTCTTCCACCAAACAAATTTGTTGAAAAGTATTGTTGGGTTATATAAATAATTTATTGTTTATTTGGCACAAGGATTTTTTTACTATTCAGTGACACTATTTTATTTTCTCATGAACAATAAGCTGTCATAATATTATGATTTTTTAATATTACTAAAATTTGATCTATTTCTTTGTGTTGTGCATATACGGCCACTATATAACATAAAGTTAAGAGAGTACAATCAAATTAGGATAGTATATATATATATGGCCTATGGAAGGTCATGTAGATTAAGATCAATGTTTAATTTTCTTTTAATTTTCATATAGTCACCATATATTTGAGGAGCTTTTGAAAGAAGTTCAATAACTCCCAATTATGCATATTTACTACCGTATCGAAAAAATATCACTAAACAACTTTATAAATGAATAAGCATTTTAATTCTTCACACACATCAATTGGACGATTTGCAATTGGTTATAAGTTTTTTTTATTCAGTAAAGGACCGTTTTGTACCTTAGCTAACAAAGTTGGATCATATTACTTTATCAGTTGTCATTAAGTAACTATATTTTAAAATTCTTCATTGTTTTATTGAATGATTTTTTGTATTGAGTTAATGGATATAAATATGATAATTATGAGTTTTCAAAAGAGATATTTTAAATTATACTCCGTGCATAGCACGGGGTACACGCTAGTTATGGTTTTATAATATTCTTTAGGGAACATTAGCATGTACGTGCAACAAACATATTTTTTTTACTTCATCTAAACTTATTATTTTAAATGAAGAAGATACCAACATCAGTGAATCAAACAAAAGGTCTACACCAATTTCTTGTGATTTCGTAAAGAATGTACTTAATGTTTATAATATAATGACATCAAATGATCTTGAAAAGAGGAAGTTGCTGTTGTTTTACAAACTACAGAAAGTGAAAAAATGTTACACAAATACCCAATTTTAAGTCATAATGAAGAGATAATTATTAGTCACAAAGAATTTGAGGAGTAAAAATAAGAAGCGTTCGTTTGATCCATAAAAAATATAAAATAAAAAAGTACATAATAAATCATGAAATCATATAAGAATATATTTGCTTACATTATAAATCATGAAATCATATAAGAATATATTTGCACATGTTATTTACTAATTTTTCAAAAAGAATGTTAATAAACTTATTCTTAAAAAAGATTTTTCATGTATTAAATAACCAAATTTACTTTAAAACATGGTTGACATGATGGAATAGAGTTGATATCTTGAAATAAAGTAAGTTATATATAAAAGAATTAAAGGCCATTTGGACGGATGGATTTGGATTTAACTAAGGATTCTAAATGAATGGATTTCAAACTCCTTGGATTTCAAATTCAAATAATTGAAAATCTCTTGTTTGGAGAGATCTATATGATTTGTCAAAAAATTTCAAATCAATGGATTTCAACTTCATTGTTTGATCAAAAATTCTAGTAGAGGGGTTGAAATCCTTCAAAACTTTACTAAAATTTTCTATGTTATTAATTGTTATAAATAATATTTATCATTTTAAACTATATAAACATTTATGAACCTCTCTTATTTGTAAAAAAATCTATAAAATTTATGAACCTCAATTATTCTTAATCTATAAAAAAATCATATATAAACATTTAACTATTCTTGCTTTAAACTAACTACGTGAATAATATGAAATATCAGTCTATATTAATAATAATTTACAAAAATATAAAAATTATTGCAAAAGAAACATCTCTTATTTGTCTACATTTGTCGTGAAACTTTCAACAATTAATTCATTGACAAGAATTTCATAACAAGTAGAACAAGAATAATATGTTGAAACTCCAATAAAAATTCTAAAAAAATAACCAATGGTATGATAGTTATTCAATAATTAAATTCCAACAAAATTCCAGTCAGATACCGTAGAGAGAGAAAAGAGAGTTATGAATTTCTAACCGAGAGAAGGGACAAAAGTTTATTTTAAACGGGGAAGAGATTTAAAATGACAAGTGTTTTAAGAGTGGATTTAAAATATATTAAAAATGAATTTCAAATCTACTCCGCCCAAAAATGGATTTAGAATCCACTCACTTATTATTTGGGCCAGACACCAATGAAATGAATTTGAGATGATGATTTGTAAATCACTAACCCAAATCCATCCATGCAAATGGACCCTAAAGGAAAGTAAAAAAGACTGATGTTTATTTGTCATTTTAAATTATTTTAGGAGCGGCCACCAAGTCGAGCCGACTATCTATTACAGTCATATCTCGAGCCAAAATATATCTATTACCCTGCTACGAGCCAGTAAATAAAAATAATAATAAAGAAATTATTTCTGTGTTTGATAAATAATAATATGATTGTTAGCTTTATGTCAATATTATATATTACTTCCAATTGCTTTATGTTTAAATATATTAAATGATGCTTTATTTTCATTATATATTATATAACTGTATCTTAAGATTTCAACCCTTATGCTATAATTGTCAACTTATGTTATAATCTACGTAACTATGGTGACTACAATATTGAATATAAAAGGTCAAATAAATGAACCGAAAAAATAAGAGTACTGATATAATAAATTATGAGATTATAAAACTAAGAAAGAAAGATTTGTATACAAAAGGATATAAATAATCTTACAATTGATGCGAATTGTGTTATAAACTTATAAAGATATTTTAATCCATTGTTCAATATAAAAAGGAAATTGGAGTATTATTAAATTTGAAAAATACGTCTTATATCTTATATTGAGCTTAAGCTCGGTTTGATATACACCACGCATTTAGAACGTCATTTTGTCAATACGTAGTTTATAATATACGGGTTGAACCCATTGTGACCTTCACAAGTACGTTAGGCTCTCAGTTTGTTGGTACTTATACATATAGTTACACTTGCATGTAAGACAACGAACTTAAGTACTTAACTATTCAAATAAATAAAAAAGTAGTCAGGTTAAGTTTATGTGGAAGCCCATTAAAATAATTCTTACTTGTCGATAAAACAGATTCTTGTCAACATAATTCCAATAAAATTAAAACAAGGGAAAATTATAAATACCTCCCCTCAAGAATGTCGAAATTCCAAAAAACACCAAAAAATGACCATAATTACAAATACCTCCCCTATTTTATATTTTACCTCCCTGATGGGCACTGTCCGTATTTTTACGTGCCCGAAAGGGTGAAAATACCAAAATGCCCCTACAATTTCTGAGAAATGTTTTTTTAAAAATATTGAAATAGGAAATGACCAAATTATCCTTACCCATTTACATTATCTTGGTCCACCGTTTTGGCGCTCAAACACCATCTCCCCCCACCATCTCTCTCCCTCTGTAAGAATGAACGGTTTGCTCTGTATTTTTTACTGTGATTGTGCCTCTTGGACGGGTCTAGTCCTTCTTTGTCACTCGTAGACATCTGTGCTTCACTCACAAAGGCAAAATTTCGCGCACAGGTAAAGTTCGAAAACCCTAACAGTGATTTTTTTAAAAAAAATCAGATGATTTTTTTTGCCCACATTATGGCCATGTTTTTTTAAAAATCTGATGATTTTTTTGCCAACATTATGCGGTTTTGTGTTATTTTTAAAAAAAATCAGATGTTTTTTTGAAACCCTAGATTATGGGACGGTGTTTTTTGCCAACATTATGCAGTTCTCGTTTTGCTGATGGGTTATTTTACCAAAATTCTGAAACCCTAGTTTTTTTTGAAAAGTCAGTTCTTTTTTTCTGTAGGGGTATTTCCATCTACTTTACTAACTTAGATATTTTATATGTATTTGTATAGGTATGGCACTACGTGGGAAGTATAATCTTGTACTTCACATACTAGGTGAGCAAGAAGTTATAACAGATGTGAATTCAAGGTTTTATACATATAGAAGCTTGTTGGAAGATGTTAACAAGTCTACATTACTGCCTAGTTCAGTTTCTCTAAGAATGAATTTATTATATGAGGTCGACGGTGTGTATCAATGGTTTCCTATAACAAGTACTGAAGATATTAAAGATATGTTTGACAAGAATACAAGTACGAAAGAGGTGCATATTTGGTGTGAGTTGGGATTTGTTGAACGATTTGCAATGGAAAGAAGTCAGGGATCATATGTCATAAACGTGGATGACAATGATGCTGATGATGATGAGGCTACTGTTGGTGAGGGGTCTGTTGTTGGGGAGGGGGTTGCTGTTGGTGAGGGGCCTGTTGATGGTGAGGGGGCTGATGCTGGTGAGAGGGCTGTTGGTGAGGGGGCTGCTGGTGATCAGATTGATGCTGGTGAGGGGGTTGTTGGTGAGGGGGCTGATGTTGGGGAGGGGGCTGCTGGTGAGGGGCTGATGTTGAGGAGGGGGCTGATGTAGAGAGGACTGCTAGTGAGAGGGCTGTTGCTGGTGAGACTGATAATAAGGGGGCTACTGATGATGAGAGTAATGAATCATCATATTATAGTGTATATGATGAATCATCAGATTTTGAGGACAATGAGGGTGACAATGAGGGTGGCAATGAGGGTGACAATGAGAGTGACAATGATAGTGACAATGATGCTGAAAAGAATGTGGACAATGATCATATGATGAGTGAGTATAGCTCGGATGACTATTGTGGTCTTGGAGATTTGAATTCTTCTGATGAGGAGGAGGGTTTAGTAGAACCTGTGGATCCTGTGATCAACCGGCATAATGTAGAGGCTCATGAGGAAACTAAAGATAAACTCATTTTCGTAGAGTACACGATTGCACTTATAGCATGTGCAACAAGCCTTTAAACCTTCTTGTTACCAAAAAGGACGAGTTATAGTCTCGTGAGGGTTTGCAGAAGATGTACCCACAAAATCTATGAAATTCGACCTAAGTCTAAAAAAATACAACTTATAAAAAAAAAAACAAAAGACTAATGGCATAACATCATTAACAATTAAGCTCAAAAGTATGTACATATCTCTCAATTTTCGCCACATATTAACACTAAGAGTCGAATTAACTTCCAAAGTGGTGCATGCAATCATAGGCATTATAGTCGAGTGGCATCTTTACCAAATTTTGGATATAATCCCCATTTTTATCAACTTTCAATTATTCATAAGGCACTAAGTTTATAGGCAGAAGTACACTCTTCAAAATCAAAGCTTTTAATTTTTTTTTTTTTTTACTTTCTACACAGTTTTGTGTGGATTTCTGTTTAGCTCATTAGACCATGTGCAATACTTGTTCCCTTAGGCTTTCTATGACACCCATGTAACGAGTTTTAGGCCAACGACTCTGAATCTAGATAGCTTTAGGGCGTTGAGTGTTGAAACACTCCTTTCGGACTTAATCACTCGAGTGTCAAAGGCCACGAAACAAACTTGTTCTTTATTTGAGTTAGCTGTACATTGTCATAATATCCGACACATCAATATTTTCAAATTTTAAGCATTCATTATGAAGCATAAATGTGACTATGAAACCTTATACCTTGTAAAAACTTTAGTTAATATCCTTGGGAATTACTCCTTACGTGTCTCAAGATGTAACATCCACTCAACTCCTATACCATAGATTGTGTATAAATATCTAAATAAGCTAATCCTAATCTTAGGCTGACATGAGCAAAAAAAACGAGATATGCTTTAGTCCAGATTATATATTGAAGTCATGCCATCTTTCTTAAGTTAATTCTAGCAAATTGTACTAATTGACAAGCTAGAACTCATAAAAGACAAAAAAAATTATGCATGTCACATGAATAGCTCTAACACCCAAACTTAAAGGAAACTAACTCGTACAATATAAATATGCAAAGTCAAATTCCACCCCCAAATTTAAACTCTAACATTGTCCTCAATGTTATCACACATAAATAGTGGGAAGGAAAAACTTAACCGAACGGGATGTTGAAAAACATGCCCGAATACCCAAAGAGAATTTCCGTTCCAAGTATAGGTGGTGCATCATCTTTATCATCCAACGTAAGCTACTCGTGTACCTTGTATGACAAAAAAAAAACAAAGCATGCAAAGATTTTTTTTTTTCGTGTGTTAAAGAAAAAAAACAGAAAGAAAAAGAACAAAAACAAAAACAAAAAAAAAGAAAAAAGAAAAAAGGAAAACACTTGGGTTGCCTCCCAAGAAGCGCTTGTTTATAGTCATTAGCTTGACTTTACCATGTTAACTCAATTTTGTAGATCTCGAATTGGACCCGATGACTTGGTAATTCTCCAATCGACTTCAGGATTACGATTTTTTTGTGAAGAAAACTCTGGTGCTTGTCGAATAGAAGAGCTAAATCGCCCATTTTTTTGTTTTTGTCGAGGGATCTTCTTTCTAGCGATGTTTGATGTCAATGGCGGATTTCCCTCAAACATTCAAGCAATATAAGCGATAATTGTATCTTCCTCCTCGATCGAGCCATCACTCACCAGTCGTGCCTCTAATGGATCCTTATAGTGCTTCCTAGCAAGCTTGTCTTTGGTTATAGCCTCGTCAATCCTGTAACAAGAGTTCTCGATAGAGTAGTTAGCGACAGATTTATATAGACTAAATTCAACTCTCTCATCCCCAATATTCAAGGAAAGCCTTCCATTTTTAACATCAATAATAGCTCCTGCTGTAGCTAGGAATGGCCTACCAAGAATAATGGGGATTTGAGAATCCTCATCCACATCGAGAATAACGAAGTCTGTGGGAATAAAGAACTTACCAACCTTGATAGGTACATCCTCTAACACACCTATCGGATACTTAACAGAACGATCAGCTAATTGCAAAATTATGGTCGTAGGCTTTAAATCATTCATCTCTAATTTCTTCGCCATAGACAATGACATGAGACTAACACTAGCTCCAAGATCACACAAAGCATTGTTAAAACTCATATTACCAATTACACAAGGAATTGAGAAACTACCGTGATCTTTAAGTTTTGGAGGTAATTTATTTTGAATTACAGCGCTACACTCCTCAGTTAAAGCGATAGTTTCGTATTCCTCTAGCTTTCGTTTGTTAGAAAGAACTTCCTTAAAAAATTTAGCATACGAAGGCATTTGTGCAAGTGCATCAGTGAATGGAATATTAATGTAAAGTTTTTTCAAAACTTCTAAAAATTTTCCAAACTGATTGTCTAATTTTGCCTTAGCTAATCTTTGAGGAAAATGTACTGGTGGCTCATACGGTGGTGGAGGTACATAGACTGGTTCTTTTTTGCTTTCATAATTAGAGTTGTCGGGATAAGACGATTTTTCCTTTTCGACCTTCTCAGTTGACTTAGATTCACTGATCCTAGTAGGCATTTTTGAACTTTCATAATTGGTTTCACTCCTTAAAGTAATTGCATTACAATGTTCCTTCGGGTTTGTCTCAGGTTGTCCGGGAAAAGAACCGGAAGTACTACTTGAATTACTAGCTTGTTGTGCAATTTGAGTTTCTAGCATCTTATTGTGAGTTGCTAAAGAGTCGACCTTAGTTGCTAGTTGCTTAATTGCATCATTCACTATCTCGTTTTGTTTAGTCTGGGCAACTACAAAACTCTCAAGAAGGCATTCTAAGTTCGATTTCTGTGGTGGAACAGGATTGTAAGGCATCTGTTGGAATCCAGGTGGCTGCCTAAAGTTAGGATGTGGAGCTGCGTTTTGGTTTGTATTGTACGAAAAATTGGAGTGATTCCTCCAACCAGGATTAAAAGTATTTGAAAACGGGCCGTTCTTTTGGTTGAAGTTATTCACAAAGTTGGCTTGTTCCATAGAGGGATTGTTAGGTGCACTAGCTAGTTGACACTCTAATGCAACATGACCAACCATACCACATATTTCGCACATAGAAGGTGTAGTATTGACAGAATTAACATGTACGTTCATTGAATCTAATTTCTTAGCCATGGCTTCTACTTGTGGAGAAAGTAAAGTAATAGCGTCAAGATCGTACTTACCTGGTGTCTTCTGTGGAATCGATCTTTTGCTTGACCATTGGTAGTGGTTCAGTGCCATATCCTCGATTAGATCATAAGCTTTGTCAATACCTTTGTTCATCAGTGCTCCTCCAGCTGCTGCATCGACTGACATTCTCGTGTTATATATCAGTCCATTGTAGAACGTATGAACTATAAGCCACTTTTCCAACCCATGATGTGGGCACAGTCGGAGAAGATCCTTGAATCGCTCCCAAGCTTCATATAGCGATTCACCATCTCGTTGAGCAAAAGTAGTGATTTGGTTCCTCAGTTGTGCAGTCTTGCTCGGGGGAAAATACCTCGCTAGGAAACATTGCATGAGTTGATTCCATGTTCTGATGAAACCCGATAGTAAAGAATGTAGCCAAGCTCTTGCTTTGTCTCTCAGTGAAAACGGAAACAACCTAAGCCTGATAGCATCTTGGGAAACCCCGTTCATCTTTAGAGTGTCGCAGTACTCTAAAAACATTGACAAGTGTAGGTTTGGCTCTTCAGTAGATGCACCCCCAAACTGATTCTGCTGAACCATTTGCAGAAGGGATGGCTTGAGCTCAAAGTTGTTGGCCTCTACAGTAGGTCTAGTGATACTAGAGTGAAGGGCCTGCGCATTAGGTGCTGCATAATCTTTCAGAGACCTCGCATTTAAGTTCGCGTTAATATTTACGTTTGCATTCGCGTTTGGGTTCGCATTAGGTGCTGCCATGGCTGCTTGTTTGAGTTGAGCTTGTTTCAGTCTTTGTAATTTTCTTCTTGCACGAAAAGTTTTCTCGATTTCCGGATCTAGCTCGATAGGGAAATTGATGCTACTTTGCATACAAGAGAAAGATAGAGATCCTGAAATAAAACGAAAAATAAAAAATTAATAACAACAAAAAAAAATAAGACAGCCTAGTCTCACTAAAATATGATAAGAACTAATATCGATTATTCTAGTCCCCGACAACGGTGCCAAAAACTTGATGTGCCTAAAACCGCAAGCGCACGGCTTCGGTGTAGTACAAAACATATCGTTCCCACGAGGACTGAATAATCAATTACTAATCTATCAATTATCAGTAATCTAAGCCTAACGAAAACACGAGATAAGTTGTAAAGAAAACTAAACAGAAGCAAGAAAACTGGTTTGATTATATGAGATTAGTAATTCCAGAATCAGGTTTCACCACGACATACGTTATCAATTCAATTACACAATCAATTCAGTTACGATCACGACTTATGAAGGACACTATCTGTTAAGTCTTGTTTTGTGCATATTTTACATGTCTATAGTCGGGTTGATTGTTACGATTACTCTCCTTATTTTGTTACTTTAGGTTGATAATTGGATTTATGAAGATTAGAAGGAGAAGGAATCAAAAGATACGAAAAAGAGGAAAAATGGCGAAGAAAAGATTTAAATGGAAAAAGGCAGCAGAAAACTTCAAAGAGTAAAGCGTGCCCACACTTAAATCCCCAATTGCTTCTGCCCACAAACAAAAATTTATGAAAAAGCGGGATTTCAAGATTTGGACTCAAGATTCGGTTATCCAGCTGTCAAATCCGGATGTTATATCCGTTTATTTCTGATTAAAAGACTTTGTTGGGATTTATTCCCTTTTATTTGTTTAGATTTTATTTCCTTATTTCTAGATATTTCAAGATTTGAGTTTGTTAAGTTTGTTAGAGCCCTAATTAGTTTCCTTTTTGGATTAGGACTCTTCTATTATAAGTATGTGGAATTTTATTCCACAAGACACCTTTGATTTATTTTTAATTCTAATACACGTTTTTCCCTTTCATGAAGTTTTCGAATTTTTATTATTTTGTCTACGTTTTGATTATGAGTTGCTAAACTCATACTTCTAGTCGAGGATTCTTCAAGGTTTGATTCTAAATATTTGTGAGATCGAATTGTACTTAATTTCTTCGTTCATCAGGTATTTACTTTTTCTCTGATCTTTGTTGACAATATATTTCAATTGGTTAGATAACTTGATCAACTATTTAATCGTTGGAATCATATTTAGCTATTTAGGGCTAACTCCGTGACTGGCTAACCCTAATTTCGTAGCAGTTAGCGACGTTGATTATGGAAACGTTTTTGATTAGTCGCTATGAGAATTAGTAACCTAGTCTAAATAAACCGAGCTTGTGTGTTTGTTGGCTAGAATTGGTGTTTTTCTAATACGTGAATGCTATCGATAGGCTAAATTCTAAGAGCTTATTTAGGGTTGTCTATTCGGTAAGAGGAGTAATCAAAGAGCTTGTTTTGGTTATCGACGACTTAAGGAAAAATTAGGTTACTAGAGCTTGTTAGTAACTATAGCCAATTTATCTGATAACGTTGAATTATTATTGCATCAGTGATCAAATTGAAGAATCAATACCGAAATAATCCGAAGACTAGAATTTCTCCTCATATTAAAAATCCGAATTTTACTTTATTTGCGTTCTTTTAAATCTGCGTTTTTGAATCTTGTGTTTTTAATTTACGTTTTTTTATTTTAATTAGTTAAAAATCTCAAAACCCCCCTTTTTATCGATATTAGTAATATAGGAATTGAATTTTACACCATTCCCTGTGGATCGACCCTACTTATCGCTGATTACAAATCTTTTTAAAGTAGGTTTTTATTTTTGTTGGATTCGACACCCACCAAATTTTGGCGCCGTTGCCGGGGAACGGTGTTATATATTTATTTCCGTTGTTGCTAATATTTTCGTTTTAGTTTTGTTTTTTTAGTTTTTGTATGCCTAGGACCTTTCGTGGAAGTGAATTCGAATACGATCCCGAGATCGAAAAACGAGCCCGCCGACTATGAAAAGAGACAAGGCAACGTCACTTCACTACTCCGCACGTTTCATCGTCCCGGACCGAATCTACGTTTTCATCTAGCGATTCAGAAGAGGAAAACGAATCAATGGACAACGTTGCTAATGATGCACCTGCTAATGGTGCCAATGCCAACGCTAATGGCAATGCCAATCCCGACGTCGTCGAAAGAACGCTGAAAGACATGGCCATGCCAAATCCGAATCAACAACCTCTCTGCATTCCTTACCCTAATCTTGAGGTAGATTTTGAATTAAAATCTGGACTTATTCACTTACTACCTACTTTTCGTGGTTTTGTAGGAGATGACCCATACAAACATCTAAAGGAATTCCACTTGGTTTGTTCAACTATGAGGCCGAAAGATGTGACAGAGGATCAAATTAAGTTGAGGGCTTTTCCTTTCTCATTAGCCGAGAAAGCCAGAGATTGGTTATATTTTCTTCCTTCGGGTTCGATAGAAACATGGACTGAGATGGAAAAGCAATTCTTAGAGAGATTCTTCCCAGCATCTCGAGTTGCAATTGTAAGGAAAGAAATCTGTGGAATTCGTCAGTTTACGGGTGAGACATTATACGAGTATTGGGAACGTTTCAAACAGTTGGTTGCTAGTTGCCCACAACATCAAATCCCAGATCAACTCCTCATACAATACTTCTACGAGGGATTGATGGTCACGGATAGAAATTTGATAGATGCTGCGAGTGGAGGAGCATTGATTTATAAAACTTATACCGAAGCGAGGAACTTAATTTCGAATATGGCATCTAATTCCCAACAGTTTAGTACTCGACAAGAACACCCAACAAAGGAAACGAATGAAGCTACTATAGCATCACTCAATCAACGCGTAAACGATATGACTGCCCTCATGCAAAAGATGGCTATGGGAAACTCACAACAAGCTAATATGTGCGGTATTTGTTCTGGAATTGGACATATGGCCGAGATATGCCCCAACGCGCAAAATCAGGGTTTCGAGCAAGCGAACGCAACTGGATTTCAGGAGCAACGAAAATACGATCCTTTCTCAAACACATATAACCCTGGATGGAGGGATCATCCCAACTTGAGTTATGCACCACGGCCACCTTTTCAGAAACCTCAAGGATCTCAGTTCCCTCAACAAACCCAATCATCGGGTATGTCCGCCGAAGATATGATTAAAGCATTGACCGCCAATACTCAGCAATTCCAACAGAGCGTACAACAGTTCCAACAAGGTCTGCAACAAGCCCAACAAGAGAATCATAACGCTATCAAGAACTTGGAGAAACAAATGGGTCAAATGGCCACCGCCATGAACGAGTTAGTGGCACAAATTTCGATTAAACTGCCGTCCCAAGTCATAGTAAACCCGAGGGAGAATGTAAGTGTTGTTACATTACGAAGTGGCAAAGAATTGAAAGAAGCAGAACCGTTCGAAGAGTTAAGCGTGCCCACGCCTAAATCTCCGAACCCTTCTGCTGAGAACGCTTCAAAACGCGAAATTGATAAAGCATTGGAAAAAGAAAAGTAAGCTGGTGTCGAGCAGAAACCAATGAAATTTGTGATTCAACCACCTTTCCCAGGACGATTTGCCAAATCAAAGAAAGAGGAGCAAGAAAAAGAGATACTCGAAACATTCCGAAAGGTTGAGGTAAATATTCCGCTTCTTGATGCCATTAAGCAAGTACCTCGTGATGCTAAGTTCCTTAAGGAACTGTGCACGACAAAGAGAAAGCTTATAGGCAACGAGAAGATACACGGAGGTGAGAACGTATCCGCAGTACTTCAAAAGAAATTACCACCTAAATGTAAGGATCCGGGTATGTTCACAATTCCATGTAAAATAGGTAATGTTCGAATTGAAAAAGCTATGCTAGACTTAGGAGCCTCAATCAATGTTATGCCACGATCGATATATGAGTCACTTAACATAGGAAAATTGAAAGAGACCGGTGTGGTTATTCAACTAGCCGATAGGTCAAACGCGTACCCCGATGGTGTCTTAGAAGATATTTTGGTACAAGTTGACAACTTGATATTTCCTACTGATTTTTATGTGGTCGATATGGGTCATAATGATTTTGGTAATTCCACACCTATTTTACTTGGAAGACCATTTTTGAAAACATCTAGAACAAAAATTAACGTCGAAGATGGTACACTTACTATGGAATTCGATAGTGATGTTATAAAGTTTAATATTTATGATTCCATGAAAGACCCTCCGGATGTTCATTCTGTTTTTGGTATAGACATTGATGATTGTCTAGCGCAGGTTATGTTCGAGTTAGAGAACGAAGATCCCATGCAAGTCATGTTAACAACCGCTGATTTCGAAGAGAATGGACTGAAATTCGAGCTGAACGAAGAATTAGAAGATGCCAAATCAGCCCTCGATTCCCTTCCTTCTTTACCTTTAAATGTTTCTCATATTTCTTTACATTCATCAAGTTCTAAAACACTTCCATCTATTGTGCAGGCACCGAAGTTGACAATCCAAGAGTTAGAGAAAATTCATAACGAAAAAAACGAGAACTCGAAGATTTACAAAGATAAAATGGAATCTTTTCGTGATAAGACGACCTCAAGAAAGAACTTAGTCATAGGACAAAAAGTTCTTCTTTCCCATTCTCGCTTCAAGCTATTTCCGAGTAAGCTACGTTCCCGTTGGATTGGACCATTTGTTGTCATTGATATTTTTTCCTATGGTGCAGTTTATATTCAAAATCCAACTACTCGAAAGATTCTCAAAGTGAATAGACATCGTTTGAAACCTTTTTATGAAGGATTTCAATCTCAGGATGTCAAAAACATGAAGTTGGAACCATCAAACCATGCTACATAACTTTGTAGCACCGTCTAGCCAACGACGTTAAAGAATGGCGCTGCATGGGAGGCAACCCATAAGTTTTTCTTTCCCTTCTTTAATTGTCTTTTATCTTCAGTTTTTTTATTTTTACAGAAGCGTTCCGAGAGTTAAGCGTGCCCACGCTTAAAACTTCAAACCCTTCTGTTTTGCACCTTCAATTTTTCAGTCTTAAAAAAAAAAAAAAAAAGGACAAAAACAAATTTGAAATTAGGGATTTATAACCCTAATTTCTTACCCCAAATTGTGAAACCTAGTTCATACCTGTCATGACTCACTTTTCGCTCGCTCCAATTTGCAGGTTTCTGATCATCATCATCCACCATCGCTTTCGCATCGATGGGCGAAGAACTATCTTCTCTCGCACACCGAGGCTGCTGCCCATTCCATTGCTCTCCCGACTCGACGCGATAGAAGCCAAGCTCCAACTGCTCCTCAACCACTCCGGCATCATGACCGAGTGATGTCGTAGGGAAGTCCCCCTCCTTGTTTTTTTATTGTGATGCATTGTTTGTTCTTTTCCCGTTTATACATTGAGGACAATGCATGTTTTAAGTGTGGGGGTGGTTTCTCGCGCTATGTACGCCTTGGTGTTTTTGCTTAGTTGTGACTATGTGAAACAAAATTTTTAAGTTTTTGGTATTTTAGACTACTTTAGTTTGTGTTTCTTTTGAACGGTTAGACTTGGATAAATGAGCATGCTTTGATTGAATTTTTGTGCCATATGAAGTTTGTGTTATGTTCAATGATTAAAAGCGAGCATAGGAACGCATGTTTTAGTCGATTACCCTACTTTGTGAGGACTTGTGCCATTTAATTGATATGATCTCTTTCTTCTTGTGTCACTCACGTGTTTTTGAAATTTTAGAACTTGTTTTGAACCTTGTCAAAATTACACGAGTATGTGCATGATTGAAGATGATAAAGGCATTTAGGATTTAGCCACTTTTACCAAATAAACCGTACCTTTGCATTACCCCCTAGTGAACCCACTTTGAGCCTTTTTATCCGTTTTTCTTGAATTACCCCAACTTTGAGCCCTTACCGTTTTTATGCCTTCTCGTTTTACCCGTCTGGAAAATAATTCAAGCTTGGAGATTGTTTATTATTTGGGGACGAAAAGTCAAGAAGATGATGTTGTTGAATAAGTGTGGGGGAAACTCGTGAAAAATACAAAGAGTACCCAAAATAAAAAAATAAAAAAAAATCAAAAAAAAAAATTCGAAAAAAATTCGAAAAAAAAAATGGGGAAACAAAAAGGAAAAATAAAAGAAGTCCGAGAAATTGATGAGGTACCGAGCCCCCGAGAAAGATAGAAAATGTGTGGTATTTGGGTCCTTAACGTCAAATATACCCAATGAGATCTCGATGCTCGATAAAATTTTCAGACTTAGCCACTTTTTCGACCTCTCTTTTCACTCCTACCCCGAGCCTTAGCCCCATTACAACCTTAATAAAGACCTTTTGATTCGATTATGCACACTCTCAACCGTAGTGGCGACATTGGTGTATAACCAAGCCTATGGAAATAACACTAACACGTTGAGACTTGAGCGAAACACATATACCCATACACGAGAGTTTGAGAGTTTTTGAGCGAAAGTCGGCTGAAATTTTGTTTTCCTTGTTTAATTGATGTCGTTGTTCTACCATAAAACTAATGTGGTATCGAGAATTTCGGTTGATTACATGTCTCGCTTTTTGAGTTTGATTTTGTTCTTTTGATCACACTACTGAATGGTTTAATTTGCCGGCTGGTACTGTTTTGAGTAGTTTTTACATAGTCAACTTTTGAGCATTGCCCGAGGACGTACAATGGCATAAGTGTGGGGGTATTTGTTAAGTCTTGTTTTGTGCATATTTTACATGTCTATAGTCGGGTTGATTGTTACGCTTACTCTCCTTATTTTGTTACTTTAGGTTGATAATTGGATTTATGAAGATTAGAAGGAGAAAGAATCAAAAGATACGAAAAAGCGGAAAAATGACGAAGAAAAGATTTAGATGGAAAAAGGCAGCAGAAAACTTCAAAGAGTAAAGCGTGCCCACGCTTAAATCCCCAATTGCTTCTGCCCAGAAACGAAAATTTATGAAAAAGCGGGATTTCAAGATTTGGACTCAAGATTCGGTTATCCAGCTGTCAAATCCGGATGTTATATCCGTTTATTTCTGATTAAAAGACTTTGTTGGGATTTATTCCCTTTTATTTGTTTAGATTTTATTTCCTTATTTCTAGATATTTCAAGATTTGAGTTTGTTAAGTTTGTTAGAGCCCTAATTAGTTTCCTTTTTGGATTAGGACTCTTTTATTATAAGTATGTGGAATTTTATTCCACAAGACACCTTTGATTTATTTTTAATTCTAATACACGTTTTTCCCTTCCATGAAGTTTTCGAATTTTTATTATTTTGTCTACGTTTTGATTATGAGTTGCTAAACTCATACTTCTAGTCGAGGATTCTTCAAGGTTTGATTCTAAATATTTGTGAGATCGAATTGTACTTAATTTCTTCGTTCATCAGGTATTTACTTTTTCTCTGATCTTTGTTGACAATATATTTCAATTGGTTAGATAACTTGATCAACTATTTAATCGTTGGAATCATATTTAGCTATTTAGGGTTAACTCCGTGACTGGCTAACCCTAATTTCGTAGCAGTTAGCGACGTTGATTATAGAAACGTTTTTGATTAGTCGCTAATTAGTAACCTAGTCTAAATAAACCGAGCTTGTGTGTTTGTTGGCTAGAATTGGTGTTTTTCTAATACGTGAATGCTATCGATAGGCTAAATTCTAAGAGCTTATTTAGGGTTGTCTATTCGGTAAGAGGAGTAATCAAAGAGCTTGTTTTGGTTATCGACGACTTAAGGAAAAACTAGGTTACTAGAGCTTGTTAGTAACTATAGCCAATTTATCTGATAACGTTGAATTATTATTGCATGATCAAATTGAAGAATCAATACCGAGATAATTCGAAGACTAGAATTTCTCATCATATTAAAAATCCGAATTTTACTTTATTTGCGTTCTTTTAAATCTGCGTTTTTGAATCTTGTGTTTTTAATTTACGTTTTTTTATTTTAATTAGTTAAAAATCTCAAAACCCTCTTTTTTATCGATATTAGTAATATAGGAATTGAATTTTACACCATTCCGTGTGGATCGACCCTACTTATCGCTGATTACAAATCTTTTTAAAGTAGGTTTTTATTTTTGTTGGATTCGACACCCACCACTATCCAATTATACTTATTATCTTCTGTCGAAATATAACAATTTACCCAAGTTAATTAATCAACTACTGTCGTGATGATTGGACTAAGCTCGAGTTCGTTAATCTCTATGATAATGTATCGATTCCTCAAAAGACCTAAAACTACTTTCGTGATTTAAGATCCTAGGTTTGAATTCTAGGGTTCCGATTTAGATGTCACCTTTCAGAATTTTCACCTAATATCTATGAACATGCAAATATGTGGCCAGCAAATTCACAAGCATTAATAATCAAGAATTCAAATCATAAGCATATGCGATGTAACGTAAACGATAATATAATTCAAGCTGATAACATATTATCGGGCTATTCCCAATTCCAGAATAAAATAGATTACTCCATAGACGCAAAAGCACAATCAACGATAATAAAAGTAAACATGATAGATAGACAAGAATTAAAAGAGATTAAAAAGATAAACTCGATAAAACCCGTTGTCGAAAGATCTCGTTTACAATCAATTCTCGATTCTTGTTCTTGAATCCCTAATCCTTACAATCAATCTCAGAAAAATCCCGTTCGACCCTAAAACAAAGTTTGGAAGAGGTATTTATATAAAAAACTAATCATAATACACGATTATGGGCCCCCAGCTGCGATTGGCGTCTGAACGCCAATTTACACGGCATCCAGACGCCGTGTAAATTGGCGTTCAGACGCCATGTAAAATGGCATTCAGACGCCAAGGGCAGAAAAGTTTCTGCCTTTGGCGTTCAGACGCCAAGAAACACGACATCTGAACGCCATGCTCCAATCCGAATATGGCTTTGGAGTCTTCTACACAATTGTAGATCTATGTCTTGGATTTACACCCCAACTAATTTGGATCAAATCCAAATTATAGAACTCGAGTTATGATCATTCTACCAAACTGTCGTCTTTGGTTCGGAACAGAGCATATTTTGTAACTTTTGGGCCTTCTAACGTTTGAACTGAATCTTGACCTCTTCACACGACTTTTAGGAAAATGTCTTATGTTTCTAATCATAAAAGGCTCATTAACATTGGAGGTTTGTAGCCCAAGATATGATTGTATTTCCAAACATCGCCAATTTACCTCCTTTCGTACGTTTTTCGCCTTTTTCTCGAAATTAGTGATTTTTTCCTACGAACATGTAACAAACCTATTAACCGCATATGAGGTATAAATCATCACAGAAAATGATATGGAAATGACTAATCTTAGGTTAGAAAACACGTATAATCGAGGTTTATCAATCATCATATTATAGTGAATATGATAAATCATCAGATTTTGAGGACAATGAGGGTGACAATGAGGGTGGCAATGAGGGTGACAATGAGAGTGACAATGATAGTGACAATGATGCTGAAAGGAATGTGGACAGTGATCATATGATGAGTGAGTATAGCTCGGATGACTATTGTGGTCTTGGAGATTTGAATTCTTCTGATGAGGAGGAGGGTTTAGTACACCATGTGGATCCTGTGATCAACCGGCATAATGTAGAGGCTCATGAGGTAATGGATTTGAAGGTTGGTGATGTCTTTGAAAATGTCAAAATATTCAGAGAGGCTTTGAGAGAGTACTCAATTCAGGAGGGATTCTAATTCATAAGGTTGAAAAATGAGAAATCAAGAGTGACCGTAAGGTGTGCTGCTGAAGGTTGTCCATGGAGAATACATGCATCTCCATTGGCAGATAAGGTTACATACATGATTAAATCACTTAATAGAGGTCACACCTGTGTAAGGGTCAATGGAAAGAAGCATGCTAGTAGCAATTGGATTGCAAGCAAGTTGATTGAAGTTTTAAGGGCAAATCCTAACATGAAGCCAAAAGGCATTATACATCATTTAAAAAAGTATGGCCTGCAGGAGGTCCCTTATATGAAGATTAATTTATAGGGCCAAGATTCAAGCATTGGGGATGGTAGAAGGATCATATTCAGAGGCATATGGCCTACTACCCAAATATGCTGAAATGATCAGAAGAAGCAATCCTGGCAGTATTGTAAAAATTAAGTCATCTCTGGACAGTAGAGATGAAGAAGGGGGATCTTCATCTGTAGTTGTTGTACCAAGATTTGTAAGGATGTTCATTGGCTTGCATGCTCTAAAACAAGGATTTTTGGAAGGTTGTAGTCCATTTTTGGCCTTTGATGGGTGTCATCTCAAGGGTCCTTATAGAGGTGTTTTGTTGGCTGCCATCTCTTTGGATGGCAATAATGGATTATTCCCACTAGCTTGGGCAGTTGTCGAATCAGAATGCAAAGATAGCTGGTGTTTCTTTTTCCAAGGAATAGATGAAAATTTGGGAGGGTTTAAGGAAGATAGGCCATGGACTTTTATGTCTGACAGACAGAAGTTATATCTAACTTACATCCACCTCCCATATATTATTTGAAAATTACATGCACCTCCCCTCTCTTTGTTGTTTTGTACTGTTGTAACTTACCTACACCTCCCCTCTTATTCTTATAGGGATTACTATAGGCTATTAGTGACATGGTGCTCCATACTGTGAATAGGAGGTGTGCTAGGCACATTTTGGCCAACTTTTGGTTGAAATTTCTTGGGAGGCAGCTCAGGAAAATGTTTTGGATGTCAGCAAGGTCATACAATAGTTATGGTTATGACAAGGCTATGAAGAAAGTGAAGGAAATTAATTCTGTTGCTTATGAATGGCTCATCCAGAGTGAGCCCCACATGTGGTCTAGGTCTAAATATCCCACTGACCTAAAAAATGACCATGTCACAAACAATATTGCTGAGTCATTCAATGCCTGGATAGGTGAGTTTAGGGATAAAAATGTATTGATGTTGTTGGAAGGCATCAGAAAAAAGGTTATGACAAGGATGCATACCAGAAGACAGAAACGGTTGAATTGGACGAATGAAATTATGCCAAAAGTTCTGAAAAAAGTCAATGACCAATGTGCTTGGGCAAGGCATTGCGAGCTGAGCATTGCAAACTCAGCCGAGTATCAAGTGGATGACAGATCCTTATCTTACATTGTTAATCTTGAGCAAAAAACATGTGAGTGCAGGATTTGGGATGTTTCTGGGATACCATGCAGGCATGCATGTTGTGCCATTTTACATAACAGAAACACGGTTGAAAAGTTCACAGACAAGAGTTACACAAAGGAAAAGTACATGCTGAGTTATGCTGAATTGATCCATCCAATACCAGACCACAAATTATGGCCACCAATTGAGGATGTTGTGCCACAAACTCTGATGCCTTCTGAACTGAGAAGGCTACCTGGAAGGCCTAGAAAAAACAGGAGGGAAGCTTGGGAGTCTGCAAATACAGGTGGAGAAGATGGTCCTGCAAATCCCACACAATACAGAGTTTGCAGAGTTAGGTGTAAAATATGTGGAGAATTTGGGCACAACAAAAGAACATGTCAGAGAGCACAAGGTGGAACACAATCAAGTTGGGGAAAAAAGAGAAAGCATGGTGGTGATAATGCACAGGTACACTGATCATTATATTTGTTTATCAATTATTATTCATGTAACCTTACACCCTAAATTCCTTATAAATGATGAGATGGAGATGGATGACATTACACTTGGAGAGATCCTACACAGGATGAGGTCAGAAAGAAGAGCCACACAGATAGAAGAGCAAACACTGCTGCTGCTGCAAATGATCATGAGGCAGGTACTTCTTCAGGTGTGAATGATGGTCCAGGGTTGAATGCTCAAGAGCCATATGTTCCAATTATACAAAAGGCAGGTACTTCAGGGGTTGGAGATATGCAATTTGATACTGCACTTGATCCTTTGTTGGATAATTTGTTTGACTTTTAGATGTTTAACTTAATAGGATTTGTGGGGTATAAAGGTGGGTGTATTTAAGGTGGATTTTGGTGGATTTTTGTGGATGGAATTGTCAAAACTTTGTTATTGTTTAGCTGATGTTGGTGTTGAAACTTTGTAGTGGGTTTTTATAAACTTTGTTGTTGAAACCAGCATATTCATGGAACATGTTAGTTTTTGTAAACTTTGTTAGTTTACCAACCAGCATACAAAACAATTTGTGTATGCTTTTGTTGTTTGGTAAATTGTTTTGTGTAACTTTGTGTATGCTTTTGTTGTTTGGTAAATTGTTTTGTGTAACTTTGTGTTTGCTTTTGTTGTTTGGTATGTTTTGGATACTTTGTTGTTTGGTGTGTTTTGTATACGTTGTTGTTTAGTGTGTTTTGTATACTTTGTTGGTGTAAATGGATAAGGTAGTAAACTAGACAAAATAGGTAGTGTTCTACCATTATATTGGTTATTTCTAGTGTTTTACATCTAGAACAATAGTAGTACTTGACAAAATAAGTAGATGGCTAATATGCATAAATTTAGACAAACCAATAGATAGATTAACCTAATATATGAATCATTTTCATTTGTTCTATGTAATTTGGAACCTTCTTCATTGATCCTTTGAGGGTTGAAGCTGCCCTCGACTTCATGTTCCACAGATTGGTTATATGGCTCGCACCAATTATAGAAGCCGTGAACCGCACACCTGTAATACAACCTCCACGGATTATCTAAAGACTCCGAAACATGAATTGTAGTTTTTCTCCCACATTGCCACTTATTACATATCTCTTTCCTATACTTGAAACCCAAAATAATAGATGATTGACTAGATGAGGACATTTTTTCAATTGAGATTCATAAAATTATCACAATTTGGTACACATATATATCACAATTTTCCAACGGTCAGATTGCAATGGTCATATTTTATTTTTTACAATGTTACGTTTAGACCCTCTCAAATGATCAAACAATAACATAGACACCCCTATAACGGTCATATCATGGCCAAAACAAAAATATTACATTTACACCCCCTATAACGGTCATATCATGGCCAAGAAAACAATATTACATTTACACCCCCTGAGGGTATTTTCGTCAAAAAAATATATGACAGTGGATGACGTCACCAATTGATGACATCATCAGGGGTAAAATAGGAAAAGCACAAAAGTTTTTTGCTGACGTCAGCAAAAAGCTGACCGAAAAAAAGGACAGGGGGTGCCCGTGATATGCAAAATATAAAATAGGGAGGTATTTGTAATTATAGTCATTTTTGGGTATTTTTTATAATTTCAACATTCTTGAGGGGAGGTATTTGTAATTTTCTCTTAAAACAATTTGAGCTAATTGTGACATACTTTCGGTCTTGGTGGTTCAGTGATTCTCCTCCCCCCATCCCACATTCGGCCATTAGGTACGTTTAAGGATAAAAAACGAATTATCAAAGAAAAGAAGTGAGGGAATATGTCTTGATATCAGTGAGGAATGAGGAGTTAATGAATAGAGCAGTCATTTATCCATATGTTTAAAAGGATTTATGTGTTAATCATATAAGATTTTATGACAATTATACTTAAACGAACAATTAATTCATGTGTATCAAAGCCAATCTTTCAATTCTTTTAATAATAAGGAGATAGAGGCACTAGAAGGATTTGATACATGAAAACACTCAACTCAAACTGATCTCAATTGGATATTGAGATTCATTTAAACTTGTGACAGTGTGACACATGTTAGCATAAAATCGTAATTGCCAAGATCTTTAATAAAATGATTTTCACATGTAGATTTAAATCGAAGAAACTTACCTTGATCCATAACAAGATTCGTAGTAGCGGAAACGATGAAACGATTTATCTCCAGAATTGTATTTCTCTCTCTTGACCCCTTTAGACTTGAATGACTTTCTTGATGGAGAGAAATATCGTAATGAGTTGAGAGAGGACCAATTCCTAGGGTTTCTTTATATAGACCCACCATCAGGGTATTTTAGAAAAAATTTACTTACACCAGATAAAATAAAATTAAAAATCAAATAGAATGAAAACTATTGGGAATAAATTCCATCACTGATAAATTATAAATATTAAATTCAATTTTTTAAAGTTTTTGATAATACTATCATAAGAATAATTGGGTTCAAAATTAGATTCTAATATATATTTATATATGTTAACTTATTCAATATATGCTAAATATTTACAAAAAGAATGTTACGTAAGACTGTCTCTTTTTTTATGAATTCCTTATGTATTTTGAAATTATATTAAATTTTTTATTGAAAGATAGTTTATTTATTTTACTATGTTTGTTATTTAATTATCTCTAAAATTCTAACATAAGTTTGAATATCTATATATAACAAACACTCACATAACCGATGAAATCAAGGTTTTTAGGTTTAGCTTTGGCTAAAACGGATCAAGCTAATACTTCACCTACAAATTCAATTCATACACATAAATATATTATATATAAATGTGTGAATAATAAAATTATTTTGTCCTATTTTCAAGACTTCCATATCCTTATTTAAATTTAAAAGCTTTTCATAAATGTACGAATAATAAAATTATTCCTGTGAGAAAAATTTCATACCCTTGTTTAGATTTAAAATTCTTTTAAATATTGAAATTAAAAACAAGTATCAAATTACTATTTAATTTACATAAAATAACATGATCTCACTTTACTTTAAATACCTAATAAAACTTGAAAACTAATAAACCAAAACCTAAATATAGAACTCTAATAACTAAACTAATACAATATAGCAAAATCAAGGCACGGGATATAATATTTTTTTTAATGCACTTAAATTGGTGTAGTTAATTAAATTGTAGTTGAACTCTTTTTTATACTGATTTTCTTTACTTTATTTATTATATGTGGCTTATGGGAATTGCATAAAATGTTCAAATTTCCTAAGAAATCATCACTATTAATTATACATTGTAATTAGTATTCTTCTAACACAGTGTACAATTGGAAATTATCTTACTTTTTAAATACACCTACCTGGCTACCCATTTACAAAATTAGATGCACAACGAGAGAAAATATCATATTCTTTAATAACAAAAATTAAACTCACTTCAAATAGCAGTTTTCGTCTCAATGTTACATAGACATATATTATCGAAATGTTGGGAATTACTTTCTCATATAAATATTTCATATGGATGTATAAGAATACATAATTCAAAACTAACAGATTATTATATCCTATCGAGATGTTCACATGTTATTGAAGTTATTAGAATGAATAGATGTAGAATAAATTGTGCTTGAAAATAAATATACATAAATTATTTTTGAAACATGATAACAATATTATAAACACCACTAATTGATTTTGTAATATGATGCTTGTAGGTATTGAACCTTTTTAAAATCTTTTAGTAAATAATGTAACACAAGTTTCAGGATAAATACGACATGCTACAAAAATAAAAGTATTGGAGCTCAAAAATTACTTCTCATACCTTTGTCTAGCAAATGTCAAAAATACCCATTTGTGATCAACATGAAAAGTTTATACTTTTTTGATGTTTTTCACAATGCATGTACACACCACCAAATACTTTAATGTTTGATAGGGATAATTAAAAATTGGCTGGATATATTTGTAATTTATCTAAATTAATGCATGAAAATAATATTTTATAAATAACATAATAGTGTACATTATATATTTTTGTACAAATGTTAAAGAATGGCAAATGTGTTATTTTTATCTTTTGTAATTTCAAATAAATTATTATCTACTTTATTTAGTAAATATGGATGAGGTATTAATTTATATTACTTTTTATGCGTAATTGTATTGGAATCAAATTTATCGATTCAACAAAAATGAAACGTTGATTACTGTGTAATATAGAGTAAGTGAAGTGAATTAATTTAAGTTAATATTAAACTATTCCCTTTTCATTTATATCATAATTTCATTATCAAAGGTATTACTTCATTTTTTTGAAACATTACTAAAAGCCCTTAAATAGATCTTAAAACCGAAAAAAAAAAGTTTCAAATACAAAAGTTTTACACCAACTTTCATTCAGGAAAAATAATATATATGGGTTATTAAATTTATGGATTTAATTGTTTTGAGTCTTGTACATATATTAAGAATTATTCAATTGTACTTTTGCTACATAAATTTGCTCATTAAAATTTTTATATTGATAAATGATCATATTTATTTTTTAGTTTCAATTTTTAGAGCTTTTTAATTTATAAAAAGTTAAGAGATTTTACAAATAAAATATAATATTGCTAAAGAAATTGGTGAAATTCAATTTATCTATTTCATTACAAATTACTAAAAAGAAAGAAAATGGAAAAAAAATTGTTAACTTAGGAAATGAAAATAATTTAGTCTAAATATGATTTTTTGGTTATTTTGAAATGAAAAATTTGTAAACAGGTTCTTGAGATTGAACATTATTTGTTTAGATTTTTGAATATATGTAACACCCAATTTTTGGAAAATTTTGTATAACATATTTTTGCATATAAATACAATTTTTATTTATAGTTTATTGTTGCTAATTCCTTTAATGTTGTAGATGAGCTTTACGTTTAATCAAAAATAACGAACTAATATTTTCTTAAGTTTTAAAAGTCTTGCAGGATAGCTACCCGAAGGGACCGAGTTCGATCGTGATGCACTCGACATGCATATGTATTTATGAACGAACGAAAAATAGATAAGTTGCATATGAAATAATTCTAATAATTAGTGTATATATTGACTAATGTGTTAAATGTTAAATAATTAAGTAGATTTCTTTTATTTTATAGTTTATGTGTAATAATTATGTGACCTAGATGATGTATAATTTGAATGAAATTGCATTCATAACTACCATAATCATATTTAATTGTACATGACACATTAGATAAAATCTCACTCAACCTCCCATGACTCCATCAAATCCACACAAGGATCAAGACTACTAATCATCACACATCATTAAATTCATACATCAAATGGTATAAATAGGCACTATTTATACCAATTTTATAATAGGCACAAATGATCTTTAGGATCATTTGCACCTTCAAACCTCTCTCTCCTTTATACAACTCTCTCCCTTCTCTCTACCACCTCTAGTCACTCAAGAAAATCTTCACTTTTTCTTCCATAAAATCATCTTTTCCAAAGGAGTAAATAAGCAAGAGCATAGCAAGTAGAAAGAAGAAAGTAAGCTCATAGTCTTCAATCAAGCATCAAAGAACTTTTGTTGATTTTCAAGAGGTAGTTTGTTTTCCTTGTTGCTAATCTTCATCATATTTCTTCCTCAGGAACATGATTAGGTTGCTAAATATTGTATTGCATATATAATCTAAATAGGGATGTCTTGATACGGATATTATTATGGATATTATAATTCTTTTATTTTTTTATATTTTAGATATCAATAGATTTATTTAGTAGTTTAGATAAGATAGAATTCTTATTTGGATTGATATCCTATTTCTATTAGGATTCCTATTTCTATTAGGATTTTTATTCCTATTAGGGTTCCTATTTCTATTAGGATTCCTACTTCTATTAGGATTCCTACTGGAGTTGATAAGTACCCCTTTACAATGCCATGGGTCATGGCAAATAGAGATGTTCCTTCCATTCCCAATTCGATATTGAACGTCGGACTCCATAACATTTCGTAGTTTTAGAAGCTGCCTCCAATTCCATGAACTGGATCGGCCTATTCTTACACTTCATATGGTGTCATTCTTTAACCTATTCGCGTAGACTCATTGGACCCAAATGGATTGTGCATCTTTCGTAACAATAGCACAAAGGTGTCTTAGCATCTATTTTTTTTTTTTGTTATTTCAATGCATTTATATGATTTTTTAAATTTTTTAGTAATTTATATTATTTTAAAAATAATTTGAGATTATTAATCATAAGTCCAAAATAAAAAATATATACGTTGCATTCGTCAAATTTTTAAAATTTTTATATTTGTGTGAAGAAAATAATATCACAAGAAAAAAAATTGATTCTTGATAGACAAGGAATAGCCAAACCAAGGGATTTGAAGGAATCACTATTCCATACTTTTGAGAATATGGATTCCAACATAAATGAGTATTCCCGACAAAAAAACATACCAATCATAGGAATAAGATTGAACCCAGGAATGTCCATTCCATTTCCACCTCATTCCAGTATACCAATCAAGTCCTTAAATATGTCATATGTTCTCGAGATTATGTAAAAGTACCAAGTAAAGGTAATATGCAATTCAACCAAGTCCATTTAAAGAATATATATCTTTTTCTCTATTTTAGTAAGTATTTAAAATTCTTTAATTAACATGACATTTATGAGTATAATTCAAAGAGTAATAATGCATCATTACCACTAACTTACTAAAGGGAAAAGTTACGAATTAAGTTAATAAAATGCCTAATATATTATTGAAGACATAATTATAATGAAAGGTTTGCAAATAAATGGACACATTCTATGTTGACAATTATTGACATTAATTTCCTCATGTGTTTAGTTAATCAATAGACAACAATATTTAAGGTTGAAAGATATTGCATTTTGTTTTGTAAGGGCCTTGGTTTTCCTCAATTTTATTATTGGGAACAAAATTTCCTAGTATTTGGTGTCACTATCTGATTGTGATTGGCAATATTCCAAATGATCAAAATTTCAGAAATTTGGTCAAGAAATCGTGATCAAATTTGTTACATAGAAGTTATTGTTGTATATTTTGTGATTTGTGTTTACATAAACTTAATTTATTCAAATACATTTAGAACATATGATCAACAACTTTGACTTACTTTTATAAATTATGAAATAATGTATGTAAAATTACATATAAACAATAAAATAAGATACTGCACCGATGGAGAGTCACGTCACATGACGCTGTCCTAAAGCCATGATTGCCTCCCTAAGTTCAGGTTTTTACGACTCATCACGTCTCCAAGATAAAACACCATTAGCTCACAACGATTCTCATCCTATGTGCACGACCACAAGGAGACGAGAACCAATCCTTAGTCACGTTGCCAAAACACTCTTATGGGAGAAAATAAAATAATCTCACAATATACAAAAGTGTGTCACTCTCCATATATCATAGAATAAAGTAGATCATGACCCCTTTATATAGAAATTGAATTTTGACCAAGTCTAAAAAATTAATGGACCACTAAAAGACCACATAAATCACCATAAAACCAAATACTAAATAGGTCCACTAATGATAAAATTAATTGGTCAAAATCACATAAATATGATGATAATGGGGTTATGAGTCTATATTAAATTATAAATAAGTAGACACACTAATTGTGAGATTTTAATAAAAAAATAACTGTTGAAAATAAAATAAATAAAGAAATTTTAAAGCTTAATTTCCAACAATCCCCTACAATATTTAAAATTTCTGAAATTTAATAAATTAAGAAAATAGTGTGGCAACTTTATATCATGCAATAGGTGTAGGTGCCTTCCGGGCTTGAACCTACACTTAGTATAGTAATATCCATTTGAGGGAGGCCATAATGGACTAAGCCTTGAATTAGGTCCCTTGATCAAACTTCAATTACTACACACGATATAGACTTTAGGATATGGTTATAGCGGGTTAGCGCGTTTACCGGCCATGTGCTCTGATTTTGATTCTTGTGAGGTCTCTAGGGTCAGTCCAAACCCATAGCCCCAGCACTCAGAGCGACTCTCACTTAGGTGAAACCTCCAAGGTTACGTGTGACCTCTACCCCGTGGATTTTTCCGCCTTGGTCTCATTAAGGGTCAAAGCCCAACCTAATATCACACTTTTTACAGCACTTCACCTTAGGGATTGGGAAGGAGGCATCTTATAAAATACTCTCCTAAAAGTTATGCTTATGAATCACGCATTACAGGTTGTTCCTACCCATTGAACCTTCTTCATGGGGTCTTCGATCACAAAGGTTGGGTTGCTCCCGGAGGTGATTCCCTTATGGACTTAGTCCATCCCCTTGGTGATAAGGATCTAGCATCTGCGCTAGTACTCGAGACAATCTTTCCATCTCATGGAATATATTATTTATGCCTCTTTTCCATCTCATGGAATCCAATGTCAATCAATGCAAATTTCATCTTTTGTTTTTCAGTGCACATGCACACACATATACAATGATACTACAAATAATATTCGGATAATTTATCCAAAACATGAGTTCACTAGGATTTCTTTCTTGAAATTCTTTTAACATTCAAAATCATAGGGTATGTTTGTTTTGTTTTGGTTAGTTATTTTGGTGAGAATTTTTGGTGATACGTGCATTATTAGTGAGATAGTGTTTGGTTTAATTTGGAAATTGGTTTTTGATTGGTTTTTTTGGTGAGATAGTGTTTCGTTTTGTTTTTTGAGAGGGAACATAAGTTACTGTAGCCAGTCAAATCATGACAGTATTTGTCTGGTTAGTGATTAAATAATATTAAAAGTTATATTATAATATTAATTTGTAATAATTATATTATACATGAATATTTATTTGTATAAGTTACAATTTAAAATAAATAAATATATTATCAAATATTTACATAAATGACTAAAGTTAAAATATACTACTAAATATAAATAATTTAAGTCCAAATATATTATTAAATAAGACGTTATTATTTAATAAGAATAAATGTAAATAAATGAGACATCAAATAAATATGACGAGCATTTGTGTTGCTCATCGTACAATTTCATATAAATGAACGGGACACTAACAAGTTCCATGTGGTCAATTCTGTGATCTAGCATTACTAGATTCACATGTATTTGATGATTCATTATCACGTTGCTCATGGAACAATCGTTCCCCTAAATTATTGTCGAAATTAATATTGTTAACACTAATTGAGGTAGTGAATGATCCATTGTACGAGCTTTGGCCAAATAAATTTGACGGTTGCGCAAAGTTTTCTTGAGACAAGGAATGTTGCGCCGAAATTTCATCGTGATGGAGATCAGCCCATGCAAAACAAGACAAACAAGATGGATCCTTTGTTCGTGAAAGATGGGCCAATTACTAGGGCACGTGCAAAGAAGATCAAGGAAGCTATGATGGTTCTTGTAGCTGAAATAAAAGATCAAGTCCAAAAGGCCTCTACAATGGGCCAAATGATGAACATTATCCAAGTTGATGGGCTGGAGCTTTAATAAAGAGTTGGGCTTATAATCTTAAATAATTAAAGCCCATGTTGAGAACATTATCCAAGTTGATAGGCTGGACCTTTAATAAAGAGTTGGGCTTATATTTTTACATAATTAAAGCCCATATTGAAGATAATTTTCATCCATACTCCAACGGCCTAGAAAAGTGACTCTTCAAGATAATCAAATGTATTGATTAAGTCTTTAAAAGAATCCTATAACATAGTGTACTATCAAGGGGTCTTTTGACTAGTCTTTGAGTGAATAAATGTGGTCAAAAGTGCCATGAAGATGTTTTCATAAATGTGGTCAAAAGTGTAATCAAGATGTTTTCAAGCATCTTAGGAGTCATTTGTAGCCTATAAATAGGTCATGTAAACATTTGAAAACCATCAACAATTTAAGTACAAAAATTCCTTTTGAATTTACTATCTCTTGTGAGAGTAATTTCTTTTGAGAACTTATCAAGATTCTTGAACATGATCTTAGGTTCTTGGCTCATTATATAGTCAACGGGTTGAGGTTTTTAAGCTCAATATAAGATCAAACCAGATTTTCGATTTTGGGGAGATTCTTATCTTATACGTTGGGTTCTTATATCATTATATCTAATGGATCCTTCGTCGTATCCACATCAGTTTGGTATCAGAGCAATCTGGAATTGATCTGATTTTTATTTTTATTTGTTCAAGTGTAGAAAAAAAAAGAAGAAAAAAAAATCGAAAAAAAGAAGAAGAAGATTTGTTGAGTTAGTACTCTAAAGAATCAGTTTCAAGAATTCCTTGTTCCCTACATCTATAAGACTAAGGGATTGTTGAAAGTTCAAGATATTGTTCAAACTTGAATTTGTTCTCAAAATTAGAATGGTAAAAGGCTTGAGTGGTGAGTTCATTAGAGGGGAGGTAAAAGCCAAAGAGTGATACACGAGTGAATTGTGAGGTATCTTTTTGAGTGATACACGAGTGTCTTGTGAGAAAATTATATACCATGGAGGAAACGCACAATAACCAACAAGAAGTTTTCACACTTCAAGCCATGAAACAACAATTTGCAAGATTGAGTATGGTCCTTGAAGGCATAACAGATCGGTTAGAGCGATTAGAACAACATGCTCCAAGAGAACGTAGAAATCCTAATGCACCCCAACAACGAAGATATGAGGAGTGGGAAGAGGAGGAAGAATATGATAATATTGGGGCTACTCATGAATTCCAAAGGCGAGGAGGTAGAAGAAGGAGAAATGATGAAGTGGATCGAGACTTGGGAAACATCAAAATAAACATCCCTACTTTCCATGGAAGAAGTGATCCAGAAGCCTACTTGGAGTGGGAAAAGAAGGTAGATTTGATTTTTGACTGTCATAATTACTCCGAGGAAAAGAAAGTAAGGCTTGCAGCTATCGAGTTCACCGACTATGCAATAGTATGGTGGGATCAGCTTGTTACAAATCGAAGGCGATATGGAGAAAGGTCGGTTACTACATGGGCTGAAATGAAGTCAATCATGCGTAAGAGGTTTGTGCCATCTCATTACTTCCGATAATTATATCAAAAACTTCAATCTATGACTCAGGGTACAAAAAGCGTGGACGAATATTATAAGGAAATGGAGATTGCCATGATTAGAGCAAATGTTGAAGAAGATCGGGAGGCAACAATGGCTCGTTTTCTAAATGGGTTGAAAAGAGAGATTGCTAATATTGTGGAACTTCAACACTATGTGGAGCTTGAAGACATGGTACATACAGCCATGAAAGTGGAAGACAACTGAAGAGGGAGGGTTCTCTACAAAGGAGTTATCCGCAACGTTTTCAATCTTCAAGCAAGATGAAGGAAGGAGTACCCAAGGCTACCTTTGGAAATACATCAAAGTCATAAAATGAGACATCACTAGTCAAGCCTAGCGAGGCTGAAAAAGGAAAAGGTAATATTACTTCATCTTCTCGAAGTCGTGATATTAAATGCTTTCGTTTTCAGGGACATGGACATATTGCATCTGAGTGCCCAAACAAAAGAGTGATGATTCTTAGAGACAATGGAGAGATTGAATCTGAAGTTGAAAGTGATGAAGAGAGTGACGAGGAAGTGGAGAAAGTTAATGCTGAATCTGGAGAACTTTTGGTGGTAAGAAGAGCCCTAAACATGCAAGCAAAGTTTGGAGAAGCGGAACAACAAAGAGAAAACATCTTCCATACAAGATGTTTGGTGCAAAAAAAGGTATGCATGTTGATTATTGATAGTGGGAGTTGTACCAATGTGGCTAGTATGGATATGGTGGAGAAATTAAGTTTGACTACATCGAAACATCCTAATCCATATAAGCTTCAATGGCTTAATGAATGTGGAGAAATCCAAGTTACTAAGCAGGTTTTGGTGCTATTCTCTATTGGAAAATACGAGGATGAAGTTCTATGCGATGTGGTAACAATGCATGCAAGTCATATTCTTTTGGAAAGGCCATGGCAGTTCGATCGGCGAATGGTATATGATGGGTACCTTAATCGTTTCACATTGAAACATAAAAATAAAACCATCATGCTTATATCCTTAACTCCACAACAGGTTCATAAAGATCAAATCAAAATGTCTCAAACAAGAAGAGAAAAAGAGGTTGAGGGAAGAAAGATAGAAAATGAGCAACAAAATGTGAGCAAAAAAAAGAGTGGAGAGAAAAATAAGAGGGCTGAATTGAGTGTTCCCGAGGGAGAAAAGAAATTGGAAGTAACTGATGCCACAAAAAGAGTGATTTTTTTTGCTAGAGGGAGTGAATTAAAAAGAGCTTTTGTTGAAAAAAAGAGTGTGTTGGTGTTGATACATAAACAATCATATTTGAACACTAATGAACTAACATCTTCTTTGCCTAGTTCTTTTGTATCTCTTTTACAGGAATATGAAAATATTTTTCCGGACGAAGAACCGAATGGTTTACCACCATTGAGGGGCATTGAACATCAAATTGATTTTATTCCCGGTGCAACACTCGACCAGCTTATAGAGCTAATCCCGAGGAAACAAAAGAAATCCAAAGACAAGTGGAGGAGTTGATGACTAAAGGTAAAGTCCGAGAAAGCATGAGTCCATGCGCTGTACCGGTGATTGTAGTCCCGAAGAAAGATGGAACATGGAGAATGTGCACAGATTGTCGCGCCGTCAATAAAATCACGGTGAAGTATCGCTACCCTATTCCTAGGTTAGATGATATGCTTGATGAATTGTATGGTGCTTTAATTTTCTCTAAAATTGATTTGAAAAGTGGATATCATCAAATACGAATCAAAGAAGGTGATGAATGGAAAACAGCTTTCAAAATAAAATATGGTCTATATGAGTGGTTGGTAATGTCGTTTGGCTTAACTAATGCACCGAGCACTTTCATGAGATTAATGTACCATGTTTTGCGTAACTTCATTGGAAAGTTTGTATTTTGACGGTATCCTTATCTATAGCAAAAGCATAGAAGAACATCTTAATCATGTGCGAATTGTGTTAGATACCTTAAGAAACGAATCTTTGTATGACAATCTTAAGAAGTGTTCTTTTTGCATGGACAAAGTTGTTTTTCTTGGTTTTGTTGTAAGTGCTAATGGAATTGAAATGGAAAAGGACAAGGTTAATGCTATTTTAGATTGGCCAACTCCTAAAAATATTGATGAAGTAAGAAGTTTTCATGGTCTTGCTAGTTTCTATCAAAGATTTGTTAGAGACTTTAGTACAATTGCTGCACCACTAAATGAAATTGTGAAAAAAGATGTTGGATTTCATTGGGGAGAAAAGCAAGAGCATGCATTTAATCTTTTGAAAGAAAAACTCACTACTGCTCCAATTCTTGCATTGCCTAACTTTAACAAAAGTTTTGAACTTGAATGCGATGCATCTGGAGTAGGTATAGGGGTTGTTTTAATGCAGGATGGAAAGCCGATTGCCTACTTTAGTGACCAACTTATGATAAGGAATTGTACGCTTTGGTAAGAGCATTGGAGACGTGGCAGCATTACTTGTGGTCTCGAGAGTTTGTTATACACACTGATCATGAATCTCTCAAGTACCTCAAAGGGCAAGGTAAGCTTAGTAAGAGGCATGCTAAGTGGGTGGAATTCATTGAATCATTTTCATATGTGATTAAGTATAAAAAAGGGGAAGAAAATTTTGTTGCTGATGCATTATCAAGGAGGCATGCATTGATCACTACATTGAGTTCTAAACTTTTAGGTTTTGAGTCAATTAAAGAACTCTATGCTAACGATTCTGATTTTGCTTCAATTTACTTGGCTTGTGAAAATGGGGCATTCGAAAAGTTCTATAGGCGTGAAGAATATTTATTTTGTGAACGTAAACTATGCATTCCTAAATGTTCTATGCGTGAATTGCTTGTTAGAGAAGCTCATGGGGGAGGGCTAATGGGGCATTTTGGAATACATAAAACTTTGAGTGTTTTGAGTAATCATTTCTTTTGGCCTAAAATGCGTATTGATGTTGAAAGAATTTGTGAAAGATACATAACTTGCATGAAAGCTAAATCAAGAGCGCAACCACATGGATTGTACAAACTTTTACCTATACCAAATGAACCGTGGGTAGACATATCCATGGACTTTGTTTTGGGTTTACCAAGAACAAAGAAAGGTAAAGACTCTGTGTTTGTGGTTGTTGATAGATTTTTCAAAATGGCACACTTCATTCCATGTAATAAGACCAATGATGCAACTCATATTGCTGATTTATTCTTTAAAGAAATTGTTCGTTTGCATGGAGTACCAAGGACTATAGTGAGTGATAGAGATGCAAAATTTTTGAGTCACTGGCGTGTTTTGTGGGGTAAATTGGGAACTAAACTTTTATTTTCAACCACCTGTCATCCCCAAACAGATGGACAAACTGAAGTTCTGAATAGAACTTTGTCTCAATTGCTTAGAGTTTTAATTCAAAAGAACTTGAAAAATTGGGAAGATTGTTTGTCATTTGCTGAATTGCATATAATAGAAGTGTCCATTCTGCTACTAATCACTCACCATTTGAAGTTGTATATGTCTTTAATCCATTAAGCCCACTTGATCTTATCCCAATACCTGTTGACGAACGTGCAAGCCTTGATGGAAAAGCAAAAGTTGATATGGAAAAGCAAAAGCTGAGATGATTAAGACAAACAAGATGGATCCTTTGATCGTGAAAGATGGGTCAATTACTAGGGCACGTGCAAAGAAGATCAAGGAAGCAATTATGGTTCTTGTAGCTGAAATAAAAGATCAAGTCCGAAAGGCCTCTACAATGGGCCAAATGATGAACATTATCCAAGTTGATGGGCTGGACCTTTAATAAAGAGTTGGGCTTATAATCTTAAATAATTAAAGCCTATGTTGAGAACATTATCCAAGTTGATGGGCTGGACCTTTAATAAAGAGTTGGGCTTATATTTTTACATAATTAAAGCCCATGTTGAAGATAATTTTCGTCCATACTCCAAAGGCCAAGAAAAGTGACTCTTCAAGATAATCAAATATATTGATTAAGTCTTTAAAAGAATATTAGAACATAGTGTACTATCAAGGGGTCTTTTGACTAGTCTTTGAGTGAATAAATGTGGTCAAAAGTGTCATCAAGATGTTTTCATAAATGTGGTCAAAAGTGTAATCAAGATGTTTTCAAGCATCTTAGGAGTCATTTGTAGCCTATAAATAGGCCATGTAAACATTTGAAAACCATCAACAATTTAAGTACAAAAATTCCTTTTGAATTTACTATCTCTTGTGAGAGTAATTTCTTTTGAGAACTTATCAAGATTCTTGAGCAAGATCTTGTAGCGTTCAACATACCGAGGTTCTTACCTCATTCTATAGCCAACGGGTCGAGGTTTTTAAGCTCAATATAAGATCAAACCAGATTTTCGATTTTGGGGAGATTCTTATCTTATACGTTGGGTTCTTAGATTATTATATCTAATGGGTCCTTCGTTGTATCCACATCACATCGAATATGACAACATTTGGCGCATCAGATGTAGGCTGGCTTTTAAATATAATTGACATTAATAGGGTCTGACAATGACAACTTATAGTATATATTTATTATATATTTTATATATATTAGATATTGATGTATTTATAAAATTTACCATTAAGTCAATTTTGGATTCATATTATATGACAATATAATTGTGAGTGGAAAAGTGCTATATATATGTGAAAAACAAATTAAAATATAAATATGTTGAAGAAGACTATTCCAAAATAAATTAGAAAAAATATTGAAACAGACCTTTTGATAACAACACTAAAATATATATCATACTAAATGAAAAATATTATTCCAATACAAAATAAAAAAGGAAGTGATAGATATGGGGCTTAAAATAATTTAAACGTTTGAATGGTCCTTTCAAAATGATTATTAAGAAATGTGCATAGGCTGACAAAAACAGAAAAGTAGGCTGCTTTAAAGTTCAAAATAGAACCAGAATTTTGGACCAAAAATTTCATTTTTTTTTGTTCCAACTTGTAATGACCAAATGCTATTTGGTCAGAATTTTGGGCCAAAATGGGCCCAAAATAAAACCAAACATTGCCATAATTCTTATAATTCTTTAACTCTATCTCATTGTAGAAGAATACACATCAAATAGCACATGCACAAGAAAAAGGTCGTATTATTGAGAACAAAGCGCACAAATTATTATGTTACTAATCAATATCACCATAACTGATTTATATTTTCCTTTGAATATTATAAGTCTACAACTCATTCTCTATATATCTCATACAAATTTTCATAAGATGAGAAAATAGTGAATATATTTTTAAACATTTTTAATTTCACAACCTTGCTTAACCCCCACATTCCACAACATCTCATAGTTAAGCAACATGTCACCAAAATAAATATTGATATTTAACATGATCGATTTCAAATAAAATTAAGCTACTGCACTATTAATTTTTTTTCTTCTTTTTTAATCCACTCGGAGTTAAATGTGTGAAATATTTTGTGATGATGTCAACCCCCACATTTCTAACATATCATGAAATGATCAAATTAACTAGTAAGTTATATTTCAATATTATCACATGAGCAATTAGATATGACTCCTCATATAAAATTAATTATATATTTGCCAATAATATTGTGGAAATCAAAATTCAAAAATCATATTTACTATTTTATCTTAAATTCAATTTGACTTTAAGATTAAGAATACTACTAGTAGGCACTTGACATGTCATTTAAACATACTAATAAAATATTACACAAACATACATGTGTTCATTTTACTATATCACCGATTAAATTTCAAATGTAATCCTTAAATCAGATAATCATATGCATGGTCATGAATTCTTCTATGCACACTTAAAATGAATTTTTCAACTAAGATGAATTTTCGATTAGCCACCAAAGAATATTAACCCCAACATGCTAGAAATTATTTTATTTAATAGACATAATATTACTAGCTATTGTATTATAAATTTAACAATGAGTCTATTAATTCATTTTACATGAAATTTATGAAAATTAATCATAACTAGTGTTAACATAAGCATATAACGGTCATAAACATTTTAATGGCTTTACTTATTAGTTATTAACCTTAGCCGTTAAAAGACATGTATGTAATTGCTATATTATGTAACATATAATCTATTAAAATTATTCTTATCGGCATTCATATACATGTTTCTAGATATTAACACAAACTAAAACTAAGAAAATAACATCACAGATAGATATCTTGCTACTTCTCATGAAAATTGAGTTGTAATCATTTCAGATAAGAATATTGTTGTTATTCATCAATGTGTGTTATTTATTATTAAAATATTAATATTTACCCTTAAGTAATAAATCATTACACATAAATGGATGATATGGATCTGGTGAGTAATGTTATATAAGAAAATCATAAATTTACCTCTAGAAAATCAGGCGACAATATGCACTATCATTTTCATATCTACATCTTCTAATAACCTCCAGATAATAATAATAATGCATTAACTAAGAATTTAATAATGTTCACATTTAGGACACTAAAAAAAATATTTGACTCTTAGACAAATATGACACTCCTCTATATACATGTTTTCAACTAAAATGATATTAATTCAGTATGCATATTAATATCCCTAGGTTACTAGCCGTTAGAATAATTATTAAGATAAAAATGTAATTATCACATGACTTGATTTGTTCAACTCATTATGTGAATGATATATTATACAAAATGCTTTTAAATATTTTAACAACCTTACAACAAAGTCTTTATCCAAGTGAATTATTTCTTGATACTTTTCATGTTTTTTTTTTATTTCATGAAACAAATATCATAAGTCTTTAAGTGATATACATATACACACAAGATATTACATAAACAAAATCGAAAGCGTACCTTTTCTTTGATAAACAATCAAAGTTTGACTTTAAAATAGTTTTGTACCATTTCCTTGTAGGAATTTTTTGACTTCCAATACCCGAAGTTGAGCCGAAGAAGCATTGCTACTTTGACTTGTAAATTTTCCAATGAAACTCCAAAAGTTCCTCATATATAAAAGAATATATAAATTAAGGAGTTAGATATGCTTATTCAGAAAATTACTCAACTAAAAAACAAATCACATAATCATGGCTTTAGATTGTTGTATTTTTTGTGATTTGTGTTTACATAAACTTAATTTACTCAAATACATTTAAAACATATGATCAACAACTTTCACATACTTTTATAAATTATGAAATAATCTATGTAAAATTACATATAAACAATAAAATAAGATACTGCACCGATAGAGAGTCACGCCACATGACGCTGTCCTAAAGCCATGATTGCCTCCCTACGTGCAGGTTTTTACGGCTGATCATGACTCCAAGATAAAATTTCATTAGCTCACAGCGATGTCTCATCCTATGTGCATGATCACAAGGAGACGGGAACCAATCTTTAGTCACGTTGCCAAAACACTCTAGTGGGAGAAAATAAAATAATCTCACAATATACAAAAGTGTGTCACTCTCCATATATCATAGAATAAAGTGGATCATGACCCTTTTATATAGGAATTGAATTTTGACCAAATCTAAGAAATTAATGGACCACTAAAAGACCACATAAATCACCATAAAATCAAATACTAAATAGGTCTACTAATGATAAAATTAATTGGTCAAAATCACATAAATATGATGATAATGAGGTTATAAATCTATATTAAATTATAAATAAGTAGACACACTAATTGTGAGATTTTAATAAAAAATAATTGTTGGAAATAAAATATATAAAGAAATTTTAAAGCTTAATTTCTAACAGTTATAGGAAATATATGAATATAGGGGCTTTTATACAATTTAGTGGGAATATTGCATTTTTGGTACACGAATGTGGCCTGCACGTTTATTTGGTACACTAATATGGAGGTGGCAATTTGAGTACACTAATGCGGGGTACGTCTTTCAATTTAAGTACAAATTTCGTCGAAAAATTCGATTTCAGTCGGAAAATGACATGTGCCGGTCATGTGCATTCAAATTTGAGGATTTTGACCAATTTTGACCAAAATGCTGACGTGGCCTATTATTGGAGGAAAATTAATTTTGACTTGATTGGGATTCTTTACAATTTTGACCAAAATTAAGTAAAGTAATTGATTATTGGGGGGATTGACCAATTTTGACTATTATAAATATAATATTATTTGAGTTTACCAAATTGCCCCAAGCCCCATTTTAATTAATTTCATCTTCTTCAACCTTATCTCCATAACCATTGCCGACACCATAGCTGTAATTTCTTCAAAAAATTACATTTGCTTAATAAAAGAAATCATTTGCTGTAATAAAAGAAAATTACATTTGTTGTAATTACATTTGAAGAAATCAAAAGAAAATTACCTATTTTTTCTTGTTTGAAATCAAGTAAAAGAAATTAGTATTTTTCCTAAACCCTAAATTTTATTCAAAAACATTTGTTCACTGGGGTGACGGCGATGGGGGTGGTGTGACGGTGTTGGTGGTGTGACGGCGATGGTGGTGGTGGCGGTGGCAGTGGGGTAACATGGTGGTGATAGCAGCGGCGGGTAGCATGGTGAGGGTGGGAGAATTAAAGAATATAAAAAACTGAGGGAACTTCAAGGTAAAATCACAGCCTCCTGCAGCGCCTGCTTCGCGCTCTCCAATCCAGCAACATCATTACACTTAACATTTGGCTTTTCTCGAATAATCGCGGAATTCAAACCACTCCTCAGCTTCTCCTTATCCCCATCCTCCCCATCATTCCCATCCTTAGGCTTTGTCTTCGGCCTCGTCGCCACAGCAGCATCACCATTCGATTCAGGCCCGGAACCGCCTTCATCGAGCACAACTCAAATCTCCTCCGCGCACCGTAAATACTCTGTGAACTTCTGCGTGATCGCCTCTTTTATCTTAGGGTTCTTCTCGTACTTGAAATACTCCAAAGCCTTCATGTACAGAGGGAAAACTTTGGCGTAATTTCCGACATTATCTTCCGAAACTGCTTGACGTACGTACTCGATCGCTTGCTCTTTGAAATTGCTGTACATTTTCGCCGATCGTAAAAAAATTGAATTGAAGACTTTGCGATGCTGATCGGGAAATTGATTATTTGAGATTGCGATTATGTGGATTGATCGGAGTGATAGATCGGAGATGATTGAGGAGATATTTGATTTTTAGGGTTGAATTGGTAGGAAAATGTTATTAACAAATATAGTTAAATTGGAGAAAAAAAAATGTCAAATAACCAAAAAGTCAAAATTCCCAAAATTTAGTCAAAATTCTCAAAATTTGGTCAAAATTAATTAATTTTCCGACGAAAATTGAATATTCCGGCGAAAATCGAATTTTCCGACGAAATTTATACTTAAATTGCCAGACTTACCCTGCATTAGTGTACTCAAATTTTCACCCCCCATATTAGTGTACCAAATAAACGTGCAGGCCACATTCATGTACCAAAAATGCAATTTTCCCACAATTTAGTCAAACTTCAAAATAGGTCTCAATTTTCGATTGTATAATACTTCCAATGTATTAAAAATCAGTGTCAATGTAAAATATCAAAGCAGAAATATATAAATTTATATTTATAAATATTTTATAATTTTTCACGAAATTGAAATTAATAGATCTTAGAAATTTATTTGGAACTTTGAAAAATTCTTGATTAATGGAACTATGCAATCTTTTATAGTAATAATATTGTGTATATGAAAAATTTATAGTTAATCTCTTAAAGTATGAAAGGAAACTACGTACATTAGAAGTATAATATAAATAGAATTTATTAGTAAAATAGTCAGTTAGTCACTAAAGCAAAACGCATATAGTTTTGATAGACCATGTTATTTAAAACTACAAGGACTTTTTAAATGATAATAGATGTATTTCCTATCTCCAATTTCATACTTGATTAGTGTCGTCCCAAGAAAGAACAAGACTATTTCACACGTATTTTATATATTATACTTAAACAAAGACTATTTAAAGCAAATATAAATAATATATTGTTATTATTTTAAAAATTTAGGAAATTTTAAGTTTGTGTGCTTTTTTAAAGCCGTAGTTTCATTTACACCATACCATTAACAAACTTGGTTTATTTATCTTGGCTCATATCAAGCTCAACTCAAATAAAATTAAGAGTTTGGAGCTTTTTCTCGAATTAGCTCGCATTATTTAATATTTATTAACAAAATGATATTTTAATAATATCCCACCAAAATCTAAGGATATGTTTGGTTTTATTTTGGGCCTGTTTCGACCTAAAATTCTGGCCAAATTGGGTTTGGTCTTGTTTAATTTGGATAAAAAATATACCGAGATATTTTGGTCCAAATTTTGGAAGCCCATGTTCCAACCTGCTGCAGCTTGTCAGTAGTCAATTTATTTATGTCTGGTCAACTCTTCTCTCTTTCACTTCATGTCAAAAGCTATTGCAATAGCTTTTTCTCTGGCACCACTTCTTCGAAAATTTTATTTTCGATCGGGACTGTTGGTCCTAATCCATTTCAACCACATATTACATATGGGTTGGGTGGTGTTTTTGTTGAGTTATGGAGCCTGAAGGACTCTAATCCTTTTGCTATTAGGACTCTAATTCTTTTCTTATTAGAATTAGTAATTCTTCTCCTATTAGGATTACATAATCCTTGTCCTATTAGGATTAGGTATCTTATATTATAAATAGACCTATTCTCATTGTAATTTTATCATTCGAAATATAGTGAAAATCCTGGCTTGGCAGTGCCCCCAGACGTAGTCAAATTCCTTTGACGAACTGGGTAAACAATTCGTGTGTTATTTTTCGTGCGTTTATTCACAATAGTCGATCATATTCCTAACAACTGGTAATAGAGCTCTAGGTCGAGTGGGAGCGAATATGATGGGTGAAGGAAAAACGCCGATTGGAAAGTTTGACGGGACTGATTTTGGGTTCTGGAAGATGCAAATCGAAGATTACCTGTATGGTAAAGATTTGTATCAGCCCCTTGGTGATAAGCCGTCGGACATGAAAGACGAAGAGTGGAAGGTACTTGATAGGAAAGTGATGAGTGTGATTCGTTTGTCTCTGTCACGGAACGTTGCGTTCCATACGACGAAAGAGACAACCACCAAAGGTATTCTGAAGGTTTTAGCAGACATGTACGAGAAGCCATCAGCGGCGAACAAGGTTCATCTGATGCGGCGTCTCTTTAACCTAAAGATGTCAGAGAGTTGTGTGGTGGCTGAGCATCTTAATGAGTTCAATCTGATTACAGTCCAATTGAGCTCAGTTGAGATCGATTTTGATGACGAAGTTAGAGCCCTAATTCTGTTATCTTCTCTACCTGAAAGTTGGGGTGGAACGGTTACTGCTGTTAGTGCTTCAGCAGGGAAAGAGAAGATGAAATTTGACGAAGTTAGAGATCTGATTATTAGTGAAGAAATTCGCAGGAGAGAATCGGGTATAACTTCGGGTTCAGTTCTGAATACAGAAAATAGAGGCAGATCAGAATCAAGGAATTCGAACAGGAGTAGGTCAAAATCGAGAGGAAAAAGTAAGACGAGGAGAGACTTGAGTTCGATTAAGTGTTGGAACTGTGAGCAACTTGGCCATTACAAAAGCAAGTGCACAGCACCCAAGAAGAATGGAAAATCAGCTAATGCAGCAACTGAAGACATTAGCGACGCTTTGATATTGAGCGTGAGCAGTCCATTGGAATCGTGGGTTTTGGATTCTGGAGCATCGTTCCATTCTTGTAGTGATGCTGATATAATGGAACGGTATACTTCCGGGGATTTCGGGAAGGTTTATCTTGCTGATGATGAGCCTTTGAGAATCGTGGGAAAGGGAGATGTTCGAATCAAAACCTCGAATGGTAGCGTATTGCAGTTGCGTGATGTGAGACACATCCCTGGCCTGAAAAGGAATTTGATCTCCGTAGGGCAACTACATGATGTTGGATACGTTGTGACCTTTGGTTGCAGCACCTAGAAGATAACCAAAGGAGCCATGATACTAGCTCGAGGTAAGAAAGAGAGTACATTATATATGACATCCAATACTAAAGATTGTATTTCTCTCGTAGGAGAAAACAGTGATGCAGATTTGTGACATTGCCGACTTGGCCACATGAGCGAGAAGGGGATGAAGGAGCTTTGTTCGAAAGGAAAACTGCCAGGCCTCAAAACTGTTGATGTTGGTTTATGTGAGAACTGTATATTCGGAAAACAGAAACGGGTGAGTTTTTCGAAAGGAGGCAGAACCTTGAAGAACGAGAAGTTAGAGTTGGTGCATAGTGACTTATGGGGACCTGCACCAGTTACATCTCTTGGCGGTGCATCATACTACATGACTTTCATTGATGATTCCACGAGAAAGGTATGAGTTTATTTTCTAAAGCATAAATCTGACGCTTTTGACGCTTTTAGAAAATGGAAAGCCCTTGTAGAAAACGAAACAGGTCTGAATGTGAAGTGCCTGAGATCTGACAATGGTGGAGAATATGAACTCGTCGAGTTTAAGAAATATTGTGATCTGAACGGTATTCGCATGGAAAAGACTGTGAGAGGAACCCCTCAGCAGAATGGGGTTGCTGAACGTATGAACAGAACATTGAATGAACGTGCTAGGTGTATGCGATTGAAATGCGGGTTGCCGAAGATGTTTTGGGCTGATGCAGTTAATACTGCTGCTTTTCTGATTAATAGAGGACCATCAGCTCCGTTGGATAATGGCATACCGGAGGAGGCTTGGACTGGTAAGGAGGTAAATCTGTCATTTCTTCGTGTATTTGGGTGCGTTTCATATGTTCATATTGATGCTACTGCTAGAAGTAAGTTAGATGCTAAATCTGTTAAGTGTACGTTCATTGGATATGGTGGTAATGAATTCGGTTATAGATTTTGGGATGAACAGAATCGTAAGATAATTCGTAGTTGAGATGTTATATTCAATGAACAGATTTTGTACAAGGATAGGTTGGAAGCACCAAAAATTGATGATACGGGTACTCAGGCTAAAAATCCCGAGGTTATTGAGTTGGATATCTCTAACTCGGGTGGGAATAAAGTTACGCAGAATGATGAGGTAGCTATTGAGGCAGAACCGAGTACTCCGACACTTCCGCTGTGGAGATCTAGTAGACAGCGTCATGCACCAGATAGGTATTCGCCTTTTTTACATTACGTATTGTTGACTGATAGTGGTGAACCTGAATGTTATGCAGAGGCTAGTCAATGTGAGTATGGGGACAAGTGGAAACTTGCGATGGATGACGAGATGAACTCTCTAAAGTCCAATGATACTTGGGAACTTGTTGAGCTTCTAAAGGGAAAGAAAGCTTTGCATAACAAGTGGGTTTATAGAATTAAAGAAGAGGCGGATGGAAACAAACGTTACAAGGCGAGACTGGTTGTGAAGGGATTTCAGCAGAAATATGGTATTGATTATACTGATGTTTTTACTCCTGTCGTGAAATTAACCACTATTCGATTGGTGTTGAGTATGGTTGCTGCAGAAAACTTGTTGTTAGAACAGATGGATGTAAAAACGGCCTTCCTTCATGGTGATCTTGAAGAAGATATTTATATGATGCAACCAGAAGGGTATTCGTCTGAGGGTAACATTGAGCTAGTGTGTAAGCTCAAGAAGAGCTTGTATGGTTTGAAACAAGCTCTTAGACAGTGGTACAAGAAGTTTGATGGATTCATGCATGAGATTGACTTTGTGCGTTGCAATGCCGATCATTGTTGCTACTTCAAGAGGTTTGACAATAGTTATATTATTTTGCTATTGTATGTTGATGACATGTTAATAGCAGGGTCGTGTGCTCGAGAATTGAGCAAGTTGAAAAAGCAATTGTCTGAACGATTTGCTATGAAGGATCTTGGAGAAGCAAATCAAATTTTGGGTATGCGAATTAATCGGGATAAGTTGGCAGGAAAGTTGTATCTTTCGCAGGCTGAGTATATCGAAAAGGTTTTGAAGAGGTTCAGTATTCATGATGCAAAGCCGGTAAATACTCCGTTGGGTAGCCAATTTAAGCTATCCAACAAGGATTCGCCTAGTAGTGATGAGGATCGGGCCTACATGAAGAAGACTCCTTATGCTTCGGCAATTGGTAGCATAATGTATGCGATGGTGTGCACTAGAACGGATATTGCGCATTGGGTGTAGTTAGTAGGTTTATGGGAAATCCGGAAAAGCAACATTGGGAAGCGGTAAAGTGGATCCTAAGATACTTGCGTGGTACTACGGAGAAAGCCTTATGTTTTGAAGGCAAAAGTGTCGAATTGGAAGGATTCGTCGATGCTGATTTAGCGGGAAGTGATCTTGATAAAAGAAGAAGTACTACGGGGTATGTGTTTACTTTGGGTGGTACAACGATTTCTTGGGCTTCAAAGTTGCAAAAGGTCGTGGCTTTGTCTACTGCAGAAGCTGAGTATGTAGCAGTGACTGAGGCTAGTAAAGAGATGGTATGGTTGCAAGGTTTTTTGAGTGAATTGGGGAAGGAGCAAAAGAATAGTATTCTATACAGTGATAGTATGAGTGCTATCCACTTAGCAAAGAATCCAGCGTTTCATTCGAGAACTAAGCATATTGAATTGAAGTATCATTACATAAGATATCTCTTGGAAAGGAAAATCTTGCAACTGATGAAGATTCGAGGTGATGAGAATCCTGCTGATATGTTGACTAAGAGTGTTACATTTGAGAAATTGAAGCTATGCATGGCTTCAATTGGCCTCAGTAACTAAGAAGCGAGGCTTGGCACTGCCGGGACCATTATGGGCTATTGGATGGGAAGATCGAGAGATGATTACTTTTGAGTTCAGTCTTCAAGTGGGAGATTGTTGAGTTATGGAGCCTGAAGGACTCTAATCCTTTTGCTATTAGGACTCTAATTCTTTTCTTATTAGAATTAGTAATTCTTCTCCTATTAGGATTACATAATCCTTGTCCTATTAGGATTAGGTATCTTATATTATAAATAGACCTATTCTCATTGTAATTTTATCATTCGAAATATAGTGAAAATCCTAGATTGGCAGTGCCCCCAAACGTAGTCAAATTCCTTTGACGAACTGGGTAAATAATTCGTGTGTTATTTTTCGTGCGTTTATTCACAATAGTCGATCATATTCCTAACAGTTTTTACCCCACCTCTATATAAGAAACCATCCACCCAAAGCAAATATATGGTAAAAAATGGACTGGGGTTCCCTTGTTAGGACCTTGGGATGCATTAACTATGCACCAGGAGACCGATCGGGTCAAAACAGTTCATTCCTATGACCCATGGGTTGAATTAGTTGGAGTTCTCTTAGGAAGAGGAGGGAGCCGTAGAATGTGTAAAAGATGTGGCCAAGGCGTGGAGGCAGACACACCGGATAGCCAGCCCTGGGAACGGGACTACTGAGGAATATTAACCACAGTCCCGGTCCATGATAGAATTTCCGCCGGCCCACTTCTTCCCCATTTTAATACACAGCCTTTGTAGCATCAATCTCTGTAGCACCACCTCTAATTATTCTCGATCCATCGCTATCCGGTGAGGAGCATCTCAACTATGGGAGGATTTCGTCGGCACACACTCACATCGCTAAGGATTTAATAGGCATGATGTCATGCGTCGACAGTAGCTTCTCAGAGATTGTCAACCACCGCAGCGCCTCCGCTCATATGGTGGTCGTCGTGAAAAATGGGCGCTTCATTAGAATCCAATTAAGAAATCAGTTAAGAAAATATCTTCTTATTGAAGCAGGCATGAATATGATTAAGCGAAAGATGGGAGAAGAATGGGGGAGAGTGTGGGTATATGTGAATGGATTAAAAGGGGTTTGGAATTTCATTTAAACATCTCAATGAAAGAATTTATTATCAAAGTTTTTATATGATTTTGGTTATTCTTTTAGTATAATTTGATCAAATACGAAATGTAAAAAGTTGATTCCCTTTTATTATGGATGCCAGTTGAGTCGAACATGCTTGAAAGAGCTCGAGTTAATTTCATAAACGTCAAATTGTAACTAATAAGTGTGAAATCAGATATTTAAACAGGTGTTTAACTATGTGAGATATGAAAAAAAAAAGGGAAAAGAATGGAGAAAAGGAAATCTCGATCGAATATTTGGTTAATGGGTGTGGTAAAAAACGGTTCTGGTTTTGGGTTCTATAATGATGGAAATTTAATTTGATATGTTCTTTTTTTATATAAAACATTAATTTGGAATTATGGTTAATAATCTAACACCAATTTTATATAAAATAAATCATTATATATATAAATATAAATATTAAAAAAATGTAGTAATGTATTTTAATCTTTTATGTACTAAATAAAATTATAATATATATCAACTTCTATTACATACATATAAATATTAATTTGTATATTTATAATTGTTATAATCTTTATATTATATTATAACTCTAATTATTAATTAATCACAAACAGACAAAGACTTATATGATTTGACTTCTACAGTAATCTTTGTTTCCTTAAAAAATAAAATCAAACACTATTTCATCAAAAAATCACTCAAAAATCAACTTCATAAATAAAATCAAACGCAATTTCTTCAAAATACATGTGTCCCCATAAATTTCTTACCAATAATTCTCAACAAAATACCAAACCAAATATAAAATTTAGCTGGTTACTCTCTAATGGAAATAGGGAAATTCCTATGTCTTACAAAATTAATTAGGAAGCAACAAAAGTCAAATAAAATCCATAGCACAACAAAACAAACTAATATTTTCTTGCATCTAATTATTTAGGGATAATGGATATGTTTGAAAACCCAATGAAAATGGACTTTTAACCCTAGAAATCCGTTTTGATAAAATTTATGTGCTTGGTCATTGATATATAAAAAGACTTTTGAATAAGTCAAGATTGAAAAAAGCCTATTTTTAAAAAAGTAGAAATTGGTTACCTTTTTTACTTGTGGTTCCTCCACTTCTCTCATCATAGTTAATGGAATTTGGTATTTTACGAAATTATCATTTATCTTTCAATTTAAATTACCAAAAAAAAAAAACCTCCATCACTCAAGAAGTGAAAAAGAAAGGAAGAGAACTCTCTTGTACCTCCTCTCTCATAAAACTTCAAGGTCCCCTCTCTCTCACACATGTAAAACACTCACTCTCTCTTGTGTTTAATTTAATATTTAATATTTTTTGTTTGCAATTTCGAATAAGCTAAACCCCTCTTAATGTCTGTTTGAGCAAGAGCTAAAGTAGCTCCTAATAATACTGTGATTATACCTATCAACGAGATTAAATTCATTATATAAGGTATAAGTATAAAAAGAGGAAGCAGGCGAGCTACAAGAAAAATCCCCGCTGCTACCATAGTAGCAGCATGTATAAGAGCCGAAATAGGAGTGGGTCCCTCCATAGCATCAGGTAACCATATATGAAGGGGAAATTGTGCAGATTTCGCAACTGCACCGTCATTGCTTCTTCTCCGGGAAAAGAAGTTCACGACCCGTGGGCCTTCTACCTCCACGCGGCATTGCTCCGTCAGGCTTTCGCCCATTGCGGAAAATTCCCCACTGCTGCCTCCCGTAGGAGTCTGGGCCGTGTCTCAGTCCCAGTGTGGCTGATCATCCTCTCGGACCAGCTACTGATCATCGCCTTGGTAAGCTATTGCCCCACCAACTAGCTAATCAGACGCAAGCCCCTCCTCGGGCGGATTCCTCCTTTTGCTTGTTATATTTCTCAAAATGAAAAATAGATATTTTTTTTTTTCAATTGGTCCAATTTTTAATTTGAGCACTTTTATTTAGGGCATCATATTTGAGCTCATAATTTTGACTGAAAATCGAGCTCGAATAAAATAATTTGGTCAAGCTCGTCCTCGGTAGCACCCCTTTGATAATGGAAGACAATTCCATGACTTTCTATTATTTATATTTACGTAAATGATACAACATAACAATTTAGTTATTCTTTTTGAGTGATTTTCTTACCCTTTAAATTCTATTTATTAATTTTCATGATATTAAAATGGTAAATTCTTAATAATTAGTTTTTATAAAATAAGTCGGCTTGAAAATCTAAATTCTAGTTAAATCGTTTTTTTTTCTATCAACATTATTAGTAAAATATATCAAAAGACAATGTGATTGCTAGAGAATTAACTGGGACAATATCGTAAATAATTTTCAATTAAGCACTTTTCAGGTAGTTTTACCAAAAACAACTTTATTAGAAAATGGACTTTTAATTCTAAACCACTTTTTTAGAAAGTGTATTCACCAAATATTTAGTTGTAATGTAAAATGACTTTTCTAATAAATTTATTCAAAAAAATCCATATTCTAAATTAACTTTTTATGCGCAAGTGATTTCAAATACATCCAATGATAAATTTCTTTAATGTATTAGTTTTAGTTTCAACTTTCACCTAAGTTCTTTTTGAGCAATTTCACCCTTGTATATGAACCTACATTGTGTAAAAATGTCCAAACATTAATTACTCAAGTACGACAAAAATTTAACCATTAGAGATTATAATGTTACTTTTTTTTTTCACTTAAGCAATTATTCTACACAAATCATTTACTTCAAAGGAATAGAAATATCATTATCCCAAATTCTTATTATCTCTTAAATTTCATCCTACATACCGAACATTATAACAAAATATTACATCAAATATTTGTTTCCAGACACTCATTCTTGAGGTAAAATGCAAATTTTGATGAAACAATGGTTACCAAAAAATAACCAAACTCGTTACACTGTATTTCTACTAGGTCTGTCGCCCAAAATATCCCCAGAACATTTGAACAACAACTGAGATCTGCAGAGCCCTAAAAGTTCACAACGATTATAGTGAGGGACAACAAAGATGGAACGAACTAATGCAAAAGTAAACTACGATTCTTCTATTCCGGACTATCTACATTGTCGTCAGGGGAATTCTTCTCTGCATTCTTCAACTTACCAAAAACGAAAAAGTTACTATAAGGCTCAGAGTTTTCACGTTTGTGTTAGAAACCGAAGAAACCAAGCTCATTGGGCTTTTCCTTCTCAATCGTCTCACAATACTCATATATAATAGTGACTGCCAGTAGAATTCCTGTGCCTGACCCAATTGCACCCATAAGATCTGCTAAAACTGTTAGCGCACCAATGCACACGCCACCAAAAGCTGCAGCAGTGGGTATGTAGCGGTTCAGCTCCTTCTCTATATTTGATTCTCGGTGTCCAGGCATCACTATTTGTTTTTCCTATAAATTATAGCAGATTTGAAAGAGAAGATGTTTTAACTTCCATGATGAGCAGATATAACCAATAAGAAACTTTAAGAAAATAAAATTCATGTAGAACCTCCCACCAACCATGAGATAAAAAAAATTTGCTTTTACATAAATCGGAACACTTTAACAAGCAATGACATATGAAAATACCTTCAACTGCTTAGCCACGTCTTTAGCTGAGGATCCTGAGACCTCAATCCATGTTTTTGAGAATAAAGCACATGCTGACAGCATAAACACAATATAAAACAGTCCATGGAAAGGGTTGGCCACAATATCTGACAAGCTGCAACACGACAATCATTTATAAAGTGAGTCGAGTTAAGTGAAAAGGCTATTTTAAGCTCATCAACTTGAGAAAACAGAAACAAATAATGCATCAAACCTTGATGGGGCAGTTATATAGTAAGCAATGCCTCCCACCGGGACAGACTGACCAGAGTATTCAGACTCCTTCCATTTTCCTAACAGGTTCACAAGAAAGTTTCCACTATATTTCCTGTAAAGCAACTGCAGAAGTACAACACCATCAGTTTGGCTACGTACAGACAGAACTGGATACATTGACTCACACGTACCAGCAGACCACATAGTACCTGGGAAATAAAGTAAAGATTGGATACAAGGGCAGATTGCAAAATGATTGGCATGTTGGAAGTGTAGAACAACTTAATTGGATATGAACCCTGTTGCCCACGGCCATTCTTCGACCTCAGAGGCAAAACCACACGGAACCCTTGGAAGTAAATGACAATGTGGAAGATCAAGACAGTGGCAAGCAAGTTTGTCACATTGGGAAGATTCCGACGGTAAAATGCCTCCCGTAAAGCACGAACTTTATCCATTCTGGTTATCAACAAATGGAATAAAGCAATAACAGCACCTTCAAATTCAGCTCCACGCCCACTGTTAATAGTAATTGGACTAAATGCTTTCCAGATGATGTTCTCACTGTAAAAGAGAAAAACCATCAAGAAATAAATACCCTTTCTCTTGTCCAGGATCATTGAATGCAGAACAAATGTAACAATAACCACTTACCAAATATTAGTTGCAATGAAGAGCGAAATACCAGAGCCCAGACCATATCCTCTCTGGAGAAGCTCATCCAAGCAAATTACTATAATGCCAGCAAAGCAGAGCTGCAGAATTATAAGGATTGCATTCCAAACTCCAAGTTGGGCAACACTGCCATACATTCCTGAAAGTACGTAGGCAACTGCCTCACCAACTGCTATCAAGATACCCAACAACTTCTGCGTGCCATTTCTGGTTGAGACACAAGAAGGTCATCATTGTGAACAAAAATAAAATAATCAGAACAGCTTACTATGAATAAACAGTGAAGTCCATTGGTAACTGGAACATTACGAGATATCGAAGCAACAGAAAGGATGGGCAAACACATCTAAGAAGATTGATCGGACATCACAGGATAGTCTATTCTCTCTAGATATCACATGCAGCATGAATTACATCACGTATAGGTCATCCCGAGAATTGTAAATTCCAAGAAAGCTAAGCCATACTTTCAAAACCCAAGTTCAAACGGTTCTATTTAAAGTCATGTTTGAAGGATACATCGAATAATAGAAAATCAAGTACAACCAATTTCGCCAGAATGACTTCTCTCCTTCACAATCCACTTAGTTCATATCAACTGATCAAACAATAAAATAAGATTAGAAATAAAATGAACATGCTAAGTCTTTTGTTATACTTACAGAAGGGCCCGATCCTCTCTCACGTTGTTGTCAACTTCAATGATCTTTGAACCTGCCAAAAGTTGCATAACTAGTCCAGATGTCACTATAGGGGAGATTCCAAGCTCCATCACAGTTCCTCTGTTTGAAGCGAGAATAACACGCATCCAATAGAATGGATCTGCCCCTGTTGTGGAGTGTATGCCATACAATGGCAACTGACTGCAGACCATGAATATGGCTAGGGATATCACAGTGTATGTAACCTTATCTCTGAATGGAATTTTCCTCTTCGCAGACTGAACCTCGGGCAGAAACGAGAGAAAAGGTCGAACCAGATGGAGCACTCTAAATCCACCTCCCATTTTTTTGCTGATTAAACTAATTCAACCCATTGCACAATCACATAGTAAACGTAAATTAGGACCATTTTCATGCAAACTGGATAATAGAAATTAAGATGCACCTCAAAGACTAAATTTAATAATATAAACTCAATCTCTTAAACAATAATTTGGTTCTAAACGCCTAAAGTGAGGACCACCAAAGCTACTTAAAGATGCATAGTCTCAAACTATCCCAGAACAGTGAATTTCGTTTAAAAGTCCACCGTGCATGTACTAAGAATTCCACACCACCAGAAATTTTTGCATAAAAAAAGACGGAGATACTGTTGGCTCTCATTCTATCAAAAATCCTAGGTCTATATACCGTGAACTTGCGAGGTCTTTAAAACACAAAGGTCACGACTATAGAAATTTCACAGATATCCAAAATTGAAAAATTATACCATGCCAACGTTTTCATGCATGATCCAAAAGACTAAATATAGTATTAACAATTCCAATATAAACCAACACAAATCAGGCCACAAACACAAGAAAACAGGGTCATATTAAATAATCACACCAATCACACAGATTATCAATTGCACGTAACGAACAGCAATGCGCAGTAACATATAAGATAAAACAGAGCAAAACTAATATACTTAAATCAGGAAATAAAATGAAAAACTATCAAATCAGACTCATAAATGCAACACCATATCCTGCGATTACAGTAATTCAGAATCAGACCTATTTCTCGATATCTCATTATTATCGATTTTCAAACAGAACATAGCTCAAATTATCAAATATGAATTAATTACCACAAAATCAAAAACCAAAGCACAACTAGTAGTTAAAATTCAACAGAAAAAGAACGACATTTGTAAATTTCATTATAGATTAAAAATACGTGAAATCGAAACAAGAAATTGAAAGCGAGGAGAAGAATTTTTACCAGAAGAGAAAACTGAACCAATGGAGAAATCTAAGTCTATTCTATTGTATTATATTTGGATTTTAGTTTAAATATAACTAGCAATCCCGCGTGCATAACTGTTTTGAAGAATAAATAATATAATTAATATTAATTTTAAAGAAATATTCTAACTTATTAGAAATGGGGATTTGAAAGGGATAGTGGGTAAGTTAATGGGTTTTAAGTTGCACGTGCAAATGACAAATTTACCCTTATTTTCAACCTCTTATATGTATTATCCTAAGAGCATTTTTGACAAATGAAAAATGTTATGACAACTACCTAATTTATGATGAAATCCCTATTTTACTCTCAAAATTACACTTATATTTTCAATCTATAAAAAAACAAGGACTAAAATGCGTAAAATTACTAAAAATAACTTTCATTTGTTAGACAAAACAGTCTTTCTTTTTATAATAGTAAAGATATTTTCAATCTACAAAAAAATCAAGGACTAAAATGGGTAAAATTACTAAAAATAACTTCCATTTGTTAGACAAAATCATCTTTTTTTTATAATAGTATAGACTAAAATGGGTGTGAGTTGATGTCCTCTCGGACTTGATAGAGCTCAACATCCCAGAGCAACCTCCTATCGACACATATAGCACACCCTTCAATCTTCAAACTCGTGTATACGAGGAGAGTAGTGTCTTGCTCAAGAAGACGGGTAATCTGGCAATGAAGCTATATATATAGTCATTCCAGGCTGGCGCCCAATAAGACGATCCTACTCAAGCATGCTCATCCATGGATTGAGAAAGAGGTGGTATCTCTTTTATGTCGGGTATGTTACTTATACGATGTTATAGTATGTCATTATACTTGTTCTTATAGACTAGTATACATATTCTTTGTAGTTATCCTTGTGCGTACATCAACTTTCAATGATTTGTTCTCATTATAAGAACGAGTGCACGGAGGTCGACAAGAAGTTGAAATATTACAAAGACAGTATGGAGGTTGAGATTTTTACGATTCAAGAGGATCGCAGACGTTTGAAAGCTGAATAGGCTAAGTATCAGTTGGTCGTGGAAGAGCTCAAGGCTGAGAAGCTCAAGGGTATTTAACTACAAGGGGAACCCAAGAGGCTGAAGGTGGACGACCTTGAGCGTCAAAAGCAGCTAACCTTGGCTCGTAATTGCCTCGATATTGAAAATAAGCGATTATACGAGCTGGGTTCTTATGATGGGGTCCGCATGTATCTGGCGTCTACAAGGCCATTGATTATTTAAAAGAGGTTGGAGGCCTTGTTCCTAGCTTCAACATTGCCGAGTTTGAGGCTGAGTACAAGGGAAAAGACTTTTTGATACGACCTTCACTCTCTCCCAACGAGGTAGAGGAGTTCGTGGATTTTCCCGATTTCAAAATCATCATGACGTCGTACAGCTAAAAAAGCATCAAATGTACCCAACTCAGGCTAGTCCAGCTTTCATGAGAGAGCTTGAAGCTACGGTTGATCTAGGTCAACCTTCGACTGAGGTTGATGATGTTATTGGGGGAAACAACAAGCCCTCGTACTAATTGAGGGGTCTAGTGCCGATGATGCTATTGCAATACAAAACGAGCCTGAAGATGAAACACTTCCCACTGAGGTTCCTACCAT